>CM053575.1:27051025-27201025 GCA_028646485.1 Cryptoprocta ferox
CCTGAATCACACAATAATTTGTGGGAATTAGCCACCTGATAAGATAAGGGGTTGGGGCGGAGGGAGGGGGGAGGGGAGGGGAGAGGGCATTCAATGCCCCTCAGTGTCCAGGGAGGGCTGTGGAATTTTTGGAGCAGCCCCGGACACACTGCAGGGACCATTAAAGGATTAACCAGTCCTGGTCCGGCGGCTGCAAAGCGGGGAGGTTAGTAAATCATGGGAGGCCGGGTCATTATCCTGGGAATTAGTTCAAGTTGTATCCGCAGAGACACCAGCTATCAATCGGAGTCTCCAAGGAGAATAGCAAAACCCGAAGCTGAACTCCAGGACTTGACGGGCTGAGACTTCCAGGTCACAGGCAACAGGGCTTGCATTCCCTTTCTGGCACAAACCTCCAAAATCTTAAACCCCGCCTTCACTATCAGCACATTTTCGTGGTGGCAATCTGTTGCAAGTTTATTTCTCTCCACCAAATTGTATTATTAACTTTGTACTTAGTTGCTTTAGGGGGAAAAAAAAAAGGCTAAGACATGAGAATAAGCATTTTTTTAAATTTGTAGTTTATTGTCAAGTTGGTTTCCATATAACACCCAGTGCTCTTCCCCACAATTGCCCTCCACCATAAGCATCACTCCCCTTCCCCTTTCCCCCTCCCCCGTCAGCCCTCAGTTTGTTTTCAGTATTCAAGAGTCTCTCATGATTTGTCTCCCTCCCTCTCCCTAACTCTTTTTCCTCCTTCCCCTCCCCATGGTCCTCTGTTAGGTGAGAATAAGCGTCTATTGGATAAAAAGAAAGTTTTCTTCCACAGCATGTGTCAACAATTGAGGCTTCAGTTTTTGCCTTTTCCCTTTCTTTGTGTGTAGTTTTTCTTTTTATTCGGTGAAGTTGGAAAGGGGAGTCTTATTTCACTTAACCATGGAGCTATTTTAAAAAAATAACACCCCTAATCCATCTGGCCTATGGAGTATGGAAGCTCTTGACAAAGGCAATAAGTAGAAATAAAAAATGTATTTGAATTGCTTGCGTTTCGCTCCCCAGATGCCCAGCAAAACGGCAGCAAATCTTTCTCCCTGACCCTCTTCAGGACATTTATTAATTATGCTGCCGAGTGAGACTCTGTTTGAGGAATCTGTCTCTATGTCCTCACGGAGTTCGACTGCCATCTGAAAGAGCAATTTTGCAGAAAGAAGGGATTTTGTGTTGCTGGTTTAAGGGCTCTTAGGCCCCTAATGCACCATTGCTGAAGGGGTGTTAATAGACAAGGTGGAAGTATTCGGCTTGATTCAATCAGCTAACCTGCTACCAAGCAAAGGTTCTGAGGGTGTCAGGACCTGGGGTGGGTTGCTTGATAAATGCACTGAGGAGCAGGCCCACTGGGAGAAGGAGGCTCGTGTGGTGGCTAAGAATCAGGACCTCCGCCGAGCCACAGCTTGGATGAAATCCTGGCATTGCTACTTTTTGTCTGTGACAAGACGTCTGATGTCCCTGGCCTCAGTTTCTTCATTAATAAAATGAATAATGGTACCTCCTATGTAGAGTAGTTGTGAGGGTCAGGAGATAATACTTATGAAGCGTCTGACATAGAGTGAGAGCTAAGAACGTGTAGCAAGCTATTATTATCTTTGTTTTGGAGGGCAAAGGATTGCTTCCTTTGCTATGTCCAAGAAAAACATAGGCCGTGCCCGGAGATGCTCACTGGTTCAATACCAGACTGTGCTTTGTGGTTATTTGTCTAATCTCAGCTAGTAGAAGGAGAAAGAACATTGGGAGTGGGGTCAGAAAACCTGGTTTCAAGTACCTTCTATTCTGCTAATGAGATGAGCAGACCTTGGGGAAAATTCCTTATCCACTACAAGCCTCAGTTTTCTAATCTGTCAAGTGGGGACATTCATTCAGGGCTCACTGATATATCATGAAGATCAAAATAGGTAACTAATTCATGTGGCTGTGCTGCACGGTCAGAGAGCACTCTGAGAATATAAGATGATGGCAGTTGCAGCTGCTAATAATGGAGTCTTGTGGGCTATTGATGTCATGGGCTATCCTAGTAGCCTCTGATGGCCTTGGTCCCAAGAAGGGACTGGGAATGGGGTCAGAAGGATCCCAATTATGCTTTTACTCCCTGGGGTCAGAAGGACCCCATATATGCTTTTACTCCCTGGAGGCAGGACAAGAGTGTCCCCACTCACCCGTAGATGCCAAGTAAGTCTTTTCAGGGCTAGTCTCTGCCTATATCACTAAAATCATGTTAATAATAGCTAACTTAATCACTGCTTCTCCTGCCTCATAGTTGAGCCATTCTGAAGTGCAGTGGTTAACCCTGTCCAGCACAAGCTCAAGAGGACTGGTCAAGTGTATAAGAGATGGAGTGATTCCAGTAAATGTAACTGGCCTCCATTCCTCAAGGCCAGGGGAAATGGAGCAGTAGCTGGCCCAAGCCTGTTCTCAACAGCTTGTGGTTTCATGGTGGGAAGAAAGCAGTAAACACAGACCAGGACTTAATTCAGAGGAGGGCTTGGTCTCCTTCTTCCTTGCATGGCTGAGTCCCCTTTAATATACTGTGTGATGTGCTAAGCTCTATGGTTTCGCAAAAATCTACCCTTAGAGCGGTAAATGATTCCTGAACGCAAAGTGCTTTACTATGTACTTTTATATGTTTTACTTACCACCTTGCCAGAGAGCACAGATGGAAAGGGAGTCATGATTTAAAACATGATAGACCGAATTTCTATACCTCCTTATTAGGATACGTGTGTGCATGATTGAATACTCCCAAATGTAAGACTTCCCTGTGAACTGTGCCCAGATATGGAATTCTGGGAGTTGGGTTTATCATTCCTCTTGCTTGCTTGCTTCAGCTCTGCTCCTTTCTGATGAAGACTCAGTAGAAGACTGGCACCAATTTCTAAGAACAGAGATCTTTGATCCAAATGCTTTATGTGGTAGACCTCTCCAAGGTGCCTTAAAATGATCTGATGAGACCATTTTAGACCAATTTGCTCTCTCCTTATTGGAGACAAATTCTTTCAGAAATACATTTCTAGATTATTCCATGGCTACCCAGTTGAGCTTTTAAATCCAGTAACCCTACATCTAAAGTGCCCTGAAATAGAGCTTCCACGTGACCTTGTATTTGGCCCCTTATATTCTGGTCCACATGAGAGCCTCCTGGAAGTATTGGTTCACAGTCAAGATCAGTTTCCCAGAAATGGCAAGTGCACTGTTTGACTCATGGTCATGATTTCTATTTTTTGAAGGCTTGATTTTTAAGATTATTATTACAAAAGTAACACATTTGCTACATAAAGTAATTTAAAGTGGAGTATGTAAAATAAAAGGTAAAAAGTGAACCTTTCACTTGATCCCACTCCCCTCAGGTATCAAATGTTCATTTATATATAACATTGAAAAGAAAAATGGAATCATGCTATATATACTGTCTGTAATTTTTTTTTTACTTAAAAATATCTTGGATATCTTTCCACGAATATAAATTTTAGAGCAGGAAGCTAGGGTCCATGGATCCCCTGGGAGGTCCATGGATGGACTTCCAGAGTTCATGGACCCTGAAATTTTATGTGAATGCACGTGTGTGCATTTTCCAGTGTTCAGAGTGTTCTACAGGTCTCGGAGGATTCTATCACCCCTAAAGTGTACAAGCAAAGTCACCCCAATCCTACGTTCAAGGCTTTTTTTCCTACTGGCAGCTCCAAAAGTCACAGTAAAAACTTATATATCACTGCTGACTTGCCATTGTGATATATTAGTCTAATGATGACTTTTATGAAATTGCCTTTAAATGCTAAATATCTTCAAGCGTAGAAACTCACCCTAACTCAGTAACTTGCTCAGTAGACCACATTGTACCTCTCTTTGCTCTGTAAATTTTGCAGCAGCCTTGAGCCAAAAACAATAAAATCTGACCTGGACAGATCTGTGCAGTAACAACCGTGCTATTAATGGGGGCCCAGTGCTATAAGGCTGCATGATGTCCCGTCCAAACAAAACGGAAAGTGAAAAGCCGGCAACAGATAGTCCTTAGTCAGGTAGCCATTTTAGCAGAGGAATAATAAAAAAAATCGAAAGTCTAAATTGCAAATCAATTTCTAATTCTTTGCTTTCTCCAGCCACAACACAGGTTAATGATTATTAAAAATGCTCCTAGCAACCTCCAGCCCTGCTTCATCACAACCGGAAATTATCCTAATTTATGTTTCCTTGTTTTTTATTTATCTCCACTGGCACCCCCCAGAACGTAAGCTCCATCATCAGTGTCAGTGTCTGTATCTTCAGCTACCTAAGAAAGTGCCTGGCAAATAGTACTTAATCAAAATCACTTAAATGAACATCTAAATCAATACATCAATGAATGAAAGCTGCCCCGCTATGATCAATGAGAACGGAACATGTGGGAGCACAGGTTGGAGTTCACCCGTGCTTTCTAGTTTTCAAAAGCCATATGAGACACAGACCCAAGTTCCTAAAGGAGGAACAAAGATAGAAAGATGCCTATTGGAATACATAACTCAGGCCTGCAGCATCTCAGCACTCGGCAAGCTGTTAATTCCAGTGGTTGAGGGGGTAACAATGATACAAACGTCTTTTCCATTCCCTGATTACGGAATGGGAGAATGCTGCTTTTTAATTTTTAACCTCGTCTTCAGTTTGAGGATGACAAAATGCACCAGCACGTACCATGCAATGATTTCACCCTCGAACACAAGTGGAAGGGGTTGAGTGGAGACATGAAGCAGCCGCTGTGCTAGTCACTGGCCCTCTGACCCTGTTCCGACCCAAGATGGCCAGCAGCCTGTCCTCTTGGCCTGCCCTGCAGCCTGAAGCTAGGTAAGGCAGCCAAGGCTCCGGAGGGAGAAGAGGCCGCCCCCTGCCCTCCGCCGCCCCCTCTCTAGCACAGCCTTGTCGTTTCTTGGACTCATAAATCCTGAACCAGTATTTGATCCCACAAAGCAAGATTGTGGTTATCTGGGTGGATGGGCCTGTCATGGGGCCTGTAGACAAACCGCAGCCAGGCTGGGCCGTGCTGGATCATTAGTCACCAGGACAGAAGTTCTGCACCGGGTCAACCCCAGGGCCAGTCCAGCTCTGGCCTCAGACAGGGCCCCAGGAGGACAGCTCATTATTGTTCTCAGGAACTCCAAGTCAAGCCTTCCCGTTCTTTTGGGAGGTGAGGGGGGAGGTAGGTGAATAAATAAATCTCCTGCATCTGTCTGCAGTGCCTCTCAAACTCTAAAGTACATAGGAATTCTCCTACAGTGTGTGTTATAAATGCAGGTTACCCAGAGATTCTGCTTCAGTGGGTCTAGTTCTAACGTGACCCTGAAAATCAACCAATAACCACCTTATGATTGTCTGTGCTGCATCCCCAACATTGGTTTCATGCTGTTGAGGCATTGCTCCCCTACTTCCCACCCAGCCACCCAGCAGCCCCTGTGCGGGAGGCCAGAGGCCGGCAAGAAAGTCTCTGGGACTCCAGCACAATTCAGTACTCACCCTGTTGCTTTGGGGGACAAAAGACACCCTGCTCCGGGCAGCACTGGGACCAAAGAGCAAGAGAGCAGAGCCTGGAGCTCCTGGCATTGGGAGGGACGGCAGCTTCTCAAATGACAACATTCTGGATACTAATGACAATGGTTCCCACTAATTGAGCACTTCCACACACTGGATACTATGCTGAGTGGTTTCTGTGCCTTGTCTCATAAGGCAAAAACCCTGTGTGATGGCTTCCATCATTACGTCCATTTTACAGTTGAGGTACTGAGAGGTTAAATGACTTTCCATCCGTAGCAGTATGCCTAGTGCTAAACCTTTGTCTCTCCAGATGTGGACTGAGGACTAACAGCAATGATATGTATGATGGTTTTATTATTTTTTAAGAGTTTTTTAAAGTTTATTTGTTTATTTTGAGACAGAGAGAGAGAGAGAGAGAGAGAGAGAGAAAGAGTGCGCGAGCATGTGCATGTGCACGCTCATGAGTGGGGGAGGGGCAGAGAAAGCGAGAGAGAATCCCAAGCTGGCTCCGTGCTGTCAGCTCAGAGCCCATGCAGGGCTCCATCTCAGGAACAGTGAGATCATGACCTGAGCCAAAATCAAGAGTTGGACACTTAACCAACTTGAGCCACACAGGTGCCCCTATCTATCATGGTTTTAAAAATAAGTTCACAGGGGCACCTGGGTGGCTCGGTCCGTTGAATGTTCAACTTCAGCGTGGGTCATGATCTCACAGTTTGGTTCATGAGTTTGAACCCCTCATTGGGCTCGCTGCTGTCAGTGCGGAGCCCGCTTCTGATTCTCTGTCCCCACCTCTCTCTGCCCCTCACCCCTTGTGCTCTTTCTCTCTCTCTCACAAAAATAAACATTAAAAATACATGTTCACAAATGTGTTGGTTCTCTTCCTATCAAAGGGTGAAGCATAATTCCTTTCATCTTCTGTGTGGGCTTCTGACAAATAGAATATGACAGACCTGATGGCGTGTCACTTCTGGGATTATGCGTAAAAAGCCTGTGGCCTCCATCTTAGTGGAAGCCGTATCATCAGCAACCCTCTGGAGAGGCCCACATGGTGAGGAACTGGAACCCTGCCAACAGTCAAGAGTGAGCCTGGAAGTGGAGGGGCCGGTTCCTTCAGAAACTCAGCCCACAGGATGGTGTGTTTGTCACTTCATGAGAGAGCCCATGCCAGAATCCTTCAGCTAGGCTGCTCCCCAAGTCCTGACCCTCAGAAACTGTGTGAGAACACAAGTAATTGTTTCACACTGTTGAATTTTGGGGTGAATTGTTATGCAGTAATAGATACCCAACATGATCATCCTCTGGGAGCTTTTTAGAAATGCAGACCTCAAGCCTCACCCTAGATGTACTGAATCAGAAGGTGGAGTTCAGCAAACTCCCCAGGTGATTCACATGCATGTTAAGTTTGAGAAACACTGTTCTGAGCCACTTTACTCTTAGTCAAGAATACAGATATAAATACATATACATATCTCCCAAGGAAAGTCTTGGAAGTTAGTTCATCTTGCGTCATTCCTTTCCCCTCCCCATCCTTTCCCTTCACTAAGGAAACCAGACCTCTGCCCATGGCCCCACCCAGGCTGCCATGTTGCTTGGTTTGCTGAGCGTCCTTGGCCTCTGCCCCAGACCCAGCACGTGACAAGTACCTCCTCGCCTGAAAATCTCAGAAATGGTTTATGGGAAACAACTCAAGGGAGTGCTTTAGATGGGAACCCATGAAGGCCAGGTAACACGCAAATTGGGAAAAGTACCTGAGAGCTATAATGCCGTATCATAAAAGTGTGAGTCTCATTCATTTCCTTGATACACAGCCAGCCAGTCTCTAGAGGTCTCCCCCTTTGAGGAGTTCTTAGTGATTTCAAAGGCCAAGTCAACATACTGGAGAGGGGAGTAGGGGGAGGGTGGAAAAGGGTGTTTGGGTTTCAAGTTATGAACATAGGGTCACCAAGAGAACCCACATTTAGAGGATGATTGCTTTTTTATGTCATTATTTACATTGTGTGCTTGCTCTAGGTTTTGGGGCACAGATACTTCCTGGAGGACTGAACCTGGGCTGTCAGACCTTCAGACGGGGGAGGCAGCCTCGGTAGCAGTGGGAATCAAGGGAGGAGCTTTTGCTGTTTCTCTGTCCCCAGATGGTGGCACATGTGGCAAGGAACGGTTACTATTTCAAACAATTCTTCCTTTGCCAGCATCCTCGAGCATGTTTCGGCCAGTTCAGAAACACCAGAGTAGTTTGAGCAGGTAGGTGAGATGTGGCATCAGTCAATCTTTTTAGCTGTATTTCAGGCCAATCCCCATCATGTACTGTTTTTACTACAGCCAAATGGAACATTTTCCATTCTGCAAAAAACACTGTGGGTTTCTCCCCTAGACCTTTGGGTACACCACTCCCTCTTGCTTGCAGTCTCTTTCTCCTTTCCATATGGGTAGCTTCCACTCATCCTTCAGTTCCTGGCTAAAGTATCACCTCCTCTGGGAAGCCACCCTAGATTCCTCCAGTCTAGATCTGGTTTCCCTCCTCTGTGCTTTGATAGCACCCTACCCACTCCTTCCTCATACTGTTTATCACTCTGTAATTGCTGATTTACTTTACAAAACTGGAAACTCTGTGAGTGGCCATGTGTCCTTCATTGCTCCATTTATCACAGTGCCTGGCGGAGAGGAAGTGCTCAATATTTACTGTTGTGCAAATGCATGAATGACTATTACATGTGCCTAGAAAGGTGCCTGGCCCCTGGTATGTGTTCGATAAAGGTTTTTGTAATGAGTTATCTGGTGCTCGTTTCTCCAGTTAGAGGTTAGAAAGTGGTGGAGCTCTTGAAGGAAGACACTCCCCACCCCCCACCCCGGAAACCCCTGAAGCCCATGCAAACCAGGAGACGGGACGCTCTGCCTCGGTCCTGCCCTCTTTTCCTGGAGGAGTGAAGTTGTGGCCTCCACGGCAGCCTCGCTAGTGCCCCGCTTTCAACATGCTTCTGCTTCTCTCACTTCTCTTGACTTGATAAATAGAATTGAACTTTCTGGTCTGAAAGGTGCTGCCTTATTGATTCAAAAGCTGGCAACAGTGACCCTAGCACAGAAACATTTCCTGGGGATCAAGTAACCAGCTTCTCTCAGCCCTCATCAATCTGCAGGCTGGCTACACGTCCACTTACTCTAGGACTTACTACCTGAACCCTAACCCCAAGTCCCCCAGGCCAGGGGATGGCCCAGATAATTTACTATCATCTTGATTTCCCAGGGCTGTAATTTAGAAGCGCTTGCTGTTTGAGGCAAAACAAAGCAATACTTTGGTTCACTCAGGGTTCTGACTGGTGCTACTTTCATGGGATTAAATAATAATCCCAAGTCCAAAATGCTTTTTACACAAATCTCCTTATCTGGCTTACATAAAAAGCTAAAGATAATCATGAATATGTCCAGTTCATAAATAAGGAAATAAGCTAATAGAAGCTGAATAGATTGTCCTCTGGCCTGGGATCCAAGACTACTCTCAGTGATCATAATAAATAAGATAGTGATAACAGTTGCTTCTTTAGTGTTTATTGTGTGCCATCTAACATGTCACATAGAAAATCTGATTAAATTGTTGCACCAATATTATAGATTATGCATTACTATTGAAATTTTTTTGGGGATGAAAAAGGTGAGGAGGATTAAGAGTGCACTTGTTAATGATGAGCACTGAGTAATGATGTATAGAACTGTTAATCACTATATTGTACTCATGAAACTAATACAACACTGCATGTTAATTATGCTGAAATTAAAATTAAAAAATAAAAAACCACATCCACAACAAAAAAAATTTGTTTTGAGTATAGTTGACACACAGATTATGTATTATTTTCATGTGACACTTGCAGATGTCGAATCTCAGAAAAGTTAAATAACTTGCCCAGGATTACAAAGCAAATCAATGGTAGTGCCTGTAATCTGCCTCCAGTCAACTCAGCTCTTGAACCGATTCTCCTAGTCGTTACTCTGTGAACTCCGTGAGGACAGGGACCACATCCTCCTCGCCCTGCACCGTGTCCTCACTGCCAGCACAGAGCCAGTGGATGGTAGGGAGTAAGCGCCTGCTTCTTCTGCTTCCAAATCTGATGTTCTTTTAAACGCTCTGTTCATAGGGTTCCTAGGGGGCTCACTTGGTTAAGGGTCCAACTTATGCTTAGGTCATGATCTCACAGCTCATGAGTTCAAGCCCTGTGTCGGGCTCTGTGCTGACAGCTCAGAGCCTGAAGCCTGCTTCGGATTCTGTGTCTCCCTCTCTTTCTGTCGCTCCCCTGCGTGTACTTTCTATCTCTCTCTCAAAAATAAATAAATATTAAAATAATTTTTTAAACGTTCTATTCTGCCTCAAAGAAGGCAATGGAGAAGGTATATCTGTGCCATGTATGAGGAGGCCTGTCAGGCCCATTTCCCATCCATAAGCAAGGCTCTTCATCGTCTGAGCCTCAGCGAACTCAACATTAGAATGGTCATAATCAGAGCCGCCATTTATCAAGCACTAACCACGTGTGCAGCATACTCCCAGGCGCACTGTGGGCAAGCACAGATCGAATCCTCTGCCCCAGCCTGCAAGGGAGGCAGTATTATTTCTGACAGAGGTCAGATGTGATTCAGAAAGCTGAAGTAATGTGGCTAAGGTCATACAGTTGCTAAGTGGTAGAGCTGGGATGGAACCCACATTAATGCCAGAAATAGACTCCACAACGTTACCCTTTTCTTTTTAAAAACAGCTTTCCTGAGATATAAGAAACCACACAATATGTCTATTTGTTGATTAAAATGCACTGGCTTTTAGTACAGTCACAGAGTGTGCAACCATCACCACAATCAGTTTTGGAATATTTTTGTTCACCCCCTCCTCCACAAAATAAACCCCTTACCATTTGTCTCTCTACTTCCGCAACCCCACCACACTCTGTCAGCGCTCAAAATCCACCAATCTACTTTCTGTCTCTATTGATTACCTATTGTGAACATTTCATATAAAGGGAATCAGACAACATATGGTCCTTTGTGACTGGCTTCTTTTACTTCGTCTAATGCTGTCAAAGTTCATCTCTGTTGTAGCAGGTATCAGAACTTCATTCCTTTTTACTGCTCAGTAATATTCCATTGTGTGGTTATACCACATTTTATTTATCTGTTCAGCAGCTGATGGACATGTGGGTTGTTTCTGATGTTATCTCCCTTTCTCACCCAATTTGCCTCCCAAGAACGGTTCTCAGGACCAAATAAAAATGAGACAAGAAAGCATTTTCTAACTCTCAAGTAGAAGGCAACAGATTTTATTGAGCTGATGGAAACAAATGAGGGCGAGTTGGCTTTTGTTTATTTGTTTAGTTGTTTATTTGTTTCCAACAAAGCCCAGCAGATCCTGCAGCAGTAGTTGGAAATTTCGTTCTGGCAGAAGAGCTGTGTCCTTATCGTTGCCAGTGCCTCTTCAGCATGCCATTTTGGGATAATAGTTTCTATCTTGACTTTTATTTTTTTGCTGTAAAACAAATGATAGCAAGTGGCTCTTTAAGGGAATAGTTTTTATTTGGAATGATTCAAAAGTCTGGCATCTAACTTTAATGGAAAACAGATCTATCTTCTGCCACTAAACTAGGGAATTGTTGACTGGAAATAATCTTACTAAACCAATTAAAAAAACTCTTCACGGATCTTTCTCATCAGCAGCTCAGCAATTCATATATCTTTCAGATATCAGAAGGGGCTAATCGTGTGTGTGTTACTAAGGAATCCATTGAGTATATTTTGTAAACACACTTAGATGAATCCAAGAAGAAAACCAGGACAGTTAGGAAACTTGCATCCTCTCTTATTCCTTATCCTGGGGTGAAATGAAACAGAAGTGGGAGATGATGTTCCTTTCCCCATCTTAATTTAGCAAACGAGGACTTGTTTTAACTACGTCCTATAAAGATTGCATATGCTGTACAAATATTCCTTGTACATAACACACTTTGGGGTTAGGCTTTTCAGCAACCAATCCGAAGGCAGTATACAAATATACAAATCTTCCCTGTTTTCAGCTAAAGGGTGCTTCTGTTATTTTCAAAGGGGTCTCTACACAATTCAATAGATTTATTGAGTGCTGACTGTGTCTGGCAAAGGACATGGAGACAGGCACATAGAGAGGTGCCAGCCAGAGCATGAGAAAAGTGATCATCAAGACAGGAACACAGGACGAGACCGGGGCGGGGGTTGAGGGAGAAGGGGTCTCTATGGGCAGGAAACACTAACAGCTAATATTTTCGTTTATACATTTACTGTTTGCTATACCCATGCTAAATACTTTACACATATTTTCTTGCCCAGTCACTGCAATTTCATAGTGGTATGCGCTAACCCCCCTTTTAGGATGGAGACTGACTTGCCCAAGTTACACTCTTAGTAAGTGATGGAATTCAGGCCAAGTTCCTAACCACTGCCCAAACCACCCCTCAGTCAAACAGAAACCGTCTATTCAAGACACCCCATATCAGAAAGTAGATAATGATTTTTTTAAAGGAAAATGAAGTCAGATTTTCTCACCACAAATTATACAATTTAGTTCTGAAATGTGAGTGTTGAACATGAAGAGATCAGAGTTTTACATGTTTACCATTTCAGCATTCTTGGGCTGGATTTGTTATTTCAGTGGCCCCAGGCCAGGCTGGGAACTGGATGACTTTTATCTGTGGTACTTCCACGACTCCACCCCTTCTCCAGCGTTCAGGCCCCTTCTCTCTCACCTTTCACGGTACCATCTGGCTGCCCATTACATCCAAGCTGTCCTCTGTCCCAGATCCGATATTTGTTTCCTTAGATGAAAAACGAAGTAGGCTCTGGAGCTGGAAAAGACTGGGAGACACTATCTGGTCTAACTCTCCCATTTTGTGGGTGAGGAAAACTGAAGTCCAGAGAAGTGAATCACCCCAACTCACGGAGCTGGACAATCGGTCTCTGATGAATTGCTCCTTTGTGTGTGTAACTGTGTTGGTTTTTGGAGAAACATGAAAGAGGCCCACAGATTTCCCCAGGGTCTGGGAGGAAGACCATTGGCGGTTCTTAAGATGATTTAGGTGATGTTCAACAGCATTTAACTTCTCTGTCAATCCTTCTGGTTTAGGTCAAGGAGACAATTTCCATTTGGCCCTGCCTTTAACACCTAACACTTGGTAATCTCTTTTTAACAAAAAGAGAACAAAGCTCAGGCTCAGGGCCTTTGACAGACAACTACTAGCACCTAATAACTTTGTATTGTTTTCATCGTATTTATTATCATGTTTCTATTTTTGGCAATGACACTGACTTTCCATTTACATTACTGACCCAAAGTTTTCCCTAAAACATATCTGTTTTTAAAAATAGATCTAAACTGTGAAGCAAATAATGCAGATGGTTCACAAATATGACAAAAATCTTCACAGTGGTAAGCAAATGCCTTAAAAGCAAGAGACGTTGCTGTAAACCGTTTGAGTGTCAGAGAGTAACGATTTGGGGCCCTACGCAGGCCCCTGAGGTAAACATATCTCAGATCACACTGCCTAGCCCCTTGCCTACTTTGAGAAGGGTCATCTTTACTTGAGGATTGGGAATAAATTGATGAATCACTTAGCATCATCTACCCCTTGCCCCATGATTCTACCATTCCCACAGTCCGGCTTCTCTGTTGCATGCTCATCCGTTCCTCTGCCCCTTCCTTCCCCACTTCTCCCTCCAAACCTGCAATGGCCTCCAGGTTTCTCTCTCTTCTCCTTACAGACTCTGACACTAAAGATGGCAACTAACTCACAGGCAATTACTTCACATTGAAGAATGGGGATTCACTGTGGTCTCCCTGAACAAGCTTGGGTGAATGAAAAAAGGCTGCGTGCCATAGTGAAACAGTGCTGGTGTGGGAGGGTCCTGGCCCTGCCCCCTCCAAACTTGAAGGGCCTTGTACATCAAGTCACTCTCTATCTCTAGGCCTCTGTTTCCTCATCTTAGTAGCATCTGTCCCACCCACCCTGAAACTCTGAGTTACAAATGATCTTTCCTCCATTTACCTGACCTCTCTGCTGGCAGGGAAGGTGGGCTGAAGAAAGGAGGAAGACAGAGAAAGGATGTGGTGAGGACACCAGGAGTTTCCTGACTGGTGAAATGAGAGAATTGTACGTAGATAGTTAGGGGCCCAAACGCATAGAGTTGTTGTGAAGATTAATTAAGATAATGTCTGAAAATGTCTTTCCACAATACTCATCACACAGTAGGTTCGCAAACGTGGTGGCTTCACCCAGGTTTTGTGTATGAAGGAGTCACATCTCATGCTGGCTTCTCCCAGGGCTGGACTGGAGAATGGGCTGATTCCCTTGCCCTAAGTCTGACCAGGGACAGAGGGTACAGTCAGAAAAAACAGCACTACAGAGAGAGTGAGGGGAATAGAAGCCCCTGTGCAGAGAGAAAAAAAAATGACAAGGAACCAGTCAAAGGTCAGGAAATCAATTTTTTTCTCCTTACAGATCTATAAGTTTAGAGGCTTGTAAAGGTCAACGTTGTCCTTTTAAAGTACCTCCAGGATTTACATCCTGAGTAACACTTGGTTTCCTCCATGGTAAACATGAAGATCCAATTAGTTTTCCCTATAACTCAAAGAGATCCGAGAAACAGGGACCTTTCCGGTTGGGAGTCAGTTTGGCTATAAAGTTTCTTGCTACACTATTCTGAGGATGAACTTTAATCCATATCTTATCTCCTGTTTGAAAATGAACATCCCTTCTCTTCTTATCGTAATGTTTCTGCTTTCTTTTTCACTTTTTTTCCCCTTTCCTGAGGAGCCTTGGCCATATTCCTTTTTGGCAATTAGAGTAAATTCTTCATACTTAGTTATTTGCTGCACTCAGTTACCTTAAGAATTTTTCTCCCTGACTTGACTCCAGAAGGCATTTTAAGGTCTTGTCAAAGCAGAATGTTGCTGGAACCCAAGCTTTCTGGGCCCTGATTCTAAGTCTTTTACAGCGATGTGAAATGGGGATCACTGAATATTTCTCTTTTTTATGGCTTCCCTGACCAGGGATGAAGTCACTGATGCAACCGTTCCATGAACCCTGTTGAGAGGCTGCTTCTCATTCTCTGTGTTTCTCCCTTTTCCTCTGGGTCTACTAATCCATCCTGGGCTTTCCTGGGAGGCCGAGGGGGTGAGGAGGCCGGCAATTGCCAAATACAAACATGCCCCAGGCTGGTCTTTCTCCTCCTGCTGGGTGTGGGGCTGATGTGCTGTCATGAACAGGGCTTGTTCTGGATTCCTGGGGTAAAGGGATACGGAGGGTGAGAACCCCCTTTCACGGAGGCTGAAAATGAATAGTGTTTAAGTATTCCAGATCCTTCTGAAAGGCAGACTGAGCATTGAGTAAGAGATCTGTGTGAGCTAAGGAGTTGTGGGGCCTTTTTAGAAATCTGGAGGAATCTTATTTTGCTCTCTTTTGACTAAAAGAAGAGGAGTGAGCTCTTCAACAACAAGGCAAGATAGTGTACAAAGATCGTTGGGAATAAATATTTGGCAGGAGACATTAGTCTCTCCGGTGCCATCCCTAGTTAGCAGAGAACTCCCGATCACCATAAGAGCCAACATCTACTGACTGTTTACTATGAACAGGCCTTCTCATAGGCACTTGACGTGCATTATCTCATTTAATCTCAGAGCCTCCTTATGAGACAGGTACTATTATCATCTCCATTCCACCTATACAGAAGCTAAAACACAGACAGGCAAAGCTCAACAGAGTAAGTGGCAGGGCACAATACATGCGACGGCTCGACACATCGTTTTTTCCTCCAGCTCTGGTGACTGAAAAAAAGGATGCATGACCATACACCCCACCTAATATGACTGAGATATGGAGGGATGATTTTGGTTTTGCCTCTTAAGAGATTGCGATTTGGCTTTCCTCTTTGTTGCCTATCAGTCCAGACAGGAGGTGTATCAAAGCAGAATGCATTCTGAAGTTGCAAAGAACAAAAAAATGCAACTCAAACTGACTTTAATAAAGGAGATTTATGAGCTCATGTAATGGCAAGTCCAAAACGAGGTTGATCCAGCACCTCAAGGACATTATCATGGACTTAGTTTCTTTCTGTCTTTCTGTTCTGTTCTTCCTTCTGTTTGCATGCCAGGCTTCATATGTGAGTAGTTGAGAAGGTGAGAGCACACTTCTTTTCTAGTATTCCAAACAGGAATCCAAAGATTCATCCTGGTTGGACAACTTAAAGTTACAGCTAATCCTTGAGTCAGTTGCCACTCAAGGCCAGGAAAATGGAATTTGTTGACCAATAATCACCCCTGAAATGGGGGCAGAATCTGCTTCCCCTGGCTACATGAAAGACCCAGGAAGACTGGATGTCCACATAAAAAGCTAAGTATAGTCAGGAAGGGGAGAGCAGAAAATGGTTAGTGGATAAATTATTCATAATTTAGAAGTGGAACCCTTGACTTATTTAAAGATAAAACATGTCTTTGGTTAAAAGTGATAGAATACCCAATGGCTGAAATAGAGATTATTAGTCACACTTAGTCTGAAATGCAAAGGTGGGCCATTCCAGTTGGTGTGGAGGCTCAATGATGTCCCCAGTAACCTGGACTTTTTCTGCTTTGTCACACTCAGTGTTTCAGCAATGGTCACAAACGGCGGCTAGAGCTCTAGGCCTTACATTGTCAAATGTGACCCAAATAAGAAGGAAGCAGCAAGGATGGAAACAAAAGGACTCTCTTTCCACGCATCTTGCCTTTAATGAGGTAGGAAAATCTTTCCCCAAACCCCCTTTCTCTTCCATCTGACTGGCCTTAACTGGATCATATGGCTATCTAGCTGCAGAGGCTGGGAAAGTAAACACCTGGGATTTTCAGTCTTTTTAGTGGGGAGCTGGTGAGGAAAAAGTAGATTGAGAATGGCCTTGGGTAAACATCTAATAATGTCTTGTTTTGGTAATTTTGTGCTAACAAAGTAAGGGGCCATGTCCTAAGATTCTGTTAGTGTCCATTACCGAGAACATTACCAAGATCTGGCTTAAGGTCTTTTTAGTAAAACCCAGACTGAAAGGTACTTAGCTTTTATCTATACTACCTTTGATGTTTATTTATTTTTGAGAGAGTGAGAGACAGAGTGCGAGTGGGGGAGGGGCAGAGAGAGAGGGAGACACAAAATCCAAAGCAGGTTCCAGGCTCTGAGCTGTCAGCACAGAGCTCGACTTGGGGCTAGAACCCACGAACCGTGAAACCATGACCCGAGCCGAAGTCAGACACTTAACTGACTGAGCCTCCCAGGTGCCCCATCCATATTACCTTTGAATACAAAGTTCAATGTAGCATTAGATATTCAAGTGTTGACAACAAGAGGTTTATCAGAAGCAAATTTAGGCAGCATCCTACTTCACATTGTCAGCAGTAAATGAACACCTCACACCTAATTAAAAATCAGATGTCTAAAGAAACCTTGTAAAAACTGGAAATTCCAATATAGACTGTTAATTAATCTGAAATTTGTGGGTTTTTTTCCTAGATGGCAAAAATATTTCTCTGCTAATTAATGGCCTAATCTTTGGGGCTCTAAGCTCAGTCTCAAAGTACATTACAAATATCCTATCACTCAATAAATTGCAGCTAGTATCAGCAAAATATTTTTGGCTTATTTGAGGACTAGAGCAACGAGGCCAAGAAAGTGACTCAATAGATTAAGGAAACGGTAGAGTGAAAGATGCTGAGAACAATCTGATTACACACACATACATCCATTATGTTTTCAGTTTCAAACTATTCCAACTTTGGACAGTTTTTTTTTCCCTTCTGACTTCCTTTGAAAAACGACATGAACAAATTTTTCACTGCAGTTGGAAGCAGACTCTGTTAGAAGAAAAGAGGCCAGTACGCAGGAAAACTGTGACAAATGAATCTGCTAGGAGGAAAGAAAAACTTAAAACATTCAGAGAACTAAGGATCCAGGGGTAATTGCCATTTGGCTGGGCAGGGCCGATGTAGACTTACATTTAGTACTGACTCACAACCAACATTTCATGGTGCTTTAGCATTTATGAGGCATTTTTACATACACTGCCAATTGGCGCAGGCTCTAATAAATCTTCACTAGAGCATATTTGGTATGTACAATTACACAGGGATGTAATAGCTTTTATTTTCGGCACCCCAGCAGTTTATTCCCCATCTTCCCTTTTCTGGCAGCTAATTCAGACCTGGCCAATCATAGTACCCATTCACCTGAACCACAGGAGGACTAATCAGGGTCTTCCCCTGGGATTTAGCCAATAAAGTTATCCATCCACCGCATCAGCACCCTATGTTGCAAAGCTGAAAGGGTAAGACTGGAGCTGCAGAGGGGAGCAATGGAGATGGAGAGAGCTTAGCATCACTCTGGATCCAGGATCAGTCTTTGCCTGAAGCCAGATCTAGGGATGTCTGAGTTAGGCGAACCAAAAATCCATTTCTGGCTTAGCTAGTTTGGCTTGAGTATCTGCCGCTTGCATAAGGAGTCCTGATTGATACCACCGTTTACACAAGCTACAATTCATCTTTGCAGGTTCAGCCTGAATTGAGCCTCTTTGATGAAGCCTTCCCCAGTGACTGCCCCCTGGCCATTACTCTTTCCAGTAGCCACACTGCTCACTGACTCTACCAAACAATTGGAATGGTCTTGAATGCAATCACAATATTCTCTGATTTTTCAAATATCTTTTCAGTTGTATTGTAAAGTCTTACGAGAATGGATAATACAGTCCCCAATAAAGAAACAGAAGTTCTGAAAGCTTTTTCGGAAGTTGTTTGGTTAGAACTTGAGCTACGTCTCTCTGGAGAAGTAATATTAACAATGGTTGAATTCCCAGGCTAGCTCTCAAAAGCCTATTTATGAAAAGTGTGTACAATGACAGAGGATAATAGAGGAGGCATATAGAAAACTACTGCTTGAAATAAAGGAAGTTCTATTTGAGAAAACCAGGAGGGAGAAACAGATTATCTGGAGGGCATTTGGAGTTATGTTTGTATTTTTTTTTTAATTAGTTTTTATTTTTACCAAACTTCCACGTCCACATGGTTTGAACAGTCAAAGAGTTCAACAAGGTTTATCACAAAAAATGTTTCCAAACCACTCTGCCTCCTCAATTAAAAAAAAATTGGGAGGGCACCTGGGTGGCTCAGTCAGTTAAGTGTCTGACTTTGGCTCAAGTCATGATCCAACGTTTGTGAGTTTGAGCCCCACATCTGGCTCTGTGCTGACAGCTCAGAGCCTGGAGCCTGCTTTGGATTCTATCTCCCTCTCTCTGCCCCTCCCCTGCTCGCGTTCTGTCTGTGTCTCTCTCTCTCTAAAAAATAAACATTAATTTTTTTTAACATTTATTCATTTTTGAGAGACAGAGAGAGACAGAGCGTGAGTGGGGGAGGGGCAGAGAGAGAAGGAGACAGAATCTGAAGTAGGCTCTCGGCTCTGAGCTGTCAGCACAGAGCCTCACACAGGGCTCAAATCCACAAACCTCGAGATCATGACCTGAGCTGAAGTCTGATGCTTAACCAACTGAGCCACCCAGGTGCCCCTCTACCTCCTCAATTTTAAAAAGCAGTTGCTTTTAAATCTTTTAGTTGTTTATTTGGGTAGTTAACACATGTCTAAGCCACTTCTTGATTTTTCTCTTTTAGGCATCATCTATTGACTTCCATTAAGGCATATAAGAACTTAGCTTTCACGCTCATTTGCCTCCCCCCACCCCCCTGCCGGTACACACACCACTCACCTTCTCAATCCAATTCCATCATGATTTTGGTTCCATCAATGTTTAGTGGTCACACTGTCATGACGAGATACATGCAATTCACTGCTAAGCCATGCAGTACAAAGGAGTACTGAGATTATTTTTTGATTTCTGTCCCAACTTGAAGTTTTCCCAGAAATAATGATCACCTTATTTGTTTGTTGGGTTAGGTTTTCACATCATTACTAATTTAGCCTCAGATCTCTCCCAGTTGGCTACGTACCTTCTCAATAAGTTCAAAAAAACATTATGTCTTTCATCAATTCATCTTTTGTGAGACATCACACCCAGAACCTTGTGACCCTCTCCATCTGGAATGGTTGTTCTCTGTGCCTACTGCACAGCTGCTATCCTAGGACCCGCCCCCCACCCCCATTATCCTGGGGATCCTTCTGCCTTACTCGTGAGTTAGATTTCTTGCTTCCTGTATCCCAGCTTTCCTCTTTCTTGCTCCACTCCCTCATTTTGGTGGCATACCTTCTCCTCTAGTACCTTTTTTTTTTCTTTTGGTAAACATAGCATAAAATTTACCATTCTAACCATTTGTAAGTGTAATGTTCAGTGGCATTAAGTATATTGACATTGTGAAACCATCACCACTGTCCATCTCTTTTCATCTTCCCAAACTGACAATTGTACCCATTAAACAACAATTCGTGTTCTCACCTCCCCACACACCCTGGCAACCAATGTTCTACTTTCTGTCTCTATGCATTTGACTATTCTAGTTATTTAAGTGGAATCGTAATATTTGTCCTTAAGAAAGGGTATATGAAAGGTATATTTCTTGAGAACATGCATATCTAGAAATGTGTCTGGGGTACCTGGTAGGCTTAGTTAAGTGTCTGACTCTCGATTTCGGCTCAGGTCATGATCCCAGGGTTATGTAATCGGGCCCTGCATCGGGCTCTGTGCTGAGTGTGGAGCCTGCGTAAGATTCTCTCTCTCCCTCTGCCTCTCTCCTTAACTCACGCACCCTCTTTAATAAAAATTTTAAACAAGTCTTTATTTCTCACTGATTGATAATTTGGCTGGATATATAATTTTGTGTTGGATGCACTTTTCCCTTTTAATTTTGAAAGCACTGTTTCAGTATGATATACCAATTAGATAATGGATTCTAGAGCCAGACTGCCTGGTTCCAATCCCAGCTCTTACCATTTATTAACCTTGTTATTTGGGCAAGTTCGTACTTTGCTCCTTTGTACCTCAGATTTCTCACCTGCAAAATGGAGATCATCCATAGGGCTGTTGTAAGGATGAATTGTAAAGCACTTACTTTAGTACAATAGAGTTATAGTCTACCCTAAATATCGGCTACCAATGCCTTCCAACTTGTAGTGTTGTTGTAGAGAAGTCTGAAGCTGTTTTGATTCTTGATCCTTTCTAGGTCACTCATTTTCTTTTTCCTTAGAAGTGGTTAAAATCTATTTGTACCACTATTCTGAAATTTTATAATGATATTCCTTAGTGTAGGTTTATTTTAAACCATTTTTTTTTTTCCTGAGCACTCAAGAGGTTCTTTCAGTCTGGAAACTCTTGTTATTTAATTTGGGGAAATCCCATTGATTAATCAAACAATTAAGTATTTAATGATAGTCTCTCCTCTATTTTTTTCTGTCTTCTCTTTCTAGAATGCCTATCATTTAGTTGATCCAGTCTTTCGTTTTCATATATTTTCACTTATATCTTTTATGCTTTATATTTTCATATATTTAATGTTGAAGAGCTTTGCCTCATTCTTACTTCCTTTTTTCAAATAGCCTGTTCTTATTTGATGGATTCATATCTTCTTTTACCTCTCTGAGAATTATAGCTAAAAAAAAACACTTTTCCCCTCCTCCTTTTATAGTCTTAATTTTTTCTGTTTGTTCTTACCACATCTTTAACATCAGACTCTTCCTTCTAACATCTGGTGATTCTTGGTATCTGCCAAGTGAGTAGAAAAACACTGATGAGAAGCTCTGTGTGTGTGGATGGGGTTTGTTGACTGTGGGCTTCACCACATGCAGTTTTACTGGATCTGATCAGGAGCCCTTCATGTCACAGAGAAGAAATCTTGCAATCTCCTCTCTGCAGGATGTATATCAGGCTTCCAGCCTGCTGAGGAAGAGGATTTGGGCAGTATTTACATTTTAATTTCATCCTTTTGTTTTTAATGTACTTACCCTTTCCAGAGAGTAAACCTTCAGTGTTTTTGCTGCTGTGGGGGATAGTCACCCAGCTGTAATGACCTGGAGAGGATATCTCATTTCTTCTTCAACAGATTTCCAACCAAAGCTCTGTTTTCTGCTCTGTTTCCCAGTTCTGTACTTGAAGTTGGGATTCTCTTTCAGTGTTCATATCACTCATTTAGTAGTCTGCCTTTGTGGGTCTTCTGTCAGTGCCACCAGACTTTTTTTTTTTTTTTAAACAAGAAGGGAGATTTGTTCATATTGCTGTTTTCACTTTAGTCACCAAGAACATCTTTCCAGGTCAATAAATATTCTCTGAACTATGTTAATAGTCGTCTTGTATTCCTTCATATGAGTGTACCATAATTTATTTAACTAACTTTCTACTGCTGGACAAATTTAGGTTATTTCCAAATTCTTGGGGTACCTAGGTGGGTCAGTTGGTTAAGTGATCGACTCTTGATTTAGGCTCAGGTCATAATCTCATGCCCCTGTGCTGCTAGCACAGAGCCTGCTTGGGATTCTCTGTCTCCCTCTCTCTCTCTGCCTGCACACACACACTCTCTCTCAAAAATAAATAACTAAAACTTAAAAAAAAAAACCCAACAAATTCTTTATAAGCAAGAATGCATTAAACATTTTTGTTGCAAAAATTGTTTACACCCTTATTTCCTCAAATTCAATTCACTGCTCCTTATGACAGTACCACTTTTCATTGTTCATTAATCCCATGAGATGCTTTGTGACATTATAAACTTTCTGCAAACAGATACGTTTGGGATTGCTGACATTCTGTGTGGCTCAGTTTAAAAAGCTCCACAGATGATTTTGTTGTACAGTTCAGTCTGGAAAGCACCATGATCACAGACTTCTATTTTACCCAGGAAAGCTGTGCTCATTGAGGCCTGAGTGAAGCAGCAGAAGAAAAACTGGCAGGTGTCTTAGCCCATTTGGGTTTGCTGTAACAGAATACCATAGACTCAGTGGCTTATAAACAAGAGAAATTTCTCACAGTTCTGGAGACTTAGATATCAAGGCACTTGATTTGGTGTCTGGTGAGAGCCCATTTCCTGGTTCAGACAGTCATTTGTTAGCTGTGTCTTCACATGGTGGGAGGGGTAAAGAAGCTTTCCGCAACATCTTTTTATATAGTCACTAATCCCATTAGGTTCTGCCTTCATGACCTGATCACCTCCCAAATGCCCCACCTCCAAATACCATCAGAGTGGGGATGAGATCTCAACATGAATTTTGGGAGACTAAACAGTCAGTCAATAGCAGCAGGGCAGGAGAATGTCTGGCTCAGAATAACAAATAGTCCAACGTTAGTAGATGGCATGCTGCATAACCCACCTACTTTTCTATCATCAGGATGTGCTCAGGGGCCTATACAGTGGGAAGTAATACCTTTGGCATAATTTTATTTAAAAAAAATCTGTGAAATAAGGTTTGTTTGGAAACCAAACTTTGTAGTCTACACACAACAAAAAAAGAATGTTTAACACTGTTGAGAATTTTGAGGGAGGCCTCCAGATGGAAAAACAAGCAACATATCAGCAACAGCAAATATACGGTCAAATCTAAATTCCCAAGCCATAATAGGCAGAAATCTCGCAAGGCAAGGTTGTTAAAATGCAGATTCCTGGGCCTCATCATTCTTAATCTGACTTGTCTACTATAGCGTAGGCCCTAAATCCTGAATCTGTAGTGAGGATCCCTGGAAATCTGATCTAGGTGGTCCCTGGACCACGATTTGACAAACTGGCTTTAGACAATGTTTTGCCGGAAATTACTAGAGTTGCTTGAATATGAAAACATCTCTAGAATTCTATTGTTAGCTGTCACAGGATCTCGGGGGTGAGGCTGAGAACACTTTTCCCCAACAAACAGGACATCAAGCCCAGAAGACACGCTGGTGGCCCAGTGGTTTTCATGGAGTCTAGTGTGCAGGCAAACGTTTGGGATGACAGGCTGTTTCCTGGGGTGACTGAAAATTCATGCAACCCTTTTAGACGGCAAAGCTGTTGGGCTGGAAGTTATACAGAGCCTCGGACTGAGCTTTTAAAAACAGTAATTAGACAAAAGGAAAAAATAAGTCAGCTTGCCCTTTGGTCCCTGGAAGAGGAAATGGCCGCTCAAAATTTGGAACCATACTTTTGGGAGTCCTTGTTCTCTGCCCCATAACTGTTTATAACCTAATTATGCTCCTCTTTCTTTCTTGCAGGCCTGTGGTCTCTACTTTGAATTGCTGTAGAGTCTGATTAAAGCGCCCACACTCGGATCTCTGACCCGCACAAGTGGCCGACCCCCCACCCTCACGGGCTGGGCCAGGAGTCGGGGTTCAGGCTGAGCGGGGTGCAGCTCTCCCAGGACTTCCACTGCGCGCTCGAGAGGGGGCGCGGCCCTCGCCGGCCCAGTCCGGACGGCGGGTCGAAGGTCGCGGGCGGAGAGACCTACAGTACCCCGCGCCGCGCAGCACGGAGTCCCCTGACCGCGGCTCATAGTGTCGGGGTGCCGGGCTGCCGCGTCCTCGGCTGGCGCGCTGAGCGGTCGGGCCGCGGCGCCACGCGCCACCCGCCCCCGCCGGTTCGGCCCTGCTCCCTGGAGACGCGAGCGCCACCGGCCGCCGAAGGTAAGAGCCAGGTGACCCGCGGACATTCTGCAAGTCAGAGGCGAGCCAGCGCCGCGGCCCGGGGGCTCCGCCGCCTTCTCCGCGCGCCCGGCTTTGAAGCTCAGATCCGCTGCGGCTTCGCGGCCGCCCTTCGGCTCCTTCTCTAACCCGGCGAGCTGTGGTTCGGGCGGCTTCGCGGGCGCGCGGACCACACTCCTGGGGGCGGGGCCGGGGGCGCAGTGTCCCCGGACCCTGGCCTCACTTTATGCCCTTACACACTTGGCCCTGGCACAGCCAGGCCGCGTGTGTTTCTTGACAAGTACACCCTGTTTGCCCGGCCAGGGCGAGTTGCCAGCTTTCTCTTTGCTCAGCTCAGGAAATCACTTCTAGAAAACACACCGGAAGGGGGAGCTTTAGGTCAAGCGAAGCCTTTTCTGTCCAAAACGCCCGCCTCCCGCACACCTGGTTTTAATAAGAGCCTAGGGAGAAATATGGCGAGGGGCCCGAAGGATCCCCAAGAAATTCCGTCCACAGAGAGAAAGAAGGGTGCACATGGATTGTATGTGAGCCGACGCACTCACTGTTACAACGGTTTGTGAGGACCTCGTGCACTTTTCAACTTTATTTGCAGATGGGAGAGGATGTAAGTGGTAGTAGTGATGTTGGAAATGGTATATTAACAGCAGTAAAAAACACATTTATTGACATTGAAGACAAGAAGATTGCACAGTTATGCACAATGTATTCTTTTCTTCCCAGTTTTAATAACACAAAAGGAATATTGAAAAACAACCGCCACCCCTTCCTACACTCCCACCGGCTTAATCCATGTGCACACGTTTTTGTTTTGTTTTGTTTTGTTTTACATAGTTGCAATTAGGGGTACATAGCGTTCTTATTTCAAATTCTGGAACAAGGGAGGTAAATTACATCCCGACAGAACGGATGTCTTCGTTAGTTCTAGGAGAAAGATCTTTCAGTGCAGGAGCTGGAAGTTAAAGATTGTATCATGCTTTCAACCTATATTACAAAAGTTTAAAGGATAAAGGACATGAAAGGCTTTTTAAAAAGATCCTTGTGAGACACATAAATGTAAAAATATATTCACATACATTATTTTTGCATCTTCATTTAAAGCCAAGGACATTTTTTTTCCAACATAGCACTTTGATCTTTATAATCTTAAGGAAATAATTCTACTGTGTACTAGAATTTTGAGAGCACTATTTTTTCATCATTTTTTAAAAAAACGCTAATGAGCATTTAATCAGAGGCCTCAGGGTCTTGCACTTCTGTTCTCTCTGGCTGGACTGCTTTTCCCTTGCCTTTGCTTTGCTAGCTGCTCCTTATTTAATTTTTTTTTTAATGTTTACTTATTTTTGAGAGAGAGAGAGAGAGAGAGACAGAGCATGAGCGGGGAAGGAGCAGAGAGAGGGAGACACAGAATCCAAAGCAGGCTCCAGGCTTTCAGCACAGAGCCTGACACGGGGCTCGAACTCACAAACCTGTGCCGAAGTCAGACACTTAACAGTCGACTGAGCCACCCAGATGCCCCATCTCTTCCTTATTTAGATCTTAGCTCATATCCATTTCCGTGCCCACCCACATGCTTGGACAAGGATATTTTATTTTTTTTTCAAAGCCCTAACCACGATCTGAAATTATTAATTTGATTATTCCTGGACCCTCAACTCCATAATGTAGGGGACACTGCTGTTTTACTTGCTCTTATATCCCAGAACCATACCCCCCACTCTCGGAGTCTGCCAGGACTGGTATTTAGTGAATAAATTTACTGAAAACCCAATCTTTGTAGTATAGTGTAGCCTTGAGAGCACTTGCTGAAATGTGACCCTGTAGGAAACATCTTTAGTCTCCTGTCCCCCACCCCTTTTTTCCCCTTGGTCGCTTGGGTGCAGCTGCTTTCTGATCTGCTGGCCCTTCTTGGGGCCCCACCCACAATGACCCAGGCCAGCCCCAGGAAGTAGGCCCTGGAGGCAGATGGGGCCTCAGGCAGTATTTCTGGGGTTGGATTTTGGACTAGAGAGTGGCTGGGATTCTCCCCCAGAGGCCTGGGACTGCTGGCCGCACAAACCCCCTGACCCTTTAGCACTTCCCAGTGCTTGGCTGTATGCATGAGGCTCCAAGGTTCGTGGTGGGAGCTGCTCATGAAAGATGCTCTGTTATTGTTGGACTCCAGGCACAGGGAATAATTAGGGGAGTGACATGCGCTCAAGTTGAGGTCTTTCCTTGTGGGTTGGGCCACAAGGCTGCAACTGGCCTGCTTGCTGGCAAAAGCTGTGGATTCCTGCAGATTCCTACGTGGTTCACTTCTCAGAGGAAGCCTTGATGAGGAAGAGGCTGGGAGCGGGGGCAGAAAGTTTGGAATTTCCCGTGGTTCCTTGGGGATTGATTGTTGTAGAGAACCACCCTGGCCTATACCAAGGTGAAGTGGCCGGGCCTGCTTGCCTTTCCTCAAAGCCCCAGGTGGCTCCCGGGGGCTTACAGGCTGGCTTGTCCCGGGGCCTGCGTGTTGAGTGGGCAGAGCCGAGTCCGCAGCTGTGGGAGGCACCAGTGTTCTGGGAACCATCAGGTGCCGGAGCAAGAGGTTTCTCCTTAAGTTCCTCAGTGCTGAGCACGGTGCCTGGCACACGGTGGGTGTTTAATAAGTGTGCGTTCAAGTGCCCTTAGCGCTGTGTTTGAAGCCTGGGTGTGTCCAAAAACTTAGACTCTGGAGGCGTGATCACTGCCTGGGTTCAAATCCTGGCAGCTCCGTTTATAGACTGTCTGTGAGCATGCTCTCCTACTTCCCCGTGCCACGCTCTGCATCTGCAGGATGCAGATAATAATGTTCTTCACTTCGTGGGATTGTTGGGAGGTTGAGATGTGGACGTTTTAGAAAGTACATAGAACAGAACCTGGCACATAGTCATAGGGTAAGTGTGAAACAAAGAATAAAGATAAAATATGGAAAAGGTAGTAGTTCCCTCATGGGGGAATAGACATGGAATGGGATCAGGGAGGGGCATATGGGGGACTTCAATAGTAATTGTCATTTTCTTAACGTGGGTGGGTACATAGGTTTCGTTATATTGCTATTTATACTTTACATATATACATGTTTTAATAACTGTTCAATATATAAAGCATTAAAACTGCACACTTCAGTGTATCTTGTACTGCATTTTAACACACTGAAGACTATTGCAGCATTAATTTGTACAACCTATCTTATTCTTGTACAACCTTATAAGGGAAGAATTATTATTATTTCCAGTTTGCAGATGCAGAAACTGAGGCTGAATAACTTGTTTAAGGTCTTCACTGTTAAAAAAATTTTTTTTAGTATTTATTTTTATTTTTGAGAGAGAGAGGGACAGAGCACAAGTGGGAGAGGGAGAGAGAGAGGTAAACACAGGATCCGAAGCAGGCTCCAGGGTCTGAGCCATCGGCACAGAGCCTGATGTGAGGATCAAACCCATGAAATGCGAGATTATGACCTGAGTTGAAGTCGGATGCTTAACCAACTGAGCCATGCAGGTGCCTTAAGTCCGCACTGTTAAATAGGAAAGCCAGGATTTAAATCAGAGTCTGGGTATAGCTTTCTTAATGTGTCACAGATATAGCAGGTTGTATCAGAGCTTAAAAAAAAAGGGAATTCATTACCCTGCCAATGTCCACTTACAGAAAATTGCACACTGTGACTTAGCTGTCAGAATTTTTTGAGTCATGTGAAACCAAGTTGAAATACAGAAATAAGCCAGATACAGAAATAGCTGACTGCAAATGGCCACTCCTGACCCTCCACTTCAAATTTTATATTCATTGAAACAGCCTCCTATTCTCATAGTTCATTTAATAATAAGGAATGTTATACATTTTAATTTAAAATAAATATATATATAATGAGATTCACTTATATGTGCTTTACTCTGTATATAGAGCACATATAAAATCTTCATAAAACACATATTAGGACTGCATCTGAGATTTCATTAGAAAAAAGGTCTGGGTTGCAAGAAAGAAAAAAAGAAATTGACTATCACTGGCGTAAGGGTATAGGAATTTGGAATTTGATGGTGTTTAGGAATTTGAGGGCTAGGAATTTGATGGTGTGTGTTAAATGTTATTCAACAGACATTTTTAAAATGCTTTTATGTATGAAGCATTGTTACACACTTAAGAAAACTAAGAAATGATGGAACAGTTTGATATTCAAAGTTGTTTATAGTCCTTTAATATGTAATACATTAATATATAGTTGGCTTTTGAACTATAGGGGTTTGAACTGTGTGGGTTCATATATATGTGGATATTTCTTGGTAAATATAATACAGAACTGTAAATGTATTTTCTCTTCTTTAATAATGTTTTCTCTTTACTTGCTTTACTGTAAGAACACAGTATATAATACATATGTATACATATATATAATCTAACATACAAAATATGCATTTGTTGACTGTTTATATGTTATCGGTAAAGCTTTCGTGGAATTTGACTGTTCAGGGGCTAGAACCCCTAACCCCTATGTTGCTCAAGGGTCAACTGTGCTATTGACCATGTTGAAACTTATATTATACCAAGCTGAGTGTATTATGAACTATAAGATCCCGATAATCAAAATGTTTGGGAGAATTCAAAGAAAAGAACAATGATTTCACAAAGTTTCAGCATTTGAGCTGGACTTCAAAGTTGGATAAGGACAAGGGGGTAAAGGAGGGAGGCTCAAACCTGATGGAGGATGAGCAAATGGCAGTGGAAGGGGGCCGGGTGTGACAGCAAACCTTGAGGTCCATTCAGGGAATGGAAAATAGTTAACTTGACTGTAGTGATAGGTTCTCTGTAGTGGGAGATGCTGCTAGGAGGGCAGGTTGAAAGAATCTCACATGCCAGACTAAGGGGTTGGTAATGGGGAGCCACCGAAGGTTTCTAAGCATAGTTGTGACAGGCTCAGCACTGTGATCTGGAATATTCTTCTGATACTGGCTGTTAAGAGGAAACAAAACAGAGATATGAAGACCAGAGAGGAGGCTACTGGGATGGTCATAAGGATTAAATTAGTATGATGGCAAGGGACAAGGAAAAAAAGATTGATGGAAGAGGCATGGCTGGAGCTAAATTTATAGTTTGATGACTGATGAAATGTGTGGACAAAAGGAGAAATAAAAAAAACTCTAACGATTTGAAGTTGGATGCCACTTACAAAATAGAGAACTCGAGAGGGGGAGGAGCTAGGCATATTTTAAAAATGATGAATGGGTGAAGATTTGAGGAACTCAGATTTCTATTCTATGGGACTTCTCTGAGCCTTTAGAGAGAATGTATCATACAGCATTTCCCAGGTTGTCCACAGAAACCCCTGCCCCTCCTCCCTAAACTTCAAGTAAGGAGTAAGCCTAGTACCTTGGGCCTTTAACAACCTCAGCCCTACATTACAGCAAGGAAGCATCATCCAGGAAGACTCAAGCCCAGGACACTGTGTTCCAGAACCTGGGTCAGTGTGCATTTGCCTGCCTCTTCAAGCAGTTCTTCTAGGTCCTATTTCGTCATGCCTCTAGTTTATAGCAGAGTGAAAGTGTATTATCAATTTTGAAAGAAAAAGGAGTGAGAATTTCACACTCTTGCCTGTAAAGTTGGGAAATTGTGGGGAAACCTTGAATTTTCTTAGGAATACTTCACTCTTCTTCTGAAGGTTTGGAGGAGGTGGAAACTCTTTTCTATTATTGGTGCTCTGCTATAGCTCTTGTTTATACATTGTTTCCTTTGGAACAGGTCCTTGGGTTTTGAGACATCATGTAGGCATTTTATACCAGATCATCCAAATTGACTCATGTCTAGGTCTGCTGCAAGCTGTTCAAGTGACATTGAAGGACATGGTTCCAGTTAAATCAAAGACTTCCCTTATCAGAAAGTCATCGCTGTGATTAAAAAAGATGAAATTATATATGTAATGTAAAAGTTACCATTTTAACTTTTAAGTATACAATTCAGTGGCATGAAGCACATTCACATTATTGTGCAGCTATTACCACCATCCATCTCCAGAACTTTTCTATCTTCCCAAACTGAAACCCCATATTCACTAAGCAGTAACTCCATATTCCTCACTCCCCACCCACCCCTGGTTACCACCATTCTATTTTCTCATTGTGTATTTGACTACTCTAGGGACCTCATATAAGTGGAATCATTTTTTGTGGCTAGCTTACTTCAGTTAGCATAATGTCTTCAAAGTTCATCCATATTGTAGCATGGGTCAGAATTTCCTGAATAATACACCATTTTATGGACAGACCACACTTATTTATCCATTTATGTGCCTGTGGACCATTGTGTTGTTTCCACTTCTCTATGATCTTGATTCAGTTCTTTAAGTGGACCCTGCATGGGATTTCCATCCAAACTGGAGATGCCTTTCAAGTTTGTTTTAATTATGTTTGAGTTGATAATAGAAAATCACAAACCATCTCACTAAATCAATATGTGAAATTGAGTTCATTAAACTTGAGAGAAAAAAAATACTCTTTAATCTAGACTTCAAGTAGATTTGGATAGCAACAGTTCTGTACTTGACTGGGGGGCTGGTCCCAGGAGCCCACTGGGGATGGATGGGGGCTAACTCTGCACTTAAAAGTTCAGTGTTGGGGCTTTGCTGAGCTTTCCTGCATCCTTGCAAAGCCTAAAGCTTTGGAGGGTGGAGGGTGGAGGCAGGGGTGGAACAGTAGGTTGGCTCAAGATCCAGGCCTAGACACCATGGAAAAGAATGCGCCTGTTTCCCAGGAGCATGCTGCTTTGGAGGCCACTGTTGGTTCTTTGTTTTGAGTAGGGGCAATATTAGCAGAGGACTTTGGTGGAATGTGGAGACAGGGAGACCACCAGAGTCCAGAACTCAGCCCAGCTTCCCACACCGCCCTTTTCTCCTTCCCTGAGGACTTCGATTTAGAGAAAACAAGATAGTTTTGACTGAGTTATTAGGTTGGAATAATTTCAAGTCTAGTTTAATGAGTTTCTCCTCCTTTGCCAGCCTTACAGAGAATCAGTTTTATCTTTTGAATTTACTGGTTCCCGCATTGTGTGCCTTGATGCCTTGGGGTGCTGCAGTAAACTTGCAGGGTGCCATGAGATATATTAAATTTTTAAGGAAAACACAACTGTATTTGACATTTGTGGGATGCCCTAGAACGACCAGCTCGAGGTGTTCATAGTTTTAACATGAGATTGTGCTACATTCCTTCCAGTGGTGTCATATCTTTGTGAAGCTGGGTTTTTGGTGGTTGCTGTGATGAAAACTGAGTACCTAACGAAAATCAGTGTGGAGTAGGAGATGAGAGCAGCAGTTTCCAATCTGATTCCAAAGTTTAAGAAGTTATACGGTGCCCCATCGGTGTACACAGTCGATTAAGAAGTAATTGTGACTATTTAAGAATGAAAAAATATTTTTTTTCAATTTATGTGTATTATTCTTTCAAATGGCCACTAAATTGTTAGGACATAAATACTTAGTAAGTTGTTTGGACTTTAACACTTAATAAATGGACGTGTTAAGTATTTCTTTCATCCAAGGGATGCCATAAAAAATTACTGTGACGCTAAGGGCACAATGTACCATGAGAGTTTGGGATTCTTTGCTTTAATATATCAGAAAATTCCTGAAGTATTTACTTTTAAATATATCAAGTATGGGACTGGAGATGAGGTAACAAGAGAAATAAAATAAACACTTTGCTTTGAGAGTTCCTAAAGTAAATGGCTTTATTTATTTCTTTGATTATAAAATTAACATGTATTGGTTATTTTAAAAATCCAGAAAGATACAGAATAGAAAATAAAACCTCTATATTCCCACTCTCTTTTCCCCTCCCACCCCAGAGATACCAGCTGTTAACATTTTGGTGAGTATTCTTCCAGACTTTTATTTCTCTCATGTATATTTAAGATTAGATGTTATATAAAAATTGGATCCTATATATTCTATTTTGCTTATTCCTTTTAAAAATTCACTATATAACAGCTATCTTTCCCTGTCAACATAAGTAGATTTGTAATCATACGTAATGCATATATATTTACTTTAAACAGATTTACCAATAGACTTTCAAGAGAAAAAAAAGCCTCTCAGTTTTAAAACCCAATTTATTACTGACTGGAAGAGGATTCCACTGTTAGAGAAGCTCAACCATGCCCCCTTGTGGCTTGATATAATATTTAACATTTTTCTTCAAAGATTTGTGTGTAAGGTATTCTGATATGGAAGATACAAAGGTGAATGCAATAAGATCTGTTTTAGAAGCTCACAGTCCATAAGAGGAGATGAAATTTATAATTAAGTAACTATGGAAGGACATAAAAATTGATTAGGTATATCATAAGAGAGCTACATTTAAAAATCCCATAGGAGCAAGGGGTTAGTCCCTTTGTGCACACAATGGCAGCAGCAGCGACAATAATAACAGAAAACATTTACTGAGTTTTTAAGCCAGGCACTGCTCGTTGCACTTTTTATAGCAAAGATGGAATTTCTCTCTTCTAGGCTTTACACATGGGAAGGATTTCGACTCAGAGGGGTTGGAAGGAGATGGAATGAGGCAGGGGATAGTACTATGTGGGGGAGCTGCAGGAACAAATGCAGGAGAGTCTGTACAGAGAGGACTGGGCCTTGCAGATTGCTTGGAGTGAAGTGGGAAACAACATTGGAAAGAGGCTAGTGGTTTCAATCCCAGGCTAAGGAATGTGACCTTAATTCTGTTGACAGGCATTGGTAACCAATGATTCAAGGTTTTTAATCAGGGGAGTAATTTTATCAGAGTGAGGCTTTTAGAAGATTAACTTTTCAGCAGTGTGAAAGATGAGAGGCTCGTGGTGGAGGGACCAGCCAAGAGGCTATTGCAATAGTCCAGGCAAGATACAAGGCTTCTCTAGAGAGGTGCAGCAGCAAATGGAAAGGGGAAACGAATCTGAAAGGAGAAAGGAAAACCTTAGTTAGGAAGGCAGCAATGACAGGATCTCTTTCTTGAATTCTGCGGGTTTATTATTGATGCAAAGCCATGGTAACATTGGTGAACTTTGAACGGAGGTCTTCATGCCCAATGGTTCATACGTGAGCTAAATAGATTGATTTACCAGTGTTCATGGGCTGATTTCCTCCCTTTGCTCCAAGAAACTTGTTATTTTAGGGACACCAGCTAGAACACATTATTCAGCATCTCATCTGGTAATTTTGACAGAGCCCAGGTTCTCTGGTAGGGCATACTGTTCCTAGCCATTTTCTTCATTTGTGATGGTGGCATGGTATTTGGAGAATGGTTTTTCCAATGAATATTAAAACAGAGGGACTTTGCTGAACCAGAACAAACAGGGGCTGGATTAGACTTGAGGAGCTGATTCTAAGGATGGAAATAACAGGAACTGCATGATCAAGGGGCTGCCACGCAACTGCTGTGTGGCCAATTAAACAGATAAACACTTGGTGCGCCTGGGCGGCTCAGTCGGTTAAGCATCCAACCCTTGGTTTCGGCTCAGGTTGTGATCTCATGGTTTGTGAGTTCAAGCCCCATATGGGGTTCTGCGCTGACAGCATGGAGCCTGCTTGGAATTCTCTCTCCCCCTCTCTTTGTCCTTCCCACACTAGCTTTCTCTGTTTTTCTCTCAAAATAAATAAATAAACTTCAAAAAAATGAGAGTTAAATTAGATGATGAGAGTTTAGTTTGCCTTCCAAAAGAATCTATTTTATTTTATTTACAAATGCTTATCAAAGAAATCCTGCCTTTAATATTATAAGCACCTAGTGCAGTGATTCTCAAACAAGGTCACCAATTCATTGGTGAGCCATCCGGATCTTCTCGATGGGCTGAAGCCCATCACCGGCTTTCCCCTGCCTATGTGGTAGTGTCCCTACATAGTCTGAGGGTCACTGATATTGAAAGAAGTGATTATATTGATTGTTCTTTGTGCATTTCCCCAGTAACTAGTGAACTTCTCTGCACTCATGAGTCCTCTGATGTACTGTTCCTTGAGTTATGTCACATTTTAAGGACAAGTAAGTTGAATGAGGGAAAATTATGTCAGGTGTTTCTACGGTATCCAGGACCTAGAATTCAAAAAGATTCATTCACATGGCTTTTCTCTCTGAATGTTAGAGGATATACTTTTGCTCATGGGCAAAGAGCTTTGACTGAATATACCATATAACATAATATAATGCAGTTCTTGAATTTGTGGATCACTAATTAACATGCTTGAGCTATTTCAAACTTTGCCAGAGTCATAATTCAAAACTGATTTGTCATCGGTATATAGCAGTATCATATTTCAAACCCTATCGGATTATAGTTATGTACTTTATCACTTTTTAACCATTTAAATTACATTTCTGTTAATAGGATCTATGTTTTAACATCAACAGGCAGATTGGTGGATTGCATGGTTCATGTCTAGTTGAGTTTTTATGGCTAATTGGGCACATATGTACTAAACTAACTCCTCTATTTAGAAGTGAAGGATTTTACTAAAAATGAGCGTATTTTTAATACAGGCAGTTTAGTTTCATCTGCTTAAGTAGTTTTTAAAACATGAACCATTTTTCAGTACAACTGTGTCTTAATGTGTTAACTGTATTTTTTAAATGCAGATTTCTTTCACTAGCTTAATGGGAATTCACAGAAATCATAGCCTTTTAATTAAAGCCAATCTGTTTCAGTGCCAGACATTCTGAAAGATTCCAGTGAACCAAAAAAGAACACATTTCTGCACTGAAACTGTGCATATGGGACCCTTCAGAAGCCTGACAGAAACGTCTGATGGAAGGATTTGAAACAGGAAAAAGATTAATAAAAAGAATGTCAGAGTAGTTTTCAGAATAGCTTAAATAATGTGTGTAGTGAAATAATTTTCTACACCAAAGGATGATTTGATTGAAAAACTGTGACTCTTCCATAGCCTTAATGCTATAAAGTCTAAATCTAACTTCAGTCCATTTAAACTAAAAAGAGCCCACGATAGCTATATTTTTCGATCCTAAAATTGGTATAAGTGACTATATTTTCCAAACTAGTTCAAGTGGTCTGACAAGCAAAAATTGGAAGACAAAGGAACAGAATATTTAAAATTGAAAGGATCCCGGAAAATCTGGAATGTATAGTCATTGTAATGGCAGTTGTAAGGAAATCACAGGATACGTTTGGGTATAGTTTGGTCAAACAGAAAGAACCTGGGACCAGAAGTCAGATGCATTTAACTAGCTGTGTGACTGGGCAGGTCATTTAACCTTGCTATGTTTCTATTTTCTCCGTTGTAAAACAGTGATTATATCTGTCATAGCCATCTTGTGGTTAATGTGAGGGTCCTAATGAACTATTAGGTATAAAAGCCTCTGGAAAAGTAATGCTAAAATGTTATACAAGTGAAATTATTTCTGTGGTTTTGAGTAACCATGGCCAGGCAGAGAGAGAGAGAGAGAGAGAGAGAGAGAGAGAGAGAAAGAGAGAGAGAGCGCTCGCGAGAGCAAGTGGGGGAAGGGCAGAGAAAGAGGGAGACAGAGAATCCTAAGCAGGATAGCACAGAGCCTGACGTGGGTCTCGAACTCACAAACTGTGAGATCATGACCTGAACCGAGATCAGGAGTGGGATGCTTAACTGGCTGAGCCACCCAGGCATCCCGGGAGAATATGTTTTATTTACCATTGCCTCACTCAAGTGCCTAGTACCTGTCTGGTGTAAGGAAAGGCTCTATAGACAGATTTAAAGGAAGGAAGGAAGGAAGGAAGGAAGGAAGGGATGAAGGAGGGAGGGAAGGAAGGAAAGAAGGAAGGAAAGAAGGGAGGGAGGAAAGAAGGAATAATTCTCTTTGCTCTGGTTTTATTTTCTCCCTCAGAGACTTGGGCCAAAAAAATAAAACTAAATGTGTGGTTTGGGATTCCTTTGAGTTTTACACAGGTGCACTGTGCTGGTACCCATCCAAGTCTGAACCACATGTATAAATACAAATATAGTCTGGTAGATATCCTAGTATTACATGTGTACAGCATGTTTTGTGGGATTTCTTTCTGTGGTATTGGATTTGGCAACTAGAACTGTAGTTGCAAATGCAACATTTTAAAGAAAACCAATAGCAGCATGCCCCCGCCCTTCCCTCCATCTCTTCCCTTCTTCTCTCCCCTACTATGGGGCAGCCTTCTTGGTCCTCCTGCCTCTGGTCATTGACCCAAGCCTTCTCTCTCATCCTGAAGGCCTTTTATGGAGGCTATGGGGGGAAAGGAGAGAGAAAGAGAGGCTTCTTGGCTGTAGTCTTTTGGAGCAACAGTGTTCATAATCTTCTCCCCTTTACATGAGGGAGAGGCAGAGGCTAGGGGGTAGTTCCTTCAACAAATTAAATGAGGGGAGAAATTCCTCCTTGCTTGCAAGAAGGGGAAACTGGTGTTAGGTTCCCTATTGGACTTCTGCTTGGGTAGCAGACTTACAGATGTGTCCCCTGGCCTAGTGAGCAGAGGAGAGGACTGGGGAAGGATGGGGGGATGCCTCGGGGCTGGCTGCCCGGCCGCCCACACGTGCACTGGTCGATGTGGCAAGGATGCCCAAGTTTATTGTGGTCAGGTGCACACTATGGTGCAGGGCTGTTGGGTTCCACTCTCTTGCTGGTTTTCCGGCCAGAGAAGAGGGTGGCCCGTTGGGGGAGGAAGCACGCTGAAGCATCACACACCCAGATGCAGCCTGCCCTGTAGGGGAGGCGGGGGAGGAGATTTAAATTGAGTCACATTGACATTTGAAGCTGAACTAACTAGCAATAAGTGACAGTGACCCAGAGGTGATGGAACTTGCAGGAGACCCACCACTCCAGTGGTGAAGGGAGACTTGACAGCACACAATAGAAAACAGTGATCACAAGATAAAGAGGCAGAAAACAAAGCCAAACCCGAACTGTTCCCTGTTGTGCAGCCCTGAGCAGGGGCTCTTTCATGAAGGTATGACATTAATTACAAACTGTCCTCGTGGGGTTTGAGTCCAGTTACTTAATCAGAGAATCCAGACTCTGAGCAGACAAGACCTTAGATAAGTCCTTCTAGGCTAGTGGATTTCAGATGACGTTCCAGGAAGTCCAGGGTGGGGGTGACAGGCTACAGAGGTTGCTCAGGACCTCTGGGAGAGGGTTGAGGATGGGTTTAGATGAGGGGGGTATGGAGGGAGGTAGATATGCTAAGAGGGTGGGACTTCTGATTTCTCCCCCTTTAGCTAGAAAAAGTTTGCTTTTATCTGCTTTGTACATGAGGCGTCATTGCAAGGTTACTTTTGTCCAAAGGGAGACAAAGCTCCCTTATACTCTATACCCTCTTACTTCTGAGATTAATAAATTGAAATTTGTACTAGGGCAAGTGGTAAACCACAGGCCACAGAGCCTTGCATGGGAGAGTCAGGATACAGGTCATTTAGGTCTTCATCCCGTCCCACACTGAAGAGTGGCATTAGCCTCATGAATTCAAGGTGCATTTATTAAGCAGCTACTAGATAGAGCCATGCAGTAGGTTTTTATTTCTTCTTCTTCTTCCTAAAAGATTCATGCAATTATTGCGTCCATTTGGTGCCTTTACTGCCGGAAAAATAACAGCCAGCAGGGGCTTTCTTGGGTTACCTCGGTAAGAGATCTCTGCAAGTCAAACACTATTAACTTTAATGAAGCGGCTTTGATGGTGGGGAAGAGACAGCTGACACCACATTTCCCTAACAATAAACCACTCTGACAGATAAAAACAAACAGGCTCAAGATAACATATAGCATTTCGGAGAACAGGGCCAATAATGAACGCAGACGGATATGAGCCGGGCTTTCCTCTGAAGCTGTGTCCCTCCATCTGTTGTGGAAACTTCTAAAAGGCAGGGCAGGACGATCTAATCCAGCTTTTACAGAAACCACTGCCTGGGTTATTATAAGGATGGCCCTGGAAGGAAATTTTAAATAAACCTAGTACTACCCTGGGCTCTTTCTGACGACCCTCTTTGCTTTGTATTAGGTGTTACATCTGAGCACTAATGTTGTGTTTATCCAGTGTTATCCACTGTGGTCATGTAGCCCTCCACCTTCCTGGCCACGGGGTGGCCTAACCTGCTGACGTCCTTCCCTTGGGGGTGCACTCTCAGCCTCCAGAAGCCAACCACTGACTGCCCATCACAACAGAGGGGCTGCCAGGGCTTTCCTCCGTCTTGGCAGATCCCAGCAGAGAACTTGGCCTAAAACAGTAGCAGCGACAACAGTAAAAACCAGTTAGCATTAGATGAGGGTTGGTGTTAATGCCTGTCGGAGGCAGCAAAGAGGAAAATGATGTGCGGTTTGAGCTTGGACGTGGTTTGGTTGTTGGTCATTACACCCAGATTTCGATTAGACCATGATGAGTAACAAATATTATTTTTTAAAAAAAAGCTTATTTCAGTTCTCTCACCAGGTGGCCCCTTAACAAAATACCCTATGGTGTATCCTTTCACCGGGGGGCTGCTTTTATGTGTGTGATGGGGGAGGGATCGTTATAATTGTACTTTTGAATTTTTAAGTCCTTTACTACATGTATTTTCTCATTGATCTTCACAGCCTTCCTAATGAAGTAGAGTTTTGATAGTCTCACTGATTTGCCCAGAGTCATACAGGTAGTAAACACCAGAGCCAGGAATGGGTGGATTTTAAGGCTTATTCCACCCTGATGGAAAGCTCTGAGAGTTTTCTGTGTGTGTGTGTGTGTGTGTGTGTGTGTGTGTATTGGGGGTGGGTCGTGGGAGTAATGTTTAGCAAGCAGAAGAGCCTGTCCGGAATTACTGTTGAAATCCGCTGATAATTCCAGAGCCCTAGCATAGCCTTAAAGGCCACCCTTTTTCCTTAGGATCTCTTTCCTTACTAAGACAATTAACAAGTTGCCCAGGTACCTGCTTTTGTAATGGCAGTAATTAGTAGTGGGACTCTAACTCAAAGTTGGAAAGAAAGAGAAAATTCCCATTGCCTCTTCCCACACCCTTAGCTGAGATCAGATTTCTGTCTGTTAGATACACTGGCCATGGGTTAATGGGACCCTTACTGCAGGGGTGGGTGATGATGACATAATTAGCTCTAGCCCTTGTGTTCAAGTCCTCAGGCAGGGGACAGGGGCCATGAAGGGACTAGGGGCCTCACAAAGACATTCCTCTGTCTTTCAGCCTAAGAAAGACTGTTAGGGGCCAAGGGGACTGGGTTTTGTGGGAGCCCTCCTGTCCCCTTTTCTCTACATCACAGCAGCTCTAAGGATGCGCCCTCCGACTTTGACTCTGGTTGCTCCAGGCTAACAGCCCAACAGAAGACAGTGAGAGTTTTAAATGGGGGCTGAAAATAAGGGATGATTTAGGCCCAGAGTTGATTTTTCTGATTTTCTGGTACTTTTCACCCAGGATATATGTATGAATGAATGTATGTATTTATTTATAGTTTATTTATTTATTTTGAGAGAGAGAGTGAGGGGGGGGGAGAGAGAGAGAGAGAGAGAGAGAGAGAGACCCTGCGCACATGGGGGAGGGGCAGAGAGAAAGGGAGAGAGAGAATCCCAATTGGCTCCAATGTGGGGCTGGAACTCGAGAACCGTGAGATCATGACCTGAGCTGAAATCAAGAGTCTGACGAGTAACTGACTGAGCCACTCAGTGCCCCAGTATTTATTTATTTTTTAAAGTAGACTCCACACTGCTGTGGGGCTTAAACTCCCAACCCTGAGACCAAGAGTCTCATGCTCTACCAACTGAGACAGCCAGGTGCCCCTCACTCAGTATTTTCTGTGCAAATAAAATCATAGTAAAATGAACATCAGGGGCTTGGTCAAGAGAAGGACTGCAGTGAAAGTAGCCTCAGGTGCCTGAGGGGAGTGCATGGTTTGTTTAAGAGAGGGTGGAGGATGTGGGGCAGATTGGGTGGGTGTCTCTGAGCCTTGGCTCGGTCTAGATCCCTTTCAGCTTGGAGCGCCCCCTTCTGGACTTTTCTGTATCAGGTGATACTTGAGCTTTGCCCTGCCATAGCCCTAGTTTTCTTCTACCAGGAGGAATACCGGGCCCCTAGGAGATCTTGGCTGGTTTAGCAATTAATTTCGGAACATCACAAAGCTCTGCCCTCTAGTGGTTCTTCAGGAAACATTCACATTCTCTTTAAAAAAAAAAAAAAAAAAAAAAGGACAGCTTTTAATGTTGACTGTATTTGAAACAGAAAGGCCCGAGAGCAAGATGACTGGAGAGAACAGAATCCCTGTAGCTCCACAGTTGAAAACCCCTTTCTGCTTCAGTTGTTGCTCCCTGGCCACTGACAAGTTTGGAAACTGTCCAAACAAGTTTAGGCTATTCTAATAAAAGAATGAAGCAACACATCCCTAAAAACAAAACTCGGTTTGGATTCCTTGTTCTTGCTCAGGACAGTGCCTCTACAGCCCTTTTACTGTGGCCCTTGTTTGTTTACATTACTGACTGATAAGAGGGTTGATACTCAGATAGCAGCAACCTCCTCTCTGTTTCTTTATGGAATAGCTCTTCGGTGTTTCTCACCCTCTAACGAGTATTCCTGTTTTCTTGCATGTTGAGAAGAAAACGCCTTTAGTAACATACCCACCTTAATATTCAATTTTCTCCCATTTCTTCAAAGTAAGGGCAGATCTTAATTTATATATCAGGCTGAACTGTGTGCTCTCTTCTTAAAGTTTTTAACTTTGCCCTTAAGTTGACTCTTGCCTACTCGGTGACCTTGCACCCTAATTTTTCCGTTTACTTCCTGTACCACATTTGAAGTGCCAATAAATCACATCTTAGGTCAGCCCTTTCCTTAACATGAATAATATTTGTATTCTCGCTGTGCAACACAATTTTACAACAATGCCAATTTATTTTTTTGGCAGCCTCGACTTTCATTCTTTTTTCTTTCCTTTTTCAAAGCCCTATTGAATTTCAAGCCTCTCTCTTAGCTCTTGTGGTGATTACTGCTTTAATGCACTACCTTTTCACTTCTCAAGGCAATTCTGGAAAATATCACCTGTGAGGCTCTCGGTGGGCTGCCTCAGTTTGATATGGGTGCAAAGCAGAATTGGGCCCAGTCAGGCTGTGATGGGGAGACCAACTGGGAAGAAGGAATGGTGAGACCGGCCACGGTGAGTAGATTCTCACCTGGTGCTTGGGGTGACCACTAACAAGTTTACTACCCCTCCCCCCTCTACATAGGAACCTCATTTAATTAAAATAACAGACTTTAATGATCTCATAATCATTGGTTTGTTTCCAGAAGCTATCATGTTGCGTGTGGAAGAGTCAGTGGAGCAGAAACTCAATCCACTGACCTCATCTCCCAAACCATGGAGGAGGGAAATTCAGCATCTGGCACAGGGAGGGTAGAACCAGATAGAATTTTTATTTCAGTCGTATCTTGTAAAGGCCTAACTTTTTTATGATAAACTCTGGCTAGTTCTCTTCTTACTATTCCTCCCCCTTGTGAAAATCATCCAACCGTTAGTGTGTACCGATTTTTGTTTGTGTGTTTATATATTGTGCGTGTGTGTGTGTGTGTGTGTGTGTGTGTGTGTCTGTTGGAGGTCTTAGAATTCTTACTTTTTTATGTTCTTACACAGGGTGAAATTCATTGAGCACCTGCCCACGCAGTCAGCGGTATTTACAAATCTATGGGAACTCAGAACTTCAAAGTATCATACCTCTCATACAATCAATATTGTGGGGGCACCTGGGTGGCTCAGTCAGTTAAGCGTCCTACTTCAGCTCAGGTCATGATCTTGCAGATCCTGAGTTCGAGCCCCCCGTCAGGCTCCATGCTGACAGCTCAGAGCCTGGAGCCCGCTTTGGATTCTGTGTCTCCCTCTCTCTCTGGCGCTCCCCCCCCTCTCTTTTTCAAAAATAAATAAGCATTAACATTTAAAAAAATCAATATCATGGCCCACTTTGCCTTTAAGGTAGATGTAGCAAAATGTTAAGAGTGAGGGCCCTGCAGTGAGATGATTTTCCTGTGTGATGGTGGGCACCTTACATATCCTTTCTCAGCCTGACTTTTTTCATCTATAATATGCGAATAAGAGTAACACAGGTGAGGAATAAATGAGCTGAGTCGTATAAGCACTTAGCAGCACACAGTGCTCAGTAATAGTAGTTTTTATAATTGTGAAGGTGGAGGATCCATTTTAGGGGATCAGTTTGTATGATATAGACCTGGACTGTGGGCTCAGAAAGGCCTGAATTTGGACTCCTAACTGATAGGTATTAGCTTAGTGACTCTGGAACCTCATTCACCACACAAGCTTTGTGTGCTCCTCCGTACATTGATGATGGTATCCTGCCCCCCAGGGCTGTTGTGAGGCTTTAGTTAGACACAGGATGTCCTGTGCTTGGCACATGGGACCTAACACATGTTAGCTGATTTCCTGTTCTCCAAGTCCTCTAGGATGATGCATGTTGTCTCCAGTAGGTATTTCAACCCTAGTTTTACTTGATATGAGCCAGAGATAAAGAAAAGGGGATTTGTTAGAATGACACCACCCCTACCCTAAATTAAAAACAACCATTAAACACTTTCTTTCAGATATCTTCAAAAACCTGGGAGACTTTGGCTCCCCAATTTAAAATACTAAGTCAACGGAAACAAATATTGCTGTCCTGTTAAAAATAAATGAATGCATATGTTGCTACGGAACAATGGATTGAAAGTTTTTCGAATCATTCTACAGGAGAACAAAACTCCCTGGTTGAGAAGTATACACGGTGCCACAGAAGTTCTTTGGGGGCACCAAGTGCTTTGGATGTTAACAATCTGGTTGGAAAGATGCCATGGCCGTGTACCCTCTGGGTGCCTCAGTCTTCCTGCTTGTACTTACTGATAGAGCTCTGGGCAGCATTTCTGCTTGACTGTCTCAAGGGATTTTTCTTCTTTTGTAAATAAAGAATTCAGCATATAATCAGTGCTTTCTGAGGGCTGTAGAGGTGAGAGAAGGGGTCCATTGACATGGGAACTACACGGAAGCTTCTTTCTGCTTTGCTCAGACATGGGGCCTGTCCGCTCATGGGCAGGTCCGTGAGAAAACAGCAACACCCACTTCGGTGTGAGCAGTCTGTTTTCTGCTTACATACACAGACTTGATTTATCATCCCAGTCCGGACAGCATCTGAGTCTAATTACCTGGGTATATGAAAGTTCAGGAGATCTCAGCTAAGTTTGCAATTCAGGGATGCGCTTTACCAGAAGCAGATGGAAAAAATAAAACACTTTAGTTTATGACTATTTTTCTATTTGGGGGAAGGAGAAAGAACAAAAAGAGTTGCCAAATTGATCCTTGTCAAGCACTAATTAAATATTATTCATGATTAATTCTGATGTTGATGTATTCAGTGTTTTAGCGGTGTCATAAATATCTGAAAGAATGAAATAACTCACTTTGTATAGCTATAATAAATCATGCATACCACAGTTCCCACATGGCCTCATGGGCCAGCCCCTTATTATTATTATTTTTAATACATACACTTGTTTGTGACTTTCATGGAATATTATTAGAAATGTGAGAAAATAATTTCCTAATTATGCCTTGCTGTTGCCATTTCATGCAGGTAACAAATACTTTTAAAATTATGAACATTATCTATTGTTTAGAGATAGATATTGAAATATTTACAGATTAAATGTCTGGGGTCTGCTTAAAAAATACAGATTGTCTGAAAGAGGGGTGAGTGGGTGGGGATATGGATGAAACAAGAGTAACCATGACTTGATAATTCTTGAAGCTTAGTGATGGGTCCATGGGAGTTCATTATAATATCTTCTATTTTTGTGTATTTGTGGACTTTTCCATAATAAAATGTCTAAATGATTTTTCCTTGGGAAGGAGCTCAAGTTTATTTCTCAGGAAAAATTACAGTAATCAGTTTTTGTTGAAAGCATATGTTCCTTAAATGACAAATCATGGGTCAGAAGAATGTTGTAAATCCAGCTTGGGGTTGATAGACTAATGAAGATGGTGATGATGATGAAAATACCAACAGTAGCTTCTACTTCATCAAACATCAACTGTGTGCGAGACACTGTACTACTTGCTTCCCACTTTTACTTAATCCTCAAGATGGCTATGCAGGTTAAATATTTTTATCCTTCCTTTGTAGATGAGTAAACGGAGACCGAGCTTCAATTATTTGTAAAGGACGCATGATCTAGGACAGAAATGAGGCATCCAGGCCCCAAAGTGAATTCTTTCTTCCTTTTTTTTTTTTTTTTTTATTTATAAGGAGACTGCACTTAGTGAGACAGTTGGATTCGAACTAGCTTGAGCAGGAAGGGACTGCAGAGATGCTTTAGTCAGATGGAGGACATGCTTCATGCTCCCTGCCCCTGTGCCCGTGGTAGTAGATGTTGCTAATGGATGGTGGCTCTTTGCTGCGCAGGCTCAGAATCCCACTCAACACAGTGCCCCAAACAGGTTAGCTGGCTCAGAGTTGGCATTCCTTTAGAAACCTATTCGTCATCTCCTATCCCTCTGACTGCCTTGCTGGATGAGAAAGCTGAGGCCTGGGGAGAGGCAGGACTCACTCAAAATCTCACAGACAATAGGTGTCAAAGCACTCATTTCTTGTGGCACTGGTAGGGGCTCCTTCCAGCACAATAGCTAAGGCTCCTGCCAGCTCAAACTTCCAGTGATCCTACATGTGTTAATACACAGAGACCGCTTAGAACAGTGCCTGGCACATGCTAAGGACTGGATCAATATTAGCCGTTGTTACTATTATTGTTATTATAAGGATGGAAAATGTAAAGTATGCCACCTCTAGACGTAAGAGCTGTGAATAAAACCAGGTCAGTTTGCAAAGCATCTGCTAGTTTCCTAAAATGGTAACAGAGCCCTGGGCTGAAGCTGGCCAAACAGCTGCAGCCTCAGGGCCCAGGGCCCCAGGCAACACAGGCTGCTGGGCCTGCGGTCCCCAGTCACTGCTCCTAAGGAATGTGCGTGGAAAGCACCGTCCTGAGGGCTCTGTCTCCTGTAGATTGATGATGCTGAGCAGCCGACCTTAGCATTGCCTTTGTATGGCGCCAGCAGCGCCCCTCCAGCCTCACCTTGGCCAGGCTTGGCAGATCCATAACCCACTCGGCCGGCGGATGAATTCCCGCTCTGCCGGGGTGTCCAGATTTGGGCTTTGCTCACAATCGCCGGTCTTCCACTCCTCTTCTGAAGCCTTTTGAATCCTTCGATGATTCTGACCACCGCTTGCAGGCACCATTGTCACACCTACAGAAAATGTCCTTGAATTCTTGGGTGGTTTTGTGGCTTGGTTCTGGTTTCCCTGGGAGCTTAGGAATGATGCAGGTATTGTGAGTGGAATTTGTTTTTTTTAAGTCTGTGAATTAAACAGCTAAGAAGCCCATGTAATTTGTGTGACAAGTGACAGCTTGTGTGAAAATAACTTACCCATATCCTGTTACACATTTGCATCCATTATGCTGGGTAAAGCCGTATGTCACTGGTAGACCATTAAGTCGTAGTCACCAGTGTTTTCCTAGGTGAAAGGGTAATTATTTTTGCTGTTTGTTCATAATTTATTAATAGTGCAGAACATTAGGGTAGAGGATTATTTCAAACAAAGTGACAGATCAAATGTGAGGAAGGCATAGTGATCTAGCAGTTGATAAGAAAAGCTATTAGTGTAAAGATAAGCTTTCATTTGGGATCTGCATTTGCTGTTGCTGACTGGCACTTCAGATAAAATAGGCGCATTCGGAAGACTAAATAGAAACTTATTGAGAATACCAGTAAAAAGTTTTGCTCTGGATGGAATCAGCTCTGTTCTAGAGTAGTATACACATACTACTAGTCGTGCATGGTTTCCTAGAATAGTATACACATACTAGTAGTAGTGCATGGGTGATTTTCAGGGGCCCAGGAATATTTTTTCTTTTAATAGTTACAAACTTATCTTAAATGTGCTAGGAAAACAGTATAACTTATAACATGCATGAGTTTTGGATTTTTTATTATTTATTTTGCTCAGGCTGAGGTTAAAATTAGATATTTATGTTTTTTAAAAAATGTTTATTTATTTTTGAGAGAGACAGAGAGTGAGTGGGAGAGGGGTAGAGAGCCAGGGAAACACAGAATCTGAAGCAGGCTCCAGGCTCTGAGCTGTCAGCACAGATCCCGACATGGGGCTTGAACTCACAAATGGTGAGATCATGGCCTGAGCTGAAGTTGGATGCTCAACTGACTGAGCCACCCAGGAGCCCCTAGATATTTATATTTTAAAAAGTGAATTAAAGAAAAGTGAGACAAAGAAAAGAAATAAGTAGATAATAGTAAATGTGGTGGTCAAATCTGACCAAAACTGAGATAATGATATGCGAATTAATGATGTTTGAAGAACATTGGACTAATGACTTGTTGGAACCTCGGAATTAGCTTCATTCACTGGAGGTGGCCCCATGTTTTGACGTAACATGTCTTATATTGAAACCATCTGGAGCTCTTAGAATAGTTTACCTTTGATTTAAAGTTTCAGCATAATATTATTCTTAAATTTGTAAGCAAAATCACCAAATCAAAGCATGGAATGCAATTCAAAGCAGATAGTGGGAGGAGGTTACTTCTGAGTTTTTTCTTCTTCTGTGAGATGATTTTTTCTTCTGAGTGTGAGATGAAAAAAGATTAAAGCCTTGAGTGTGTAATTCGCTTAAAGGTAAGCTGAAATCTTGTCTAAACTCTGCCACTAACTTCCTATTTGATCTCTGGGATGACCTCAACTTTCCCTGGACCTCAGCTTCCACATCTGTAAAATGAGGGGTTGAGTTGATCTTCAAGTTACCTCCTGACCCTGACTTTAACTCATTCAGAATTCTAAGTAAGAGAAGTGATGCCATCTTTAGTGGTATGGTGCTGGGAAATTTAATGTATTTATTAGCCTTTGAAGAGGCTTACTGATGCCAGAAACTCAGCTGATCTCTTAAATTTTTTGATGTTTATATTTATTTTTGAGAGAGAGACAGAGAGAGAGAGGGAGAGAGAGAATGGGGGAGAGGGCAGAGAGAGAGGAAGACACAATTTGAAGCAGGCTCCTGGCTCTGAGCGCTCAGCACAGAGCCTGACGTGGGGCTTGAACTCACGAACCTCAAGATCATGACCCGAGCCTAAGAAAGACTGAGCCACCCAGGCACCCCTCAGCTGAACTCTTAAAGTGGACTAAAAAACTTCTTTAAAGAGGACAGCACTCATTTAGAATGTAAATTCAGGTGTGCTTGTTAAAGTAAGACCCAGTCTCATTTCTTCTTCATCACATACAGGATGTTTTCGGTAATTGGTATCCCTAACTCAGTTCAGAGAAAGGGTTAAAGATGATTGAATCCCAAGCAAGCAGAGCTCTAAAGCTGATTCTTGTAAAAAGAGAGGAAGTTAGAGGAATGGGAAAGACAATTCAGTTAGAGAGAGTAGTTTGAACTAAGACCTGGAGAAGGAAAAGAACCTGGTTCATTTAGGGAAATGCAAGTACTCACTGATAAAGCATCCAATCACTGTGGTGCCTGCCTGAGCCAGGCACTGTGACAGGTGATCAAGACAGGGCTGCAGTGCATGGTAGTGGTGGTGGGGAAGACACGAGACATTGGTGAGCAGGGCTGTCTCCTGAAGGGCCTCCTGAAGGGGCCTCAGAGGCCTTGCCAAGGACTGAAGTTTGGACTTCCTGCAAGCTACTGTCCCCTGCTGTAAACAGGCAATGGCTGAGAATGCTTTGAGATCAGGAGAATTGTGGGAAGGATGGAGGCTTTGGGAAGTGCTTGCCCTCCTCCAATGGCTCAGTCCATGTTGGGGCCTTTCCTGTGAGGGAATCGTCCTGAATCTGGTCACTTGAAGGCCCCCGTGAGCCTCTAAAGACAAATGTCCTTGCCCTTCTAGCCAGGGGCAGGGGGGAGGGGTAATGACTGTGCCTAGCATGTGTGCCCACTGTGGTCTCAGATGCTGATTCACAATTTTTTTTTTTTTTTTTTTTTTTTTTTTGTGAAAGCTGTCTCTTCCCTTTGAGGTTCTTGCTTGGACAAGGAAGCACGACGAATCTCAGGAGATCTTTCTGTGGATTAAAAACATGGGCATGTTTCCTCTTGCAAAAATTCTTCACTTTGTAGCTAATTTGCACAGATCGTGTAAGTACCATTCTAGAGACAAGCTGCTTGTTCCTTCTGATGACGTTAGACACAAGCAGCCCATTCCTTCCTGACGAGCAGGTCTGGGTAAGCTGCTGCCAATTTGGTGAAAATACAACACTGGACCACAGGAGACAGCACTGCACCAGGCACCCAGAGATGGCCGTGGGCTTTCTAGAGTTAGCTCCGTTATGGAGAGGGGATATAGAGAGTCTGGGAACGCAGCCTCTTGCAGTGATCCACACAGCTATTTGAAAATGCAGTCAAAACTGCACCCCCCCCACAAACATCCCAAAACATAAAAAAGAGTTCCACCATCACTATTCATTTTAAGCTTTGCATTTGATGTCTATCCATTTGAGGAGTTAAAAAAATAAGACTGTCTGGCAGACTCATTGGACTACTGAAGTTCAAAATCTGGCTCTGCTGCTTGCTGGCTGTGGGGCCCAGTGCAAATGGAATAATAATATGCCTTCTTTAGGAGATTTTGGTGTGGAAGAAACTTAAAGAACTTGGCTATGCTCTTGGGAGATATAAAGTGAATGGCAGGTCTTGTTATTATCTGGTGGACATTTTCAGGTTTTTGGTGGCGATCACCATTCCCTCAACACTAAATACTGTAGTAACAGAAACAACTTACATGCATGTAGAGTTTAACAAAGTTTATATTTTTGCACAACTGAGCTCAGCTGAATAGGAAGGTAAGTAAGGTTTCTTCCATCTTACAGGGGAGTAAACAAGAATTAGAGCAGTTAACTGATTTGACCGAATTCCTAGAGCAAACAAAAGATGAATCAGGGGCACCTGACCTGGGTAGCTTAGTCAGCTGAGCATCCGACTCTCGATTTCAGCTCAGGTCATGATCTCAGGGTTGTGGGATTGAGCCCTGCATCAGGCTGCTTAAGATTCTTTCTCTTTCTCTCTGCCCTTCTCCCCCACCAAGAAAAAAAAAAAAAGATGAAGTCAGCTCACAGATTCCATCTTTTGATTGAAATCATGTGCTTTCTATTGTGCCACTGTGTCACTTTTACGCCAAGAAGAGTGACATGAGCGCCATGTCTCCTCGCTTCTGTAAGTGAACTGTCCTTACTCTTAGGAATCAGAATACCACTTGCCACCTATGCCCTGACATGAACACTGTCTGGGGCACATCCAGTTTCCTGGTTTCCTGCTTTCCTGGTCAGGCAGGCAGGGTAGAGATGAGCAGCGCTTTTGTAGCGGTGTTACAATCATGCCTGTGACAAACCTTGAAAACCCCAACCCAGTATTCTAATCCAGGTGAGTTCAGGAGAGGGCTCCTCGCTGCTGTGTGGCTGCCTTGGAAAAGTTGAGTGTGGGTGACATGAGCTCAGACAGTGAGTGTGATTAAATCTTTGCAAGGGCAGCAACAGTTATAGCGATGCCCCCAACCAGCCCCTGTGTAGTTCATAGTGGGCATACACTTTGGGTCTGGTAATATTAGTAATCACCCCTCTCAGAAGGCTCCTACGCAAGTCCATATCCTCCAGCATCATTTCTTGTCGGTTCATTGAGGTTTGTGGTACTAGGTCACCTGTACGTTGTAGATTCTGGTCCTATGACCTACAGGTCCCTTCTCATTAGAATGCACCTAGGATTTGAGTGTTTGAGTTATGCTTAAATGCCATTCCTTGACATCCCCAGAAACTAATTTTACTGCAACTGAACACCCAGGTGTCAGCTATTCTTGCAGAGTGTTTTGTGACATCAGAGAGAAGGCTGCCCTGTGAGCGTGCCTGGTTGGGTTCTAACCCAGGTCGGTTTGCCGGGTGGGGAAAGATCCTTCCTCCCTGTGGCTGCCATTTCTTCTTGTCGATGATGAGAAAGTTGAAGCAATATCCAAGTCTCCTTCAGCTTTTAAAGTCTGTGTTGCTTAAGCAGTAGTTTAGGAACAATTTAGAAGAATCGATTGGAACACTTCATGAAAACTGAGAATTGCTAAGTTGTGGAGACATGAATATTTTTATTCTTTTTAAAAATTTGTTTTGTAGCTATACCAGGGATTATAAAAAAACATATTATTAAGCGGTTTCTACGTATTGTCTTTGTATGGAAGCTAAAGGCTTTTTTAAAATAAAAAAATGTGCTTATTTTTATTTCCTCCAAAAACATTTTCAGAGGGATTATCATCCAATCCAGAGTTCCTATGCCTGGTGTATGGTCATAAACATGGAGGAAACATTTAACAGTACAGGATTCCCAAGTATTTCCCAGACCTATGAATTAGAGTATCTGGGTTGTGGGGCCCAGCAGTCTATATTTCAAAGCAAGCAGAGAGTCAGACAAGGTCCCTGGATGATGCTGACGAACAGGGTTTGGAAAATTATTAAGCTAGCTGGCCTTGTGTGATTGTGGTGGAGTCTGTTTCTGATTCCCAACTCTGCCTTTCTCATTCCAGCAGTTTTCTGGTGCCCAAGGTGAGCTGCAGGGATTGATCTGGGTTTCTGATTGGTTGATGTGTAGGAGAGGAAGCCCACGGCATAGGTGGGCTGAGTTTTTCTAGTCTGTGCTGGTTGAGCATTTGGCTTCGTATCACATCCTGTCTCGGTGCCCTCCAATCTCTCCGTCTCCAGGGGCTCTGACCTCCCACATGTGTCCCCGACCTAAAGCAGTCCCTACTCATACAAGTCAACAGTCCCATCCTTCTCAGATTGCTTTCTTCCATTTTGGGGTAACAGCTTTACTGAGATATAATCAACACATCATATGATTCATCCATTTAAAGTGGATAACACGGTGGTTTTTAATATATTCACAAATAAGTGCAATAGTCTTTTTTCAAAGAAACTCTGTACTCTGTAGCTACCATTCTCCCATTCTACCTGTCCCCCAACACCAGGCAACCACTCATCTACTTCCTGTCCCTACAGATTTCCTATCCTAGGCATGTTATATACACAGAAGTCATATAATATGTGGCCTTTGGTGAGTCCTTTCACTTAGCATGTTTCCAGGGTTCATCCATGTAGTATAGTATATATCAGTACTTCATTGCTTTTTATGGTCAAATAATATTCCATTGTATGGGTATTCCATATTTTATTTTATATTTTATTTTATTTTATTTTGAGAGAGAGAATGAAAGAGAGAAGGAGAAAGTGAGCGTGGAAGCTGGGGAGAGGGACTGAGGGAGAAGGAGAAAGAGAGAATCTTAAGCAGGCTTTATGCCCAGTGTGGAGTCTGACGTGGGGCTTGATCCCATGACCATAAGATAATGACCTGAGCCGAAATCAGGAGTCAGACACTTAACTGACTGAGCCACCCAGGCACCCCTCCCATATTTTATTTATCTGTTTATCCACGGATGGACGTTTGGGTTGTTTCCACTTTTTGGCTATTATGAATAATGCTCTGTGAACATTGTGTACAAATTTTTATGTGGCTATGTTTTCATTTCTCTTAAATATATACGTAGGTGGGGTGTTGTGGGCCATATAGTAACTTTGTGTCAAACTTTGAGGAACTGCTAGACTGTTTTCCAAAGTGGCTGCACCATTTTACCTTCCTGTCAGCAGTGTAAGAAGGTTCCAGTTTCTTCCTGTCCTTGTCCTGGGGGGGCTCAGTTGGTTAAGTGTCCAACTTTGGCTCAGGTCATGATCTCACAGTCCGTGAGTTCGAGCCCCACGTCAGGCTCTGTGCTGACAGCTCAGCATTCTGTGAGCTGCCTCAGATTCTGTGTCTGCCTCTCTCTATACCCCTCCCCTGCTCGCGCTCTGTCTCTCCCTCTCTCTCAAAAATAAAATAAAAACAAAAAAAATAAAAAAAAAAGCCACTTGAATGAGTGTGGAGTGATCTCTCATTGTGATTTGCATTCTTCCTTTTTAAAGGGAATTCCTACAAAATATAATTTATTTAATCCATCTAGGAAAGGTATTTTAAAAATCAAAACTAATTTTTAATTGTTCATCGTAAAAAGACTAAAAAGACAAAAAAGTAGAAAACCCAAGTCCCCCACACTCCCACCACCTAGGGAAAAGTAGTGTTATACTCCGGAGCACCTCCTTTTAGAATTCTTTTTTATGCAAGATTCACTTTCTTTAGAGGAGAATTTTGTAGACTCAGTGAAACCAGTTGGGATTGTGGGGGAGATATTTTTGAGCAAAAAGAGCCCCTCCCACCTGAGATAAGGCCAGCATCAGGCATCTGGGCTGTACCTCTATGAAGGTTCAGACCTGTGTGGTACGTGGAAGAAATGTTTTTCTCTCTGAGCCCAGCAGTCTATTGACAAATGTTTCTAACTTTTAGCCTTGTATCTGTTAGCAGTCTCTGAATGAAGATCCCTGATGTCACTTAGACTTTGAGGTTGGCCTTGAGGTGTGGGTTAGGGGTGGTGGCTAGGTTCTCTTACATCCTGAACCTAAGAAACTTTTGACATGTGCTGTGAGAGTTCTATATATATATACATATATATATACACACACACAGATATGTATATATATATGGTCATATGAAACGTTGATAACACTAGCCTCATTGGATGAAGAAAAGGATAATGCATGTTACAACACTATCTTTGGTAAGTGACCCACATTTTGGCATTGACTTAAAAAAGGCAAAATTTTTCTAACAGCAGATTGATTAAGAGTTCATTGGTAACTTCTTATTTTTGTAACAACTCAAACTGTAAACTCATGATTTGCACCTTAGATGTATTCTCTCTTAGCAGCAGTGGTGTCCTAACTGGCGGTCAGGTGCCAAGGCGAGCACAGTCTATCTTAGCTCCAGTAATAAAAACGAAATATTGTGGAGCACTTACTACTTGTCAGGTGCCCTCCAGCCTTTTACGTGGATTATTTCATATCGTCCTCACAGCTACCTTAGGAGGTACGGGGTCTCACTATCCCAGTATTACAGACGAGAAAGCTGAAGTTACACGTCTTGGCTTGGACACGCTGTCTGGCCGTGGAGTCTGGAGTGCTGCATTCCAGAAAATGGTGCTTGTCTAAAACTTGTAATTCAAGAAAACAGGAAAACAATATGATTGCAGAAAAAAGTTTTGCTTATCTGGACGGCCTATGCCACTTCCTATGCCTGTGCAGGTGAGGGTTCCCTCTGTTGTGCCCCTACTACTGGGAGAGGAGGTATAGAATTAAGTGAGGTAAACCTCTCCGGTGGGGACATCACTATAACTCTATGCTTTTGTCTAATTAAGCACTTTTTCTGGGAATGCACTTGAGGAATGAGAAGCTAGGATTGTTGCAACTGCTTTTTCTTGACCTCATCCTGTATCTGTCCACCCCTATCCTAAGGCACCAGGTCATGAGAGGAATAAGAGCTGAGCCCGGGAGCCATAGCAGAGCAGAGTGGTAGCCTGGGCACAGGAGCCCTTGCAAGGGCTTGGGGCGGGGGGCACTGGAGGACCTGTGAGTAGTCCCAGGTAGGGGGCAGGGAGTCACATTCACTGCCAGCCTGCTGTGAACCAGGCACCGTGCTGGGCTCTTGACAGAGATTGTGTCATAACAAGTTGTCATAAATAGCTAATTAAATTCTCTTTTATTCTGACCACCACTCAGTGAAGTAGGTATTATTAGCTGCGTGAAACCCTTTTGGAATAGACTGTCATCTCTATTTAATGGACAAGTTTGCAGGCTCAGAGAGAGGAAATAACGTGCTTCACAATCCTCAACTGACAGAGCCAGGGCTGAAGGTCTGCCTCGATGCCAGATGCTGTGTGAGTATTTATTTAGTTTATTTTCTGGAGCCTGTGAATCTAGGTCCCATGCTCTCTTGTGGGCCATGGGGTGGGGTTGGCGTGAACAATCTACTGGCCTAATTTGAAGGAGGCCAGGATTCTAGCCAGAGTGTTTGGAGCCTTGGCCCCAGGAGCAAGTGAATGTTGTGATTGCCGATTTCATGTCCCATCTTTTACCAAAAACTAACTGGAATGAGTTGAGAGTTTTAAGCACTGTTTCTAAAGCCTTTAGTGGTTAGGAGCTCGTGATTAAGGGTCAGACCTGGGTTGGAATTCAGACTGTGGGCTGCTTATTTATACTTCATTTGCTTTTATTTGTGAAGAGGGGATAATACTGCCCATTTGGTAGGGTTGTTGGGATGATAATGCTTGGCGCATGGTAAATGCTCAAGAAATGTTAGCTGTTACTATTATTACCACCTGTATATGCCCTTTCGTCCTCCCCCTACTTTCTCCTACTCCCCTAGAGGGGCCTCCTTGACACCCTCTACCATCCATATCCATAGACACCCACTAGATTCAACTATTTTATGGGAAGTTATTCAGGAAGTTCGTTGATTCTGCCTTTGTTTGGAGTTTGCTGGTTGGATGCCTTCAGGCTCAGGGAGACTCATTTGCTGCATTGGGTCTCCCAAGGCTGTGTGTAGCCTCCATGTTGACACCTATCTGGGGCCAGAGCTGCTCTATCAATTCTTTATTAAGACCAGTTATTTTTTATTTATGATGCTTGCATGTTCATTAAAAATGGCACTCCCTGTTGGGGATACCATCAAGGCTTTTAGGCAGTTTTTATCAAGTTGTTAGAGTAGATATGAATATTTTAATAGAGAGAAAGAGCAAAGCCTTCAACAAACTTAATTTGTTCTAGAATCTAAGTGACAGGCTTAACAGGGGTCCCAAGTAATTCAGTATAATCAGCCCAGATAGTGGAATAAGGAACACAATTAAATGGACGAGGGAGCTTTTCCAGAGAGGCCACAAGGGGATTTTCCACCCCTGAGCAGCTGTAAATCACTGTATCCCTGCATCCTTTGAGCCCAGGTAAGATCTTGCATAGCCACAGGCAGCTTCTAACCCCGGCTACATTCCCAGGAAGCCAGGGGGAGCGTTTTTGCAGATTCCATTTTAACATTTATAGACTTCTTTTCCCAAGATGCTTATCTTATTAAATTATGTACAAAATGATGGATAAGCCAGGTCACTCCTGCCCATTAAAAGCATATTTGAGGCCTCAGTCTTGATTGCAGTCTTAGATACCATGGCTGGTTTCTTGATGTAGTTTAAAAATTATCCACTTGGGGGAGCTTTATGATTGAATTTTAAAATCTATATCAGCTTTTCTATGCGATGTGAGATCCAGATGAATACCACCCCTCACCCCAACCACAGTGACAAGCTACTGAAGCAAGCGATGGTTGCAGAAATACAATGATAAATCACCTTGAGTGGTTTTACTTTATTGGCAATTCCTCCCTCTGGATTTTGAAGTTATTCTTGATTTTTTAAAAGCTTCCCTTTCAAACTAAAATAGTTTAAAGGTAAAATGAAGAATAGCAGTACTTTCTGCTCTTTTCTTGGATGAGTTTTCTGCATATGTATGCAGACATCAATGCACACGTAAATAAATGCATGGCCCAGTTAATTTTAAATAGCCAAAGCACCAGAAAAATCTCCTTTTGAAGTTTTATGAACATGGTCAGTTTGCAAAGATAAAATCATGAAACCAAATGTCTGAGCAGGGAATGCTGTTTTGCGTTGTATTTGCCATGCAACTCTCCGTCACCCTATCTCTCTTTCAAATAGGTGGGGCATGGAGAGGTCTAATGAAGGACAATCTCTTGCTGCCCGGGCATATGTCCAGGTTCCAGATGGTCTTTGGGGTCTACCCAGATTTGGACAGTTTTGAAATAATGGAAAGCTAGTTAGGGTTCCTAATTAGGACATTTGCTAGAGAATGTTGTCACAATATGGATGCACTATTAACCCATTTTACTATGGAATAAAATGAAACCAATTATAAACCCACGTATACAAGCGTGACTCTATGTGTCCACCTGCCTGCACAGAGGGAGCGGGAAAGTGTTTCTCAGAGGGGGATGGCTTGCTTATTGTCTAAAGCTCAGTCTTATTCTGTTCTCTTCTTTTCTCTTCTTTGTCCTCTTCTTTTGAGTTGTCAGGGCATCACAGATTCTCTCCTCATTTACTTGGTGCTCAATTATTATATTAATATGGCTTTGCTATTTTGACAAAGCCCCTTTCTGATCTTTCTTTTTCTCTTTCCAGAAAAGGAAGGGAAGAATTGTGGAGGCTTGCTATTCAGCCTTTTGTCCCTTTGGTGAAGGGCATCTCTGTATCTGAGCAGCTGCTGCTGTTTCCTGGATTTGCTTCCTTCACTGCCATTCCCTGCCCCCCCGCCCCCTGCCCCCAATGCGCTCAGGCTCACCTTGCTCCACCTCTCTCTCACTGGGAAGCCTGGCCTGTCTCCACACAAGCATCACATCCTGTTGCCAGTCCTCACAAGGACCAGTCTCAGGTACCTGCTCTAGTGGGGCCCCACTCCTCTCCTCCCCCCAGTCACTTGTTCACCATCTTCATTGGTCACATCGATATGACTTTCACTGTCTGCTCAGTGGAGGAGAAATCTCGCTTCCTCAGGAACCCTGTTGCTCCCACCAGGAAGACTTTTCTTCAGAAGGAAAAAAAAATGCAGCCACTCCTATTTTTATTTTCCGGTCTTTTGCTTTAATGGAGTGGTTTCCAAACTTTTTTTGGTAACCATTAACTTTTTTTTTTTTTAATAAATCACACATAGAAGCCCAGACCAGTCCATGCCTGACTTTACAGAGCTATGTGGCAGATCGTTTTCTAAGACAGCTGCACTATTTTTGCTAAAATCGTTTGCAATAGGACTTTGATGCTTGTCCCATCAAGGGGTGGAATCTGTGCCTCCTCCCCTTGAATCTGGTGGCCTTTTGGCTTGCTTTGACCAACAGACCATGGTGGAGGGGGCAATGTTCTAAGTCCCAGCCTCAGCCTCCAGAGGCCTTGTGGTTGCTACTTTCATCCTCATGGGGCCCTAAGACGACCAGGTGGAGAAACTGTCCCTTCTGTCCTCTGGGGTCCTTGCCCTAAGACCACTAAGAGAAGGTGTTGCTCTACTTAACTTTTCCAGAGGATGAGAGTCAATGTGGATAAGAACGGAGGCCCCCAGCCAACATCTGGCACTGCGTGCTGGACAGGAGGCATCTGGGACCTTCCAGGCAAGGTGACTCCCCAGCCGATTGCAGGAGGCTGAGTCAGCCCACCAGAAAAGCAGAGGAACCACCCAGCAAATGGTGGTTCTCTTGAATATCAAGAGAAATATTCAATTCTTATTATTTTCTGCCACAAAATTTTGGGCTTAAATAGATGATGAACTAGAAATGGAAATAGATGGCTGAAAGAGGTGCCCTTCAGGAAAATCTTTATGTTAAGTCTATTCTGTGTGTGTGTGTGTGTGTGTGTGTGTGTTTGTGTGTGTAAGCCAGCTTATTATTAATTATAAAATCAATTTCTGCACTATGACAGTGTAAACGGGGAAGGGACGGCTTCCAGCAGCCCATGTTTCTTCCTCCTCCTGCCTGTTCTGCCCCCCTTGCACCGCATGCCACACCACATCATGGCTGAGCTTGTTGTATATGTTTATGCACCGTGAACATTTTATAGATGCTTTGTGAAGAACCTTACATAAAATCAGATTTATGTTAATAAGTCTTAGCTAAGAGATACCTGCATCTAAGGGCACAGAAAGGCCCATCTGCTCTGATGGTAGCAGAGGGAGGATCTGGTCCCTTAACACCTCAGCCGAACCCCACTCCCTTGCAGCACTCCAGAGAACCCCAGGACTGAGGGTGGGAAGGCCTCTCTCTTAACACACTCCACCGCCTGCTGGGAAAGTTATAGTCATCAAGATCAGCCAAACTGACCAGGTATATGTAAGGTACATGTGTTACTTTTCTGCCGCAAGCAGGTGATTTTTTAAATTCCAAGGAGACAGCTACTATTGCACATTAACTTAGTCTTGAATGTTAGACTCTGTGTCCATTTTCCTAGTACTACCTGGATAATATTTACCATATTCTCACCCTTACTGTGTGTTGGGCTCTGGGCTAAGCACTTCCCATACATTGTCTCATTTCGTCCTAAAGACCCTATGAGGCAGGTATGATTGGGCTTATTTTACAGATAAGGAAATGAGGACTCAGAGCCAAGGCATTTATCATCAGGGCTGGGGCACCGCACAGCTCCAGGGGGCACCATTCACACTGTGGTCTGTGCAGTTCACATGGTGGCCCTGCCAAAGGGGCAGTCTAGAGGGTGGCAGCGCTGGGATTTCAGACTCCAAAACCTGAACACTTCATTTTATTTTATGACTTCATTAAAACTTTTCACTTCTCCAAACTACTTTATTTCTTCTGTCTCTGTGTATTCCAATGTCAGTCTATCCAGCCTCTTGTCCGTCCGTCCATCCATCCATCCATCCATTCATCCATCCATCCCTGTCTCCTTCTATCTACCTGTCACCAAGTTATCTTTTAGTTGAATCAGTGAAGGTATTGAGCATCAATAATAAAGTTCTCAAAATCCAGTTTCTTGAAATATACCTGGAAACATTCTCTGATGTATATTCTTATTTTTAAGTTCATTTGAAATAAAAATTTAACTACTGAATATTTAAAACAACTAGAAAAGAAAATAATTTTCTAAAAAGCCATGTGCCCACAATCCAGATTTCATATTGTGCCATATTTGCTTCAAATTTCTTTTGTCCCTCATTTTGCAAATGAAAATAGAACAATGAGAGTCAAAGCCCTACCCCCTCTCTTTTAGTTCTTTCCCTAGCTTAAAGATGACATGTCATATCCATGTCACATTCCCACGCATGGTTTTATATATTTACTCATCTGTATGTATCCACAAATAATATTTAGTATTATTTGAGTTTTATAGGTTTCATTTACTATCAGTTTGCTTTTGCAACTTGCTTTTGTCCTTTGACACTATATTTTTTGAGATTTATTCATTTTGACATGTATACATTTAACTGATGGGCCGTTAAGTTGTTTTACTTCTTTTGCTATTAAAAATAATGCTGTAGTGGACATCTTGGAACAGCCTCCTTGTTCACAGATGCATAAGCTTCCGTAGGGCAGACACCTGGGAGTGGAATTGCACATCTTCCACTTTCTTGTTCAAAATATTCTTCAAAGTGATTGTGCCTGTTTACCCCCAACAGCGCTCTACCACAATCCCTGTTTTCCCACCTGCTCACTACAGTTGATGTTATCTAATGTGGATCAACTGTTATCTCATTTTTTATTTCTATTTCCCTGAGCATCATTGCATAGTTATATAGGTCATTCAGATTTCCTTTTATATGGAATGCTTATTCATAATTAATATCCTTTACCTCTTTTTTCTACTGGATAGTCTTTGCCTTTCTTATTGGTTCATAGGAGGATTTTTGTTTCTGGTTTGTTGTTGTTATTAAAGCTTTTCTGGAAACAGATCCATTATCAATTAATTGCATTACAAATACCTTCTATATCCATAAATACAGTTTAGCAAGCTCTGTTCAATCTCTTGTAACTGTGAGTCTTTCAGATTTCCTAGGTAAGTATTCAGAATGTTGTAGGTTATTACATATTACTGGTCATTACCTATTACTAGATCAACCAGACATGGCAAAAAATCAACATGGTAAGAATTAAGGCATTGCTAATGACTTAATTTGTCTGACTTGTATTTCTCTTCTCCCTAACCTCTGCCTAAGAGAACACTCTAGCAACTGCTGAGTAAGCACAAAAGAGCTAAAAGGCCTGTTCCTGGTCGTAACTAATGAGTTGAATCAATGGAAGAGAATTAATTCATAATAAGTCTGTCTTACCTAAAATAAGCCAATCCTAAGCATAAATAAACCACATTACACTTCTTGTGTCTTGGAGAGAATAAGTTCATTTAACTCAATCTTCTCATCCAGCTGCATCAGCAGCTTCAGTAATGACCTGTAGATAATGACCTTTAGCACTATGGGGTCAGTGGCTGTAGAGTAGGTCATGGAATCTGTGTATTAAAAAGCTGCTCCAGAGGATTATGATCTGTGGCCATATGGAAATCTCTGAATTCGGTCATCTGGCTTTCTGAGAACCACTCTGCCTTTACTATGTGGCTACTTTCTGTAGCAGAGAGTATCTTTCCCCAAGACAAGGCAGGAGGCAGATCCAGATATGGGAGGAGGATCCCAGGGAGGAATAGGAGCTTCTTCTTGGTAAAAGGTACCCCTACAGTCTCTGAAAATCTGTCTTATTCTCATTAATTGCCATTAGGAGTCTTCACAACTCTCTCTACCACTCTGTCCTCAGTTACAAGCACAACAGAATACAATCCATTCAACCTCCTCCAAAGTGGGGCATTGTTTTCTTATTGCTAACCTGGGAACTGGTTCCCTGATTCCTAAGATTTTTATTTTGTTTTATTTTTGGAAATGTGCTTTAAGTCTAATGATCCATTCAAAAGAACAATCATAGCCGATAAACCTCTTGGAATAGAGGTAGCCCTGAAGGAGAATGTGGATAACTACCAAGCCCAGCAGCTCCTCCTGCAAAGCTCTGTTACCTGCAGAGCCCTGTGACTTCCTAAAGTAATTCTTAGGACAGGGATGGACCAACAATTCTCTGTGCTGCCTAAGCTAAGGAAGCATTATGTTGAAATATAGTTTTTAAAGTTTTACTTTAACAAGGGAACAGGGCCATCCTAATCCTTGGCTGCTCTAGTTCACCTAGGAATGCAGGAACCACCAAGGAGTGGGCCAATTTATATAGGAAAATGATGCTGGCTCTTCCCCCACTGCAGATCATGTTTCCAGAAGGGCTAATGGGTACTGGTGTCCTTTCCATGCTCTATCCATAGTCTTGTGATACAGAGTCTGTCATCAGCCACAGAATGGATGCCTTCATGAGGTTGCATTAAGTCTCAGACTAAATCTGCGACCTTGATTGCATTTCTCAGGAACTGGTCCCCAGGTAGATGAAATGTCCTAGTTTCCTGGCTTACCAGCTTTCTTTTTATTCTCCCCTTTCCTCTTCTCTATTTTTCTCTTTCAGTTCTTTCCGTAGTCTCATGTGGAGAGAGCCAGTGTTCAAATCCTACCACATGCTAGCTGTGTGACCTTAGGCAGTTCCTTAAGCTCTTAAAGCCCCAACTTTCTTGTCTTTAAAATAGGAATTATAATACTGCCAATATCCTAAGGTAGAATCAGGACTGGTAATTTGTAGGGCCCAGTCCAAATGAAAATGTGGGGCCCCTTGTTAAAAAATTATTATGAATTTCAAAATGGTGATAGAATGTTAAACCAAGTGTGGGGCCCTTCTAAGCAGAGTACCTTGTGTGATTGCATAGATTACACACCCATGAAACCATGGAATTATCAGATAGATAAGTAGTGTTACTATTATTCCTGTTATTTAGTGTCTTCCGTTTCCTTTCTGTGCTCTGGGTTTGCCAGTAATAGCCAAACATGCCCTTCTCCATCAAAATACACACACATGTACTTATTATTCAGTTGTTCTTAGGGTCCTGTAAATCTGTTGAGTTTGTTTGTTTCCCTTGCTGAAACCTAATAACAGAAATCAGTAGATATAAGATTCTGATTTCATTCAGAATGCCACCATTTATATATTTCACTTTTCCTTTGATCCTTTTCCATGTTCATATCTGAGTATAATTACACCCATTACTTTTGTATTCTCCTTATTTCCATGTAGTTCCATAGTTTTCCTAAATAATTTTTTAAAAGGAAAATCACTTTTAAAGATTAATGAGATTGGGGCACCTGGGTGGTTCAGTAGGTTCAGTGTCTGACTCTTGGTTTCAGCTCGGGTCATGATCTCATGGTTCGTGAGATTGAGCCCTGCATTGGGCTCTGCGCTGGTAGCATGAAGCCTGCTTGGGATTCTCTCTCTCTCCCTCTTTCTCTGCCCCTCTCCTGCTTGTGCACACACACTCCCTCTCTCACTTAAAATAAATAAACTTTCAAAAAATTAATGAGATGTGAATTGTTAACAATTAAAACAGATCCTCAAGAAGGACAGGGGCCAGTAAGGGAGGAAATGGAATGGAACCAAGAACTGGAGAGCAAGACAGAAGAGAGATTTCGAGGGGCACCTGGGTGGCTCAGCCCGTTAAGCGTCCACCTTCAGCTCAGGTTGTGATCTCATGGTTTGTAAGTTCAAGTCCCACATTGGGGTCTCTGCTGTCAGCATAAAGCCTGTTTCGGATCCTCTGTCTCCCTCTCTGTCTGCCCCTCTCCCATTTGCACTCTCTGTCAAAAATAAATAAACATTAGAAAAAAGAAGAGAGAGTTCCAGGGATGAAGTGTTTTGGTGACTGAGGTTTAGGGTCCTAGACCAGTGAGGAGCATACTGTTTCATAACAATCATAGCTAACACGCTGTGCCGAGTGCCTTACAGAGCTCGTCTCATTTGATCCTCACAATAACCTGAGACAATAGATGGGGTTATAGTCACTAGTAAATAGGAGAGGACTAGGCATTGTAAAGTCAAATAACTTGACCTAAGGTAAGTGTTGGCTCAAAATAGGAACTACTCAGGTAGACAAACTAATACAGAGCTTGTGTTTCTATAAGGGTGTATGTTTTGTTCTGGTGGCTGTTGACTGTGACTGCAGTATGTTGAAGTAAGTCTCAGGTCTTCTGTCATTTCACCCTACATACTTCATTATGCATTTCTAGAACATGTTGATGTTTTCTTACATATCTGTAGTACCATAATGATACCTAACAAAATTAGCAGTAATTCTTTGATATGACATATAACCCAATCGTATTCAAACTTCCTTGATTGTCTCACAAATGTCATTTTTAAATCTTGATTTCTACACATCAGGATTCAAATAATGATCTTTATATTGCAATGGCTGTTATATTTATTAACTTTATTTTCATCTATAGCAGACTCAGCTTTAAAAAAAATGCCATTAACTTGTTGAAAAAAACCAGTCAATTGTCCTGTAGAATTTGGATTTGTCTGCCTTTCAAGATATTACTTGACCTGCAGAACCTGTTTTTTTTTTTTTTAATTTCTATGCTGTATGTCGCCTTTCTTAGATGTGTCGTTCTGGGTCATGCAAAAAGCAAAAATCTCCTTTTTTCTCTCTTTGAAAGATATCAAAAAAGATTAAATTTGTTTTCAGTGCTTTTCCTTGGGATTTGTTTTTAAATATCAGCCTTGTATTTCTCCTAGGGATGGGCCATCATTCAACTACCTTTTCTCTGCTGTTTTATGTATCATTTACAGCTTTTCCCTTCCTTAAATATGCTTTAGTGAGCATCTTTGCAAATATAATTACTTTTTATCATTTCATTAAGATACTTTTTATCATTTCTAACTCAGAGTTAGAGTGTCAAAAGTTATTATTTTAGTGGATCTTAAAACATATGGAAATTACTTTTCCTAGGAATGCATTTTTTTAATAGTAAAAAATTAAAATTTAAGGTTTCTCAGATTTAGGTGGAAGATCCCATAGGTTCTTTGGGTAACCACAGACTCAGAGGTGAGTATATAATTGAAGATTTGTCCCTACAGTCTTCCTAATAATTTTCATAGAGATGACAATAGAGATTGCGTTGCATGATCCACAACAACATATCCAGGAGAGGCAACATACAGTGTAGGGATGAAATGAAGATGCGTGAAGTGATGTCCAGACGTGGCTCAGTAGGTCACAACATTGAGATCTAGGCTCATTTTAGTATACCTGTTTTAAAGGAGATTTTGTTTTGGTATGATCTAGTGGCTTTCTAGCTTGGTTATTCTAATGAATTCTACCAAAAGCCAATCTGTGTCAAAAAGATTCTTAGTATGTTTAAGTATCTAAAGCAAAGTAAAAACAAGAAATGAAAAATCCCAGTATTTTCTGTCTGTTATATCTCAGGTGGTTGATTTTTGTTGTTTTGCCTTTTCCATTATGAAGTTTTGAAGGTGTGTTTTGTAGAGAATACTTTATTTTGTTTAGGAAATAAGAATGCATTACAATGCTGATTTCATAGAAAGTATACAGTAATTAGGATATCAGCCTCACTGATTCTCTCACATCCTCATGCTTGCCTTCTCACCTAAGTCTGTAGCATCTTTTCCTCGCTCATGTGATACTTGTTGGCTATATTATTTGAAATCAGCTAAGTTGTTGTAACAAGGATCCTCTAATAGTACAGTGGTTTAAATAATGTAGAAACCGATTTCTCTCTCATCTAACAGTTCCAGGGTGGTCCAGGTAAATGAGACTGTTCTGCTCTATGTAGTCATTCAGAAACTTGGGCTCTTCCAAGCTTTTAAATCTGTCATCCCTTAGGATATAGCCATTGTCTGTGTGAGGCATAGCCTTGCCACTGTGAGATCCAGTTCATGAGAAAGAGAGAGAGAAAGTCTGGGGCCAGGGAGTTCCTTTTGACTCAGAAGTTGCGCATGTTACTTTCACTCATATTTCCTAAATAAGAACTTAATCAAATGGCTACACCTAAGTGGAAAGGAAGCCTGGAAGTGCAGTTTTTGGTGAGGCAGCCATGTGCCCGAAAAAAGAGGAGAATAGACTTTGGTGGGCAAGTAGCTGTCTGTGACATACTATTTATGATGGTGGGCTCTACAGTCAGACAGACATGAGTTCCAATCTTGGCTCTGCCACTGACCATCAGTGTGACCTAGAACAAATGATTTACCTTCTTGATTTTCCCACTAGAAAAACAGAGATAAAAATTTCTACTTTACTGGTGTTGTTATGAGAATCAAATTTAATGAGTAACTTCATGCAAAGTGCTTAAGAAAAAAGTGCTGGTGGTTAAGATCAAAGAATTGGGATCAGATTGGTTGAGTTAAAGTCCTGACTCTGCCTTTGCTGGCTGTGTGGCTTTAGAGAAGTTACACAAAACTCTCTGAGATCCACATTTTTTGCTTATAAAATGGCAATATTGTTAGTACCTACCTATCGAAAGGATTCAGTGAGGTCCTCCATGATGAGTTATTAAATTATTTATGCAAGCTTCATAAATCATGATGGTCTTTTCATAGTTATTATTATGTCTGTTCAGTTTTGAAACTCCTGAGTTTATCTCCAAAAAAGAAGTGCTAAATTTTAATAGTATAAGCATGCATCTGTCATGAGTTTCTGCATTCTCTTATGTCTCCTGTTACTGCTTTGCCCTTATATCATGTTAATATGTTTATATATTCAGATTGTGTACTGGTTCCTGTCTGATTTCTTGGGTAAGCATCTACTGACTATATTCTAAATCACATAGACTAGGCTAGTTAGTGCGAACTCTATAGCTTGTCTCACAAATTGAGTACATTTTTTTCATAATGGCCTCAGTCCCTGGCAACCATTTTGAATGGATCAAATCAAGCTGGCCAGAAGAAATCTCTCTATGGCTAGCTAGGCAATATAATAAAAATGGAAAACACAGGGATGATACATGGCTGCTTTCACCAAAGGGTATCTCTCTCATATCACTGCAGTGACCCTGGATTATATTTTTCATGTCTAATTTCGGGTTATATTTGCAGAATTCTGCTTCTCTGATTTCATGTGGATAACCTGAAGCCCTGCGATTGCTCCTCTTCTCTTCCAGGGACCCCTCCATGATTCCCATATGACTGCAGGGACACTTTCCTCCTGCCCCTCTTGCCACCCACTACTTACAGAGCTGACATGCTGCTGTGTTGTCCCATTGTACTACCCTGAGTTCTGTGGCATTCAGCCTGGCTCCAATGACATAAAATGAGGGGGTATGTATGCCTTTTTCAAACTTGAGACTAGCAAAAGACAAAACCCCCCTTTTGTTTGAAACCATTGGAAGTATAGTTTTGAGTTTGTCTACTTTTAGAGAGACACTGTGGGGTGGGTCCTTTTCTTCCCCACACCCCCACCCACTGGCTGCTGTAGTTTTGCATGGAGTAATTGAGCAAATGAAATACCAAACCTATAAAAGGTAGCATTATCGAAGTGAATGAACGAACGCTTACCTAGCAGAACTGTAAGACATGGAAAAATAGGAAGACAAGTTAATGATCTAGAAATTGTATAGCTTTGCTGTCTTAGAATCATGGCAAATGGAACATATGGCATTGGGTCATTTTTTGCATTGATATGAAAAGAAAATGAGTTTATTTTACAAATAAATGGAGTTTGTTTGCTATTCATGACTGTAATGTTGACTTCTCTTGAAATCGAAATGTCACCTAAATATTAAATATAGAGAAAGATTTTTTCAGCTATTAATGAAGAATTTTTTCTTTACATGCCATGACTTCATCCACTTCAATAAACATTTTATGCTTTTTTCTTTGTTTGCTATTACTTTGTCTGATGAGGCTGTCTGTGAACAGAGGCATCTTAAGAAAAAAAAGGAGGGGGGAGGGATTGGTGAAAAGACAGACATGTTAAAATGGTTATTTGTCTGAGTATTAGAATTTCAGATTAAGTCCTAGAATCAAATTCCCTTCATTTTCTCTGGATTTTAAGATGTAACAGTGTTTCTATTTCCTATTTTGAGATTCAGAATAGCCCCAGAATTCCATTAAGGTGGCCATTAAAAATTTACCACATTCATTGTCGCTGTAGTGAACATTTACTATTTTTTATCTTCACAGCATCCCTTACTTTAGAAGCTTTCTTTTCCTTGTAGAAACCGCCCCTGCCCTACTCTCAGTTCATGTGACCCGATCCTGGCCAATCGAAGTCCCCAGGTTAGTCCAAGTCAGTTACAAGACTTTTTCTTTTACAAGAAAAAGAAGCTCTCTGCTAATTGAAATGGCTGGCTAGAGATGATCTAGGCTTCTACATGGGGACAGTCTCCTGAGACTGCAGCCAGCTCAGAGAAAATCATCAATGCAAGAGATGGAGAAAGATTCCTGGCCATATTGTTTGAACACACAGGCCTGAAGTGATATTTACCCCTTACCACTGAATCTATTATTTCCCCCTCACACTATTCTGAGTCAGTTTCGTCCACTTACGGTTGGAGAAGTTCTGGCCAATAAGGTCATCATCATTTTCCTCAGGGAGTATTTGTTCAACACTTGGATCATGGTATATTAACCACCTCACATATAATAGGAAAATGCAGTATTAAGAGAACAGTAGAATTAGCAGGGTCACCTGCTGGTTCCTACCCAATGCAGAACTCCCCTCCTCAATATCCTTCATTGATAGTCACACCAGAACCAAAATCACTGCATTTCTTTAAGGATTTCAAGATACACTCGGGTTTTTGTTTTCTATTCTGAGTTTCAGAATAAGTCCTGAATTCCATTATGGTCCCTGCTTTAAAAAGTACACCCAGTTCACCATGTGAGATAACTTACTATCTTACAAAGAGGTACATTCCAATTTTGGAAAGTTCTAATTCTCAGAATATTTTTTTCTTTTATTGAGTTGAAATAGGTTTTATGTTTATTTCACTCATTGGTCCCAATTCTGCTTGAAACCATGCAGTTTAAAGCAAAGCCCCCTTCCTACAAGACAATACTTCAGATATTTAAAATACCAATCATATTTCTACTCTGTCTTCTTTGGTCCCAGCGACATAACCCCAGTATCCCATCCTTCACCAAATGGGGATATCCAGACCACCTTGGTTACCCTTGCCTCAGTTTCTGTTTGTTAAATGTTCCTTTGACATGGGACCAGCACCGAGTTAGCACCTCCTTTGTTTTCCTAGGGATACTTATATGAGTGCAGCCTTATACTGAATTATATTTTGGGGCTTCTATTTCCCACTTGCAGTTTCTGATTTAGAGTAAGCTTGCTGTGAACTAGTACTTTGTTTCCCTCCCATCCACTTTTTTTTTTTTTTCATTCAAACAGTTCTTAAAGCCAGGTCTGTGTTTGAGTTTTGATTATTTGAATCTGTATTAGGGTTTTGCAAACAACCATAAGCTTTCCGTTCCCAAATATCTAGCATCATGTGCAGGGTATTGTTTTGCCCTTGTGTTTCTGCCTCATTTGGGACCTCTGTTGTGTTAAATGGTGTAAGATTCAATCACTGACACTTAGGTCACTGAAATAGTCTACTGACGACTGAAAGAGTATTCATTTGATCAATTAGGCGCTCATTCAGATCTGTGGGTAAGAATCTAAAATAATGGCTTAAGGGCGCCTGGGTGGCTCAGTGGGTTAAGGTCTGACTCTTGGTTTTGGCTCAGGTCATGATCTCATGGTTCATGGGTTCGAGCCCTGCGTTAGGCTCCATGCTCACAGTGCAGAGCCTGCTTGGGATTCTCTCTCTCTCTCTCTCTCTCTTTCCCTCTCTCTGCCCTTCCCCCTATTGCACACATGCACATGCTCTCTCTCTCCCTCAAAATAAATAAATTTAAAAGAAAAAAGAATGGCTTAAATACGCATAAGGTTGCATGGAGAGAGCCAGCCTAAAGGTGGTGCGATGTTTGCATAAAGACATTCAGGGCTCATGCTCCTTCTGTGTTTATGTCCCACCACCCCAGTGTCTGGCTTCCACTCTCAACATTGCCTCCCAGTCTAACTAAGATAGTGCTTTCTAATATCTTGTCCACATTCCAGATAGTAGAAGGGACTAAGGCTACTTTTTCCAATCAAATAAGCTCCTTTTGAGGGTTCCCTCAAATCCCCACAATCCTTTCATTTCTGTTTTCATTGGACAGTGTTAAATCATGTAGGCACAACTAACTGCGAGAAAAGTTGGGAAATAGGACCTTTATTCTGGCATAACCAGCCAAAAATTGGGATTCTGCTGCTAATAAAGGAAAATGGATATTTTAGAGACCACCAGGCACATTCATGGAAAGCTGTATTGAAATATTTTCCTCTGGCCATGAAGTATCACGTAATGGAAAGATCTACTTAATTTGGACAATATCTTTCCTCACTTTTTGGATAGCATTTGAGTATCGAATGCTCTATTTTCCTCTCCAGGAATTTTCTTCGAGGGGCTACAATGCGGTTGTTTTTCGTACTCCTTCCTCCTCCCCTCCTGGCTGCCTACTGTAGCATTAATCTGCAGACCTTGACGTGGCAAAGATGAAAATTGTTGGAGCCCAGCACATGTTTGAATTAAATCCAATGCTTTTTTAATATAGTAAGAATGAGGTCTTTAATAGCAACTGTGGCAATAATTAAACTTGACGTAATCTTTTATACTCAGTGTTGGCTTTGCATAGTTCTGATATGCACAAATTTCAGTTAGCAAATACACTAACTGAGAAGTTACATGAACTACAAACTTCGCTACTAGCTCTTTAGTCCACAAACCACTATGTAAGTGACAGAGGTGCACCATGTTGGGTGACCAATCATGTCGCTTGTTCCAAAGTCTTTGAATGATTGGACACTGTGCCTGTGTATTAAGCTCAGGAACAGACAGCAATGTGTTTGTGTTTCCTCCTTTTTTCCCAGTGATAAGACCAAGAGACGTTTTGTCAGTAGGGATAACCAAAGAGAGAACTGGCCAACAAAAATGAAAGTGCAGCGAAGAAACAAAAGTGATGATGCTGGAAGTGTAGTTGGAATCGAACATAAATGGGACAGAGAAGAAACAGCTGACTGTGGGCATGACACTGCTCCCTTTTGAAAGACGTTCAGTCCGAGGAACTTAGTGAACTCAAATTTATTGACATAAAGGAGGAAAGTACTTGTGATGAAAGGATAAAATGTCCCAGAGGAGATGATGCCAGCAAAAACTTCACCTGAAAGGAGCTTTTGGAGATATTTAATGACACTGAAAATACAAGCAAGGGATAAAAGATTGTAAGCAGATGCAAACTTAGAAAGCGAGGTGACAGTTTGCCAAGGCACAGAAAAGGTGCTCACTCCCTAGTGTGAGTTACATGATGACAAGAAGGCAAGCTCTGCTCAACCTATGTTTCTTTTCTTTTCTTTTCTTTTCTTTCTTTTCTTTTCTTTTCTTTCCTTTCCACAAATAAATAAACCACTTTATTTTCAATGTTTCTAGTATTTTAGTGTCCTAAGTAAGCAGTATTTTTTCCAATTTTCTATACATTTATAACCAAGAGTGGAAAAGTTCTAATGTTTTGACAAACATTTTTACAGGTCATGAAGCAAATGTAATGTTTTCCATTCACAGTCTTTCACAGTCTTAACCTGCGTGGTCATTTTTATGGTTCTGTCCTACAGTGAGTTCATAGAGTTACATACACTCTTTAATATCCACAAAATTCTGCAACTCAGGCAAATATTATCACTTCCATTTTTCTTTCCTTTCTTTTACTTTCTCTCTCTCTTTCTTTCTTTCCTTCCTTCCTCCCTTTTCCTCCCCCTCCCTCTCCCTTCTTTCCTTCTTTCCTTCCTTCCTTCCTTCCTCTCTCTCCCACTCTCTTTCTTTCTTTCTTTCTTTCTTTCTTTCTTTCTTTCATAAAAATAAAAGTCACAGAGATCATGCAGGTTAAAATTTACATAGCTGAATAACTGGCAGGACTTGAACCATAATAATCTCCCTTTAAATTCATTATTTCTTTTTTTTTTTAATTAAAGAAATCTTTTGTGGGGAGCCTGGGTGACTCAGTTGGTTCAGCATCTGACTTCACCTCAGGTCATGATCTCACAGTTTTTGAGGTCCAGCTCTGCATCAGGCTCTGTGCTGACAGCTCAGAGCCTGGAGCCTGCTTTGGATTCTGTGTCTCCCTCTCTCTCTGCCCCTCCCCTGCTCGTGCTCTGTCTCTCTCTCTCCCAAAAAATAAATAAATGTCAGATGCTTAACTGACTGAGCCACCTAGGAGCCTGTAAATTCATTGCTTCCTACAGCCCCACTACCATGACACTTACGTTCTTTCCAAATAATCTAATTAATATGTGAGGTATAAACAGGAAAAATGTCCTAAATGTAGAGGCCCTTCCAAATCTAATGTGTTCCATGTCACATTTCACTGGTGGGTTAATTATTGTTTTTGGGTTGCAAGCAACAGAAATGAACTCCAACATGGTAGATTACTACAGTAGATCCCCAGTGAATCATATCTCTCTGTAGCCACTTCTCTTGGTGAGGTTTCTTTGCCACTCCTCCCATTAACAGATGAAGTTTATTCTCCCACTCTTTGCATTTGGGTTGGTTTCAAACTACTTTTGACCAATAGAATGTGGCGGAAGAGAGGTTTCACCTTCTTTTGCTTTTGTTCTCTTGGAACATTTCTCCATCATTTAAAGAAGCCCAGTTTAGCTTATTGGAAAATGAGAGGCCACATGGAGAACTAGGGGTTTTAGCTGATAGTTCCAGCCAGTTTCCAAATAAGTGAGTGAGTGGGTGAGGCAATCTGAGATCAGTTAGCCCCCAGCAGTTCTGCCCACCAATTATAGATACTTAAATGAACCCAGCTGACACTGCATGGAGCAGAGACACACCATCCCAGCTGAGCCCTACCCAGATTGCTAATCTACAGACTGGTGAGTAAAAAACTGGTTGTTGTTTTAAGGCATTACAAGTTTTGGAGTATATTGTTATGCGGCAAGCCACTAACTTCAGTAGAAAGAGAATTTATTGGGGGGGGGGGCCTGGGTGGTTCAGTAGGTTGAGCGTCCAACTTCAGCTCAGGTCCTGATCTCACGGTTCGTAAGTTTGAGCTCTGCATCGGGCTCACTGTTGTCAGCACAGAGCCCACTTCAGATCCTCTGTTCACCCCTCCCCTGCCCCTCTGCCACTCACACACTCTCTCTCAAAGATGAATAAACATTTAAAAAAAAAGAAAGAATTTATTGTAAGGATACAGTGTTGTTTGTAAGATTGAAGGGAAAGCTGAAAGCCTTGTAGCAGGAATTACTCAGCAGTCTTGCCTGGGTACCACTTATAGCTGTTTCTTCTGTTCTTATGCTGTTCTAAAGATCCAGAGTGCTGAAGTAGAAAATTTGATGAGTCACATGTTCATTCTATGGATGGATTGACTTATGAGAGGAGAATCTGGCAGAAGGAACTTCCAGTTTCTTCTTAAGCTTCTGTAGTTGGGGAGGCAAATACTAGGACTTGTCCTCCCCCCCAACTGTACACATTTTACCATCAAATTGTACACATTGTACATATCGTACCATCAAAAGAAGCAGAGTGGATGAGGAATGGAAGATCAACATCTTAAAAGTGACAACTGTCATTGTTATTTCATGGCAAGTAAATTTGTGGGAAATCAAAGGAATTTTATGTCCATATAACAAGTATATAAGTCACTATATGGAGAGAAATTGCATATTGGACCAAGTGTATTAAAGGACTTTAGAACTCATTGAGGCCAAGAACCTCATTTTATAAATGAGAAGAGTGAATCAAAGGTTGAGATTAGGCCAAGTGTACATTGAGTTTGTGACAAAACCAGGACTAGAACTTGCGTCTTTCCTCCCTCCCTAACTGTCTATAACCTCAATTGGATTTGTGAAGGAAAAAAAGTTGACCTTATATGTTTTAAATTTGCATATTACCTTCCTTTTGGGTATTCTCATAGCAAGAACTCTTTGGAAGGCCTCTTGGACTATGGGTGGCACCTTCCTTATATTTCCTTCCAAGCACCCATCATCTCTTTTCTACTTCCAAACACATTCAAAGGTACTCAGGCCAATATTACTTGGGGCCAGCCTACACCTGAAAAATCTGATGAGGTGGATGTTCCAAAATCCAAGCCAGCTGGCACTTGAATCAAGACAACACTGTCAGGTCAAGATTCAAACACTCTTTGAACTTTGGTTTGGTGACAGCTATACATTGTATTTTCCCTTTGTTTTAAATATCTTGGTTTTTTGAAGGTTATTTGGGTAAAAACAGCACCTTTGCATTATTGTTAGATTCTGATGCATACTGTTCCTTTAGAGTCCTAATCCTGTTAATGAGACCTGTCGATTAGACTGTATCATGGGTGATTGTGGCATCTGAGAAGAAACAGCCCATTGGAGAATCTCAAACTGTATGAACACAAACCTACCAAGGAGAAAAGATGCTGATTATTATTAATGGAAAATTGCTGCACAAACACAAAGTAAAACAACAACAAACAAAAAGGGCAAGAACATATAGGAGGAAAGTCATTATGAAATAGAGTTTAGAGAATATTTAGATCTCTGGTCTGGGAGAGAACATAAGAAATTGGTGACAGTGGTTGCCTCTGGAGAGGGGGCTGGCTGGCTGGAGATCTAGGTAGGAAGGAGACTTTTCAATTTCTTTTCAAAGAACCATGTCTTTGAAGCCTTACCTATTCAAAAATAACTAAATGAAAACAACAAAATAAGGGAAATACTACAAACAGTTCCTTTACCAGAAGTAAGTGTTTTGAGACCTTTTGTTTTGTAATGCCATCAGCAGATTTTGGGGAATGAGTTATAAAGACATCTCTCTTAGCGTTATTCTCTTGACTTATTAAGTAATATGGAGTTTTCTTTGGCTAAAATTTTAATTGTTGCTACCCTTAAGGGATTTTTTTTCCACTTAACACATCTTATCTCAGTATTTTCTTTCTTTGTATTAGTTGATTTTTACCATTCTAAAGACTCAATACATAAATAATATTCCATTTTTCCATCTTTCTGGTCTTCTTGCATAATATTTGATATTTGAAAAATAGCTCCCACCCCCCCTTATTTTCGTGACTTTTCTCTTATCCTCTTAAAATGAGGTCATGCTATGTAATGGATCAATTTTAGTCACCCAAAAGGTAGATTATTTTGCCATTTATTGGCTGTTTTAGTGTGTAACAGATTAAATCAGGGTTTGTAACTAAAAGTTTCATATTGGCTTATATAGAGATAGCAGTTCTTAGTGGGTGCACCTTAATGGGAGATTTTTTTTCCATTGTGAAAGACATGTTTTTTTGATGTTTCTGCCATGGTTTTGCATCCTCTGGAAATAATACCAGAGTTGCCATTAGTTGTGATAGGAGAGAGACTGTAGAAAGAAAGGATGTTGGCTTCAAGGGAAAGGTTTTGGCAGATTCAATGCCATCTCATTGGTTACAAAGCCTTTCTGGAAAGCGTGCAATTATTCAGCCCGCACAGCACAATTAAGTAAACAATTCATTTAGTCTCTCTATTGATATCCCATCGCAGAGGGACTGGGGTGGCTTGGGAGATTGGAAATGGGAGCTGTGGCTTTTTCCCTCGACGTAGGTGTTTTGGATCTGTTCCTTAGGGTAGTGACCACATAGTGTCTCCATCTGATGGCTGTGCAGTGACCCATGTGAAACAGATTGGTGGTTTCAGGCCCATGGAGAGGCGGTCACATCTCAACATCCAGGATCCCAGCTGGCAGAAATATGTGAGGATTATACTGACATGGTTCTATTCATTTTGTGCTTTAGTGAAATTTACATGTTGAAAATCCTACTTGCCATAAAGTGAGCTTTAGAATATCTTCATAAAGCTCTAAATGAAGGTATCTCAGCCTTCTACATTTGTCAAATGATTAGCACACACTTGGCCTGTTCATTTTGGCTTAGAGGCTTCAAGAATCTTTAGGGTCATAAGACTTCTCCCACATTTGTGAATGTTCTGGATAATGTATCTATTTACAGCTAGTTCAAACTTCTTGAAGAAACACCTATACTTCGGTACAGGATTCTGTTTTCAAGTTATAGTAAATTGTGGCACATCTTGGTAGTTTTAGACTGAGGCTTCCTGAAATGAAACAGATGTGCTTAAAAATTATACAGATGTGCTTATAAAGTACCATTCAGACCTAAGATATTTCTTAACCTAGGCTTGGGGGCCATGTTGATTGACCTATTGTTCTTCATCAACATTTTAATTTTCCAATTCTAGCATTTAATAACCTTTTCTACACACATGTTGCACATACATCACACACATACAAATTTACTATTTCTATTCCTTTTTTTTTTTTTTTTTAGTTGGAGGAAGGCCTCCACACCTGGGCCTCAGGTAGATAAACTTTTTCAAGACTGAATGCAATACTTAACAAAAGGAATATGTATGTGAAAAATCCTAGGCTGTTGCAGTTGCCAATAACATCTGCATTATCCTGTGATACTGTAGACAGTTATCATTTGCCTAAGGATTCCTTGAAGACTCAAATGTCGCAGTATTGGGCATGTAAATAAATTTTAATAAAAAATGGGTAATGGAATTCTTTTTAGAGCTTGGGAGGTAGGCATGGGCCCAGGCAGGGGAAAGTCTAGCCTCTTCATTTGCACCAACTCATCTAACCTTAATATTTCGTTGTGGTTTCCGGGTTTTCCTAATAATTGGATGCCTCTTGGTGAGGACATCAACTAGGTCTAAGATTTCTGGAATTTGATTTGTCAATATCAGGTATCATCTTTCAGACGGAATGTCTCTGCACCGCCCCCCCCCGCCCCGCCCCCCGCAGGCTACTTTTCCCTTTCCTACCTGTGCGACAGGTGGAAAAGATGAAAGAACCTACAGGTGAGTTCATTAGTGTTCAGCAGTTGGGAAGGGCTCTACTAGGAACCATGATTCGGGTCCTTCAGAAGAGCGACCTCATGGGGGCACCGCTGAAGGATCGCCCGTGATTGGCGCCCTGACGGACTATTTCCTGGGGAGGGAGTAGCGCATCTCATATCAGATCAGCGAGCTCTACCAGGTCTGATCTAGGCAGTGGGGCGGGGCAATGGGGTTGAGGGATGGGTACAAGTGGAAAACATGAAAGGGATAGTCACCTAGTTGTAGCTAGTAGTAGTATTTATTTCTCTACCTTTAATGATGGACTCTTACTCTTACTTTCCTGTCCCTGTGAGTCGTAGATCACTATGATGAGAATATTTTTAAAACTCCTTTGCTTTCTTCGTAGAAAAATTGAACACACTGGATAAAGGCATGGGAGAAATAGTAGGCTTGGACCTTTCACCTTCTCCCTTTCCCTTTTCTGCCCAGCCTGATAGTGTTGGAGGCCCACGAACCTCTTGGCTATGGACAGAACCCCTATACTTAGGTCCTGAGAGAGTTTGGGGACCTAGTGGTGTTAAACTTGTGTAGCTCTCTTTGTTTATGACATACTTAAAATGCCAGGCATTGCTTCGTTTTGTTACTTGATTAAAGTTTCTTATTTAAATTGCAAGTTATCACTTAAATACAGAACTGAATTGGAAGAAGGTTAAGTTGAATCTTTTCATTGACAAGAAAATGATCAAGTTATAAATTCATCACTGAATTACAGAAACAGTGTGATTTGTTTTTAACTTTTTTGGTGAAAGCTGCACTAATTTTTTTGCAAATCATTTGAGAAGAATCTTGTGGGAGGTTATAGAACTGATTCACTTGCTTGCAGGAAGACTGATTTGACTTTTCTCTCCTGAGGTTGGCAATGAATGCTTTTGTTTAGTTTACAGGAGAAAGGCTTTATAACCTCCTGTTTTCCATGACTCATAACTTTCTGAGCAGTCACATTGTGCTTCACAAAGAGGGGTGTAATGAGTGTTTGGGGAAAGTGTTACCTAAACTGAGACAGCCATTTTGAGTGTCAGAGCATGAAATAAAGAGAAGTAATTAATCTTTACAAACTTCAAATCCTCAGTGTGCTCAGGCCTTAAGAACTAACTTTCCTGTTAAGAGGGAAAAAATTTGGTGGATATCTTAAAACAAAATTAATTCTGGCTTTAGAGTTTTCAGACAGACATTTTCAACTTGTATAGGCTGTCCATAACTTCAGGAAAAGTGGGAATCTTCAGGCTAGATTGTTTTCTCTGTTGGTGGGTATAAATGTATATGAAAGCTATTTGTTTCTCATGTAAAATTGGATCTGTTGACATAAGCATTTTTTTAAGCTTGGAGATGTAAGTTTGCATGAAAGACTTTACTCAAAGTTGTCTTCCTGAGAACTTGAATTTAGTCAAATATGTTACTGTGAGATGAGTCACAATTTGAAATATTTTACATAGATTTCTCTCTGAATTTTGTATCAGAATGGGTTTGTAAAGGAGAGTTAAAAGTAAATGTCAGTAGATTGAGGAGCGAAATGGAAAGCCCCTAGTGTTGAAATGTCATTTGGGAAGGGAATACTCTAGCTAAAATAATGATATTTTGTATTTATCATCTTCTCTCTTTTCATCTGTTACCTCTTTCTGAATTCACAGTCTGTTCCTTTTTTCATATTGGAAAAGCACTAGAATTGGACTACTAGAAAAATGTAAAAAAGACGATAAAAATTAGATCCTTAGACTTAGGAAATTAAAATATTAAAAAATTTCACACAGATTTCATTATCATTTATAGCCTAGTAAAGCAAAGGAGGCATCACAGGCTCATCTAGCGTCCAAATTTGTCTTCAACAACAGAATTTGAGGTTATAATTTTCAGTTTTCTCTCTCTCATCGCTTCCTCCCTCCCTTCTTTTTCTTCAGTAATATTTAGAGCTCTACAGTTTAGTGTCCCATAGCATATGAGGTTCTCATCAAAAAGGGATGCAAAACTTTATGCACCCCCCACCAATTTGCATTCAAATGCCGCACTTCTTCATCAAGAATTGGAGGAGGGAAGGAAAGAAAAGTGTAAACACACGGCTATTAAGTACATGTAGTCATTGTACCCCTTTGTCATGTTGCTTCATTCGTTATTTTGTCCAGTCAGAAGAACTGGATTCTAGCATTGGTTCTGTCATTAACTGCCTCTTTAACTTTGATCCTGGCTCCTCAATATCTTTGAGTCACACTTCTCTCATCTGTTAAAGTGGTTGGAAAAGACAATCAATAAAGACCTTTTGTTTATACACATACAGTTTTTTTTTAAAATTTTTAATGTTTTATTTATTTTTGAGAGAGAGAGACAGCACGAGCAGGGGAGGTTCAGAGAGAGAGAGACACACACACAGAATCTGAAGACAGGCTCCAGGCTCTGAGCTAGCTGTCAGCACAGAGCCTGACGCGGGGCTCGAACCCATGAACTGTGAGATCATGACCTGAGCCGAAGTCGGACACCCAACAGACTTAGCCACCCAGGTGCCCCAATAAAGACCTTTTCTTGATTACATGCATACTCTATAACTTCTCAGTCTTCTTTCTGTGGGCAGTTCAGTCTGCTTCCTGTCTGACTTCCCAGGTAATGGGGGATGTCACCCATGGCTGACGGGATGAAAAGTGAGAATTGAGTTCTGCAGAATTTTTTCAAGGCTGCTTTCTCAAAGCTGGAAAGATGGGTCACATTGAAGTACACTGCTCACCAGGTTGTTAAACCAGACACACAGAAGTCATCCACATAGAAGTCATTTCTCTCTCTCATCTTCTCTCTCCACCTCTTTATCACCACCCCCATCCAATTTCACCTGTCATTTCTACTTCCTAAATATTTCTTGCCTCTGACTTCTGTTTCTATTGACAGTGCCCCAGATCAGGCCACCATCATCTCTTACCTACATTGCTACAGCTGCCTTGTAACTGATCTCCCCACTGTGAGCCCTGTCCTCTCCATCTCCCACAGGAGCCAGTGATGTCTCCTTTTATGCCACTCTCTGCCCTATTCATATGCTCCAGTAGTGGCCTTCTTTGGATTCCTATAGCCTGCCAAGCTCTCCCTCTTATCAGGAAACATGCTATTCCATAGATCTGGAACATACCTTTTTTTTTTTTTTTTTTTTACATGCCTGGAACCTTCTCCTTCATCACTTCTCAGCGTAAATATCACCTCTTCAGAGAGAGAGATCTTGTTTGACTAAGCAAACCTCTATTACTCTCTGTCACTTTTCTCTCTTTCCTCCTTGGCACTTATTACAGGTTGTAATATGTATTTACATGTGTAATGAGTGTCTTTACAAAAACTTAGGTGTGCAGAGATGGGATGTTATTTCTTTATGGCTGAATCTAAACCAACTCATGAATTTCTTCATAAATTAGGAATGATTTCCTTTCTCCCTTCTTTTCTCCTCCCTTAAAGCAATTAAAATTGCAGAGGAGCTTAAGTGGTTTCTTCGCATCAGGGATGAGATGTCTAGTTGTGCTGTCTATCTATCACTGATGGTCTTTACTTGATGGATATTGAGGTTTGAAGGGAAATGATAAATAATACCCTTCTTCCTCTCCCAAATTCTGGTCAGTTGAGCTTTAACACAAGAGAGGAAGGCATAGGGAGACTGAAATAGCACCACGATCATTATTAAAGCCAATGCTAGAGAATGTGTTTTATATCTGTGGCAAGTGGATTTGCTCATCGCTGCTCTAGCCTGAGAAAGCGTTCTTAAAATAGTTGCTAACAGTAAATGCTGAGGTGCTTTTAATTAGAAAAGAACAATGTGTGTTTTAATCTTTATTCTCCTATGAGGAGCTTGGTCATGGTCTTGGTGAATTTTTATGATACAATTTCAGTTATTTCATTTAAAGAAAAGTTCCAGAACCATGTCTAGGCCTATTAAGCACTCTGTAATATTTGTTGAGTGAATTAAAGTATCTGTTGTATACATGGGCATTTTTGTAAATGAATTCATTTAGTTTTAAAACGGAAATGTTGGGAAACAAGAATTATTTTGTAGATGTGTGTGTGTGTGTGTGTGTGTGTCCCTGAGGCACAGAAGTGCAACATTAGAGATAGGCAATCTCTAAGATGGCTATAAATGATCTTTGCCTCCTGGTTTTCCAATCTGTATAATTCCCTTTTCCCTGAGTGTAGTCTGGACCTGGTGCTGACTCACTTGTAAAGAATAGAATGTGGCAAAAGTGATGAGATGTCATTTCCGGGATTAGGTGGCATAAATACTGCAGCTTCTTTCTCTCTCCCTGCCTCCCCCCACCCCGCCCCGTCTCTCTCTGTCCTGAGAAAATCCAGCTGCTACAGTATGAGCTGCCCTATGGAGAGACCCATGCATATTATAGCAAGGCACTGAGGGAGGGCTTTGGCTAACAGCTGAGAAGGAACTGAAGGCTGATAGCTCTCAAGGAACTAGATCTTGCTAACAGCCAGGTGAATGAGCTTGGAAGTGGGTCCTTCCCCACTTGACTTGAGTCTGCAGATGAGGCTGCAGCCCCATTTGACAGTTTGGGTGTAACTTTCTGAGAGATCTTGAGCGGGAGTCAACAGCTAAACAGTGCCCAGGTTCCCTACCCACAGAAACAGCAAGGTAATGAATATTTGTTGTTTTAAGCTGCAAAGTTGTGGGGTTAGTGGTCACACTGCAATACTAATACATTATCTGTGTGAAGTGCGGATAACAGAATGTATCCTTTCCAGCATCCAGTGGCAGAGAGCGAGAGAGCCCTTGGGAGGTGCCTCATACGTGCGTATCGGTATTTGTGAGTGATAGACAACCAAAATATTTGTTAAATTATTCAAGGAATTAAAATTCCCATGTTGCCGTAAAGGAAAATGAGGTCTTTTGGGGAGAAGGCAAACAATTGTAGAGAGGTACTTAAGTATCTTTCATCTGAGTTTATTGTTAAGTGCACGTTTCTGTATTAGTTGCTCCTCCTGAAGTGTGTGTGTGGGGGGGATATAAACAGTTTCAGCATATCACAGGAAGTAGAATATTTAAAATGATACCTGCAGGAGAAGATCACATTGAAATGTGGGCCAGAAAATCTGGTAGAGGGAAAGACAGCTAAGCCAGTTTAGATGGACTTCGGATTTTGACGAGGTTAACAAATTTAAGTTCAGGGCTAGTCTTGACACACATCAGTCCTAATGGTTTCCTGCCACTGCCATATATTGGGAGTGCTGATGCAAAATATTTTCATGTTCTTTTCCATTCTGCAGGGATGGAGAGAATTCCAGTATATAGCCTCTGAAATAAGGTAGTATGTATGAGGTGAGAAAGCACAGTGTTTGGGGGCATGGGACCTGGAGTCAGATGGACAGGGTTCGAATTTGAGCTCCCCCATTCTACTTACTAGTCTTGTGGCCTTTGGCATATTGCTTAACATATCTGAGCCCCAGTTTCCTCAACTTTAAAATCATAAAGGTATCTACTGAGAGGAATAGAAATCCATATAAAGATTTATCACAGTATTTGTCATATACCTGAATATTAGCTGCCCATTATTTTTATTATTATTACAAGTGTTGAACACCATGACTGGCACATAGTAGGCATGTAAATATCAATTTCCTACCCCTTCTTTTTTTTCCTCCATGTCCTAAAAGCTAGCCTAGAGTTTTTGAGCTCTAATTTATTGACTGTTTATTTTCCAATTCAAGAAATATTTTGATGCAGGGAATTTTTCAAAGGTAGTGCTTGTTTAAAGCCTCTCTGATTTCCCCTTTTTTTCCTAAAGGTTTCATTGTTAGCAAAGCCTTCTGAGAGCTTTCAACATAAAACTGCAATGGGTACCTTGAAATCACCAGGTAACAGAAGATTTTTTTCTTTAGGTTTAGACATTAGTAGCCAGCTGAGCTAGAAGAGGGCTATTTATCATCTGGTTATTCTGGGTATGTAGTAGGCTTGGGTGCCATTTTGTGTATTCTCTGTGAGTATCAAATTAGCAGGAAGGGCTGTAGTTGTCTGAAATTGTGGCAGAAAGACAAGTGAACTCAGGGCTGTGTCCAGAGGATGGAGCATTATAGGAAAATTACATAAGGAAAACGAACAATAGGAGATTGTTTTAGATAGAATGCACAAGGGTTAACCTACACTACAATAAGTTTTAATTTTTCCTATTAAATAATATTTTAATTTCAATTTAACAAGTTTAACATTGAGATTATCAACAGGCTCTCAAAAATAATTCTGCCTTTGTAAGCTGTTGCATCAAATAATTCATTTGAAAGGAGTGGTTTTTCATCTCAGCTCAATGCCTATGATTGAATTGAATTCATTACACAGTTTCTTGGAAGGTATTAAGCATATCGAAGACAAAAAAATTATGGTATTGCCAAGGAACTGAGAAGTGTACAGAATTCTCCAAGATCAGGTATTTTTGTGACATGTAAAGGAGCAGGGGAATTGTTTAGGATATTTAGCAGTGAAGAAGAGTTTAAAATGCAAAGTAAAACTAATAATAAGGAAGTAGCACCTTGAAAGTAAAACCCAACAAATTCAATAGTTGATTCAAGTACCTTCAATTCTTCTTTAGTGTGGATGTGATTTTGTTCATTTGTTTTTAAAGAAAATCTTATCCATGTTCATGTTCAATTGGTCAAGAATTATCCCTAAGCAAAACCATTGGAGGTTTACTTCTTTGCTCATTCATTCATTTGTTCACTGATCGATTCATTCAACAAATATTAACGAGTACCTACCATTTGCTAGACCCTGTATTAAGCCCTGGGATATAGTGATGAGCTAAGCATGCCTGGATTTTGGGAAATGCTGCCTTTTCTATTGAACCCCATCCCCCTCTGCAGAAATATTCACAATGCCTGTTAGCACATGAAAGGCTCTGAGAAGTCCTGCAGTGAAGAAACCTGTTTAACCTTCTTTGATATAATGTTTCCTAGACCTTTACATCCTCAAGGGACTATTCTTTCTTAGAACACACTGGGAGAAATCTAGGTTAAGATGAAATGGGCTGTGTAGAAGGACACAATGACATTGGATAACAAGGCAAGTCGAACACTGCTTTAATTCATACTTGTTGATTGCAGGACTCTGTCACCAAGCAGCTTGGCACTCCACTTAATGAAGAGGAAGCATGCTATTGCCTCGATTTTGTCCAAGACCCTTTCTATTCTCCATGTTTGTGGCAGCCACATTGTTCAGCTTAGGAAATAATACAAGTTCAGTATGACTGGCAAGGTTTTTTCATTTGTTAACAATGGTACAGGAGCTAGCTGTTTGCCAAAAGGAACCTCCTTACCATTCATGATGCTTCATTTGGGGGAAATAGATGCAAGTGTTGAATATATGGTTAAATTGGATTCTTTTAAAAACATTCCAACAAATCTAACTGATCTGAAAGAAGAGGTAATCTTTGGATTCTCGTTTTTGGAATTACCTACTTTCATAAAGTCAAAATACCCCTCAAAAAAGTGTATTAGTATACTACAAAAAAATTAATACATGCAAATGTAAGCACATGGTACTTTTAATTTCTCAGTGGCCCCGGGGCACCGTTATCTGCTCTTTTCTGGGAAATCACTCATCATGTAGCTATTGGGGAAAGGGAGCACTTCGGCCCCTTTTCTGGGAGCAATCCAATGCAGTATGGATATTAATTAAATTTATTAAACAAATAACACAGCGACTCGGGGAAGCAGGGGTCCATCTGCCAGTTCTGCAGACAGATCTCTGCAGAGACGCGAGCTGAATGGTAGTTAAAGCGAAGTTGCCGAGCTCAGCAGATGGGCTCTTGTCTCCAGTGGGGGAGATTTGGTGGCGGTCCAGCAACTCTTTCCCCCCTCCAGGTTTTTGTTCCTTGCAACTGTGATTGAAGAAGCCCTTCTCTGTCTTTTCCCAGCCTTGTGCCTCTCTCTCACACCCCACCCCGCTTTGTTTATGTGAGCAATGTTTAAATCTGAGTGATTTGTTAGAGAGGCAAGTCCCGGCTGATCTCATTTTGTGTATGTGCTGTAAAGCTCAAGCAGAAGATAATTAGGAAAATGTAATCCCATTGACTTTACACCCCACTTGTGTACATTGCAGCAGCTCAGGCTTTGTGCCCTGGAATAAAGTCTCTGAACAGATTTGAATGTAGTCAGCATCCCCATTCTCTGCCGCTGGAAGTTTGTGTTATTCTGAGGTTTAGGTATTTATTATTCTTAAAACTGTTCTTGAGATTGCCTTTAGACCTATGTGCCTTTTAAACCGTGCAGTTGAAGGATTCTTGTTTGTTTTTTCCTTATGTCTTCATAGTCTGTTGGCAGGTGTCTAGGTGCCTTAAATCCCAGTGTCTCCTTCACTTGCCCTCTGGGATGAGATGTCATTGACAGCGTTAGATCAGCACATTTGTGATCTGCTGTGTCTTTTAGAAACCCACCTCCCCACCTCCTGACCTACCTCTTCCATGGTAAAAGATGGTGAATTTGAAACCTTTCTGTAAGGAGTCACTTTGCTTTCAGTTGATTATCGCTTCCCAGTATTTGGTATAGGTTTTGACATGAGCCCACTTGGACAGAATGTAATGGTAGGATGTTAGATTAATGCAAATCACCCCCTCAGCTCTTTATCCCTACCTGAACATTTGCAAAAATTATTTTGTAGAGGACTCTGTCATTTCTGGCTATGTCCCCTCACCTGGGACCAGTGCCTTTCTCAGGGGGAGGGTTGGGGAGGGACAGATGAAGCCTGCTAGGCAGATTGTGTACTCTATTGATGTAAAGTTTTGGACTAAATAGATGCCACCTTGGGCTGAGTCCTGAAATGCCCTTGTCTTGGAGAGATAGGTCTGGTTCCAGCCAACCTGCCAATGGGACATATTTGCAGAGATAAAGGCACCTCTGTGGAACAGAAACTCTTCCAATCAGAATGTGTTCCCTCACTTGCCCCCTCAATTCTCTGCCAGCAGAGGTTTCAGTTGATTACAGAACCCAAAGAGAAGAGTGGATGAATCTGGGATTTTGAATATTCCCAGATATACTGAGTTTTGTGGGAATATGGAGGCCAAACCTTTATTCCAGTTTGTAAGAAGAACCAACTGATGCATCTATTTACCCAGAGCACAAAGAAATCTTAGCTGACTGAGCCTCTGTCCAACCAGAATGGTCTGTTCATTTCCGCTGCTCATGAAGTTGTTCGGCCAAGTCCATACTTGATATCGGTCTGTGTTTGTGCTTTTTGAACCCAACTCGAAACCCTGGTCTCATTGGGTTTAACTGGGAGATGCAATATTTCAGCCGCGGTTGCCAGTCCCCGTGCCTCGCTGAGGTTGCAGCCCCCTTCCCCTCCCCCCCGCCATGCTAATATTCATAATAGGAAGGCTTCTGTTACTATGGCAAATTGTTGGAATGAGGTGGAGATTTTTGTTTTTTCATTAGAGCCCTGCCAGCGATTATTGTGAACTCTGAGAGTTATCGTTCCATCCCAGTTTTTTATGGGATTTAAAAAGGCCCAGCTAAAAAGACAGTCATGAAGGGGTTGGTGAAAAATGTTTGTTTATCAGCAAGTCGTAGGTGAACTGCCAATTTATTTCTCTAATTTGTTGGAAGTCAGAATTGGCTGGGGCCAGGAGGAAGGCTCTACATTTTGAATTCATAGGCTATTTACCAGTGTCTCTTCTGCTTCTCCTTCTACCCCAGTGTACCTGGACTAATTTTGTTCTCTGATTTAAATCGCAATCTAGTTGCCCTGGCATCTCAATTTAAGGGAAGATTGGATGTTGTTTTTCAAAGGGAATTGCAAGCGTTTTACTCTTGTCTGAAAACAGATTGTGGCTTCTTTCCCAAGGATACGCTTAGGAATTACATATAAATCTCAGGGTTTCATTCTTAGCAAAATGTTTTCAACCCTCTTGTCCACACATAGTATAAATAAATAAAACAGAGAAAAAGCCAGAAAACATCCTGACAGACAGTGTGTGAATATTTCTGATCTGCTTCCTGAGCCTGCCATTCTACTGAACACATTTTGTTTACTCTCTGGTTTCTAATTGCTTTATTGCAGATTTTGTAGGCAGTGTGACAACTTGGGACTAAATGCATAAAAAAGCTTTTGATGGGGAACAGAAGTCAACACTCATCTGTAAGGAACCAGAGAGGAGCTTTCAAAAGAACACAATTTATTTTAAAACTATCCAATAAGGACAGGTATTTTTCAGATGTTTTTATTTATTTGGCTATAATGTACCCTTCTTCTAGGAGCTCAAGTGTGAACTTTAAAAATATTCAGGGGTGCCCGGGTGGCTCCGTTGGTTGAGCACCTGACTCTTGATTTTGATTCAGGTCATGATTCCAGGGTTGTGAGATCCAGCCCTGCATTGGGCTCTGTGCTGAGTGTGGAGCTTGCTTAAGGCTCTCTTTCTCCATCCGCCCCTCTCCCCTACTCACGCACTCTCTCTCTCTAATACATACATACATACATACATACATACATACAATATTTAAAAATATTCAGTCTGGGGTCTCCTTGATCATTCCTTACTGGCTGTCACTCTTCTGATGAATATTTTGCAAAGAAATCATGTTGGGAAGATTACCCCTAGCCTTACATAGCAACTGTCTCCAGAATTGAATGCTGTGGCTCTTCAAACCATGTACTTCACTGTGTAGGACAGGGACTAAGGATGGCATCTCTAACTGAGACCCAGACCTGGCAGCTTGTAACTGAAACACTGACATTTGACCTGTGCCTCAGGGGAGAAAAACTACCTCCCAAGAGAAAAAATAAGGTTCATGATCACTGTCATTCTTAATGATCTCTCAGCCTGTTTCCCATGTCTCAGTCTTATTTTTGGTACCATGTCTGGAGCTTTTCATAATCCTGGATATAATAAATATTGATCGATCATTGATTAGATCTGTATTTGGCTTCCAGGAACTAAGCAGAAAATTTTGGCCTCTGGCCATCTGAGTCTTCTTGGGTCCGGAAATCCCTATCTTTGCTGTGCTTCAGAAACTGCCTTCAGTTCTGATCTAGCCTTCTGAGGTCAAGCTGACAAGAGGGCCTCCTGGGGCTATCGGATTCTTTTGTTCTCATTCTACAGTATATTTTAATTCAAATTCAGAGTCTTGTGGTAGGAAGGGAATTTATAGACATGTATCTCAGCTCCCTCCCAGTGACAGTCATGATGGAGGGGATCGTGCTGCTTGTCCATTCATAACAACAGAGCATTTAACTCTCACATTGTTGCAGTTTTTAATTTAAATATTTTAGATATTAGAAACTTTTTCATTAATGAGTAGAAATCTCAATCTAAGGAAACCCAGAGTTTGTTTCTAGAAGTGATGAAAATAAAATCACAGTTCAGCTCACTAGTATCATGATATCCTTTTCCATATAACATGTCTTCAAGTAGGGTTACATATATTTAATGTTCATATATATATATATATATTTCAAGTATGCTTATATTTAATGGTAACTACCTACGATTGCTAGTTCCTGGGCTAAGTGCTTTGCATACATCATGCCATTTAATCTTCAAAACATATTAATAGTCTTATTTTAAAGATGACAAAATTGAAACAAGGAGATGTTAAGTAAGTTGCCCAAAGTCTAAGTAAATCTAAAATAATCTACTGTTGTAGCTAATAGCCACGCTGGGATTTGAAACCACGTCAGCTGACTCCCACAGCCCTGCAGTAAACTGCTCTGCTATGTTGCTGGCCAATATTTACTCATTTCTAATTTCTAATTTAATTAGATCCAAGAGGAATTTGAGGCCTCTTCAAATAAAAGTGCATATAAAGTAGCATAGTTAAAAACCAGAAGAAAAAGATAAATTCTATGAGAGCCCTTCACATTTTTGGAAATAGCAATCCCATTGCCCCTAAGTTTACATTTTCTAAGTCAACATTGCCAATTTCTTAAGCTTTCTGTCTATTGGGAAGAAGGTGGGTTGCTACATTCATAACTTTTTGGGGGAAGAGACCTTGTCTTACCACTCCTGTGTTTCCAGTGCCTGGCTGACAGTGTTAAGATGGACGGAGAGGACTCGGGGAGATGAAGCTGGATACAAGGGTTTGATTCAGGCCACCGCTGCTGAAGCACGCTTACTCAGAGCAGATTATGGGTCAAACTGCATGGCATTTGTGACTTGGAAACTCAAGACAAAAATGGGGATGGAGGAGAAGGAGAGGTAGAATAAAATAATATTCATCTTTCTTATCTATTCTCCACTATATGCTATTTTTCATTTTTTTGTATATATCACTGTCAACCACTTGAATCCCTTTTAGAATGAGGCAGAATATTAATAAATGCTTATATGTTTATACAGGCACACATATATACACATGAAATATTAGATTGAGTTGACCTGTTTAATGAAATCATTTTTGTCTGTTGAGATAAAGGGTTGTGTCGTAAACAGGAGGAGGGTAATGATTGCCACATTCGCAGAAAAGGTGGAGAGGCATGAGCCCGGATGATGAGCGAGGGTTGGGCTTTCTGTGTGCTGTGTGAGCCGTCCCTGCGGGTCCCACTGTGATTGTCCCAGGTTGTGTGACTTCTAGGCCTCTGGAACTTGAGAGTTCTCTTTAAAACTATGTGCTGTACATCAAAGTCACACAGAAAGAGTAGACATGTTCTTTATTTGTTGCAAACAATTTTACTTCTCTTCATGCAGCTGGAGACTGTATTTCTTTTAAACAATTGCATACATCACATGTATGTCTTATTGACCTTCCAGTCAGCTAAACTCCCCTGGTTCTCATCAGAGAATCTCCTCCTTAGATTTGCACAGGTGATATTTTACACCTAAATTCAGGACTTTGCATTAATCACTCTCATTTTGTAGATGGTGAAGCAGGTTCAAGGAGGCTACTGAGTCTTCCTTCTCTTGCCCTCCTACCTTTCCTCTCCTGCCCTGTGGACTGTTCATTTTTATTTGTTTTCTCCAAGTCCTCTCTTGGAGTTATCCCCCTTCTTATGGTTGATTCCATGTGTTCTTGACCAGATGATACCAGAGCACTGAATAATGGGGTTTGAAGGGATTTTCACAGTATCTTCTCTGGGTGGGGAGTATTTGTGAAATATGATAAACAACTCATATTGGGTGTTTTCCATACTATCATTATGTTACAATGATTGCCTTTCTCTGTCATCTTCATGTACTAGATCTCCAACCCCAGGAAGAAGGGTGAAGAAGGAAGAAACCCTACATAGTTTGATCAGAACCCAACAGTCCAGTCATCACTGGGTGCCTTTGACACACTCTTGCTTTGTTCTTCCTAGGAAGGTTTGGGGATGAGTATGGTAGACCTGTTCCACAGAGCTGCATTTTGGATACCCATGTCTAATAACTAGGGCTGCTTGGCCATGTTCAGGATGCCAAAGTCAAGTGGTGAGGTTTTGTTGTGTTACAGACAAAGGTTTACTACTGGAGGTCGTGGTGCGCGCATTATTTTCCATCGGAACAGAGGGGTTGGTTTATGGGTGGCCTTTTACAGTGCAAGTTCAGGCTGGATAAGTCTAACTCAACATGAGGGTTTCTCAGATATCAGAACCTTTTGTTTTTATGAAGAAGGAAATTTTGGGAAATAAGGAAGGGCCTGATGAAAAAGCTTCTTCCTTAGGTCACAGCACAAAAAATAAGTCTTTTTTCCATCTCTTATAAGCTCAAATAGACCAGGGCTGCTCTCAGCTGGGGTGGCTCAGAGAACAGGAAAGTCTTGACCTGAATAATGAGTATGGCTCTTTTAATCTGTGACATCTGTGTCCTTCCCAGCCCTTACCAGGGGTCCTTGAGGTGCAAAGACAAGCTTTGGTTCAGTTCTCCAGAACTTTTACTATTTGTAATACTTGCCAGTATTCATTCATTCATCATATATTTGTTGAGTGCTTTTCAGAATCAGGACAAACTGTAAGAACAATAGCAGTGGGTCTCTGCCCTCAAAGAGCCTCTGTCTAGAAGAGGAGATGGATTTTAATTAAATAATTACAGTAACAATGCATAATTACAAAAATGGTAAATGATCTTAAAGAGAATGGACAGAAGACCCCAATTAGTCTGGTGGTTACATGAGAATTCCAGTTATCCTGTCTATGAATGTGAACATCTGGATGTGGGGTGGGGGCAGAATGGGAGTGAAGGACCAGTGTGGGTAGATAGTAGGGAACAAGATGTTGAATAATGTGATAATAACTATGTATAAAGGCAATGAATTGGTATATTTCCTTTAATGCTCTTGTAGAGTTTGAAGACTTTTATCAAGTAGGTATGACACTTTTATAACAAAAAAGGTTAAAAAATAAAAACTAGGGGGCACCTGGATGGCTCAGTCAGTCTGTTAAGCATCCAACTTCGGCTCAGGTCATGATCTCATGCTTTGTGAGTTTGAGCTCCGCATTGGGCTCTGTGCTGACAGCTCAGAGCCTGGAGTCTGCTTCGGATTCTGTGTCTCCCTCTCTCTCTCTCTGCCCCTCCCCTGCTGACATTATCTCTCTCTCTCTCAAAAATAAATAAACATTAAAAAAAATTTTTTAATAAATAAGTAAATAAAAACTAGAGAAGGTGAGTTGTTGGCTTATACACAACAGACATTTACTTCTCACAGTTGTGGAGGTTGAGAAATCTAAGATGAAGGTGCCAGCCTGTTTGGTGTCTGGTGAGGGATGGCTTCCTGATTTATAGACGACTGTCTTCTCACTGTGTAAATGGTGGAAGGGGTGAGTAAGTGCTCTGGGGTCTCTTTAATAAGGACAGTAATCCCATTTCATGAGGACTCCACCCTCACAACCTAAGCATCTCTAGGACTCCCTACCTCCCAATACCATCATGTTGGGGGTTAGGTTTCAGCATGTGAATTTTTGAGGGATATGAACGTTCAGTCTATAGCAATATATGATGTGTAAACCTATTTATTCTTTGCTCTGTCCAAGGAGGGATACCATTCTAGAGTGGAATCCTCCTTTTCCTTAGGACAGCTCAGCATCAACCCATATACAAAATTTCAGTGATGCTTAATTTCTCTCTTAGTCTTGATATAAAAAATCAACATGAATGTAAATTCTATTTTCTTCTTCTCTTCCCATTCTTCTCATCATTGGATCATCCTGGAAAGATGCTTGATGCATATCCCACACTTTGGAGATCACTGGATTAGAGGACAGGAAGATTGGGGATACTAAAGGCAAACAAAGTAAGGCACCATTTTAAAAATGTAGAGGTAGAGGCATCTGGATGGCTCAGTCGATTAAGCATCTGACTTTGGCTCAGGTCATGATCTCATGGCTGTTGGGTTCAAGCCCCACATTGGGCTCTGTGCTGACGTCTCAGAGCCTGAAGCCTGCTTTGGATTCTGTGTCTCCCTCTCTCTCTCTGACCCTCCCCTGCTCATGCTCTGCCTCTCTCTCTCTCTCTCTCTCTCTCTCTCTCTCTCAAAAAGAAATAAACATTAAGGGGTGCCTGGGTGGCTCAATCAGTCGGTTAAGTGTCTGATTTCAGCTTAGGTCATGATTTCATGGTTTGTGAATTTGAGCCCTATATTGGACTCTGTGCAGACAACTCAGAGCCTGGAGCCTACTTCAGATTCTGTGTTCTCTCTCTCTCTCTCTCTCTCTCTCTCTCTCTCTGCTCCTCCCCTGCTTGTGCTCTGTCTCTCAAAAATGAATAAACATTAAGAAATAAAATAAAATAAGAATGTAGGGGTAGAAGTGATTGATTCTCTGTGGAGCAGGTGAAGAGTTTGTTTCTTTTATTTGTTCATTCAGCAAACAATAAATTGAGCAATTCCTGCCAAGAGCTGTATTATACACCAGGGAGAAAAAGATAATTCACTTAATCCCTGCCCTCCAAGCTTAATGAGGAAGACCAAAGTGCAAATGGGAAATTACAAAATGGCATGTGGAAAGAGGTAGTACAAAATGTTCAGAGTCCCTCACTTTCTGCATGTCTTTGTCACTTTTCTTAATTGGGTTTTCTCTGACCACCACTCTTAATTGCAGCACTTCTTGCATGCACCCCTCTCCCCATACAGGAGGTGTTACAGTAAGGATTACCCTACTATATCTCTTTTTCATGTCACTTACCAGCTTATAACATTCTCTGTAATTATTTATTTTTATTGTCTGTCTTCCTCCCATGAGAATATTGTCTTCCCAAGAGCAGAGATATTTGTTGGGTTCGCTAATCTGTCCCAACTTCAGGAATAGTTTGTTGAGTGAATGAATGAAGGGAGTGATCATTAATCTCTGATTGTTGAAGGTTGTTGACAGGAGGGAAATAACCAAGGAGGACATGATAAAGAAGGTGATGTTTAAGCTGGGTCTTATAGGGTGAATTGAACTTAAAAGGGGAAATGGCATGTTATACAGAAGGAACAGCATATACAAAATTAGGGAGGTGAGAGGTAGCCTAGTGTGTTGGGAAAATATTAATGGTTCAACTTTAGGGTTTATGGTGAACACTGGAAGATGAATTCAGAAAATTGAGGAAGATTATGAAGCCCCTCATATAATGTTCCTGACCATTGGCGAATTTCAGACAACAAAAGTACCTGAAGACCTGTAAAAAGAGAAGTTGATAAACTAATTTGTATAACACGTAGAAAATCTTACTTCTATTTTCAAGCCCAGCGTGCTTTTCCAGAGCATCATAGTTGAGGAAAGGACTCTAATTATGTCCCTGGGCTTTGGATGAGGCCTGAGGGAAGTTTCCTAACTAGGTTAGGAAACATGTTGTTTTCATCTATGTCATCTGGCCCAGCCCCCACTACATAGTAGTTGTTTAGTAAATATATAGAAATAAATGAAAGAATGCACTTGCAATGCAATGTCCAGATAACCTCCAAAGTGAAAAGAATAACACTTAAGTGGTGTCCAGTTTTATCCCAGTTGTTGCTGATGTGAATGCCCCCCTGGACGTGTTTGCGGATAACCTCCAGGACTTCTTTGTGGTGTTACAGTTTTGTGATAAAAAATGTGAACTTTGGAGTTAGAGCAACTTGATTTTGAATCCTGGCTCCGTCTCTTACTAGCTGCATGCCTTAAATAAGTTCCTTAAACTCTTTGAGTTTCACTTTCCTAATGTAAGGATGTCAGTACCTTCTGTCTAGGATTGCTGGAGGATTAAATTAGATGGTCTATGGAAGAGTTCCAGGCACTTACGGGAACTTAGTAAGCATTCAACAATGGGTGACTATTCATTCCTTCTATTAATAAGGAGAAGTGAGGTCACCTTTGATAAGCATGTACTGTATTGAGAACCATTGATGTTTCAGGGGCTTCTAGGTGGCTCAGTCAGTTAAGCATCTGACTTTGGCTCAGGACATGATCTCACAGTGTTCGAACCCCACGTGGGGCTCTGTGCTGACAGCTCAGAACCTACAGCCGCTTTGGATTCTGTGTCTCCCTCTCTCTCTGCCTGCCCCCCCCCCCCCACTGCTCACATTCTGTCTCTCTCTCTTTCTCTCTCTCTCTCTCAAAAATAAACATCTAGAGAAGCATTGATGTTTCACTTTCTTTAGTCAAAAAGCAGAGTAAAATGAACATGACCCATTCCATTACTTAGTAAGTTGGTAAATGTTTCCTTTGTGCCAAGTAGTATTAATGGAAATATAAACTCAGCAGTTAGAATTACAGAAAAGATGTGGGTTTTTTTAGTGACTCATAATGACTAAGTGCACTAGGTACTGTTTTCCTCTTCCATGCTGACACTTTGGGGTGCGGTAGAATAAAGAGAGATGGTTAAGTTGGGATGATAATAACAAAGTCAAGTGTGTAATTGTGATGCTTGAAACTGACCACTTAGTGCCACACAGGGAAAGGGTCTGCCTTTTCATTCTAGAGAACCTGGAATGTTGAAAAGAACACAGAATGGAAAGGAGGAAGGATGGCTCCTCACTCCTGGAAAGGTCCTTGAGATTCATGTCCTATTAGTGGTTCATTAATCTCAGCTAAAATTTGAATCTTGATGGTGTGTCAGACCCTGTGCTAACTGCTTACTGCTGATCATCTTACTGGATATTCATAACAGCAATGTAGGTATTATTTCCCATATTATTTATTCATTTATGAAGCTTAGAGAAGTGCAGAATCTTGTCTAGCTTCCCTTAAGGAACAAGTGGTGGTGGAGTTGGGACTTGAATCTGTCTCTTTCACCCTGAATTCTTAACCTTCAAGCTGTGCACTTGCTCCGAGGTACAGTTGTACTGTGCTTCCATCTTTGTTAATGAAGGAGAACCATTTTCTTAACACACATTAGTGCACTTTGAAGTCCTGTAAGATACAGATGTGTGTGTTTTTTCTTAGTTTCCTGTGTCTAATACTATGAAATGTTATCAGAATCATTTGTGAAGGTGACATGGACAACCGTCTGTCCAGTGAGCTCAGCAGCAGACTGTTCTCTTGCTATTCTGTTTGTTTATTAAATCAAACTTTAAAAAAGCTGCATGTATTCATTCAAATGCTAACTTTACAGGGTAGGAAGAAGTGACATATTTAAGCATTCAATTTTACTTCTCTCTGTGATGTTTTGCCTATGAGTTTGGGTACAATATGCATAATTTATGTGTCAAAGAACCAAAATAAATTTTAAAGTTTCCAGTTTCAGCTAAATATATTTTATAATAAAACATGAATAAAAAAATAAATGAAATGATCATTTGGGTAATAGGCCAGATTTAAGATACCCAAAGGATCAGATTACTCTAGTTAAGATTCTTCTTCGAGCATGAATCAAACATTTAGGGAAATGGCATTAATTTGTTAGATTCATTCAGGATAAGCTTTCAGCAGGTTCATACTGTGAGTTTCAAAAAGCTCAAACCATTTGATATTCCTAGAAACCCTGGGCATTTGCCTGGGCTAAAAGTTTGATTCTTATATAATCACTTAGCTTTATGCTGTTCCAAACCTTTGCCTGGCCCATGGCACCCTACTGGATATTTTCTACTAGTTGGCTTTTGGTCTCACCAAGGACTGGGTAAAATAGGGTGAATTGTTCATGCTAAATTAGCATTACTTCCCCTCCAAGCGTATACCCTTTTGTTCTTAAATTCAGCAACTATTCTTGGAGAGCAAATGACATCAGAAAATTTAAAAATTATATCATGTGCTAGAATTTGGCCTTTGTTTACTTAAACATTATTCAACCTGAGTATAAAATACACTGCTGGGGCCCTTTAAAACATTTATTTTGTTAGATTTTTAATTCAACTATAAAGACAATTCAAGTGAGAAACTTCAGCGCGTTGATTTTGTTCTTTGCGTCATTGCACTGTAATTAGCTGAGTTGCGTTTTAAATGCAGCACAAGAACATCTTTCTTGTCTGTTTATGTCAGAAAAAAATGGCTAATGAGCACTTATCAAAAAGATGAACATTTTTTCATTAGATTAAGTAAAATCAAAAGAGATTTATAATGTACTATTATGTTTCAGCTTGGAATAAATTGAGTAAAATAGCTAATATCTTCACAGCTTCCTGAGAATTTCTCTGCATGGCAGGATCCTCCTCCCCCACATACTTAGACTTCAGGGAAGTACCTATTTGTGGCGATTTGCTTTGTGAAATCAAGGCACTTTCCCAAAGGATTTGGAATGCTCTTAATATTATCTGTAAAATCTGAGTATCTACAAAGCAGGTGTCAAAAAGGATCTCCTTTGGATATGCTAGTGTTCTTTGCTACTTGATACAGTTCTTTAAAATTGTTTTTAAAAATGATTTCCCTCTAATTTGTGTTAGGGGTCAGTCACAGTGCCACCTGGTACTCAGTATCCTGTAGAGCATTCTTTTATTTTGAGATTTTTGTGTGTGTTCAAGTGAATGAATATTAGCCTCTGTGTTCCCAAAAGGTATAGACGAAGGTTGATTCCTTAAGAAAGTTTAATGTAAAAATGTACAAGTTTAAGAACCTTCTTCCTTTAAATATCACATAGATGGCAGGTTATTTTCAGTGCATCAAAGATTCTAAGACATTACTTTCTTTTTAACTCCATGAGAGTTAAAATCTGACCTCATCAGTGTCTAGGATTGTACAAATAAGTGCATATCCACAAAGCAAACGATATACCGAGGCCTTGTATAGATAAAGAAGAATCTTAACTTTCTCAAGTTTTCTGAGTTAGGATTAGGGTGAATGGACAAGAGACAAATTCTCTGTGTAAAAAATGAAAAATAAACTGCTCCGGACACTAGAGACTAATATAATCATATAACTTTGTTGGATGTTTACGAAGGAGTGGAACTGCTGGGTCACAGGATATGTATTTGTACCATTTTAATAGATACCGTGAAATGTAGGGGAAATAATACCTACATTCACACTCCCACCAGAAGAGTATTAAAGTTTTAGTTGCTCTATATAATCACCAACAAAATAAAATTTTAACCATTCCGAGGGGGTTAAAAGTGAAATCATTGTGGTTTTAAGCATTTTCTTGATGGCTAATGATGCTTACCACCTTTTGCTATGCTTATTGGCCATTTGGATATCCTCTTTCATTATTTAAAGTCTTTTGTTTATTTTTTAAAAATCAGGTTGTCTCATTTTTTTAAAAATCATTTTTTTCTCACTGATTTTTCGAAGTTCTGTGTATATTTTGAATATGAGTTCTTTGCTGGATATATGTATTACATACCTTACTGGTGTCTTTTGATAAGCATAAGTTTTTAATTTTGAGGAAGTTATATTTATTAATCTTTTATTGTATGGTGATAATAATAATAATAATAATAATAGTAACAATCTTTTTAAATGATTTTTATGTCCTGTATTCAGAGATTATTTTGCTCACCCCAATATTAAGAATATAGCCAGTGTTACTTTCTAGAAGCTTTATTGTTCTTCTATTTACATTTAGATCTGTAACTCATGTGGAATTGATATGTATGTATGTTTTGAGGTGGGTTAAAGTTTCATTAAAAAATATCAATTATTAAACATACCATCTTTTCCCCCATTGCATTCAATGGCACTTTTTTCCATAAATTAGGTGGTCTTAGATGAGTCGTCTATTTCCTAGATCTTCTTTTCTATTTCATTGATTTATGTGTCTATCCTGTGCCAATTACCCTACAGTTTATAATACATATTGATATTTGGTAATGTAAATTCTTTAACTTTATTCTTTTTCATGTTGGTTTTGGCTATTCTAGCTCTTTTGTCTTTCTATATAAAAATTTAAAATCAGTTTATTAATTTTAATAGACAAACCAGCTGAGGTTTTGATTGGGATTACATTGAACTTTGAGATCAATGGGGAGAACTGACATCTTTGCAACACTTAGTCTTCTAATCCATGGACACAGTATATCCCTGCATTTATGTAACTCTTCCTTAATTTCTCTCAGAAGTACTTTGGAGTTTTCAATGTAGAAGTCTTACACATTTATTGTTAGCTTTGTTCCTAAGTATCTGGTATTTTTGATACTAGGTATCCTTAGATAGCTTACATTATAGTAATGCAAATGATATTGTTTTAAAATTTCATTTTCCTGTTGTTCAGTGTTAGTATATAAAAATATGATTGATTTTTAAGCATAATGTCTGTATCCCATGACTTTGCTAAATTCACTTTTTAATCAATAGTTTATTGTATATTATTTTGAATATTTTATATATACAATTATATCATCAATGATCAATGACACAGATTTTTTAAAATAATTTTAATTTATTTTCTTTGGACCACCATGCTTAATTGAAGTACAATGATGATAATGTTTAGTAGCACATTAAACATTATTATGCCTAATAGAAGTGATGATTTCAGACACCTTTGTTTCATTCTCAATCTCAGAGGAAAAGGAAATTTTCTTCTATTCCTAGTTTGTCAAGATTTTTAAACATCATGAATGGGCATTAAATCTCATCAAATGCTTTCTGGGGGCATCTATTTAGTCACTATATAATTTTTCTTAGTTAATGGAGTAAATTATATGATTGATTTTCAAATGTTAAAATAGCCCTATGTTACTGTTATAAATTAACTTGGTTGAGATATATTTTTTCTATATCATAGGATTTGATCTGCTATTATTTTTATTTCATTTTGTCATATTTTTTCATCTATGTTCATGAGAGAGATTGGCTTCTACTTTTCCTTTCTGGTAATAATTATTTATTGGTAAGTTTTGCTATGGGCCTCATAAAATGAGTCCAAAGTGTTTTTAGTTTAAAAACATAATTTGTAGAAGATTGGTGCTTGTTCTTCATGAAATGTTTAAAGAATTTACTTATGAAGTCATTTGGGCCTGAAGTTTTCTTTATGAGTAGGCTTTAAATGACAGATTCCTTTTTTTTTTAAGTTTATTTCTTTATTTTGAGAGAGAAAGAGAGAGACAGAGAGTAGGGGAGGGGCAGAGACAGAGGGAGAGAGAATTCCAAGCAGGTTCCATGCTGTCAGCATGGAGCCCAACACAGGGCTTGGTCTCACAAACAGTGAGATTATGCCCTAATCCAAAACCAAGAGTTGGACACTTAACCTACTGAGCCACCCAGGTGCCCATAAATGACAGATTCTTATTTTTAATGAATATAAGACTATCTGGATTATCTATTTTTTCTTGTGTCACTTTTGGTAAGTTAGTATTTAAGAAAATTTATCTGTCCATTTAATCAAAATTATAAAATTTATTGGTCTAAAGTTATTTATAATCTCTTATCTTTTTAAAAAATGTTTATTTATTTTTGAGAGAGAGAAAGAGAGCACATGCATGTGAGCGTGAGTGGGGAAGGGGCAGAGAAGGAGACACAGAATGTGAAGCAGGCTCCAGGCTCTAAACTGTAAGCCCGGAGCCTGACGTGGGGCTTGAACCTATGAACTGTGAAATTATGACCTAAGCCAAAGTCAGATGCTTAACCAACTGAGCCACCCAGGCACCCCTATAATATCTCTTATCTTTTTAAGCCCTGTATGATATGTAGTGATGCCTTTTTTCCTTTTATAGTATTACTGGCATTTTATCAATTCTTTTTTATTTAAAGAGCCAACTTTTTGTTTTGTTGTATTCCTCTATTATAGGGATTGTCAAAATATGGCTTCTGGGCTAAATCTGCTCATCACTCGTCTACTCATTACTCATCATTGTAAATATAGTTTTATTGGAACACAGCAAAATCCATTCATACATGTACTGTCTGTGCTTGTTTTTGTACTACAATGGCAGAGTTGAATAGTTGTGATAGAGCACATAGCCCACAAGGTCTAAAATATTTACCTTTGTCTCTTTACCAAATAAGACTGTGCTATTATACTTTTTTTCTTATTTAAATCAGTTTTGTCCTTATATTTTATTATTGCACTTATACTTTCTTTAATTTACTGTTTTTTTCAAGCTTCTTGAGATGGATTCTTAGATCATTGATTTTCATTTAACTATTATATTTTCTCTAAATACAGAAGAGCGGTATCCCACAAGTTTTTATGCCATATTTGCATTATTATTCTGTTGAAAATGTTTTATTATTTCCATTGTGATTTCTTATTTAACTCATAGGTTATTTACAACTTTATTAATTGATTTTCAGGCATTCAAGGATTTTCAAAGTTTTTTTTCCTGGTTATTGATTTTTAAGTTAATTCCACAGTGGTGAGAGAGCATACTCTGATTCTAATTCTTTGAAATTTGTTGTTACTTGTTTTATGCCCTGGTATATGTTTTTGTTTGTTTGTTTGTTTTTGGTAACTGTTCCATAGGTACTTGAAAATAAGGTATATTCTGTAATCATTGGTGCTATGTTAAGTTTGTTGGTCATACTGGTCTAATTTTCTATATTTTAACTAATTTCTTTTCTGCTTGTTCTTTCAGCTAGTGAGAGAGGTGTATTAAAGCTGCCCACTGGGATTGGGAATTTGTCTGTTACTCCTTTGGTTTTGTTAGTTTTTGGTATATTTGAGGCTATGTTGTGAGATCATGTTGAACTGACCTTCTATCTTTACCAAAAGTTTTTCTTTATATGTAGTAATACTTCTTACCTTAAAACCTATTTTATCTGTTTTTAGTACATGTACACCATCCTTGTTTGTATGTTTTCCATCTTTTTACTCTCAGCTTTTCTGTGTCCTTATATTTAAATAACATGTACTTGGGTTAAAAAAATCCATTCTGACAATCTTTGACTATTATTTGGAGTATTTAGTTACAACTAATATAATTATTGCTATTTTCTTCCTCAAGTCTACTACCTTATTGTTTTTTGTTTGTCTCATCTGTTTTTTGGTCATTTAATCTTACATATTTCCTTCTTTTGGATTTGAAAATGTATTTCTTATTGCTTAGTTTTCCTTTTATTAATTAAATATTTTTCTGTTATTTTTGTGATTATCCTAGAGGTTACAACATGCATCCTGGACTTACAGTCGAACTTAAATTAGGATTGTTACCACTTACAGAAAAATACCAGGACCTTATAACACTATAACTGAATTTACTCTACTATCTCTTTTGCTACTGTTGTGACATATTTTAAATATCTGTCTATATCTAGATATTTATATTCTACATATATATTTTAAACCCCATAAGACATTATGTTTTTATAGTTTATTGTCAAGTTGGTTTCCATAAAACACCCAGTGCTCATCCCCACAAGTGCCCTCCTCCATGCCCATCACCCCCCTTCCCCTCTCCCCCTCTGGCTTCAGCCCTCAGTTTGTTCTCAGTATTCAAGAGTCTCTCATGATTTGCTTCTCTCCCTCTCCCTAACTATTTTTCCCCCTTCCCCTCCCCCATGGTCCTCTGCTAAGTTTCTCCTGTTACACTTATGAGTGAAAACAACCCAAAAGACATTATTAATGTTATTGTTTAACCAGTCAGTATTAATTTAAATTTACCCACTTATTTATCCTTTCCACCACTCTTCATTCTTTTCTGCATTATTGTGCTTTCATTGGAGATCATTTTCCTCACTTTTAAAGAGTGCCTTTCAGGGGCACCTGCGTGGCTCAGTCAGTTAAGCATCCAACTCTTGATTTCTGCTCAGGTCACGATCTCATGGTTTGTGAGATCCAGCCCCGTGTCAGGCTCTGCACTGACATTATGGAGCCTACTTGGGATTTTTTCTGTCTGTCTGTCTGTCTCTCTCTCTCTCTCTCTCTCAGAAATAATAAATAAACATTTAAAGAGTACCCTTTAGCATTTCTTTTAGTGTAGGTCTGCTGGGATGAATTCTCTCAGTTTTTGTTAAAATGGCTATTTATTTGGATTTCATTTTTTTAAAAATGTTTTTATTTATTTTTGAGAGAGAGAGAGAGCCAGAACATGAGCAGGGGAGGGGCAGAGAGAAAGGGAGACACAGACTCTGAAGCAGGCTCCAGGCTCTGAGCTGTCAGCACAGAGCCCGACCAAGGGGCTTGAACCCATGAACTGTGAGATCATGATCTGAGCAAAAGTCAGACTCTGAGCTGACTGAGCCACCCAGGAGCCCCCTGGATTTCATTTTTGAAGCATATTTTCTCTGGGTGTAGAATTCTAGCTTTGCAATTATTTACTTTAAGAACTTTAAAGGTGCCATTCTTTTGTCTTCTGTTTTCCATCTTTTCCATTGAATAAGTCAGCTTATTGTTGTTGATTTAAAGGTAAAGTGTCTTTTCTTTTTTCTTCAAGATTCTCTTCGTCTTTGGTTTTCAGCAGTTTTGTTATGGTTGCTTTTCTTTAACTTAACTAGCTTGGAGTTATAATGATTCTTGAATCTTGTCTCCATGTATTTCAGTTTGGGAAACTTTTCTGTCAGTATCTCTTCAAATATTGATTCTTACCCATTTTCTGCCTCCTTTATCTGGAACTTTATTTATAACAATTATGTCACATAAAAAAGTGGTGTCCTATATATGTCAGTTATGCTTGTTTGTATTTTAAATATTTTTATCTGTCTGGGCTTCAATATGAATATTTAGACTGACCTATGTTCCAGTTAATTTTTTCTTCTACTGTGACCAATCTCTTGTTTAACCTATCTATTCAATTCATAATACAATAATTGTATTTCATAGATTCCAGTGCTCTGGTAAAATGGTCAAACTTTTTATGTTTTTTTTTTAATGTATTAATGATAGCCTTTTGGGGCACCTTTAATTTTTTTTAATTCCAAATTTATAGAAAACTTGTAGGAATGGTGGAAACATTACAGCATATCTTCTACCTAGAGTCACAAATGTGTTACATTTTCCCCCAGCTTGCTTTTTCATCCTTTCCTCCACACACAGGTGTTATCCCCTGCCACATTCACACACATTATTTCTTTCTGAACCAGTTGACAGGCTGTTGCAGATGTCATCTTCTTTATTCCTAAATTCTTCAGTTTGTATTTACTAAAAACAGTGAATTCATCTTACATAACCACAGTACAACTATCAAAATTAGGAAGTTTAGTATTAATACAATACTATTATGTGATCTACGGTATAAATTCAAATTTTATCAGTTGTTCCAAAAATATCCCTTATAGTTACATTTTCCCCCCTGTCCAGTATATGATCTAGGATCACACATTGCAATTAGTTGTCATGGCTATTTAGTCTTTTTTTTATCAAAATAATTCTTCTACCCATATTTGTCTTTCAGGACCTTGATATTTTTTGAGTATAGAACAATTACTTTTTGAATGTTCCTCAATTTTGGTTTTTCTGATGTTCTATCATGATTAGATTCATATTATGTATTATTGCCAGAAAGAACTCAGAAGTGATATTGTGTCTGTGTCAGTCTATTGGTTTGTTGTGCGTATTGCTGACTTGGATGACTCAGTAAAATCCTACTGTCTTTGTGTGTGATCCGTCATAAAGTTACTGTTAGTGATTTGTAATGAGTAATTTGTGAGAGAGATATTGGGGATCATATAAATGTTATGTTCCTCACCAAACTTGTATATTTCAGCATCCATCAATTATTCTTGACTAAATCAATTATTACTATGATATTTGCAAAATGATGATTTTCTAAATCCATTATTTTTTCTACATTTATTGCTTGGCTTACGTATGTAAAGAATAACTTTTACTTCAACCCCATTTATTAATTTAGCAGACTTAAGAATTCTTGAAAAAAATTTTTTTAAAGATTATTTATTTATCTTGAGGAGGGCAAGGGGCAGAGAGAGAGGGAGAGAGAGAATCCCAAGCAGGCTCTACACCATCATCATGGAGCCAGACATGGGGCTTGAACTCATGAACTGTGAGATCATGACTTGAGCCAAAATTAGGAGTTGTACACTTAACCAACTCAGCTATCCAGGTGCCCCAAGAATTCTTATTTAATTGAAAAGGTTATAATCCATTGATCTCATTTTTAAATTTGACGCAAAAATATTCCAGAATTGGCCATTTTGAAGCCCCTCAGGCAGGCTCCTATGAACTTTTGCCGTCTTCTTTGAACATTACTTTCTGGCACAATGAGATGTTCTAGGATCATAATTTATTTTATCTGCCCCAGCACTGGAATCAGTCATTTCTTAAGGCATCCTGGTTTCTTCTTGTGGAGTTTAGAACCTAAGATCTGGATACTTAAGTATCATCATTTTGCTACTGGAGTGCCATTGTGTCTAGGCTCAATGGGGCTAAGAAATCTCTATTTCTGTCTCTAATCTACAAGTTCATATTGATACTCCAAAATCGAATCCAACACCAGAAAGTTCATTTTAGGTTTTCTCCTGTCTTTTTATAACTTCTTACTCCAAATGAGAAACCTGGCTCGCATTATTCTCAGCATATCTACTCATTTTACCAGTCTTAGAGTCACAGAAAACAGTTTCAGAATTGCTAACCCTATCACTATAAAAAACATAAGCACTAACCAGTGTTCAAATCTTTTCTTAAAAGATTTTTGTCTTTAGACTGAGGGTATATAGTCAAATCTCTGTATTTGAAGGCAGTTATTTTTCCCTTCAGTGTGATTGTTATTCGTTTGAAATATAGTTGGGCTTGTTTGTTTCTGTTTATATTTCTTTCTCCTCCATCATTGTTAATTTAACTTCATTGTCATCATCGTCATCATCATCATCATCATCTTTGTGAGTACGTAAAACATTAACATGGTCCCCAAACCAAAAATTATACAAAATGCAATATTCAGAAGAGTGTTACTTTTCCTTCTCCATCCCATCCACCTTGTTTTTTTTTTTCTTAAGTTTATTTATTTTGAATGTGAGTTTGGGAAGGGCAGAGAGAGAAGGAGAGAGAGGATCCCAAGCAGGCTCCATGCTGCCAGCACAGTGCCTGATGCAGGGCTTGAGCCCAGGAAACCATGAGATCATGACCTGAGCTGAAACCAAGAGTTGGACGCTTAACCAACTGAGCCACCCAGGCGCCCCCTCATCTACCTTGTTAATGCACCCTCATTTGTTTCATGTTCAACCGTCTGGAGTCTCTTTTTGTAAATATAAGTAAGCACATTTATATTTCTTATTAAAGCATCAGCCTGAGGGGTAGGCATCTAATCTAACACATTTAGTAGCCTGCTGGAACACTCCCTGGGTATAGAGACTGGCTCATGCCATCTTTACGTTCTCCCTTTGCCATGCTCTAAAGCACCAGCATTTCCTAGAAGGGAGCTTCTACATGTATTTGGTCCCCTGGTTTCTACAGCTGCTGCCCAGATGATACCCCTTGACCTCCTCGCTCTAGTAGCCACGGTTGGGTAGAGGATTGCATTCCTGGGTCCCAGGAGACTACAGCAATCAGAAGGACCATTTTTGTCAGGGTACCTCCCCCAGGACATTGCACAGATAGCAGACTGAAGCACACCTCCCAGTCTTTCTGTGAAATAGACCTCTTTGCTTGTCCTAGAGCTTTGGTCTGTGGAGAAGGCTTCAGGTTTGGCATACAGCTAGTGGCCTGTGGAGCTGCTTACAAGCAACATGGGCTGTGGATGTCATCTTGGTGCTCTCCCTCTGCCTTGCTCCATCTAACAAGTATCACCCAGGAAAGAGCTTATTTTCTCTTCTTTATTACACAAAAGTAGGATACTCCACTTTCTTGCACTTTGCTTATTTTGACTGACAACAAGTGTATCCTGGGAATCACTATGTAGCATACCTTTTTTAGTTTTTTTTTTTAACTTTATTTATTTTGAGAGAGAGAGAGAGAGAGAGAGAGAGAGACAAGGAGGGAGAAAGCATGAACAGGGGAGAGGCAGAGAGAGAGGGAGAGAGAATCCCAAGCAGGCTCCGAACTGTCAGCACAGAGCCTGACGCATGGCTCAGTCCCATGAACCGTGAGATTATGACCTGCACTGATATCAAGAGTCAGGTGCTTAACTCACCGAGCCACCCAAGTGCCCCAACCAACACCTTCTTTAGTTTTTACTTACAGCAGTATAATATACCATCGTGTGAATGTACCAGAATTTATTCAACCGATCTTCTATGTATATTTTATGCCAATATTTTTCAATAATAAATAGTGATGTTTCTTGTTCATATGTATTTTTGTATTCTTGAACCTTCAAGGTAAATTCTTAGATATGAGTCAAAAGGTCAACTCACTTGTGATTTTGTTAGATGTTGCCAAATCCTCCCTCCATAAAGGTCAGGGACATTCCTGCCAGCAATGTGTAAGAATGTCTCTTGTCTTATGGTCCTGTCAGGCGAATGTGCTGCCAAGCTTTGTATTTTTACCAAATTTAATCATTGAGGAACAGTAACTTAGCATAGTTATAATTTCTCTTATTATGACTGAAGTCCATCTTTTCATATGTTTAAAGGTCTTTTTAAAATCTTTATTTGTGGATTGTCTCTTTGTGACTTTGACTTATTTTTCTATTGTTTTTTGTGTCTTAACCCCCTCAATTTTAGAGTTCTTTATGTAGTAAGGATGGATATTAGCCCTTGACCTGTGATGCCTGGTAATCATGGTTATTTTAAAATCTGTGTGAGTCTGTGAGTCTCTTCTATTGTCTTTTTTAAAAAATAATTTTGGGTTTTGCCCATTTGTTCCTCTTTCCTATTAGGTCTGGTAGGTTTTGACTGAATGCCAGACTTTGTGTATGAAAAGTTATAGAGGCCATAGGTGGTGTTATTTTCCTCTAGAGATGATTTTGTTTTCTACTGGCTGATGTTGAGGTGGATAAGCTTGATCAAGGTGCTCAATTTAAGGTTTGTCCTCATGGTAAGGGAATAGCCCTTCTTGGATTGAAACTGAAAGTCTGGGGTCTTTGCCCTCCTCCTCAGCAGCCCTGAAAGCTGCTTCTTGTGTCCTCAGCACAACGAGACTCTTATTTTCTCCTTAGGTGTTTAGCCTTGTAGTAGTTGCTTTAGGCTGGTTTGTCTGTCTCATCAGAGCACACACAGTGGAGGCATGAGCAGATGCCCTGAGGGGAACCTGCACTGCCAGGCTCAGTTCTCTGCAGCTCACCCTTCTCCAGGATGTTGGCCTATCACTTTTTGTCCCCTCTACCAACATGGTAAGACCACCATGAGCGGTAGGTTGCTGCGGTCCTGAGCCTTTATTATCCACATGGTGAGCTGGCAAATACACTGACAAGTAGTGATGAGTGCAGGGTTCATCAGTGTTTTACCCTGTCCCCAAAGTTACAGCCTGTAAAGCCCTGCCTCCTTGATTGTTTGCCCAGAGCTTCAAGCAGCTCTTCTTTTACATTTTATCTAACTTAAAACAATTTTTTTGTTTATTTATTTTTGAGAGAGAGACAGAACGTGAGAGGGGGAGGGGCAGAGAGAGGGAGACACAGAATTCGAAGCAGGCTCCAGACTCTGAACTATCAGCACAGAGCCTGACATGGGGCTCAAACCCAAGAGCCATGAGATCATGACCTGAGCTGAAGTCAGAAGCTCAACTGACTGAGCCACCTAGGTGCCCCACATTTTATCTAACTTTTAGAGTGGTTCTCAAGTAGAGGGGTTATCCTGATACTAGGTATTCTATCCTAGCTAGCAGCATCAGTCACGTCTCCACCTAGCACAGTTCATTGAATTTATATGGAAATGAGAGGACACAGGCAAATCAACAAAAAGCATTTTAAAATCCACAAGGAAATGGGCCTGCTCAAACACTGCTGGGGAGGGTGTAAGTTGGTACCACCTTTCAAGAGGGCATTGATTTATATCAAAATCTTTAACACTTCCTTTGCCCTTTGACTCAGCAATTCTACTTCTAGGTGTTCATCCTGAGAGAATAATCATGGATGTGTGTGAAGGTTTAATTACACAGGTTCTAATCCCAGGCAACAAAATTGGAGTCAAAATCCCAAGTATGACACAATGGAGGATTCGACAAATTGTGGTGCTTCAATACTATGGAATATTATGGAATTCAACATTACAAATGATATGGGAGAATATTTAAACATAAAGATGATTTATTGTCAAGCACAAGAGATTATGACACAACATGTGCAGTATGGTCCAAGTCATGGTCCAATTTAAGGCTGTATATACAGATATATAGAGATAAGACTGGAATAACACATACAGCTGGTATTGTTGGGTTGTTGGGTGTTTCCCCCTCTTCTTTATGCATACTTAAATTGTTTCCATTTTTGGAAAATTACTTTTGTTCTAAGAAAAAATAAATACACTTTAAAAATACCTGATAGTTGGTAGGTCCAGTTGATAATATTTTCTGGCAAACATTTTATTTTATACTGGTTGCCCTAGTTCTATCATTATGCCCTCAGTGGTGTTACAGATTTCATCAGAAACAGTACCTGCCTATGAGAAAAAATGAAATCTTGCCATTTTCAACAATGTGAATGGAACTGGAGAGTATTATGCTAAGTGAAATTGAAGTCAGAGAAAGACAGATATCATATGTTTTCACTCATATGTGGAATTTGAGAAACTTACCAGAAGACTAGGGGAGAAGGGAAGGGGAAAAAATAGTTTCAAACAGAGAGGGAGGCAAACCACAGGAGGCTCTTAATTACAGAGAACAAACTGAGGGGGGGTGAGGGGGCGAGGGAGGGGGAAATAGGTGATGGGCATAGAGGAGGGCACTTGCTGGGATGAGCACTGGGTGTTGTATGTAAGCGATGAACTACAGGACTCTATAGTACCTGCCTCAGAAATACTTTGTAGAACAGAAGACTTTAATACAAATATACTTTAAATTCCTACTAGTCAGATTCAAACAGAGGCCTCCCTTATTTCTGTCAGTGTTTGCAAAAGCCTTTTTAATAAGGAGTCCTTTAAAAAAGTAAATAAGTTTGTGACAAAGACTTGGATTATAAGGGAAGATTTATTTCCCAGAAAATAAATCTAATTTCCTTTTGAAACCAATGGCCATAATTTAATAAAATTGCTTTTGTAAAACTGAAATCAAGATTTCTGCACACCATCCTTATTCTCTGTTTCTTTCTTTTTGAAGATCCATTCTGAGACAGTAATCTCCAGCTATGACCTGTTGGGTTTCGAGGTTGCTCCCTAGGAATGTCCGTTCCTTGGGTACATCATCCAAGAACCAGAGAGTTGAGGATTGTCATCGACACCAGGAGGCCTATGGGTACTTTTTACCCATCCAGACGAGGTGGCAGGACAATGACCAGTATGGCCATGTGAACAATGCCATGTACTACAGCTACTTCCACACTATTATCAACCACTACCTGATCAGGTAGGCTTGGGTTCTGAGCCCCAAGTCCTCAAGTCAGCCCTCTCAGTCGGAAGTTCATGCGGGGCATTCTGGGAAGAGATTCCTTCCATTTTCTTCTGCTAGTGTAGTGCACCATTTTTGTTGAGCCAACTGAAAGTCAAATTATTCAAGAGGAGAACAGGAGGACCAACATGGGAGTGAGGAAAGTGTTGCCCTGCTGCTTCTGCAGTCTCAGGTGTTCGTATATCTTGGTCCTTTGCACTAAATTGTCAGCAAATGTGCAGGCTTTTGAATCTCAAATGAGCATCTACACAAAAAAAACACATATAACTTGAGCAGATGATAACATCAGCCCTCAGGCGTTTTTGTGAGAAAAACAGCTGCTTCCCCCAAACAGGGCACATAAGGGGGAAGAGAGAGTAAGGATACGAAGATGCTGTTAGAGCCTCTGAGTGCAGCCATGCCACGATTGCCATCTGATGTGTGTTTGCAAAATTGGTCAGTATGTATTTGGTTCATGTTAACTCTCTATATGAAAGATTGTGCTCTGTAGACACATCTGAGTAAATCCTACCTCCACTTTGCATTAGCTGTGCAGTTTTGAGCAACTTATTTCACCATATGGAGTCTTCTATAAAAATAACTCAAATTTGTTGAGAGCTTTCTCTACATCTAGCACTGTGAAACATTCAGAGACTTTTTAAATCGAGGATATAATTGACATAAAACATTATACTAGTTTCAGGGGTACAATGTTTGTATAATACTTGATATTTGTATACACTGTAAAGTGATTACCACAATACGTCTAGTTACTATCCATCGCCATACAAAGTTATAAAAACTTGGTTTTGTTCTCATGATGAACACATTTAAGATTTATTCTTCCAGCAACTTTCAAATATACACAATACTATTGACTATAACCGCCATGCTATGCATTACATCCTTATGACTAATTTTTTAGAACTGGAAGCTTGTACCTCTTGACCCTGTCCCCCATTTTGCCCACCCTCCAGCCCCTCTACCTCATGGCACCAGCATTCTGTTATCTGTATCTGTGAGTTTTGTTTTGTTTTTAGATTCCACATATAAGCAAGTTCATATGGTATATATCTTTCTCTCACTTAATTTCACTTGTCATAATAGCCTCAAGGTCCATCCATGTTGTTGCAAATGGCAAGGTTGCATCTTCTTATGGCTGAGTAATATTCCATATTCTTTATCTGCTCATCCATCAATGGACACTCATGCTGTTTCCATACCCAAGTTATTGTAAATAATACTGCAATGAACACAGGGATGCATATATCTTTTCAAACTAGTGTTTTCATTTGCTTTGGATAAATACCCAGAGGTGGAATTGCTGGATCATATGTTATTTCTATTTTTAATTTTTTGAAGAACTTCCATACTGTTTTCCATCATGCCTACACCAGTTTAAACTCCCACCACAGTGGACAAAGCTTCCCTTTGTCCCACATCCTTAACAATGGCTGTTCTTTGTCTTTTTGAAATAGCCATTCGACCAGGTATGAGGTGATATCTCCTTGTGGTTTTGATTTGCCTTTTTCCCTGATGATTAGTGATATTGAGCATCTTTTCATGTGTCTGTTGGCCATCTGTATGTCTTCTTTGGAAAGATGTCTGTTCAGATCCTCTGCCCATTTTTTAATTGGATTGTTTGCTTTTTTTGCTATTGATTTTTATGAGTTTTTAAATATATTTTGGATGCTAACTCCTTATCAGATACATGATTTGGAAATATTTTCTCCCTTTCAGTATGTTGCCTTTTCATTTTGTTGATAGTTTCTTGTGCTATGCAGAATCTTTTTAGTTTGATATAGTCCCACTTGTTTATTTTTGCTTCTTTTGCCTTTGTTTTTTTTTTTAATTTTTTTTGATGTTTATTTATTTTTGAGAGAAAGAGAGAGCATGAACGGGGTAGGGGCAGAGAGAGAAGGAGATACCAGAATCTGAAGCAGGCTCCAGGCTCTGAGCTGTCAGCACAGAGCCTGATGTGGGGCTTGAACTCATGAACCATAAGATCATGACTTGAGCCGGAATTAGAAGCTTAACCGACTGAGCCGCCCAGGCACCCCTTGTTGCCTTTGTTTTTAAAGTCAGATAGAAAATATCACCAAGAGTGATGTCAAGGAGTTTGCACCTACATTTTCTTCTAGGAGTTTTATGATTTCAGGTCTTACATGAAAGTCTTTAATCTATTTTGAGTTATTTTTTTGTATGTGGTATAGATAGTCTAGTTTAATTCTTTTGCACGTGGCTGTTCAGTTTTCCCAAAACCACTTATTAATGAGACTATCCTTTTCTCATTGTATATTGTTGCCTCCTTTGTTGTAAATCAATAGACCATATATGAATGGGTTTATTTTTGGGCTCTCTATTCTGTTCCATTGATCTATGTATCTGTTTTTATGCCAGTACCATACTTTTTTTATTACTATAGCTTTCTAACATAGTTTGAAATCAGGCAGCATGGTATCTCTAGCTTGTTCTTTCTCAAGATTGCTTTGGCTGTTTGGGGTCTTTTGTGGTTCCCTACAAATGTTAGGATTGTTTGTTCTATCTCTGTGAAAAATGCACTGGGATTTTAATAAGGATTGCACCAAACTAGCCTTCAGTCAGTGACTGATGGGAGGTGGTGTATAAATACCCCAGCTTCCTCACTTCTTGAATGAGATAACTCTGAGCCACCCACTTTACATAGGCTCCCATGCTTGCCCAGTGGGATTAAGATCCAGTTTCCATATTGGTAGCTTTTAAAAAATTGAGTTAAAATTTATATAGCATAAAATCTCTTTTAACTATTTCAAAGTGGACAAATTCAATGGTTTTTAGTATAGTCACAATGTTGTGCAACTATCGCGACTATCTGATTCCAGAACATTTCCATCACCCCAAAAAAGGAACTCATTTCCTCTCTCCTCCCTGCCCTTGGCAACCATGAATCTATTTTCCATCTCTATAGGTTTGCCAATTCTGGACATGTCATATAAGTGGAATCATACACTATGTGGTCTTTTGTGTCTGTCTTCTTTCACTTAGCAAGATGTTTCAAGGTTGATCCATGTTCTAAAATGTATTAGTACTTCATTCCTTTCTATGGCTGGATAATATCCAATTATATGGTTATGCTGCATTTTGTTTATTCATGTATCAGTTGATGGACATTTGGGTTGTTTCCACTTTTTGGCTTCTAAGAATAATGCGGCTATGAATATTTGTGCACAAGTTTTTGTAAGGAGATGTTTTCAATTCTTTTGGAGATATATATATCTAGAATGGAATTGCTGGGTCATATGGTAACTCCGTGTTTAACTTATTGAGGAGCTATCAGACTGCTCTCCCCAGTAGTGGGGCCATCTATATCCCCACTAGCAATCTATGAGAGTTTCAGTTTCTCCATATCCTTTTTAACACTTAATGATTATCTAGCTTTTTTGTTATAGCCATCCTGGTATGTGTGAAGTCGTATCTCATTTTGGTTGATTGATATTTCCCTAATGACTAACAATGTTGAGCATCTTTTTATGTGCTTGCTGGCCTTTTTTGGAAAAATATCTGTTCAGATCTCTTTTCCATTTTTTAATTGGGTTATTGTGTTTTTATTGTTGAGTTGCAGGAGTTCTTCATATATTTTGTCTCTTAGGCCCTTATTGTATATATGGTTTACAAATGCTTTCTCCCATTCTGTCCCTACAGAACAGATAGAAGTTTGAACAGATAGAAGTTTTAAATAGATGAAAGAGTGGTAACATTTCAAGTAGCAAAGACTTTATTGGCTACTTCCCCTTCCTGTAACTTCTGCACGAACATTTAATCCACAAAAAGTACCTCATAGTTCTTGCCTGCACTGCAGATTTGCTGTGCTAGTGAACTGAAATTTCTTCTTCTTTCAAGAGGATATGTATAGAACAGCTTTCACTTTGAGTATTCCTGGTTCTCTCTTGGGTGTTTTGTGGTCCTGAATCTTCAAACTAATTTTACTTTGTGAGCACCTGTCAGTAATTCTTCTAGAAATAGCTTACACTTGCTTACCTAGGAATAATATAACTGTTTTTTCAGCACTCATTTTAGCTTTTAGGAGAATGTGTGCTTTATAGTTTGAAATCCACAGCAGGAGGTAAAAACAGTATTTGAGGCTATTTGTAATTCCATGTCATTTGTCCAGTAGGGAAACTTGACAGTGAATTTTTCCAGTGAGCTCAGGACTACTCACTCTTTCTAAGGAAGGAGCAGCCTTGTCACTTCTTTGGGTGGACTTTTAATCTCAGTGCAGTTGAGACCTAGTGGTGTGTCTTAGTTTGGCTGCTGTAACAAAATACCAAAGCCTGGAGGGGTTTAAGCAACAGAAATTTGTTTCTCACTGTCCTGGAGGTGGGGAAGTCAGATCAGGTGCCAGCACAGCTGAGTTCTGGTGAGGACCCTCCTCCTGGTTTGGAGACACCTGCCTGCCTGCTGTGTCCTCACTTGGCCGAGAGTGAAAGCTCAAGTCTCTTTCTCTTCTTTTAAGGACATTAATCTCATCATGGAGGTCCACCTTCAGGACCTCATCTAAACCTAATTACCTCCCAAATGCTCCATCTCCCAATACCATCCCATGGAGCATTATGGTTTCAAATTATGAATTTTGGGGGCAACATAGTCATGCAGTCCATAGCATGGCATGTTTGTGGCTTTTGAATATCTCTCATTTATGAATGTGGAAAGTCAATGTGCAGATAATGATGACTGAGTCCTTTATCCACTGAAGACTGTCTGTGTGGTCCCAGTTTGTCTGAAACTGTTTCACGTGTTTGGGTGTGTATGGGGAAGGATAGGGGTTGACAGCATATAAGGAAGAATTCCTGACAGAACAGAGCGTCTCTTCTCATGTAGAGGTCTCCAGATATTACAAATTTGCTCCAAAATTGTGAAAATATCCAGTGGCCAGGGACTTCCTAGTCATGACATACTTTTTCTGGAGATCTGAGGATTGTCTAATAGGTGGCTGTCAGAAGCCAAGCCAGTACCACATAAAGGTGTGAGAACATGGGGACGACCAACTGAGGAGAACCAACCTGGTCCTGCCAGTGTGAGGTCATATGAGGGAGGGCAGCTGGTCCAGCTGAAGCAATGCATCCTGGCCTGGCTGCCACACTCACCCCCTTTCACCTGGCTCTCTAAGGATGGATAGTGGCGTACACGCACCAAACACCCATGGGATAATCAATGAGCAACATCCCCGTCTAGAACATTCCTCTTTGAGAGGAATTTTCTTTAGGAGAGGGGACGAGGGAGTTGTGGAGGAGGGCATGTGGAGGAGGGTGAGAGAGACAGCAGAAGGGGCTGCAGACTGCCCAAAGTTCCCATCACTTTGACTCGCAGAAGGGGTTAAGTCATTCTTGAACAGTTTATCGCTCATCAATTGTAATTAAATATGTTTATATTAAATTATGTTCTGTAATTAATGTAAAATCCTTTAGCCTGTGCTGTTATTAGAACCAGATGCTGAAGTACCAACAATATTTCAACATGACTGTGCTGCTTCGCCAGCTGTCTGACTGTAATTACTTTAATCTCAGCTTGTTATCTAATTATCACCTTTGTAAAGGGAAAAGTGCTCTCTAATGCTTACTGATTGTTTCAGAGGATGATGAGGAGCAGGGAACAGCTGTCAGAGATCGTGGGCCCTGCTTATCACAAGGAAGGAACTTATCCTGAAGGCTATTCAGGGCAAAACTGCTGGGGGGGGTGTGTGTGTGTGTGTGTGTGGAAAAGACGTCCCAGGCAGGAGCTGGGGGGTAGCCCGTGAAGGGAGATAGTTGGCGGGATGGTGAAGGGGGCAGCCCCTGGGGATCAACTGCCAGGGATGGGCTGGAGGACGAGTTATTCAATCTGCTTGACTCAGTTGCTCTGTCTGTAACATGCAGCCAGTCGTAATTCTAGAAATCTACCTCAGAGGATTGTTGTGAACATTCAGTAAGATAATGCATGAGATGAAGCCCTTAGCATAGTGCTTGACTCAGTAACTACTCTTCTTTTAACTATTTATTCTTCCTTTAAAAAACCAAACAAAAAACTCAGCACTGGTTTTCTCCATTTCCACCTTAGCCTTCATAGCCAAATCTGAAACAATTGAAAATGGTATCTGAATACCAGCAACTTGGTATGAATAGTTTGTTTTCCAAATTATGTTTGAGTTCTGTCCTTTTGGGACTGAAATTTACCTTTGCGTGGCTGTTTCAGAAACAGTTCACCAAATCAGTCAAGAGTATAAAATCAGTATTGTCAGGGAAATCTTGAAGCTCTCTCTCTCTCTCTTTTTTAAATTTATTTTGAGAGAGAGAGAGTGAGCTGGGGAAATGCAGAGAGAGGGAGAGAGAAAGAGAATTCCAAGCAGGCTCTGCACTGTCAGCACACAGCCCGAGGTGCCTCGAACTCACAAACCAAGAGATCATGACTTGAGCCGAAATGAAGAGTCAGACGCTTAACTGACTGAGCCACCCAGGTGCCCCTTGAAAATGTTGAAGCCCTTAAGGGCTGTTTTAGAGTACCTTTCAGTACTTTGTGCATATATTTTTGTGTCAGCAGTGGCTGTGGTAATCATTAAAGCATATTCCCTCAGGATGTTTATTAAGCTTTTAATATCCTCCCATGCTTTACCTCTTAGGAGCTGCACTCCCATCAGAAGGGAATTGGCCCTGCTCTCCCCGCCTTGAAAATAGCATGTCTTTCTCCCCCGTTAGCCTGTGAGCCCCTCAAGGGCAGGATAGTACCTTCATCATTTATATATACCGAGTATATTGCCTTGCGGGGCACATATTTTGTCCTCAGTGAATGTTCCCTTGAAAGAACGACACGAAATAACCCATTGTCGGACTGTGCTGGATCACCCGGGGTTTTTCTTTCCCAGTGGTGTAAGGAAGCACTGCCCGCTGGGGCCAGCGCAGCAGGTCTGTCTCTCGTGACTGTTCTTGCCCCTCGTTACTGCCTCATCCTCATGCCAGCAAACTGTCAGAGCACCTAGTGGGGTCTCACTGTAATGGTGCTGTTTCCACTGTGTCTGGAGCAAGAGGCCAGTGCCGGTATACCCCCCCCCCCCGCCGAGGCATGCTACCCGAGGAAGGCAAAGCAAAGGGTCTTTAATGTCAGGAATGCCCATTCTGTCTTATGAGCGGGGCCTCCTGCCGTTCATCAGAAGAGCATTAAGTGTCATGAACTTCACGTAAACTCCCTTCAGTAGAAGGTATAAACCTGGCTCTGCAGTCAGTCTTTGTTATAGGTCTTTGCCCATTGAGGGAAATATCCCCATCTTCGCCCATTGATGGAAATATCCCCAAATGGGAGACATAACCTGCAATGATTTCCTTATGGAAATCTCTACCTGTAGTCTTCTCTCCTGTCACTTCCCTCCTTGCTCTTTTCCCTCATACAGCAGCAAACTGCCTATGATTCCTTGCAAGCAGCTTGCTGAGTCTCCACTGTGGCCTCTTCCTGGAATGCCCTTCCTCCTGTTCTTCAGTGGGCTGTCTCTTCCCAGCTTTTTGTGACCATCCCACCACCACCTCTCAAGTAGAATAGTTGCCCATTCTCTGTATTCCCATAGGGTCCTGGATTTTCTAGATAAGAGGTCCACAAACTTTTCAGTGAACTGCCAGATATTAAACATGTTAGGATTGGTTGGCCATGGGTCTCTGTTGCAACCTCTCAGCTCTGTGGGGAATCAGCTGTAGGCAACATGTAAATGAACGTGTGGCCATGTTCCAATAACACTTTCTGGTAGCTCCCTACCTTTTCTACTTTCTCTGTGCTCTTGTGTTTTTATAGCTTGAGTCATTGTTCTGGCTACTTGGTCATAGATTATTAATGTATCATTACTGAATTTTTCCTCCTGTAATGACCTGTCACCCTAATCTGAACTCCTCAAGCTAGGAACTGTAGTGTCTTAGCCTTGATTTCCCCTCAAAGCAGAACTGAGACAAGATTTTGTATATGGGTAGTTTGCTTTAGAAATTGATCCCAAGGATCAAGAGTGGGGACCTGGGGGGTCTGAGTTAGAAGAAGGGAAGCCAGCCCAAAGCTGCTGAGCAGATCAACAGGGTGGCACCAGCAGCTGAATTCCACTGGGGAACACGTGGGGAGCACTATACAAGGGGCCCCACACTTGTCTACCCACAGGACAGAAATAGGGAGCACTTACCTACTGGTTCCATCCCTCACTGGTCAAGGTTTGTCCCACACGGTGTTAGCTCCCTGATTTTTCCGAGTCTGTGCATGTGTCAGAATCACTGAGCATATTCCTGGAACCTCTCATGAGGATGGGGCAGAGACACCCAGGGCAGGAAGCAAGAGGCTCTTCATGCTGCCCAGGCAGGGTGCTGTCAGGTCACTCCCTGCGCGGCCAATTGCTGCAGCAAGTCTGGAGTGAAGAGGAAGCTTCAGGGGTGGGAGGCAGCCTGGCGGAGGCGTCCACCACATGGAATGCATGTTTTCTGTTGCCTAGTGCAGGACGTTGTATTTGCTGAGGAGCGCTGGTTAAGAGGACGCCTGTTGGTGCCAGACCGCTCTGGTTTCAATCCCCGTCCCCCCCGCCCCCCGCTCCCCTTACTGAATGTGTAATCCTAGGCAAACCCTTGAGCATCTCTGTTCCTCTTTCCCTTGTCTCTAAAGTGGGGACAACAGTATTTAGAGCAGTGGTTGTGGTGAGGTACAAGTGCTTAGAAAAGGACCCATGTCACGTGCTCAGCAGATGTTAATTCTTAATAAGCATTTAGTAAATAGTAAAGGGGTTTTAACGGTGGCCTTTTGTTAAGTCAGTGCAGCTATCTTTGCTTATTTATTTACTTTTTTGGTTATTATGTGTCTTCTTAAATTTTATTTATTTATTGTATCTGCTTTAAAAAATGGAAAGACAAATCAGTAGGACCACATGTCTCCAAGAAAATGGTAGGAAATGTATTTCTTTGAGGAAGTGAAGATTTTTTTGTGTGTTTTCTTTTTTAAAAAAATTTTTATTACCAAAGTATAGTCGGCATACAGTGTTATATTATTTTAGATTATCGTTGTTTATTTTTGAAAATAAAATACACTCTTTCCAAATTGACCTTGAAATACCTTACCAAATAAGATGTGTTTAAATAAATAATTTTACAGAAATTGAAAAATAAGAAAATAGAGGGGCACTTGGGTGGCTTGGTTGGTTGAGTGTCCAACTTTGGCTCAGGTCATGATCTCACGGTCCATGAGTTCGAGCCCCGCGTCGGGCTCTGTGCTGACAGCTCAGAGCCTGGAGCCTGCTTCAGATTCTGTGTCTCCCTCTCTCTATGCCCCTCCCTTGCTTGCTCTCTCTCTCTCTCTCTCTCAAAAATAAATAAACATTAAAAAGAATTAAAAATAAGAAAAAGAATTAAAAAATAAGAAAATAGAAAACAAGGAGAAAAAGACATGAAACACCAGCCTAATCCTGGCACTGCAGTTGAGCATGACATTAAACTCTGAGCTTCCTGGTGCCCAAGAAAACAGGGGACCTGGATAAGCCACGTAATTCTCATTACCTGATTGAAGAAAATCATATTATTTCTTCCCTAGAAACAAGACTTTTTTCCTCTCAGATTAAATTCTAAAAGGGATTTAAAGGAGTTTACCAAAGAGGTTTGAACAGTAACATCATATAAATGTGAATAGCCTGGAAAGAAGGGTTTTATCTGTTTTGGCACCTGTGGGTGCTCCTCGGATAAAAGGATAATGGGAAGTGTTTCCAGCGGCAGATTTTCATAAGAGGCAGCATCGTCTGGTATAAAAGAGTGACTCTACTGGTAAAGGTTTGGAGCCTGGGTGGAGGACAGAGGTAGTGAGTCTGCCCCTAGTGGTATGTTTGGGAGACTGAGGAGCAACAGTAGCATTTTGGCTGGCTCCTGGCTCAGAATGTGGCCCTGACCCCTGCCAGCCTCTACTGCTTCCTCTTTCTGGTGGTCCCTCTCCTTATTCCCCATCTCAGGCTCAGTGAGCAGACTGCACATCTTCCTCATGGGGACAGGAGAGAATGGTCTCCGGTGGCCCTCAGCCAGCACAAGGCTTCTCTGCTGGGGAGGCCTTGAGCTGTCCCAGTCAGGCAGGCATCCTACAGGGCTCAGTTGTCATTTCTCCTGCTGCCTGGCATCTCCCAGACCCCAAGACAAGGCCACACTCCCTCTTTAGTACATTTGCATCTCAGGGCTTCTATTAACATATGGAGACTCTGTCAGTGTGAAGGCCTCAGTTAAAATACTATGATCTGTCTCCTCGAGCCCAAGGAAATCTCATTATAAATAAAGTAATCTCATTTGCGGGTGTGTTCTATAACCCACAGACTGGGAAATGTACGGATACAGTATGCCTGGGAAGTAGGGCTGTCAGATTAATACATTGTGTGAAAATTGGGGCCAGGGGTCACCAGTCTCCTGATACACAAATCTCCCTCTGAGAATCTCATTTCATTCAGACTATCAGTTAGATTAGAAATACCCTAATTATCCCACTGAAATTAAATTACTTTATGTTAGGGTGATATAATGAACAACCATAAAGAGGATATATACAACCAATCATCTTATTAGTCACAGCAAGACCAGACCATACACTAAACGGACCTTGCTAGGTATTGTCAGCTAGTCTGCCACACAAAAAAGAGGGACAAGAGAAAGAGGAAAATGAGAGAGGTTAGCCCTGGTTCCATTTCTGGCAGTTTGTTTCTGGGCAGGTGCGAGTTCCTTCCATGTTGCTCTGGTGAGTTGAGCAGAGTTTCTTCCCAAAGGCACCACTTAGTCTTTAATGGAAGAGCTGTGAAGAGTCCACTGCATTCTTGATGTTATTCACGGCCATGGTGGTGTGAGACCTCATGACTTAGTGGAGAGGGCCAAGCATTCATTGCCCTTTACTTTCCATTCCACAAACCTTCACAGTACCTGTCAAGTGGTGTGACCTTGTTGCTAAGGTGCACTTGTCCTCCACTAAAGCACTAACCTCTATCACTTGTCTTTGTCAAATAATGTTGGCTGCTGTAAAGAATTACCCTCAAATCTCACTAACGCAACATAATAAAAGTTTATTTCTTGTTAAAACCACTAACACAGGTCAGCATCTGTGTGTGTGTGTGTGTGTGTGTGTGTCCGTGCAGTCATTCAAGAACCCACCTTGTGGCTCTGCCTCCCTCCAGCTCAGAATTCTCAGCAGTGGGACTATGAGTGCCTTAGGGATGGACAATTCCTTGCTATGCAGGGCTGTCTTGTGCATTGTAGGGTGTTGCATGCATCCCTGGCCTCTACCTCCTAGAATCCAGTAGGACATTCTCCCAGTGTGACAACCAAAAATGTCTCCAGGCATTACCAAATGTTCCTGGGGAGAGGGAGACAAAATTGCCCCCATTTGAGAACCACTGCTCTAAGTCAGTGGAGCCTCCTGCATTCATCAAGGAGATGGGAAAATATAGCGAGGAGGATTTGGCAGGAGATTTCTATAAGCCATGCCTGGAAGTGCACGTATCACTTACACCTATACTCTGCTAGGCAGAAATCACATGGACTCACCTAACTGAAAGGGTGGCTGGAAACGTAGTCTAGAAGTGTCCTCTGGAGGAAAAGCAAATGGAGTTTGTTCAACATGTAGCATTTCCTGCCACATTGACCTTCTTCAAGGACAAACCAAGGATACCCTAGAACCTGAGATTTGATACCTCCCTTTACTAGCACCTGAGGCTTTCAAGACTGCTGAATGCCACCATGGGAATCCACCTAGGCCTGCCTTTTTGTGTGTCTACTGTCCTTTGTCTCCTTCTCAAAGCTCACCTGTTTTGACTTCCATTTGTGCAGAGCCCTGGTTTCTAACTAATCAAATAATCTAATCAGCATGATGTGGTCAGAGGAAGCTGATGGGCTCATGTGCAACTCTTTTGAGGAGCATCATTATGAATTTTTCACAGAAACGAAGACATGGTGAGCATGTGAGGCACTCTAGCAGATTGGGCAGAGAGGAAGGGGCAGAGCTCCTGGTGAACTCTGTTTGTGCCACATAGTTAGGGGAGGATTGCTATAAATAGAAAAAATACTGGCAATAGTTTAAAAATTAATACCATTATCTTAGGTAGATCTTTTTATTAAATGATAAGCAAGTAAATAATTTAATAAAATAAGTGTTCTATGGACTGTATGTTTGTGTCACTCCAAAATTCATATGTTCAAATCCTAATTCCCAGTGGGATGGTATCAAGAGGCAGGGCCTTGGAGATAATTGGGTTTGGATAAGGGCATGAGAGTGGAGGCCTCATGGGATTAGGAAGAGAAAGAGAGTAGAACCCACTCGCTTAGCCATGTGAGGACACAGAAATAGGGTGGCCATCTGTAACCCAGGAAGAAAGCCCTCACCAGAACAAAATCTGCCAGCAATTTGATCTTGTGGACCTCAAGCCTCCAGAACTGTGAGAAGTAAATATATGTTGTCTAAGTCCACCCTGTCTATGGTATTCCATTGTAGCAGCCCAAACTAAGACAGAGAACAATGTACTTTAGCTCTTAAGTAGATAAATTACTACATAAGGTGAACCTTTGTTCAGACAGTTTGGTCTTTTGGGTGACCAGCTCCCTTCCTCATCTCCAGCGCACAAACACACAGACAGTGACTGGAAGTTAAATTGTTTTTATTATTATCATTTTTAAGAGCAAGCACACACTTGAACTTCTCTCTTAGGCCTAGGATATGCAAATAGAGATAGTTAGAAAGAGATCACCAGGTGTGTGCTGATATCCCATTATTTGAGTTAGTAACTCAAGGGTTTTCTCCGTCTCTCTTCTTCTAGTTCTCAGCTGAAAGGTCACTTCCTCAGGGACGCCTTCCAGATGTGCTCACTAGGTCTAATTCCCCTCTCCTGAGCTCTCTCAGTACCACTCATGGTATAAATTGTCAGAGTTGCGGTTTTTCATTGGTTGGAATCATTATTTGAAAGCATCGTGTCTCTGTCATTTGATTGTGAGCATCTTGAGAGCCGTGACTGGTAGCTGTTTTCGTTGTTATATCCCAGAGTTTGGCACATAGTAGGTGTGAATACATTTTTCTTGCATGAGTGAATTAAGGATTTGGGCTCTCTGGAAATATTAGTCAGTCAGGCTTTACACTGAAATGCAGCCTGTTTGATTCACTGCAAAGCTGCTGACAATTTGGAAATCTGATTTTTATATTTTTGAGGGGTGCCCCCAGGAAAACACAGGTATCCAGTGAAAATGGTGTTGCACTTATTAAATCTTTGTCACTTCGACTTCATTGTTTCTACTGGAAATCTTAAAAAGCCTAGGAACCCCATAGTCATCCAAAGTGGGATGAGTGTATCTGAGCAATCCTTATGCTACTAGCAACCTGGGAGCCTGACTATGGTAGTAGAAAGCATGATTTGCAGGTAGATAGCCTGGTTTGGGGCAGGAGAAGACTATTAATCATGTAGCGGTGATGTCAGTGCTCTGAGTTCACTATTTCCCTGCCCAGGTTAAGAGATGGGGTGAGTAGCCTGAGAGGGTGTAGAAGTGAATGTCAGAGAAAGGTTTGGTAGCTCCTCAAGAGCCTGAGCCTTTTATGATTCACGCCATGCAGCCACCTCTCAGCTCTGAACAGAGTGAGGTATGAAGTCATTTCCAAAGCAGCGTCTATGAAATTCCATTACACGGTGCTTTTCAATTTAAGGGGAAAGACCTTTGCAGAAACTAATTTGCAGTTGCTTTAATCATGGAGCTCAGAGATATAGCACACTTTCCCCATCGCTGCCGCTAAAAAGACACTGGTTTTGCAGATTGGGCTTCCCTCCCCCCACCCCACCCCCACCTCAGCTCCTGGATTCCTTCTGTGGTTGTGGTACATCCCCTAATTTTTGCAATTTTTGAGACACAAAGAGAGTAATTATATTCAGTCCTCCTGGTGAATGTAAATGTTTTGGAATCAGAACCCATTTGAAAACACTCAGAGTTAAATCAAAGCAAATGGAATTGCTCTAGGAAGGGGATCATCTTAAGGGTGTTTCTTCTCCCCTGACAGCCTCTCCTGCCTCCCAGGGCCTGTCTCTTGGATTCCCTTGTTCTGGAAACACTGACCCCACTGTGATTGCTCATGACCAGGGACTATAGAAAGTGAAAAGCACTTGATCAGGAGTCAGGAAACCTAGGTCCACTCTCAGTTCTCTAGTTGACAGACTTACTCCCTTAAGAAATTCATTAAACCTTTCAGGGTATCTCATTTATCAAATGAATGTAATAGTACTTACCTTGAAAATCACATGGGGTTTGGGGGAAGACTGGGTGAGGAAAAACATGAGAAGTCCCGTGATTTCTTACCAAGGGATTGTTAGGGAGTTGGTGATACTGGCTTACTAAAGTTCTTTATTAAACAGTAGTCACCTCAGTGAAAAGACCCAAAACTCCCCAAGGTAAAAGTCATAGCTGCTTGAAATTTAATTGGGTTTAAAGCTTTCTAGCTCTTGGAAACTCCTGTAAAAATAGCTCCGGGGGGAAAATCACACTAAGTAACCCATTTTCAGTTATGTCAAACATTTAGCAGAGATTTGTTTATCAGACAACCATTGACTTCTTGGGGAGAAGAACAAAGAGACTGAGATGTGGAAACAGGAGGGTTTTATAGGCTGGGAGTTTTGTGAGAGTGTTGAGGGGAAGTACAGGAAGTTGTGAAGATCTTTATAATGTAGTATTCTGACAGACTTGTCAACATAGACTTGGATGAGATAAGGCACAAAGGCCAATAACACATTGGGTACTGGATTAAGTATTCCACTTGCTTAGTGAGTATTAGTCATTCTTTTTGACTATTAGCAACTAAACACACTTTATATGACTACAGGAATCTCCTTCCCCACAACATGCTCATTACAGAACCTGAAAATGGCAGACACTTGTTTTCCCAGCCTCCTTTGCAGCTAGGATGCTGGTGAGTGATCCAGGCTTTGCCAATGCATCTGCCCCAGGCTCTGAACTGGCAGCTGCTGATGTGTCGAGGTGGGAATTGGTCCTACGGCAGCTCCATCCTGCCTGAGGAGGCAGCCATGACAGTGTTTCTGGTGTCAACACCCAGAGTGTGTCTGGGGATAGTGGCTGTGGCAGAAGTTTCTTCAGGGAACTCACTCTGGGATGTGACTTTGGGTGTTATTCCTGGCAACATCAGCTTTAAACCTGTTTTTCAGCCCTTCTCTGTGGGCTCTCCAGAATCTTTTTGATAAATCCCTTTTCATCCTAAATTAGCTGGACTTCATTTCTGTGGGTTGCAATAAAAAATCTGATTATAATACATAAATATATAAAATATACTTAAAGCTTCAAAACAGCTCTATGAGATAATGTGTCTTTTGCTTGGATTTTATGATAATGAAACTGAAGTGCAGGGGTGGGGTGGGGTCAGGCAAGGGTGAGTAGGTATTTCAAAGTAGAACCATTGACTCCAGTTTCTGGGCAAGGTGAGCATGAGGGTGCTAAGGACAGTCAGCATTACCTGCTTGAGGACCAGGGTGTGGCCTGACTAACCTGGTGCAGGAGGAAGAAGCACTGAGTGACCAAGTTCCTGTACCACACCTGCTAATATATAGTAGTCCCCCCCTTATCCACAGGGGATGTGTTTCAAGACCCTGGTGGATGCCTGAAATCGCAGTTAGTACTGAATCTTAATATATACTATGTTTTCCCTATACATATATACCTATGGTAAAGTATAATTTATAAATTAGGTGCAATAAGAGATGAACAACAATAACTAATAATGGAATGGAATGATTATAACAATATACTATCATAAAAGTTAAGTGAATGGGGTCTCTCTCTCTCTCTCTCTGTCTCTCTCTCAAAGTATCTTATTGTTCTGTACCCTTATCTTCTGGTATTTAGCCTTCTTCTTGTGATGATGTGAGATGATAAAGTGCCCAGTGAAGAGATGAAGTGAGGCGAATAATGTAGGCATTATGACGTAGCTTTAGGCTACTACCGACCTTCTGACCATACTTCTGCTTCGGGACCACAGTTGACTGTAGGTAACTGAATCAGCAGAGAGTGAACCTTGGATAAGGGGACTACAGTATTCGAAATTCTCTGTAAATTACAGAGGGCGCCATAGAAATGTGTGGGTACCACAAGAGCAGTAAGTACAATGATGATGATGATGATGGTGTCTGGTTAGGGGGAATAAGGACTTGATGATTCCATGGCACTTTCTGCAGGTGCAGTGAAGCAGCCAGTATTTTCTGAGTCCTCTCTGGTTGTATATTTTACAAGAGAAGTCAATTTAGCCCTCTTACAGCAGGGGAGATTCCTGCCTCTTTTGTTTTCAGCCCCAGCAGAAAGAGATAAGGGGCACCGTGCTCACTGGCTGGTTTGCAAAGGAACCCTGGAGGGGAATCTACTCTCATTTAAGTCACTGGCGGGGTTTGTGTTACTCTAGAAGACTTAAAAGAATGGATTCTTTAACTTGCCTCACAGAAGCAATCCTCTTGTTTGTGAAGACTTTAGTGTGGTTGTAGTTAATGCTGTAGGAGCTCCTCCCTCCCGGCCTGACCCTGAAATTTCCCCCAAAACTCTGGAATTAAAACACACCCTTGGCAAACTTGATGACTGTGCGATAAAATATAACAAAGCAGAGTTATTAGAGAGCACGGGGATGAATGCCAGTTTGAAACAGCAGCAGTGAGGAGCTCTCCTTATTTAATTTGGTAGGTGGGAATAATTCGTTTTACTTGCTCATGAGGTTCTGAAGTAAAACATTTGACCATGAACTTCTTCAATAAAGCCAATTTAGGGAAGACATTTATCTCAGGTTGTGTATCATGTTAAAATAACTGACAGTTGGAGAAAATATACTTGCTTTCCCCTCACTTTGCATTAGAAATAGCATTTCACTCTACCATTAGCCCTGAGGGTTTATTTTTGAAGAAACGTCCCCTCGATGGCTTAATGTAAAAGCCTGGTTGGCACTGGTGAAATATGCATGCCAAGCCTTCCTCTGAGAGGGTTCACAGCTTGCTGGCGTGTCAGGTGGTGTGGATCCTTGATCACACCTCCTCCCCTCTGCCTGTGACCGTGTTTCTGAATTGCTGAGAGATATCAAGTCAAGGGTAAGAGGCACATGAGTAGAATAGTTTAAGGAGTCCCCTTGGGAAGAACAGCTCCTATGGCAAAGGAAAATGGGAAGAGAACAAAAAATAATACACTGCAGCTTTTTTCTGCTTCTGTAGCTCTTCTTCTTACCCTGCTGTTACCGGCAAGGGAAGCATCATGGATGCAAAGTGGTGGGGGTTTTGCTTCATTTCTGATATGCTTTATAAATATCGTAATCAGGAATAAGGCATCTGATAAGGGTGAGAAACCTCGGGAAATGGGAAGATCCTTTCTTACCATGTGGGTAATGGAAGTTGTCCATGCTGATTCTGGAGCAGACTGCATAGGTAGGGATCATGGCTGACACGGCAAAGGACTTAGCATCCCCATGCCTTAGTTTCCTCTTCTGAAAATGGGGGTAAGAATGATACATTAGGGGATTCTTGTGTAAAGCACTTAGAAGAATACTTGGTACATACACAGACAGGTATGTTTTATTCAAAACGTGATTGAAGGTACCAGAAAGGGCTGCACAGGAAAGCAGTGGGTGGACATCATGAGGGGAGTTGGGGAGGGCGCCAGGGAGCCCATGTCTAGCTGATATCTAGAAAGCTAAGAAAGTCTGGGGGGATGCAGGGGGGCAAGAGTTCCCTCCACCTTTGCCCCTTGAGTACAAGGGTGCTGTGGGCACTCACTTGCATGCTCCCAGTGTGTAGACCTGTTGGTGGAGAAAGAGAGGAGAGAATTTGACTTCGCTCTGTGTCCTGAAGTCCTTCCTGCTTCTTGGGCAGCTAATTGCCCAGGATTCTTTACATTTTATGTTAGGTTGTCTACACACACACATACACACACACACACACACACACACACACACACATAACATACGCACACACACATACATCCAAACTGAGCACAAGCTTTGGAATCAGGTAGACTTAGGTTTAAACCTCAGCAACTGCACTTACAAACCACACATTTGTGAATTAACCTATTGGAGTCCCTACTTCCTCCTCTATAAAATGGTGATATGAATAGAATATCCTTTGCAGAGGTGTTATGAAGACCAAGTTAAAGAGAGCAGATGAAGTAAGTGCTCAAGAAACTGCAGCTACCATTGTTACCAAGCATAATAAGTAGTAGCTATCATCATCACCATTTTACGTTTTTCCAAGAAATGTCTTTTATCTATAAGAAAATGCCCAAACAACTCAAAAGGTACATTTGCGTTTCAAAAAAAAATCTCTGTTTGGAGCCAGCTTGTGTCTTCCTCTCCAAGTCTGACCAGACACTGCCTGGAGCCTGGAGAGAAAGTTATGGGTGATGCTTTTTGATGGGAAACCACCTGCCCACCCTTTTGTGTTCTCCTCAGAGAAATCTGTTGTCCTGGGAAATCTTTTCTTTGGATGGCAATTTGGCTGCTAAAGTGAAGCCAAGCTTCTTTGTTTCTGAGCACACACTGGTTCCAAGGCTCTGCACGGGGGTGGAACACCTGTCATTAGCAGGTGATGGTGGGGTTCCCGCTGATGGCCCCATCGCCTCCTCGCAGAGCCATGTGAACTGGTGCTGTCTGTGAGCACCTCAGTGTGTGTGTACGTATGTGTAGTGTTCTTGACAGACTCCCTCAAGGATCTGATCTTAGTCTTATCTTTTGCTTTGACAGGGTCTGGGGCTCTGTGTCACAGAGATAGACAGAATCATCCCTTGTCTAGACCAGCTTTCAAGAGTTAGGACACTCCTGTTCTCCCTGAGATGGGTGTGAGTAGCTATAGGTGAGGAGTTGCAGAGTCTCAGTGACTCACCCCTGCAGGGCAAGGGGAGCCCTGGCCTGGGAGGCTATCTTATGTGAAGAGTAAGTGTTCAAGTCTCTGAGTCAGACATTCTTGCTTGCAACTTGGGACAACTCACCTCTGTGAGCCTCAGTTTTCTTCTCTGTAAAATAAATGCATGGCACATAATATGTGCTCAATAAACAGTAAGTCATTGATAAGACCTGGGTTCTGGTCTTGCCTGTGCCATTAACCAGCTGGGGTAGCCTTGCCTATGTCCTTTGCCTTGCGGTTCTGGTGGGTAGAAGGTGTAGGGAACTCAGAAGTCTCCTTTAGCTCTGAGGTTCTATGATTCTACCAGCAGCTCCTAGTCTAGAGGTCTTGGTTTCTTTGGCCATTTCCTGTCCCTCCTGAATTACACTTCTCTTCAGCTCCACTGAATTATTCCTACAGTTTAGATACATGATATACTATCTCCTATCTTTAAAACATTTTTTCCATCACCTTTTGCCGTATGCCTTTTCCAATAAACATCCTAAATGCTTTCTCTACACAGTTCATGAGTAGGAAACATAAAAGGGAAAACGGAAAAATGATGTAAAGGCTGGAAGCTGCACAGAATCTTACTTCCTCCAGGTCTTGGCCAGGGAGATGCTCTGGTATGACACCAGCTTTGTCACTCCATGCTTATAATGGTTAGTTATGTGTCAACATGGTTGGGGCACGGTGCCCAGACATTTGGTCAAGCAGTATCCTGGATGTTTCTGTGAGGATATTTTGGTTGGATTTACTTTAAATCAGAGGGCTTGGAGTAAAGCAGATTCCCTTCTATAATGTAGATTGGCCTCATCTACATTATAGTTGAAGGTTGAAGGTTAAAAATAGAACTAAAGACTCATCACTGCTGAGCAAGAGGAATTCTACAGCAGACAGCCTTCACACTTGAACTACAAACTTGGCTGTTCCTGGGTCTCTACCCAGATGGCCTTTGGACTTGAACTGTAGCTCTTTCCTGAGTCTCCAGATTACTGACCTGTCCCATCAGATTTTAGACTCACCAAACCTCCACAATCACATGAGCCAATTCCTTAAAATAAATTTCCCTCTAGTGTCCTGTTGGTTCTGTTTCTCTGGAAAACTCTAATATACTACTTAGCCCCAGCTTGTTTATGTATGTCCTTCTCCTTGGTTATGGGTTTCTTCTCTTCTCACAGGATTTATCTCCTGATGGCCATGTAATTTAGGAGAAAAGTGACCTGGTAAGCTCAGTCATACCGAAGAATTAGAGGCAGATATGTGTCCCCTCCCACATGGGTTTTGCCCGTAGAAGAGGAAGAGTGCAATGCTTAACACAAACATCATCAAGAATGCACATTGAGGCACCAATGGGGGTGTTGCGTCACTTCTCCAGAAAGCTAGCCTGGTAATAAGAATATCACTGCCGAAGAGCCATCCTGCAATGAGAAAGGATGAAAACTTCAGCCGCCTAGTCCAGACTGCTTGAGTGATGTCAAGGAAATGCAAGGGCTTTGGTGTCTGATGGACTCAGGCTTACATCCTGGGTCCACCTCTTGTGTGTCTTTGGGAAAATCTCTTAACTTAGTTAAGACTTGGTTTCCTTATATGTAAATCGAGGCTTTAATATGGGATAGGATGGCTGTAAAAATCAAGTAAATAAATACATGTACACTGCCTAGCATATGGTAGGAGCTAAATCCATGCTCTAGCTTCTTTATCTCCTTAAGAGAGAGATTTATTTGGGGGTTGGCAGGGGGAGTGAGAGCTAGCCTATACTAGAAATTGTAGTCACCACGGTACAAAGTGCATCTTTCCAAGATGGCATCCCTGTGTTCTGGGTTTGCAAATGTGCATTTAATTGCTGGAGCAGCAAACCTGTAATGAGGGCTGTTCACCACTGTAAAATGACCTGGGAGAGCTTCCTGTCCCCCTCTCCTTCTGTGGTTGTTCCAGGGCATGTAGAAGTGCGATTGGCACGGCTTATAGGCTTTGAAAGAGATTTTCCTTTTGCCCTGTCGTGAATCCCCAAGCACCTGAGTCACCCCTGCATTGATCAGAGTAAGGTGGAATCCAAGGTACCTTCACTTCTGTGGTCCCCTTGGGGCAATGTATAGACATCATGTGAATGAAGATACAACAAAAGTCCCAGGAACATAGGAAAAAGATGCCACTCCTGCCCTTCCACTTGACTAGAAGACACTTGTTTGTTTGGTATTCTAATGGATAGCTTTTGAGGAATTTCGCTTTGCTCTAGGATAATCCTTCTCTTCAATTTAAAACTATCAGGCCATTGCATAGGGGCACATGTACCCCAATGTTCATAGTGGCACTTTCAATAATAGCCAAATCATGGAACAAGCCTAAATGTCCATCAACTGATGAATGGATCAAGAAGATGTGGTTTATCTATACAATGGAATACTACATGGCCATGAGAAAGAATGAAATATGGCCATTCGTAGCAACATGGATGGACCTTAAGGGTGTCATGCTAAGCGAAATAAGTCAGGTGGAGAAGGACAGATACCATATGTTTTCACTCATAGGTCTAACAGGAGAAACCTAACAGAGGACCATAGGGAGGGGAAGGAGGAAAAAGAGTTAGGGAGAGGGAGGGAGACAAAGCATGAGAGACTCTTGAATACTGAAAATAAACTGAGGGTGGAAGGGGGAGGGGGAAAAGGGAAGGGGACTGATGGTCATGGTGGAGGACACTTGTGGGGAAGAGCACTGGGTGTTATACGGAAACCAACTTGACAATAAACTATAGATTTAAAAAAAATTAAAAAAATAGAACTATCAGGTCATATTTTCAAGAGGAAATTCCCTTTGGGCAAGTATCTGGGAATGTGTAAAGATTTCCAGCCATGTATTCTGCCTGGTTCGACCTTCTTCAAAAAGGCTAGTTTGATTCAGGAATGGAGAAACTAGCTTTATCTCAGATCTGTGTTTTTCAGCACAGAGACAAATTGAAAAACCGCACTGCCTGGTGGCATCACTCCCTGTACTGACTTCTAATTTTGTGTGGGAGTCACAAAGTCACTGACGCTCATTTAGTGCAAGGCTGCCATGTTCATGCCACATATTATGGAGACATATAGAAGAAAAGGAGACATGGCAGCCTGCTCTCAGGGAGTGAGGAGGGCTTCTCACTTTGAGGAAGCTTGTGCCCTGCCTGTATCCCACCTCTCACCTCAGGCCACCCCATGACCAGGTGGCCATATAGGTTACCATCCATGACGGGATGCTTTCAAGAATGAAAGTAGGTGCTATTAACAGTTGTGTCAGGACAACAGAGGTAAATTGAGCCATCTGGCCACCATATTTAATACTAAGAGCTATCTAGTCTTCCTAAGTCTGAATAGGGTAAGTGAATGAAGGCCTGATCTCTTTCTCTCTCTCTTGTAAATATTTACTCATGTTGGTTGAAACCTGTCAAAGTGAGTTTGCTCTAATTTCACCAATTAGAGAAGTGGGGGGTGAGTGGAATGTCTGGGGCTTGATCGACGCATCGGTCATTGCTCTAGCATCACAGATGGACAGACTCCAGCCACCGCCTGTCATAACACGATGCGTTCTGGGCCGAGACCACCAAATAGCAGCAGAACCAGAATAAATCGCTCTCCCCGCCTGCCTAGAACCAGAACTGTGGGCTTAGAAAGAAGGTGGTTAAAAAGAGCAGTGTGCTTTTGTTGAAGCAAATGAGTGAAGAAACTTTTTGTGCTCGTGGTTTCTAAAAGCATTAGCCGTGAGGACCCCACTCCTGAAGGGGAGTCAAAACCTTCCCAGAAGCTCGACGGTGCTGTAGGTTCAGGACAAGTTTAACGAGTGGCTGAGCATTCCTGCCCCATTTTTGGATAACAGTTTTCCTAAGTGACATTTTGTTTCAAAGTCTTGTCCATCCATCAATCCTTGTCCATCCTTCTGTTGCCTTCCCAAGTCTGCAGTGCCTCTTCCCAGCCCACCTGGCACCAGATGTTCTGTCAGCCACCACTGTGTGTCCCGTGTCCTCCGAGTGGCAGAATGCGAAATCTCAGGCGACATTCACCTGGAAGCGCTTAGCCCTCAACAGCTGCAGCCCCTTGATTACCTTGCCCGCCTCGGCAGCTCCGTGCCGCCACCGTATCAATTGCTTGTCAATTCGGTTTAGCCATGACTTTGACTGACTGGATTGAGGGGAGTGGAAGTGGGGTGTAAGCGAATGGTTAAAATTAATTGCTACATAAGAAAAAATTGAAAGATAATTATTCCTGCTTTCCTGTCAGTGCTCGAGGGTAGATGACCTCATTAACTTGCAGCTTGTACACAATTCAATTACTAGGAGATGGAAAATACATTTTTAATTACCTTGGTGGCCTGCGTACCATTCATCTCCATTTGCACGGCTCTTTTTTTTTTTTTTTTAATTGTTGTGCTCTGAAGAAGTAGAACCATTTTAGGAAGGTTGTCATAAAAGCCGGTTCCTGGCTCCTATTATTCCTGTTTATGGTAGGGCGGTAAATGTGTGAGATTAACCCCTAGATGCCAGGTGAGTTGCAAGGCAACCTTTGCTTTAGTAATGTGTTCTTAATTAGCTTGTTAGGTCAGAAAATTCCCAGTTCCTAGGGAGAGAGAATTATGAGGGATAAAATTGTGTATTTGGTTTCCAGTCATTTAAAGGAGAAATTAAAAATTGTGGAAAGCATGGAAATCAGGAAGGAAGGTGGGCCAATACCAGTATCTATATGAATCCCGAAAGAAAGCTCTGGTGCCGTTTTGATATCTGTTATTTCAGTGACTGAATTAAACAATGACTTAATTACCTTATGTGTATTACTTGGCATCCCCCCCGCGCCCCTTAATTTAATTTAATTTTTTAAATATTTATTTATTTTTGAGGGAGAGAGAGAGAGCAAGCAGGGGAGGGGCAGAGACAGAGAGGGACCGAGTATCCAAAGCGGGCTCAGTGCTGACAGTAGAGAGCCCGATGTGGGGCTCAAACTTTCGAACTGTGAGATTATGACCTGAGCCGAAGTCCAACACTTCACCAACTGAACCACCCTGGTGCCTCCCACTCCCTGCCTTTTATTTTAAATTCCAGGCACAACTTAGAAAACTATTTAAGCTCTAGATGTTTTTGTTGCAAAGTCAAGTATGTGTGTTGCCTGTGAGTGCTGTCAGGATCAGTTGTGTTCTGGCGAGTAGCTGTCACCTCTTTGCATCTCAGTCACCTGTCCCCAAAGTGACCTGGGCATGGATTCCTAAATACTCTGAAACAAGGTAGATGTAATACCCTCTGGATAAAATTATACACATGTGTGGGACCTACTCCCACTACACACAGCCACACAACCACTGATAGGTGGTTCTTCCCTCTACTCTACAAATGCAGAACTTGAAGTGGTGAGTCTGCATTACATTTGTAAAGTGTCTTTGGTCCATATATTTGGGGATCCAAAAGCCATATCTGCAAAGGCAGCTTATTTATTTATATGGACTCCTTGAATGTTGTTCATTAGTCGTGATGGTTGGGTGCCTTGTATAGTAAAAATAACAAGTATATATAGCATATTTTTAAAAATGTGGATGACTTTTTGAATTGGCCTCCTATTTTATCCATTTGGACATAGCATCACAATCCAAACATTGCTCTTGAACCTTATCGGAAATACCTAAATAACACAGTGAGACAGAGGTTAATTCTGCCAATGCCAGATTTGTAAAGGAGATCCCCTCTCTCTGCTTCTGTCTGTTAGGGCATTCAGACATGAGTTCAAGAACATTGAGCACTTGCTGGGCAGGGTCTGGACAAGAGATATGCCAGTTTCCTTGGAGCTCAAGGTCTAGCAGAGGAAACTGGTGTGTAAATCATGTGGTAGGTGTGATGATGAGATATTCACATGTAACTAAGAAGAGAGTGTGGTGAACTTCTCTCAAGATGCTCAGGAAAGCTTCCTATTTCATCAGTCTTGTTTTGCTTCTAGCTCATGGTCCAGGGGAAAGTTTCTAACTCTACGGAGTGACCCGTGGTTAGCTCTCTGAAATATAGGCCCAGAGTTCACATGACTTTAAGAAGTTGGGAACTGAGACCTGTGTTTTCAGGAAGGAGCAGGTCTGAAATGTCACCTCTCTGGGGGTTCTTGGGATAACTGAGGGCCTTGTCTGTGAGACGATTGTGACAGTTGTCACAATTATGAGAATTTATCACTGAAAGAGTTGTCTAAGTTGTTCATACTTCCATGCAGTGGTGTGCTTCAAATGTTTAAGAAGTAACTGTCCAGGAAAAAAATTGATTTTAAATTTTACTAACATAAAAGAGGTATAGCTCACAACTTACAAGTAATATTGACTTAGGCAACATACTTTATTGTAAATCTCATATAGCCAGCTGACTAACACAGTACGCTCTTGTTGATTTTTGCTGAACTTGTATCTGTAGCCAATGTGCGGTTGCAGATTATCCATAGTTTGACAAAGTCAGACTGCAAATAAATGGGTGATTGCACTCTGATTCAGCAAAGGAATTACATCACCGATGAGTGACTACAGTTCCAACATGAATGACACAACAAAGACTTATATCAGAACTTCACTCATTTGGCAATGACGTGAGATACTTCTTTAAGGAGGCGGATAATAGCATTCCAATCCTGGAGGAATATTTCCTCAATTTTTTGTGCTGTTCACAATGTAACAGCTACAAGGATGTACAACTTAAATTTAATCTATATTATTAACATTTTCTTCATAACCTCCTTGTCTAGATAACAAAACAATAAATCAAGCCATGATTTCTAGCTTTTGCTGATTTCCATAGTGTAAATACTACCACTGTAGCTAGTTTCAGGCTACCCATGAGATGTCATGGAATGCAACATACCATTAGATGGTATTTCCACCCCACAGATATGAGTGTAATTAGTAGAAAAGATAGTAAATTAATTAGGAAGTGAAGAATTTTGAGTAGTACATTTATTAACTTTGATTAAATTTTTTTTGATGTTTATTTATTTTTGAGAAAGAGAGCACGAGCAGGGGAGGGGCAGAGAGAGGGAGACACAGAATCCAAAGAAGGCTCCCGGCTCTGGGATGTCAGCACAGAACCTGATGTCGGGCTTGAACCCACAAACCGTGAGGTCATGACTTGAGCCAAAGTTGTACGCTTAACTGACTGAGCCACCCAGGTACCCTTGCCTTTATTTTAAATATAATTTATTTGATTGTCACAATTGCCACCTATGACCTTATATTTGGCAGCTTCCTGGGTGGAGGTTTTCATGCCAGTCCCAGGACATTTGGAAGACTTTATTCCATGCATATGCATTTTCTATAAATAGTAACAAACTGGATCCTTAGAAGGAGGGATTGTATATGAAGACTCAAGGTGTCACACAGACCAGAGTTTGAAATCCAATTCTTTCACTTAACTGGTCAGTGGGGATTGGGCTACTCGGTCTCTGTTTCCTTGTCTGTAAAATGAAAGTAATGGTACCTAACTTCCCCAGTTGTTGATGGATTAAGGGAGAAAATTTGAAGGTGCTCACACAGAGCCCTGTGTGGAGACAATGCTGACAGTGTCAGCTCTTACAACTGGAAAACAGCCTCCACATACTAGGTATGAACAGAACTCAAATATGTTGTTTTCCTACTGAAGGAAATAGTGGTGATGGAAATTTGTGTGGAAAGATAAATGTCCAAAAACAGTCCCCCAAATTCTAGACTATTAAAGAAGAACTTGCCAACAAAATAGCATGACTCTTTATAAAACCATTTAATTAAAACAATGCGGTTTGGCCAGGAATAGTCAAATAGATCAACAGAACAGAAAAGAAAGCCCAGCAGTAGACTCATGTGTATACCAGAATGTCTTGTATGATACAGATGACTTTACAGACCTGAGAAAGGAAAACCTGTAAATGGATTCAGATAATTGGCTTTACATGTGGAAAACATCAACTAGATTCCTTTCACCATACGGGGAAGTGAATTCTAGATATATTTAAAATCTAAATATGAAAGGGTGGGGGAGAGGGGAAAATGGGTGATGGACATGGAGGAGGACACTTGTGATGAGCACTGGGTGTTATATAGAAACCAACTTGACAATAAACGATAATAAAAAATAAAAATAAGTAAGAATAAATAAAAATAAAAAAACGATTAAGACAGAAAAAATCTAAATATGAAAAACAAAATTTTAATATTAACTAACTGGAATTAAAATAAAAACTTAAAAAAAGAAAAACAAATAGTAATTTATTAAAGTAAAATATGAACAGATGAAAAGGTGAATATTGTTATGACCTCAGGATTACTAAAAACACAGAAAACTTCACGGATTAAGGAAATATTGATAGATTTGATAAATCAAATTTAAAGCTTCTATATAGTAATAGGTAGCACATACTAAATAAAAAGTCAAGCAACAAACAGGAAAAGGTATTTGCAACATATGTAATAAATAAGTAATTAATATCCATAATATATAAAGAACTTCTTTTTTTAAATTTTTTTAATGTTTTTGAGAGAGAGAGAGACAGCGTGAGCAGGGGAGGGTCAGAGAGAGAGGGAGACACTGAATCCAAAGACAGGCTCCAGGCTCTGAGCTAGCTGTCAGCACAAAGCCTGACGTGGGGCTCGAACCCACGAACTGTGAGATCATGACCTGAGCCGAAGTCGGACGCTTAACCAACTGAGCCACCCAGGTGCTCCAAGAACTTCTGATCAAAAAGAAAAATACAAGCATATTTCAAACATACTAATATAGATTCCTTTTCAAACTAAATGACAACCTTCACCTGATCACTGGTGAATGTACCTGAATGGCCCAGAGGAGACGGGACAGCACTGATGTGTGCTCTGAACAGTGCCTTGTACATAATCAGCTTCAGCTATTATTACTATGCCAATATTTATTAAGAGCCTACTACTTTTATAGAAGTATTCTATAGAATAATAATTCTATTATTATAAATATTATAATATATAAATATATATTATAATAAATATTATAAAATATTCTATTATTCTGTAGAATAATCACACTATACAATAACTAATTGCACTGTGCTCAAATATATTTAATATAACACAAGTAATTGCACAATAAACAAGTGTAAAATTGGATTAACCAAAAAGATGCCAAAAGTCACTAGTAATAAAAATGGGGATTAAAACAATCAAATGTTATATATTTTTTGTCCTTTCATTTTGTCCAAAATTAAAAACAAGGGTAGTGCTAATGTTGGTGAGGACCTGGGGAAACAGACACTCTTTTGCACTGTTATTGGGAATAGTTAAAACTGACATTAAGTATACCCTTTTGAACTAGCATACTACTTTTCAGAATTTATCCTAAGGAAATGATCATTTTTCCAAGCTGTAATTTCAAAGCTTTTCATTGTGATTATTAAAAAATGCGAAACAACTGAAAGAATGCAGGGGAATGATTAAATAAATTTTGATATTCTAATACTATGCTGCCATGACAAATTATAATGTAAATTTATATGTCTTTACATAGGAAGATTGCATAATTTATTAAGTGATAAGAGCAGGTTACAAAACAACATGATACAGGTGACTCTTCATCTGTTTAAAATGTGTCTATGTGTATGCATGTGTATGCATGTGTATGCACGTGTATGTTGTGTATGCATGTGTATCATCAGCATGTGTGTGTATACAGAATTAAAATTCTGTTAGTATATACACAATAACAGTGGGGCAGTTTTAGAAGATGTTCTTTATTTTCAAAACATCTCTATAGAATTTGAATTTTTTTACAATAAATATGTACTACTTTTATAATCAGAAGTAAAAAATTAGGTTATTTTCTCTCATTCCTTAAAGGAAACGGGACCTTTTATTTGCAAAGCAAGGTGCTGTGTATGAGTGGTTAAAACCAGAGCTCAGTCTCAGGACAGAAGAAACTATGGGGAATAGGCAATGGTGTGCAGTGGGGAATGAAGTGATGAGAGACTCATTCCAACTCTGTGGGGGAGAGGAAGGGACATTTGAACTTGGCCTTGAAGGATGAGAATCAGTGGGACATAAGAAGAAGCATGAGGATTGAGAATGCCAACTGTGCATAAGCTGCTTATAGTCTGAACTAAAGTAATGGATTTCCCCCTAAGAATTGCCCCTCAGGAAAGAAGAACTTGCCTTATATTCAAGTCATGCAAGTTCCCTCATATTATGGGATTCTTTTTCCATTATTTTATTTTGAAACATCACATTAGCCTGAAATGACCTAAATCAAGGTTACTTTTCAATGCCTGTAGAGGTTCCCAGCACTGATTTAGGAGTTATTCCTTTGGGTGTGACTTCACAATGGCAACTGTTAGAATTTGTCTTAAATGCACCTTTTCAGAATCATACCACAGAGCATTGTGGTCACACAGGGAAGGTCATGAATATTCGTAAAAGTACAAATAAATGAAAACAACAACAGTTATCGTGGTGTGTGGAAATAGTCCTTGAGGTTGAGGGTAAAATTTTCATGTTTAGCATCATACACAGATTCAAAAGTGCGGTGTCTCACAAAACTTTGATGGAAACCAAGATTAAGTTCTCTTGGAAATGACTCAAAAAAAAAAAAAAAAAGGTTCTAAGGATGATGAAGACTGATGTTAGAATAAAAGTGTTTCATGGAATATGAAACTGGAAAACACATTTCTAAATCAGTGTATGGTTTTCTTATACATGAGATTTTACATGTGTGTGTGTGTAACTAAGTTAAATATTATAAATAGACATTTGGCTAATTCATGTATATCCCTGAAAGTTTCCCCCTGGTTTTCTCATCAAAAAAATGAGAGATTGGCATTTAGGGAGTTGCCTCGTATTCAGACAATATGTTATCTCCTGTGTTCAGCATACACGTGTCTGCTCTCTATGTTATGTTCAACTTGTGATACCCTAATGAGTAATAATGACAACAGCTACTGGCTTTGCACTGCAAGGATCTCTATCAGTTTGCTGTCATAACAAAGTACCATACACTGAGTGGCCTAAATGATAGAAATTTATTGTGTCACGTTTCTGGAGGCTAGAGGTCCCAGATCAAGGCGTTGGCAGGGTTGGCTCCATCTGAAGTCTCTGAAGTGACGGGTAATCTGTTCATACCTCTGCCTCCATTGCTGGTGGTTTTCTGGCAGTCTTTGGTATTCATTGGCTTGTAGAAGCATCACCCCAATATCTGGCTCTATCTTCACATGGTGTTCTCCCGGTGTGCCTGTCAAGCTCCAAATTTACCCCTTCATGTAAGGATACCAGTCATATTGGAGTAGAGCCCACCCTAATGACCTCATTTAAACTAAATTAAACAGCCTTTCTCTGGGTAAGATTACAGTCTGAGGCACTGGGCATTAGGATGTCAACATATGAATTTGGGTGGGAACAGGGACACAATTCAGCTCATAGCAGCAGGTATGTTATTCCTCTTTCATCGATGAGAAAATGCAGACTTGAAGTTGCAGGTAGAAAGTGGTGGAGGGGCACCTGGGTGGCTCAGTTAAGCCTCCGACTTCAGCTTCATGATCTCATGGTTTGTGAATTCGAGCCCCACGTCAGGCTCTGTGTGGACAGCTCAGAGCCTGGAGCCTGCTTCAGATTCTGTGTCTCCCTCTTTCTGCCCTTCCCCACTCACACTCTTACTCTGTCTGTCTGTCTGTCTGTCTCTCTCAAAAGTAAATAAACATTTAAAAAAAAAAAGACGAAACAACGTTGTGGAGCCAGGGACTGAACCCAGCTTGGTCTGGAGCCCTTTTGTCTGCTCTACTCTGCCATGCAGCCTTCCTGGTCTGCGTGTAGTCACGGATACTGCCTCATGGAAATTCTCAGCAGCCATGGGGTCTGTGAAGCTTTTCTGAGGAGTTGATGTTACAATTAAACTCTTTCATCCTGATGGCTTTATGTCCAGTTGTGACGCAGAGTACAAGTAGATAAGCTTTCATGTTTGTATAACTGGTCCTCACCCTTAGGAAATCTGGTAGCTAGGATCTGACGTCGTGGTTCTTTCCTTTGTTCATTTACTGTTTATTAGGCGCCTGCAGGTAGGTAGGTAATGTTGAGGAAATATAAAAAGACAGGACCCTGGCCCTCATCCATTCCTGTAGCTAGTCTGAGATGCGCATAATCGAATTAAAATTTAAAATGCGAAGCCCACATGTGAGGATAAATCTGGCTTGGAAATCATAGGAGAACTTTTGATTTTTAATTAGTTTCAGAGAAATAAACCTATTCCGTTCTCAGTGCTTTAAAGCCTCCTCCGGCTTGATAGTGCTTCTTTGAAGAAAGAACAGAGGATTCAGGGAGGAAATCATGGTGCCTTTCAGGATTCGGAAAGAGCTAGCAGATTTTTTTTGGTTTTAAGATGGAGGGCTGAGAGCCATTAAGTGAACTGTGTGTCCAACTCTGTTCCAGGAGCTTGATATACATGGTCTCACTTAATTTAATTCTTTTAACAATTGCTGTCCTAGGTGCTATTCTCTCCATGTTGTAGGTGAAGAAACTGAGTTTGAAAGAGGTGAGAGAGAATGAGTGCATTCATTCATTACAGAGATGTTTCCCAAGTGCCCTCGCTCTTCAGGCACTGGGCGTATGGTGGCTGATGCCACAGGTCCAGTTCTGCCCTTTAGGGGTGCGCAGGCACAGGCCACTGGCAAAACTGAGGGTGGTGTCTGGCTTTGTTCTTCTCCAAAGCCATGTGCGTGACTGACACAAAGGGAGAAATACTGTTCAAGTTAAAAAGAAGGTAAATAGGATCAATCCCAGTGAAGCCTACAGATTGGATAAAAAATGGTCACACCTGCCAGAATGGCAGTAGCATGCCCATGAACTCTGCCAGCACCGTGGAACTGCAATCTAACCCTGCTGTAGTGCTATCGGTGGGGTCCAAAAACTCCACCCCATAAAATGTAGGGTCACGTTATTGCTTATTGAGGGGAGAATGGAATTGCTGGGGTGAATTTGCTGCTAATTGTCAAGCGCCTTATATCCAAATTAACATTATCATGGGGCTTGGGACCACAGGATTTTACTGTAATTTATCTAAAATCATAAAAAGCACTCAGAGGAATACAGTCTAGCCAAACATTTGAATTCTAACAGTGTGTTATTGTTTTAAGTATATTTCCCAAATCGTGTTTCTCTTTAATTTTCTCATGGCTTTAGTCCAGAGTCTCTTACTGTCGGCTCTACTGACATTTTAGACATGATAATTCTTCATTGTGGAGAGGTTGTAGTCTTGTGCATTGTGGGACATTGAGCACATCCCCGGTCTAGATGCCATTAGCACATCCCTGCAGTTGTGACAACCAAAAACATCTCCAGATATTGCCAAATGTTCGCTGGATGGGGGAGGGGAGGGCGAATCACCCCCTAGGGCTGAAGGTTGAGACCTACTTCTCTAGCCCCTATGGTACTTTGCATCAGAAGTCCAGTCAACCAGCAAACATTTATTGGGTTTTTGCTGTGTTGTGTATGAGGCAACGTACTAGAAGGCACTAGGCCCACAGTATGATTGGAGTCATGCTGGGGAGGCAGGCACTTGTGTTCAAGGGCAGAGGAGGAAACTGGAGATCAGAAAGGTCCCAGGTGGTGAGCAGCACCTGTTGAAGGGGACATCAGGCAGACAGTGAGTGTGGCTGGGCCTTGAAGGATAGAAGTACAGGGCATGGAAGACTGTTAGCAGGAATGTTAAAGGTCTCTTTGGGTCTCGGGAGTGTTATGTGTAAAGCAAAAGTAGATGAGAAGGGACAGGTAAGTTGGGGGTGGAGAGTCTTGAATGGCTGCACACAGCTAGAGGGAACAGAATTTCAGGAGCTTTCTTGGAAAATAGGGGCTTCTTTTCAAGATGTGGGGTCTATGGGTGGGTAAGGGATCCCATGGATTCATTATTGTCCTGTATCCAGGGTCTCTTCTTCAGTACCTGGAGCTTGAGAACTTTACCTCTATCCTCTGTCAACAATGGAGATGCTGCTGCATGTGCTCTCTGCATCTCTTTTGGTGTTTTCTTATTCCTAGTCCTCTTTCCCATTGATTTGCTTCTCTCTGAAGTTTCCTGCTTGCACCCTGGAGGGAGACTGAGTCTGATTGGCTTCACTGGTTACCATTATCCCTACTGAGCAAAGTTTTTATGCTGGCCACATCATGCATGGGTCATGGTCTTCCTATAGCTGGACTGCCTTTGGGTCAGGTGCCACCTGTGATCCAGTTAGTGACTCTTCCTTTCTTGGGGATCAGCTTTGGGTTGCTTCCCAAAACAAGGGATATGAAGATGGTACCATGGTCCATGTGTCTGGAATCCAGGCTAAGGAGTCCAAACTCTAGCTCTGTAGACAGTGAGCAGGGCCTCTAGTGATATGAAAGAGTGAGGGCTCCATGTTGAAGGGGGATGGTGCTCTGGTTAAGCCCTGGCTGGGTTCAAACCACAGCCTGTTTACTTTCTAGGAAGTAACCTCAGGCAGATTTAAATATGCCTGGAGTCTCAACTTCAAGATTGATGATGGTGATAATAGCACCTCCATCTCTAGAGGGTGAGGACTTTGTCTTTTTTTTTTTTTTTTTTTTTTTTGCTGCTGGATCCCTAGCAACTAGCACAATACCTGGCACATTGCTTATGCTTGGTACCTGTTTATTGGAAAAGAATAGCTACATGTATTGAGCACTGACAAAATACCAAGTGCTGTTATACATCCCAGCTCCTCAATCCTCACAAGGATGGCAAGAGGTAGGTACTGTTACCATCCCCTTTCTGTAAATGAGGAAACTGAGAACCAGAAAGATTAAATCACATAGTGGTGATACCCACAGATAATTCTCTCACCCTGGCTACAGAGTCCAGCCTCTTAGCTACTGTACTGTGTTCCTGCATGATTAATTGATACACCATCTGAAAAAAGTAATCACTTGGTAAATGATAACTACTTAAAACAAACAAACTTCCCATTAAAAAGGAGTTTCTGACATCAGTGAGAAGGAAAGAAGAGTACCTCAATGCTAGGCATTACACAGATGCTTGTTAGCTGGACAGTCTCTGTCCCTGTCTGGAAAGTTGGTCTATTTAAAAAAGAAGAATCAGTGTTGATACAGGGTTTACTATGTTCTAAGCACTTTCTGTGTTCCAACTCAATTTGTTCTCCCAAAGATCCAATGAGGTAGGTATTTATTATGTTCTGCATTTCCAAAAGGAAAAGAATGAGGCAGAGAGGTTAAGGCATTGCCCATGTCATCAACAAGTAAGTGGTACAGCTGAGATTTGAACGCAGATGGTCTGGCTCTTAACCATTAGGATACACTGCCCCAAGAGCGTTTCCTCTAAGGACTGGTCATGATTACCCAATCTAATAGTCATGTGCAACAATATTAAGACTTTTCAGAGAATCTTTGTTTCTCCAGACAAAGCTGATAGAATTTTGAATACTAGAGGTATCATTCAGAGCAGTGGCATGAAAATACCTCTATGGGCTTGATAAATTGTGGGCAATCTCTGCTTCATTTTGCATGCATGCTTGAAGACCGCTGTTTTTCCTTTGTGGCTTTTCGTGTCTGGATGGTCTCCTATGTTATCTCAAATACGCTGTGAGCTTTTTAAGAGTCATTTTCTCATCCAGAGCTGCCGCTTCATAACATGATCCTGACCATGGTGCTTTTCAAACCCGTGTGAACCTATTTAAACACAACTCGTAACATCTTCGATTCATTTGCTTCATTTGTGGTTAATGGAAATACACTGAGCATCTGTTGTGCTCACGGTGGCATGGAGGATTCGAGGTGGATGAGGCAGGACACTTGCCCCTGAGAGCTTGTAGTCTAGCTCTCGGTAGTAATAATAGGCAGAATAAAGGAGTGCTCAGTTAACATAGAAACTACGTATTGTGGAAATACTTTGAATGGAGGGATTGATTTTGCCTGAAAAGAAGGGAGTATTTTATCTGAATCCAAAGGAACAGTGATAATTCTCTTGGGAATGAGGGCACAGTCCTTGGATACAGGTGCTCAGAGATGAGATGACAAAAGTAAGTTGGGACTAAGTCATTAGAGGGTCTTAAATGGTGAGTGAAGGAGTTCGAACTTTATTCTGTGTGCAGAGGGAAGACATGGAAGGATCTTGAGCAGGAGAATGACATAATCACTTTGTATTTTGGGAAGGAAATCAGCTCCTAGGAGGTCACTTCTATAGCTCAGTTACAGGATAATGAGGTCCTCCTTAGGGCAGTGGAAGTAGAAATGGGAAGGGGAGATGGATATGCGTGACTGTGGAGATGAGACCACCTAACCTAGTTACTGATCAGCTGTCCGAGGTGAAGACAGAGGAACTGAAGATAAGGAGTTTGGTTTCCATCAAGATGAGTTTGTAGTGACAGAGGAGCAATAGAGTGTCCCTACGTAAGACAGGTGCCATATCAGCACTAGAGATGCAAAGACGAATTCACATCAGGCTCTGGACTCAAAAGAGCTCACAGTTCCCTGGGGGAGTGAAAAAGGAAGTGAAGGAGTTATAGAACTAAAAGGAGGAAGTGGCAGTGTGTAGTTTGGCAGTCGTCATCCCAGAGTGAGTGGTGTTGAACTGGATTTTGAAGAATGAGGAGCACACCAAATTAGTGTGTGAGGGACAGATGCAGGTTGGGGCGCCATCACAAACAGGTGTGTAAGTGTCAGGGGGCACAAAGCAAGAGTCAGGTGGGGATAGGAATTGTCAAAGGTGAGAAGGAGGATGGAAAATCTCATGTGGACTAGACTGTAATGTTGTGGCGTGGGGAAGACACTATCATACTGTGTAGGGATGTAGTGTGGAGGAAAGGAGTCATTACAGTACACCAGACAGATGTTGATGGCTGGCTTTCTGGTGCTGGGCATAGAGAAGAGCCTATAAAATCACCATTGAGGACGTGGAGTTTACAGGGCTTGGTGACGGTGGATGCACAGAAAGGATACTGGGGAGGTGGTGAGTGTCTGGCCCAAACCTTATCTGGTTGTAGGATATGCCTCCAAGTCACCAGTCTGCCTGTTCCTCTTCAGGAGGCTGAAGTCTCCCAGAGGTCACAGCTAAGACCAATGCCCATCCTGCCCAGTGTCCATTGCAGAGCCAGATAGCTGCCCACAAACACGCTACCTGAACAAAAGCAGCCTTGGTAGACTGCCAGAGGAAAAGGGATTTCGTTTTCATTTCACGAATCAAAATTGCAGTTTCAAGAAGGCAGATTTTAGCTTGTGATTGACTAAGGAGTCAGAAATAGCTTCCGTAGTAAAATGAGGGCAGCCCTTCAGGACTGGTGCTATCTGGCCCCTCACAAAGCCACAGGAGGGGTCTTTCAAGAGGATCCTATTTGGAAAAGAATGAAGTGGGGGTGGGGGGAGTTGTCAAATATCTGAAACAAAAAACCTCAGGCACAACTCCAAGCCTGGCTGGAAGTTGCCAGGAGGCCAGGTGCTGCTGCTGGAAGCCATGCTTTCCACTTGGCATCACCCTCTGTCATGGCGGCCATTTCCTGTGCCTGGCCCCACAGGGCCCAGTCTCCCCACTGGAGGGCATGATAGCCACAAGGACTGACAGGTTTGCTGAGGTGGTCTCAGAGAGAGGGAGAAAGAATGAGAGAGAGAGAGAGAGAGAGAGAGAGAGAGAGAGGTGCCAGAAGGTTCTGTGAAAAAGCTCTCTCTGAGAGCTCCAGGGGAGGGGTGGCAACAGACCTGATCTCTCAATTCTACCTGATGCGCCACTTCCTGGTTTCTAAGAGTGTCCTGAGGAGAAATAAGAGCCTTCTTCTGCCCGATTCTGTGCATCCTTTCCAGGGCAGGACCATGTGCCTGGTACCTATTGAGGATGCAGTAAGATGCAGCTTTAACACTAACCAAGAGTTTAGCACTAGGCATTATGGGACCGCGGTGGATGGGCCTCATCATGAAGCTGAGGAAAAGCCTTAATGGGTTGGGCTCCTTCTGGCCTCAGCAGCTGCATCTCCACTGTGAGTCTCTAGAGCCTCTTCAAGGATGCCCTCTAAATCCTGTTCTGAGTTTGGAGCCATTGTCTTCTGGAATCAGAGCACAGGGCTGGGCCTGCTTCCAGGTTGCTGTTTCTTACGGGGTTTTATTTTTTCAACTGCTGTTGGTTCTGTTTTGTTTCTGTGAGGAATCTTGAAGAAGAAATGTGGATCTCTTCCCAACCACTCATCCCTCAACAATATGAAGATGCGCCTTGGAAGGAACTTTCGTCAACTATAGGTCACACTCCCTGTACGTAGACTTCTGTTTAACCTGTTTCTTCCAGCATTGGGGACCAGTTTTCATTTCCATCTAGTGATTTCTAACCCAAATCTGTATAGTTGGATCGGAATGGACTGACAGTGGACCAGTCATTCAGCTGATATTTATTGAGTACCTACTGAATGCTGAGTACTGCAAGGGATGGGAAGTACACAGTATAATGAGAAGCTGCCACAGGTTTACAAGACAGTCTTTGCCTCCGGGGCCAGATGAAGTGGGTAAATCATTACCTCATAATCTTTGAATCATACTGTAAGGCCAGGTGGGTTATTAGTTTCTCAAAGCCTCATATCCTCATTTATAAAATGCATATGTACCTCCCTCATAGCAGTGTTACGAGGGTTATGTGACATGGCCCACACAAAACACCAGTAGTCTCCATGTGTAATAAGGACTCAATAGGTGGCAGCTATTATTATGAGGGGTAAGCTGTAGGTGCTATGGGCATGCCAGAGACAAGCCCCTAACTGAGCTTTACCTGGAGGTAGGGAGCACCAGATCCGAATCTGAAAAGATAAGTAGGAATAAGTTAGGCAAGAGAGAGGTTCCTGAAAGCTTCAGTTTGGGGAAGGCTGGGGTTAAACAGTCACCCGGAGGCCTTGTCCAACATTAGCGTTACACTCAGTGACCAGTCCCTCAAAGGGCATGATTAAGCGTTCCCCAAAGGGTCTTGAGAGTTAAGCTTTGCCTTCTGGGGGCTGTAGCATTTGTAAAATACTGAAAGGACTAAAGCCCCGCAAAAGCAATAAGCTTTGTGGTGGTATTCTGGCTTGTAATTACATTTCCTAAACATAAAAGGAAACATTTGTGATCTGCAGAGAGGAGGCCCTAACACACAAAGGCAGGTCTTTCTTGGTTCCCTGACCCATTAAGTGACAATTACAGGACCAGTGTTAAACGTCTTCTAAGTGAAACAACTTGCCAAGCTCTGTGCTGTTAATGCTGGAAATAATGGCATTTCCTCCCTCAGTGGCATACATGTCAGTATTTATGATTTTAAACAATAACACATGAAGGCCCAGCTCTGAAGTATTTGCTGGCTTTCCTCGCCACCCCAAGTTAGAATTTCAAGTCCTTTTCCTCCTTTATTTTTCCCCAAGTAGCTGTTGACCCACTCTGAGCAGTGGGGGGTAGGGATAACTGCATAGAGCAGAAAATCCAAAATAACAGGGACTTACACAAAAATGTAATTTCTTTTCCTATAACAATGGATTTAGGAAGGCTGTTGGGACTTCAGCCATCATGCAGCAAACAGGAGAAAGGCGGAAGGGACAGATGGGGGAATACAGAGGAGTCTTCCTGGGAGCCCCACACAGCACCTCTGTATCCGTGTCGTTAGGCAACACTCAGTGTCAGGGCCGCAGCATCTGCAAGGCAGGCTGGAAAATGCAGTCATTTAGCTGAGCGATGGTCACCCAGGATAACATTGGGGTTCTGTTACCAAAGAAAGGAGGGATGGGTGCTGGTGGCAATCAGTCTTAGCCAAGTAAGATCATAGTCTCTTTCATAAAATCCAGGATCGTATTTGTAATAAAGGGTGGGAATAGCTGTAAAGCTGTATGATCAGCTTTTAAAATACAATTAAAATTATAACTCCTATTGTCTTTTTCTTTTTCCAAAAGCAACACAATTTTATTGTTAGTAAATTTTAAATTGCAGATGAGTGAACAAATTACAGTGAAAAGGCACCATGATTCTAGTATATAGTGATAACTGCCATGAACATCTTGGTAACTATCCTTTCAGAAAGTTTTGTTTTCATTCACATACATTTATTTTTATTCTTATTATTTTATTTTTTTTTTAACATGTGTTCACTTTGGAGAGACAGAGAGAGAGAGAGAGAGAGAGAGCGAGCAGGGGAGGGGCAGAGAGACAGGGAGAATCAGAAGCAGGCTCCAGACTCTGAGCTGTCAGCACGGGGCTGGAACTCATGGACCACGAGATCATGACCTGAGTTGAAGTAGGATGCTTAACTGCCTGAGCCACCCAGGCACCCCAACATACATGTATTTTTAAATAAAACAGGATTATGCTGTAGAAATGTTCATTCTGTGCTCTTTTGATTTAATAAAATTGGATGAATAATTTTTTTCTGTCAATAAATATTAAGCTACTTATCTGGTATTTCATGGAATGGATGCCATCATCTCATTAACTAATTGATCTATTGAGCATGTGTCCAGCTTTTGACTAAATAATACTGTAATGCATGTCTAGATAGCTAAATCTCTGAACACATCCGTGATTAATTATTTGGCATAAATTCCTAAATAAATTGAGAGTCCTAAGAATGCATACATTGTTAAGACTGAAGTGAGTATGCCAGACTGCCCCCCTCCAGAAAGTTTCTGCCCATTCGTGTTGAGGGGTGGCCTTCAGGATGGTCAGTTCAGATACCCAGGCCAGCCACCTTGCCTTTGCCTCTCCGATGGAGAGCTAGCACCTTGGGTGGCTTTGTAAGTGCTCTAGCACTGCACCATTCCTTCTACCCGATGGCGATGAAGCACGCAGACACTTATTCTGTAGACTAGTGCAGTAAAGATGGGCAGGGAGACATCAGGGTGTGAGCCTCCAAAGCACACGACAGGGTAGGGTTGGCCCCTTCTGTCAGATGGCTTGGGGGAAGCAGTGTGCCCAACAAAACAAGCCCAAAAGAGCTTGAAGCCCGAGACCTGGGTGTGTGCCCCTGAGCAGCTTTTGCTCACGCTCCCCTCATCCAGTAGTGGAAAAACTTCCCTGTGAACACACTTGGCTTGGAATGTTTGCATCTTCTGAAACCTGTGGGAAAAAACAGTGAACAGCAAGTGGTTAATGGAGAACAAGGGTTAGGAGGAGGGGAAGCAGGCCCGGGTCACTGAGACACTAAGACTCTATCTCCTCTTTGACTGGGAGAGGCTGCCGACCTAGTCCAGCCTGGTGCCAGCCCGTGAACGAGCACACCGTGAGGCTCTTCCTCCCGCCCCGCTAGCCTGATCCTCCGATCCTGACACATGCGTAGTTCCCAAGTCCGAGCTCTCCTGTACAAGTCTCATGTGCTGTCTTGTGTGCTGGAGCCAGCCCAATCCCTGCCTCCATCACCCTGCCCCAGTCTGTTATAGTGACCTGACTGCCGCGGTCCGCTCACTTTGCTGAAGGACCAGGCTTTAAAGCACCTTTCGACCTTGGGCCTTTCCCAGCATGGGGAAACAAGGCCAGATGAGTCAATCCGTCTGTGTGGAAAGAGGCTGTGCTCTAGGGTCCTCTCAACCATTCTCTTTTTCTCTCTCTGGCTCCTTATATCTGTCCCCTTTGCCAGGCTTCTTTGGCAAATAAAAGCTACTGAGAGAAGAAAGAGATAAGGGAGAGAAGAAGGCAGACAGATATACAGATAGTCAGTCAATCAGACAGACAGCGGAAGGTCTTTCTACAACAGCAAGCAGAGAGAAGGACTGTTCTACATGAGGAGCAGCCTGAGAGCCACAGCAGAACCCTGCAGCCCTGTCACACAGGAGCTTTGAGTCTGGTGGGTGTGTGTGTGGTCGAGGATTACCTAGTGATTTAATTCAACTAACCCTAATAAGTGCCAGGCACCGCTAACCACAGGAGATTTAAAAAAGAAGAAACAAAAAGCCATTAAAACACTCAGCCTGTCATCGAGGAGCTCCCAGTGTGGCAGGGGAGATGGAAGCCGACCTAAATATTTGCAGTAAACTGTGTCGGGTGTGGAAGAGGTATGGGCTGTGCACTTTGGGAACCAAGGGCAGAAGAAGGAGACCTGCCCGGTGGGTGGGAACCTCACAGAAGAGGTTTCAGATGAGCTGCGTCTTGAAGGATGGTGTGCCAGCTTGAAAGCTGGGGATGGACAGCACGGCAGGAGGATGATGTGGGCAAAGTCAGTAGTGAGTCTGGGGAGAAGCAAGCGTTCAGAGCCTGAAGCTTGGGATACATAGAAGACAATGGCAGTAGCGGGATTGGAGTTAGATAGTAAAGGGCCTTGACTATTTATTGTGCCGAAAATTAGTCTTTGAGGAGAGTGGAGAAAGGTTTGGTGAAGGAAGAAGGATTTGAAGATGAGCAAAGGCAACACAGGGTGGGATGGGGAAGTGGCGTGAATAGGGGCTTGGAGGCATGGTGAAGGTTTGGTGAAAGACCAGCCTGGTTAGCTGGTTGAGAGATGAGGCTGAAAATAGATCCATGTGGGGAGCAAGGACACCCTGGAGAATGCTGAGCAAAGGGGTATATTAAAGTAAAGGTTTAAAAAATTTTTTTAATGTTTTATTTATTTTTGAGAGAGAGAGAGAGAGAGAGAGAGAGAGAGAGAGAGAGAGGGAGAGTGCAAGCAGAGGAGAGGAAGAGAGAGAGGGAGACACAGAATCCGAAGCAGGCTCCAGGCTCTGAGCTGTGAGAGCATAGAGCTGGATGTGGGACTCGAACCCACAAACTGCGAGATCATGACCTGAGCCGAAGTTGGACACTCAACCAACTGAGCCACCCAAGTCCCCTAAAGTAAAGGTTTTAGAAGGATTTGTTTCTTGGCCATGTAGAGATGGTTTAGACGGGGAGAGACTGAAGGTGATCAAGTCAGTTATGAGGTTCTTCTAGAGATCCTGTAAGTTGTGTAGGAGGAAGAAGTCCTTTTTTGCTTTCTGCTTGTCTGGGTCCCAAAGCTACTATGATCACAACATGGAACGATCACCAGAAAGCATACACCTAGACTGTATTATTTTAGTACCCTACAGAAATGGTTTTCCCAGTTTCAAACTCAGGTTTTGTCCTTGCCTATTATGGAGCATTAATGTAAGAAGTACTTTGTGAAGAACACTTTTGTATCTTTTGCTAAGCAGTGTTTTGCTAAACACACTGACAATCCTCTTACATGATGACCTTTCTGTAAGCAATCACACAATCAATCTCTCAAATTCAGGGTGAGGAAGGAAATATG
>CM053575.1:27203525-27246365 GCA_028646485.1 Cryptoprocta ferox
CCTTTGGGAACAGAGGGTGCCACTGCTAAAAAAGAAAAAAAGAGAGGGAGAAGAAGTTTTAAACTTCTAGTTTGTTGCCTTCTGGTTTACAGAATTTTGCATTTTGTCATTTGACCCTCATAACAACTTTCTTTCTCTGTGATCCATTTTCAGAAAAGGAGGCATAAGTCAGAGAGTCAAGAAATGTATTCATAGTCACACAGCGAATGGCAGAGCTAAGGCATGAACCTGGGTCTTCAGATTCCAAATTCAGTATAACAGGGTAGGGTAAGGGCCTGAGATGAAACTGGAAGGGGGTCAGGGCTTGCACGGGCAAGATTGGGTGAGTCTGGTTCATCATCACCAGACTGAGGAAGAAACCTGGGATGTAAATTGCAGGACAACAGGAGACAGCAGCGTCCCAGGAAGGGAAGAAGGTCCCTGGAGCCTCCTGGGGCCTGAGCCCTCCTCCCTCCCTCGCCTCTCTGTTCTGGGAGGGAGAAGGGTCCTGCACTCCCCACCCCGCCCTGCACCCAGTTATCTCTTTTCATTTAGAGATTGTCAGCATCACTCCAGTTCTTCAGGGGTGGGAAACCAAGTCCCAGAGGATGTAGGCTGGTAGGGAATCAGTCCCACAAGTCTTCCGGCTCATCCAGCAGAGGTTCCCATTCTTTCTGGGGGAAATGATTGACTTTGGGGTATGAAATGGGAGCAGTCATTTCCTGTCACCTCCATGTGTCCCCCACCCTGGAAGCCTCCTTTCCACAATTCCTCCCACTGACTCCTTTGACAAACGTGTCGTCAGGGCCATTCCATTCACTGTATGAAGATGCCGCCCCTCTCCCCAGTATGTCCAGGCTCTTTCTTTGAGTTAACCAGTAACCGGTCTTTTTGTTATCCCATTTCTGTGTGAGGAACCCTTCCAACAATTCTCACTGAGGGAGCGCTTCTGATTTTTGTTTCCTTTCTCTTTTGGGTGTGCAGAAAACCTTTCATGTCCTTTTGTGTGAGAGAGCTTCATGCTGCCCCCCAGGATGTGCTAAGCTGCCCGCGTTCTCCTCAGCACTCCTGCCTTGCCCTCAGCCGTTCCCTTCACCTCCCATCCTGGGCAATAAACCAGGCCGGGGAATTTAGGGCTCCAACAATAAGATGTACTTAGAGGAGACTCTCTTGGGAAGGAGTGGCAGGCAGAGAACAGGGATAATTACATCTACAGGTTGATACGCGTTTCTGCAGTTTTCTTCCTTTGTGTGGAGTTCTTTCCCTGAAGAGGGGCCTGATAAACAGCAGAGAGCCTATGGAACCAATTGGCTGGAAAAGAAATGACAATAAAAGTCACATAGAATAAAGTCTTCTGTCAGCACCCATTTAAGTAAAATAGGTTTACAAGGTGCAGCAGAGACTTAACTGTTTGATTTGCTATAAGCCAAGAGGATTTTTTTGCACTTGGGGTGAGAAAAAAAATTATTTTATTTTCAGTTCATGTCTTAACACCCCCCCACCAAACTGGGACCTAATTGCAACATTTCCCCCATCCAGGTCAAAGGTGTTCATTGCAAAGTCCAAATGCAAGGGCCTTGGTCTTTCTGGAAGGGTCTGTGGTTTGTAGCCTGGGAGCATGCTCTGTTGTAGAAACCTCTCGTGTCATCCTTCCTAATTTGTGCACTTAATTGACAGCTTGTTAACAGTTCATTAGGAATCCTGAAAACCATGTGGCAAAAACAAATCTATCTAGGGGAGAGGATGTGGTCCCTTCTTCTGAACCACTGTTTATTAAATTTCTCCAGAAACAAAACAGTGTGGTAGAAACAACCCACTGCCTCTTTTCAAAGCAAGTACTTTCTGTCCATCCCTGCTAAACTCTTCAGTTCCTGGGACACCAGGTTGTCCCAAAGCTGGAGCCTTGTTCTAGCAGATTGGGAGCCCATGGGCCTGTGATGAGTACATATACAAAGGTTCATGGGGCAGCAAAGGGAGGAACTCATTCATCTGTGAAGACACTTTTAAAGGCTCTAGGGATTACATGGCACCTGTGATCTTCCCACCTCCTACTCACCACTCCTCTTGGTCTCTGGAGACTTTAGTTCTAAGCCAAAATTCTTTCTTGTAATCTTCTCTGATCCTGCTAGGGAAAATTCGTCTTTGTGCCAATAACACTTTACATTTTCCTTCCGTTATATATCACATTATGTTATCACTACACCGGTGCTCCTCTCACCCTGAGCACCCATGAACTTGTGTTATGTCCATATCTGGATCCCCACATCGAGAAATCTGAGGTTGAATTGTTGGAATGATTGCTTTTAGGTCACCTTAAGCATTCTGCTCTTGACCACTCCCAGACCACCATCACCATCTGCCTCGCCTCAGTCTCAACCACCTAGAAGAATTACATGAGAATAGTGGGCTAGTCTTCAGGCCAAGCCTGTGTATTAAAATAGGTTGGCTTCTGAAAAATAAATTAAATCTGATTTCACTGCATCAGATATTTACCGAGTGCCTACTGTGTTCCAGGACTTGGGTATACGGTGGCAAACAGAACACAGTTCCTGCCCATATGGATGTCACTGATTATTAATTACAGTAATTGCTATAGATTATAAACTTAGGAGGAGCGTTCCATCTTTCAGATGAATGTGATATTTTTAAAGCCCTCTGGAGCAGAAATATACTAAAGGATACTTTAGTGCCAAGAGTTATTCTTTTTCAAAGTGTATCCATTGCTTCTTACTTCTGGAGTCCCTCCCCCCTTATGTGCATGCTGCCTTCTTGTCACGAAAAGGATCAGCACAGCAAACTATGAGCTTGAGAAAAAATTATTTGAAGAGTCAGCCACAGAAATATGACAAGGCTTCCTTAAATCTTTGTACTGATTGTTGAAAGATATGCTAACCTCATGCATGACCAGGCTTACTTGTGTAATCTTAGGATACTAGGTGATAACACTTGAACTTTGTTCATAAAATCTTTCCGTAGTTTTTAACTCTTATGAGGCATTTATGTCTTAATATCCTTGCATTATATTCAGGGTTTCAATAGTGCACTCTGGGAAAAACCCACCCAACATGGGGGCTTGTTTTCTTAAACGCTTTGGGCTGCAGAGATTTTTCTCCATCCAAAGAAGTCCAGCAGTTACCAGAGTTCTCTGGAAGGACTGAAATTAGTGAGCCATCATTGAAGCTACCAGAGAATTCAGCAATTCTCCAGCTGAGTCCCCACCCATCAAGCAAAATAAAGTATGTCACATGTCCGTGTCTTAGGATTTGTGGGAAACCAGTGAAGAGGCTGTTTTTCTTCTGCTGGTTGTGAGGTAGGCGGCTGATGAAGTCCCTTTGAGACCAAAGGGGATTTTTCTGGAGCTGCCAGTGACCACTATGTGAAGCTTGAAGATTTTGTCACTTTGGAGGAATGCAGACTGGAGAGACCATGAAATCAGGTCCTAAGTGAAATTGATGCCACCTCACCTGAAGCTTACCCTCTTTGGGCGTCCTACTTAGATGGACTGATAAAGCACTGGTGCCCTCCACTTGTTTTTGGCTTGAGTTAGTTTGAATTGTCACTTTTAGTGACACTTGAATTGTCACTGTTAGTTTTCCTGTCACTTGAAACTGAAGGGTTCCTAACCGCTGACTTTGCTAATATCCAAGGTGTTATATACATTAGAATCAATTGGTCAGAAATCAATAATGGAATGAAATTTAGCCAAAGACAGCAATTGTGAAAGATTCTGGGTAGGATAGCTCAGCTGTGGAAGTATCAACAAGATCTTTTTACCCCTTATAAAAAGTAGCCCTAGCAGGAATTCCTGGGAGGGTGATAACTGTCAGGTGTTGGGCAGTCTGGGATGCTAACCATGCTGGGCACTGGCCATGTTCCACTCTTCTGGGTCTGTTCCATTGCCTGTCCATAAGGCAGTTAGTGTTAAAGGGTATCATAAGGTGTCATAAGGAAATTCACCCTGGAAAGTCCTGGGCCACCATCCCTGGGGTAAGGGAGGAGACAGGTACTGAGTCTGAACATCACTTTATGTTATAGAGAGAGTGGGCTCCTCTAGACTGTAAGCCTCTGGAGCTGCACTACCCAATACAGTGGCCAGTGGTCACCAATGGCCATTGAGGAATGTGGCTAGTCTGAATTGAGTTGTGCTGTAAATGTAAAATATACGTGAGTCTTTGAAGATGTAGTATGAAAAAAACTGAAGTATCTCACTCATAATTGTTGGTATTAATTATATGTTGAAACTATAATGTTTTGATATATTGGGTTAAATAAAATAAACTATCCACACTAATTTCATTCATTTCTTTTTATACTTATTTTTTTTAAGTTTATTTACTTATTTTGAGAGAGAGAGAGAGCGTGCATGATTTGGGGAGGGGCAGAGAGAAGGAGAGAGAATCCCAAGCAAGCTCTGTGCTGTCAGCACAGAGACCAGCGTGGGGCTTGAACTCACAAACCATGAGATATGACTTCAGCCAAAACCACGAGTCAGACACTTAACTGAGCCATCCAGGTGCCCCTCTTTTTACTTTTATTAATGTGGCTGCTAATGTGGAAAATTTAACTTTACCTATGGGGCTCACACCATGTTTCTATTGGATTGTGCTTCTCTCGAGGTCAGAGACATTTCATTTGTTTCATATGCCAGAGAAACTTTTCTGTGTTGTTTTTAAGTGAATGGATCATGACTAAAACCTGCCATTGAGAGCAACCATCTGCAAACTCTCACAGCCTGTGTTTCCACTTTGTTGGTGGCTTTTCTGTAGATCTTGTACCACCCGATGTGGTGACATCCTGAGTAAGATGACACCCCTGAAAGTAGAAGGCAAAGTCTCTTTGCCTTTAGGACAGGTGACCATCCTAGAGCAAAAGTCCAGGAAAGAGGAGGCCTCAGACAGGAAAGAAAGAAACCTTGAAAGCTAGAGAAGGGAGCCCATCTCTTTGGATTTAGACAAAGAGGGTTCTAGATATGCCTGACACTTCTGGAGTAGGAATATGGAATGTGGTTTCTGCCACACAAAAGCAGTCTAGAAGCAGGTGGGGAATGGGTTTTAAGGGACCCTGTGGGCAATGAGAGAAAGCTAAACCTCTTAATCCAGATTATCTGGCTGTGTGTTACTCTGTGTTACTGTGGTTGAACAAAGCCTAATCTACATGCTGCCTTGTGGCCTCCATTGAGTTGGGTCTGCTCTCTGGGTTGTGTTGAGCCATGGTGGTCACAGAAGCAGAGTTGAATGAGATGACCACAGAAGAAGGAGAAGCCTGAGACCGGCTGCCCCTCTCTGTGTGAAGACGCTTGCTCCATGGACAACCTCAGAAAATTGGGTCTGATACTTATTGGAGTTATCTGTCAAGTAGCACATCTCTGAGGTAATGTCTGGTGGGACTGCCCCATTGATACCAAAAAGTGATCCAGTGATGAGGAAAGATGTCCCCCAGCATGTGCTTGCTCAGGCTGCTTTGGTGAATGACCTCCAGGACTTGCCTAAACCCAGTGACCCAATGCTAGGAGTCACTTCTAGAGTCACTTCCCAGCCCACTGGACAGAAGGATATCTTCTATACCCTGTGTCTACCTCAGTTTTTGCATTATCATATGCTAATATATTCGTTAATGGTCTTGTCCCCTCTACCAGATTGTGTCCTTCTCAAAGGCAGAGTTCATCGCTTATACCTCCTGGCCATGGCACAATGTTTGACATACAGCAGGCATTCAAATAATATTTTTTTTTAAAAGAAGGCAAGTGGGTGGTTAGGGCCATGGGCTTACATGGGCAGACGTGTGTGGACAGTGCCAGTCACTGGAATCAAAGACTGCAGATAAAGTACTTAGTGCACATAGCAAATGCATTTATGCATTATATATACATACATACATATATATATATATATATATATACACACACACACATACACATCTGCATTGATGACCACATTGTCCTTAATATTCTTGATCTTTTGTTCTTGTTGTTCTTGTTGGAGAAATATTGCCTCACTGGGATAGAAGTAAGGAGACCCTGCATGTAAATATACTTACCTTGCCCAGATTTAAAATAAGGATGATGGAGGACCAAATTGAGAATTCTGTGACTTGGTATATACTGCTGATCAAAGTTCGAATTGTAGTTGAACACAAGTGGGTGCTTCACTCCCTGGGTTATCTGAATCAGTCTACTTTAAAGTTTGGTGTAGACAAATGAGTGACCCAAGTCATGGCATGTTCCTGGAAGCTGCAAAGCTAAGGAGTTCCTTATATGCTACCCCCAAAACAGAAATTGGATTTGAATCCTTTTTCTGGCTTCTCCACAGCCCCAAAAGAACTCAAGTGGGCTGATGACACAGGAATGATCCTTTAGGAAGAAATGATTTGAACAGAGCTAATGACATCTATCAAAGTCTTAGAATTGTTCCAATTGCCAGCGTGGCCATTCCCACGATTTTCCACAGTGCAAGGCTGGGGAGTGATAGGTTTTAGTTGTTTGGGGGTTCTAGGGAAATGAGTACCAGCTATTATTTTAAAAATATATTTTAAGATTAGATATTTTCTGCAAATTATTCATGAAGTAAACCATTTGGTTGTAGCTTATTAGGAAAATCAGTATGAAAGTGGTACCAAATGGCACCAGAAGCTCCAGAAATTCTGGGTGAGAGGCTGATGTTTACTTTTCAGGGAGGTCTGTTGAAACTTGCAGCTTTCAGGTTCACTGGTACATTCACAGAATCAAAATCTTTAAGGTTGACACTAAGAAAGATTGACAGTTTAATAAGGAATTGGCATTGATCCTCAAGATCAAATTGAGTGCTGCTGTCATTTTTTATCGATGCCAAAAGACCTAAAATCAACCCTATGCCCCAAATTCATTTTAAAGTTCCATTCTTCTCTTGCCAAAGACTGTCCCATCTTCCTTGATTTGGTGTTTCAGCCTCTGTCCATTTCTCATTCAGTGTGTCAGTCTCCAGCTTTATAACTGGGTGGGCAGTCCTCCATCTCCGCTGAATCCCACAGAGAAATCTCAATGACATTACTTTGTGGAATAAATGACCTTATTTCTTGATCTTCGACTTACAGCCTCAGAATCTTAACTTACTTCTAAACAGATACTGTCTTGATTCCATCCTGATGACCTCTTCTTTTCTCCTTGGAGTACGGGCTCTGCTGCTAAGCCCAGTGCCTCCGAGAAGGATCTTCCTACTTCCTGGTCTGGGTGGCTGTGAAGTGTCTGTTTCTTTCTGAAATCTCAAGCATCAAGTGTGCTTACCAGGATGCAGGACTTGGTAACCTAGATCAGTTTTTAGTGACAGCCCAAGCATTTTCAGCACTCTTATTTGTTTTTCAAGGAAATTTTGGATTATCTTCTATGACTCTTCCCAATTTCTGCCTGCCACACTGCTAGTAACGCATGACCAGAATTGGAAAAGGTTTGCTCTATAGAGAGACTTCACTTCTCACTCTTCTTTGTCCTTGATGATGCTCTCACCTTCCCTAAACCTTCACCTTCTTTTTTGTGAAATTGTCAAATTGTGCATATTATTTTTTGATAACTACAGATTGGGGACAAATTCTGCACGTTTCTTAGCGATTCTTTTCATGTATACCATGAAAATGGTTGTATGTGTATTCAAATACTTAGTTGCCTAGTGTTCATGGAATTTATTGGACTCCACACTTGTTCATTTACTAGTTACATGATTTGATTTGAACCAGTTACTTTGCCTCTCCAGTTCTCAGTTTCCACAACTATAAAATGAGGATAGTGGCATTTACCTCATAGAATTATTCAGAGGCTTACATTAGCTATGCACTAGCAAATACCTGAGAAATGGAAAGTGATCAATAAAATTAGATCCCACCCATATTCTTAATGCTATATACATAAGAAGCTCTAAGGTGAAATGCAGTTACATAGTGAGTTAAAAAGACTCTAGACAGTGTTTAGAGACAATTACCTTGTGAAATCTGCAAACTTTTGAATAAAATAAAAAAGAAATTAGATACTTTAGATATTTTTATGAACCATGTGAAACATTTTGGATGGAGCTGTGCTTACATAAATTAAAATTTTAAATCAAAGTAAAATGAGGAATGGAATTTTTAGGAAATTTTCAAATGTTGCAGCAAAAAAACCAAACGATATACCATTTTGCAAGTCTGAAAATTTTAAAAGACCTATGCTTGCTCAAAATTGGCCAAAACCATGGCTTTGGAATGCTAAGGTTCACTCCAGAGGTATCTGTAAATTTTCATTGCATATGAGAAGCAGGGACTAGTTGACAACAAGCTTCTTTTCACAAAAGAAAAATCTCAAGAAACCCTCTTTTACTACGGTATTGGTCTACATGGTACAAGAGAATCACCTACAGACCCTGTCATTCATGGTATCAGCCACTCTGCACTTGTTTCTATGTGACTCGATAACATCAGGCAAGCGTGCCCTGGTTGTGAAGGGATGAGGGAGGGGCTGGCATTTTGCTATCCGTGACTTAACAGAGATGCTTAAAGAAGGTTCATCCATTCTACCAATGGGCAGTTTTTATGGAGCTCAAAATATATACATTCAGGAGGACCTGTTTACAAAAGAGAATGCAAAGCTACAAAGACAAAATTAAATCCAGAGCCTTGAAAGGGTCCCCAGAGGGTGAAGAGGCCTGACGCTTAGGCTTCAGAAACCTCTGATAAAAAGCAGTTCCAACCAGCTCATTATGAAATGTGGAAGGAGCTGAAATCCTAGAGACTGATGTTTCAGGCTGGTAATGGTTGTCCCTCATCTCCAGGGGCTGAGCTGTTGTCAGAAAACGGGGAATTGCAAAAGATGAATTTGAGAATGAACACCAAGATGTTTTCTAATTATAATTTGTGTTTCATTACACTGTGCAAAATGTCAATGCTAAAATCACTTTTAAGCTAATAAAAATACCAAGAACTCCTACATAATTTGGTTTCTGTATGCAATTTATCAAACTTTGGTAGATGCATTATAGTGCCATATGTGGTCTTTTAAAATAACTTGCGAACTACATGTAACAGAAATGGAGTCTTTCACCAGAGATGATGATTTGGGGGCCCATTGTGATTTCTAAGCTATTGGAAATATTTTTGTAGAGGGTGAAGCATGATCTTATGTTCCTGTGAGTTTTTTAGTTGGGTAAATATCAGAAGGATGATTTTCAAAATTTCTTTTCAAACTTAGGATTGGGAATTTATTATTTGACTATTTTAAACTTCACACTTAAATCGGTATGCCAACTATCATCAAAGTCTTTGAACTATTTTAATAACTTAAATGCTGTATTTCCCTTTTCAAACATCCCTTGAATATAACCATATGGATTCTAGAGTCTGAAGACTCAGGTTTATTTTGAACACCCTCCTAGGATTTTAGGAATAACATTCATTTTAATCTTTTAAATATTTTCTTGGTAGAATACTTTGCTAAATGCCCTAGAAGAGTTAATTTGACCCTTGAGGCCATCATAAGGCCCTGTTTTCAGAGAACTGCAAAGTCAGGTTGTCCCTTTTTCTCTTTTCCTTTTGGCATCTCTTCCTTTGGCCCTTTCTTGCCTGGATTCTATGGAATAGCAGTTTGTTCCAAGCCTCCCCCCTCCCCCGCTCCCCCCCCACCTGTTTTGCTTGCCGGCAGCCTGCTTACAACCATTGTGATGTACAATTAGTACTGAAGCCCATGCAGATAATAAAAGAATCATCATAAAAGCACTAAACAGAGCAAATAACATTTCAGGCTGGATTTAGTCCCAAGTACCTGGCGCTCTGACACAGGGAGGTACATAAACCCAGAAGCCAAATAAGATCACACTCCAGTTGGCTGTGGAGGGATGGGATTGTATACACACACACACACACACACACACACACACACACACATCCTGCAATGGTCAAATTCAGACATTAATCAGGACTGCATGCAGAGTAAATATTATAAATTCGAAGCTAAAAAGGACCTGGAAAAACAGGTAAGCCTGTAGGCTTAATGTAGCTTTAGAACAGTCATTTTGGCCTAAGGGTGACAAGACAAGAGACACATTCAGATTAGATGGGAAGAGTGAAGCCTTTGTGGGGGTGGGACTCTGGGGTCTTGGGCAGACTTTAAACCAGGGACCGGAACTACCACCTTGCCCTTGGCCTGGCCAATCTACATCTCTGTACATCAGTTTCCTCTTAAAAATGTAAATAAAATACTGGCTTGCTTTGCTGAAACAGCTTCCACCAAGCCTCCTGAGATTTTACCTGCTAAATCAGAATCCACCAAGGAGGTGTTTCCTGGGGGTGAGATGCAGTTGCTTCTTTTCTAAATAAGTTCATTTAAATCACAGTAATAGTTAATAGTCAAGTGCTAACTCTGGAGTGGGACTGAGGTTGTGAACTACACAACAATTAATAAATCATCAGCTCTCAGCTCTGCACACTGCCTTATAAAGTGTACCAGGAAAGAGAAAGAAAGATGAAGATCCATTTCTTAGGTATCACCTCCTAGCACTGCCCTGCACACTTTTCTTAAGTATCCCTTGGGAAAGGTGAAGTCACTTTCCCAAGTTCACACAGCTGCGAAGAGTCTGGGTTTGAACCTATTCAATCTGATTCTTTTTTTTTTTTTTAACATTTATTTATTTTTGAGAGACTGAGAGAGACACAGCATGATTGGGGGAGGAGCGGAGAGAGAGAGAGAGAGAGAGGGAGACACAGAATCTGAATCGGGCTCCAGGCTCTGAGCTGTCAGCACAGAGCCCGATGCGGGGCTTGAACCATGAGATCATGATCTGAGCCAAAGTTGGACACCCAACCGACTAAGCCACCCAGGCGCCGCAGACCCTATTCAATCTGATTCTGATTTAAGAGTGCTCCTGGAGCTTCCCAACCAGGTCTCCTCCTTCCCTCTGGGCTTTCTTGAGGCTGTCATCATAGGAGAGGCATTTGGTCGAGCCCTGGAGCCCCACTGGAGAGGTAGTTCAGCCTCTGTCTCCCCTTTCCAGCCCTGTGGTTGAGACGGATACTAAGCCCAAGCTTGGCGATTATTAGGTGGTTAGAAAGATCAGGGGCAGTTCTGTGTGTTTGGAGAAGGCCAAGTTTGTCCAGGTAAATTCAAGCACCGTGTTTTCCCAGAGACCCAGGGATACTTAAGAAAATTGTGCAGGGCAGTGCTAGGGGCTGATACATAAGAAATGGATCTTCATCTTTCTTTCTCTTTCCTGGTACACTTTACAAGGCAGTGTGCAGAGCTGAGAGCTGATGATTTATTAATTACATTTTCCAGATGGAATGGCAGCCTAAGGGGTGATTTTCAACCTAAAATAGACACTGAAAATGCAGAGATGCTCAGGATCTAGTAACCGACCTTAATATTTTCATCTTTGCAACTAAGCCTGAAAAGACTGCCAAGTTGGAGGCAACCGTTACTTTTCTGAGAGGTTGGTTTTTATATACTGCAGAGAAAATAGTTCTTTATGAATACTCTCCAGCCTCAAAACCTCCATTTGTACCCAATTCAATCACAAGTCTGAATTATATTAACAACTTACTATTGCATTTATATCACAAGATTTTTCCAGTTTAATTTTTAACAGAGCTCAAAGAGAGTGAGATCAGAATAGATTCTTTCACTTTAGTAGAGAAATTGTTTGCAAGTCTGCATGATTGGTACCTTAGGTGTGCCCAGGGTCATTTTTGCCTAGTTTTTTAACACTGTAAATCGGATCTGACTTCAGCACACTGTGTATTCACACCCAACATAAATGAAGCTATTTTGCAAAGCTTAAGCATGTTTGTGTGTTTTGCGTCCTTTCTAATCTCCTGATAAAGCTTCTGAACCTCAGAAAACAACCACTGGCCTCCAGAGGTTGCTGGAAGTTATTATTTTTGTTTGCTCAACGTGAAGAAAACTAATCCTCCAATACATCACATTGTGTGTGTTTTTCTCCTCGTGGCATTTGAGTATTAGTCTTCAGCACGATATATACTTATTACCTTTTTTTCCTGGTTTTGGTGGTGTGCATTTTAATAGCAGAGGGGATTTGCTGTTTATTAGGAAGGAAAATCGAGGGAGAAAAGTTATTATTACATTAAACGATCCTTTGCTTGCATAAAGAAGATTCTCTGGGGCTTCATTGGGAAAAAAAACAAACAGGAGGTAAATGTCCTAGATGTTTACAGGTTAAACATTCCATAAGTGGCTCAGAATCAGCCCTTCCTGGCAATCTCGAGGTGGCTAATTGCTGAAGCATCCAAACCGTTTGAGCAACTTCATTTTCCCCAGGGATCGACACTCACAACAGGATAATGCTTACCCTGATAGAAGTGTCACAGTGGGGACCCAGCATAATATGCTGATATGATATCAAAAATAGCATTAAGGTAATTACATTTTGCACTTGTAATATTTCACAGGCAATAATACAGGAGAAAATTGCCCCTTTTTTTTTTATTTTGGTAACCTGGTCATTTAAAACTGTAGCTGCAATGAAGCTGACATATTGGGTGGGTTGTTGTTTCTTAAATGTGTGCTCAATTTATAAATGCATAAATGCAGTCATTACTCTAACCATTTGACTGGGGTTAAAAGAACCGAAAGTAGTAAATGGCAACTGTTTCAACGGGTAGCATAAGAGGTATATTTTTAATTGTAGGAGCAGAGAAATGAGAAGAGAACTCCTTTGCCAAGGACAGTTTGGTATAATAGAAACACTGCCTTGAGAGGCCAAAGACATGGGATCTAGGCTCTCTTCCCCTACCTTTGCTGTGTGACATTGTGCAAGTTATTGAACCTCTCTGAGTTACTGCTTCATTTTTTAAAAATTGTATTTATTTTTGAGAGAGAGAAAGAGAGAGAAAACAAGAGAGGGTGTGGGGGAGGGGCAAAGAGAGAGGGAGACACAGAATCAGAAGCAGGCTCCAGGCTCTGAGCTGTCAGCACAGAACCCAACACAGGGTTCAAAGTCACAAACCTCGAGATCATGACCTGAGCCAAAGTCGGAGGCTTAACCAACAGAGCCACCCGGTCGTCCCTGAGCTCCTGCTTCAAACAATAGTGCTAGATAGGCTGATCTTTGCAGACCATATCAACTGTAATATCTATTACAGAAGGGATTAAAAATTGTTTCAATTTAGTTATTGAGTTTTTAAATAGCAAAACATTTCAGGAGGTTTATTTCACCACAAATGTAAATTTTCTTTTTGCCAAGGGAGCATCACAGCCTTCTGAATATTGGGGCTCACACTGTGTTTTCTTTAGACTCTTGAAATTTTGGCAGTGGCTTTGGGTGAAAAATGTTACTGATTTAACTTCCCCGAAGAAACCTTCATCCTTCTGTTGTTCCAGGTGCACTTGGTGAGGAGTCTCAAATGCTGCCACTTTCTTAAACCACTCATGTCACTACTTTCTCATCCAGGCATTTATTTGGCAAATCTTAGGGGCACCTGGCTGGCTCAGTTGGAAGAGCATGTGATTCCTGATCTCAGGGTTGTGAGTTCAAGCCCCATGTTGGCTGTAGAGATTACTTAAAAATAAATAGACAAATAAACTTTAAAAAAATATATATAGTTTCATTATTTGGCACATCTTTATTGAGCAACTATTATGTGCTGATACTGTGCTAGGCTATGAGCTTGCAGTAGTGAATGAGATACAGGCCCTCCTGCAGCTTAGTCACAACAGTATATCTAAATATATTTTTATATATATTATCTAAAAAATATTTTTTTTTTATTGCAAGAGACAGAAGTCCATTCATTAAAGCTAATTAAGGGGGCTTCTCAGAAGGACCCTAGGGCATCTCCTACAAGCCTGGGGCAGGAAGTAGAGCTGGTTGTTGTAAAGACTGGAACAAAGCACTTGATACTTTCAGGGCCCAGGCAAAGGCTCCCTCTTTCCTTCTCCCTGGGGCTACATAGCTCTCATCGCTGCTGCTCATTTCCTTCATTCTTACCTTTGCAGAGCACGTGTGTCTGACCACTTTCATCCACCTGCACAGAAGACCCACTGCTAGCCCATGTGACAACGTTGTGCAAATTACAAGAAAATGCCCCTTCCCAGGCACATAGTGTGGCAAGCTGGGTTCGGTGTTCACTTGCCCCTCAGTTGGGCGCTCTCATACATTTGGTCCTTCGTACATGTGGCCTTATCTTTGTGAACCCAACATGATGTCTTGAGCTCCCAGTTCCCCATGTCCTTCTAGCTAGGTTTCCCACAGGGCAATGACCGTGTCTTCATGACCCAAACTCAGTTTCCTCAGAGAGAGAAGTTAGTTGGGCCAAGGGTCTCATGAAGACAATTGCATGTGTCCAGAGTGAGTGAGAAGCAGACCCATGATAAATAGGGTTTTGCGGGGAGACACTGAATATCTCTAGGAAACACACCGCTGCCTGGGCTGGACGTTCCTTAGAGGGGACACACTCTAGGGGATGAGTGGCATCTGAATCAGAAGCTGTGTGATGCGACATATACCTGAGCCCTGGTCTTGCCCCCAAATCACTCAGACCCAGTGGATTTGGAAGAGCAAGATGTTGGATGACAATGACAGCTGCACTCCATCCAGTATCAGAAAACCTTAGGGTCTGCAGAGAAGGTCACTACATAATGATAAAGGCATCAATCTTTTGCACACTCTGCTCCTACAATCTCATCTGAGATGGAGACCCCTGCCATGGGCATTTCATAGTTGTCCCCTTTTCATACAGCACCTGTCATGGGATCGCCAAGACACAGGAAGCAGGAACATATGTCACAGGGAGGAATCTGTATTTCTTGAAATGCAGTTCTCAAAAATCTCACTCTGAACCCCTTGCATCTTATAAATGTAGGAGAACTCCTACAAAAGGTGCAAGTATTCATCAGGGGTATCTTTTTTTCCCCCCTAAGTTTATTTATTTATTTTGAGAGAGAAAGAGAAAGCAAGAGTGGGGAAAAGGCAGAGAGAGAGGGACAGAGAGAGAATCCCAAGCAGGCTCTGCACTGTCAGCATGGAGCCCGATGAGGGACTCAAACTACGAACTGTGAGATCATTACCTGAGCTGAAGTCTGATGCTTAATGACTGAGCCACCCAGGAGCCCCAGGGGTATTTTTTATACCTGCCAGCTATAAGCTTTGTAGATGGAGATCTGTTGAAAGGTCTATTTTAGCTGCTAAAAAGTAACTGGAATGTATTATCTCGTTGTACCATGAGTTGTGTCAGAGCTTTTGCATGATATCTAATATCTTTATCCATAAATAGATAAATAAATAAATAAATAAATAAATAAATAAAGGAAAAGCTCCACCACGCCCCAAATGGTTGATTGAGGTAGACTTGCCCCATTAAGAAGTTCACCTGGGTCAAGCAAGGTAGCTCAGTGGGTTCATGCTTTGGCCCAATATCTCTACTCCAAACCCATACTAATGAGAGATAAAATATTAAAGTGGAAAACCAAAAAGGTATAAAAAGCCAGACTCAGAAATAAGATAATTCTGTGGACAAGAAATGCAACATGAATGGGGTGGAGTCCTTGAGCTTGGTAACTCCGGGTCTGGAAGTGAACAAGGATGATTAGGAGGTCCACCTCTGGGGGTAAAAATGATTAATAGTGTTCACTGGGCCACATTCACTGCTGCTGAAAGCTGGGAGCTAAGATTTAGCTCCTTCGTGGAAGGGGCTAGAAGCGCTAATCACTGCCTGGGGCTATGCTGACATTTCTCACTCAGTGCTATTAACACTGTGGACCAGATAATTCTTTGTAGTAGGGTTGTTCTCTACACAGTAGGATGTTTAGTAACATCCCTGGCCTTTACCCACAAGATGCTACTAATAGCAAACACCAACCTTTTGTTGTGACAACAACAAATACTCCAGACATTGCCAAATATCTCCTGGGGGAAAAATCAGCCCTGGTTGAAACCACTGGACTATAAAGTGATGGAGGTTGGAGAACACAGAGCCTCCCAAGTAAGAACTTAACCATGTTGTCCCCTGCCTCATGACTGAATCTATGTTTTCCCAATAATACATGGGACAGGAACCCTTAAATATGGTTTGGGGACACTTGGGTGGCTCAGTTGGTTAAATGTCCAACTTCAGCTCAGGTCATTATCTCACAGTTTGTGAGTTTGAGGCTTGAATCGGGCTCTCTTCTGTCAACTCAGAGTCTACTTCAGATCTTCTGTCTCTTCTCTCTCTTCTCCTTCCCCACTCATGCTCTTTTTCTCTCTCTCAGAAAATAAAAATAAATAAATAATAATAAAAGATCTGTTTAGGTTGGCCTTTGCGGAGGTAATTGCAAAGCTGTCACATAAGGGGAGCAATGAAAGGCAAGCAATCAATAAATAACAAATAAGAAATATTGGAAATAAAGTATTACAGTCACTGAATCAAAATAGTAATAGGATAAACTCTAGATCATACACAGTTGAAGACAGAATTAATGAATTGGAAGATAGTACTGAGGAGATAATTCAAAACGTGGCACTAACAGGGAGGACATTTTAATAAAACAAATCAGTAAGATTTTTAAAAAAGCTAACCAACATGGAGGATAGACCAAGGACTACAACATAGGAAGTGGCACAGAAATAATATCTGAAAAGAAACTGAAGACGTGACCTCCTTAGGTTCAAAGTGCATGCCAAATTCCAAGCAGTAAATATAAAGAAAAACTCACATCTAGACACGTCATAGTAAAACTGCAATACATAAACTATAATTTCTTATAAGCAATAGTAAAGGGCAGCAGACACTGAAATAATATGTTCAAAGTGGTGAGGGACAAATACGTTGACCTAGAATTTTTCTACCCCACAAAGCTATTCTTGTAGAGCAGCGTTCTGCAAATTTTTTCTGAAAGGGCCAGATAGTAAATATTTCAGTCTTAAGGGCCATATAGTCATTTTGACATGATCACACCTGTGTCACATTTGGGATGAAGATAGAAATACTGAATAATTTGAGACTTTGTTGTACAATTAAGTGGGTAGCTTAAAATATTAAGGATAACCATTAGAAAAATAGCAATACAATCTATTGCTTTTAAACCAACAGAATAAATAAGAGGAGTTATTAAAAATTTTGTCAATCTAAAAGACGCCGGAAAAAGGAAAGAGATAAGCCAGGAGAATGGATTAGCTAATGGAAAAAACAAAATATGAAGGCAGAAACAATTCTGTAATCACAAGAAATGTAACTAACCCATTAAATGACAAAGACTACCAGATTGGATCAAGACTAAGTAAAAATAAAACACCACAAAGTCCAACTAGATTTGGACCCCCAATTTTAAAGGACTGTCTATTGTAAATTGCATTAGAAGGCAAACACTTTCAGATTATTCTTTTGCTCTAGCTAATGTCCAGTTTCTGGAGATTTAATATCTTGTGGTGAGATCAATTCCAGCAGTCCTTTTCCTGAACTGATGGCTCAAAAGTGAGAGAATTGGATTAGAAGACACCTAACGTCTTTTCAACTCAAAAGTTCAACTCTAATGTTCTCCCAATGTGGCATCTTTGTGGGCAGAGCTTAATGCTGGCATTCTGGAGAATCAGGGGAACACTGGATACTACTATCCACTTTGATGGAGGCTGGCCTTGTCACTTGGCCATATAACATTTCAATTGTAGTCTCAGTTTTCACATTGTCACCGAACTATGATAAGGAGCCTTTTGCAGATGGACAGATGCTTGTTACTACCATACGCTTATAGGCAGTGTGGAGATTGACCTGTGAGAGGCAGGAGAGGGCTTTTTACTCCTAATATGTTATGAAAGTTTGATCAGAGTGGGAAATTTCTGTCATGGGTGATTAGTATCAGCTCAGATTAATATTCACTTTCCCTAATTCAGTATGAAAAGTGCCAACATAAGGACACTTTGCTGTGAGATGGAGAGAGAATGCAGAATGATGCCGCTCACAAGGTCTAGTGTCTCCTTTCTAAAAAATGGGAGCCTCCTCCCACCCCATTTATTCATTTTTAGAAAAGCTTCACCTCCTTTCTTTAATATTAGATTTTTTCAGCTTTATTGATATAGAATTGGCAAATAACATCATGTATCTTGAAGTGTATAGTGCAATGATTTGATATTTATACATATTGCTAAATGATTATCACAATAAGGTTATTTAACATCTCTACCACTTCACAGTTACAATTTTTGACGTATGATGAGAACTTTTACGATCTACACTGTGAGTGGGGTGCCTGGGTGGCTCAGTTAGCTGAGTGTCTGACTCTGGATTTCAGCTCAGGTTATGATCTCACAGTTAGTGAGTTCGAGCCCTGCTCAGGCTCTGTGCTGACAGCACTGAGCCTGCTTGGGATTCTCTCTCTCCCTCTCTCTTTCTGCTCCCCCCCACTCTCTATCTTAAAATAAATAAACATTTAAAACAAAGATCTACACTATTAGTAACTTTCTAATATATACTATTGTAAACTATAGTCACCATTATGTACATTATCTAGAACTTACTCATCTTATCATTAGAAGTTAATGCCCTTTGACCACCTTCACCCATTTCTCCTGCTTTCCTCCTCTGGCAGTGATTAATCTGCTCTCTGCTCCTAGGGGTTCAGTTTTTTTAGATTTCATATATACATGAGATCATATGGTAGTTGTTTTTCTGTCTCTGACTTATTTCACTTATGCTAACTTGAAAAGATAAATGCATCCCCCTGCAACAACACAGATTAAACTTGAGGGTTGTTGCAAATGGCAAAATTGCCATTTTTATGGCTGAATAATATTCCACTGCATATACATACTACATTTTCTTTATCCATTCATCGATGGACACTTAGATTGTCTGCATATCTCAGCTATTGTAAATAATACTGCAGTGAACATGGGGATGAATTTATCTTTTCAAGCTAGTGTTTTAAATGCCTTCAGATAAATACCCAAAGTGGAATTGCTGGATCATATAGTAGTTCTATATTATTTAAAATTTTTTTTAATGTTTATGTGTTTTTGAGAGGGAGAGAGAGAAACAGAGTGTGAGCAAGGGAGGAGGGCAGAGAGAGAGAGAGAGACATGGAATCCGAAACAGTCTCCAGGCTCTGCGCTGTCAGCACAGAGCCTGATGTGGGGCTCAAACTCAAACAATGAGATCATGACCTGAACCGAAGTTGGATGCTTAACCGACTAAGCCACCCAGGCACCTCTATATTAGTTTTTTTGAGGAACCTCCATATTTATTCCTTTGGTGGTTGTACCAATACATTTCCTCCAAAAGTGCACAAGGGTTTTTCTTTTCTCCATATCCTCACCAGCACTTGTTTTCTTGTCTTTTTGATAATAGCCATTCTCACAGGTATGGGTGATATCTCAGGATGGTTTTAATTTGCATTTCCCTGATAATTAGTGATGTTGAGCACATTTTCATGTACCTGTTGGCCACCTGTATGTCTTCTTTGGAAAAATGTCTGTTCAAATCCTCTGTTCATTTTTTGATCAATTGTTTTGGGGTTTTTTTTCTGTTTGTTTTGCTATTGAGTTGAAGGAGTTCTTTATATATTTTGGGTAGTTAGTCCTTATTAGATAATGTGGTTTGCAAATATTTTCCAGGTTCTCTTTTTTTTCATTTTGTTGATTTTTTTTAAGTTTGATGTGGTCCTACTTGTTTATGTTTGGGTTTGTTGCTTGTACTTTGTTGTCATGTCCGTGAGATCATTTTGAGAAGGACTGCATTGAGATGGCGTTGGGTAATACGGATACTATAATAATATTAACTCTTCCAATCCATGAATGCAGTATATTCATTGTTGATCTTTCACCTTCTTGGTTAAATTTATTCCTAATTATTTTATCATTTTTTATTGTTTTCCTTATTTCTTCTTCTGATAGTTCCTTGTTAGTTTATACAAACTCAACTGATTTTGTATGTTTTCCTACAAAGGTATTTTCATACCTTGCAACTTTACTGAATTCCTTTATTCTCATTTGTGTTGTTAATCTTTTCCCTTTTTTCTATTTTTATTTCAACGACTTCTGCCCTAAGCTTTGTTATTTCCTTCCTTCTGCTAACTTTGGGCCTAGTTTGTTCTTGTTCTTCTAGTTTCCAGTGATGTTTATTTGAGACCTTTCTTTTAATTTAAATTTCCCTTTTAGAACTGCTTTTGCTGCATCCCACAAATTTTGATATGTAGTGTTTTCATTTTCATTTGTCTCGGATTTTTTTAATTTTTCTTTTGATTTTTCTTTGATCTATTCGTTGTTCAAAAGTGTGTTTCCATGTGTTTGAAAATTGTCTCACATTCCTCCTGTTACCAATTTCTAATTTCATACATGTGGTCAGAAAAGATGAGACTTGTTTTGTAGCCTAACAACATGATATATCCTAAAAGATATTCCATATATACTTGAGAAGAATGTGTATTCTGCTGCTATTGGATGGAATGTTCTATATATGTTTGTTAAGTCCATTTGGTCTATAGTGTTGTTGAGATCCATTGTTTCTTATTGATTCTCTGTTTAGATAATTTAGCTGCTGCTAAGAATGGGGTATTAAAGTCCTCTTATTACTCTTTATTTCTCCTTTTAGTTCTGTATTTGCTTTATATATTTAGGTGTGCTGATGTTGGATAATATAAATATTTAGAATTTTTATATATTCTTGATGGATTGACCACTTTATCATTATGTAATGACTTTGTTGTCTCTTTTTATCATTTTTAGCTTAAATTTTATTTTATTTTTTTCTGATAGAAGAATTGGTACCACTGATTTCTTTTGGTTACCATCTACTTGGAATTTCTTTTTCCATCTTTTCACTCTCTGTCTTTGTATGTCCTTAGAGCTAAAGGGAGTCTCTATAGACAGCATATTCCTGGATCTTGTTTTTCTACCTGTCCAACATTTTGTGTCTTTTGATTGGAGAATTTAATCCATTTACTTTTAAAGTGATTATGAATAGGCAAGAACATACTAGTGCCATTTTGTTAAGTGTTTTGTAGATCATTTGTACCTTGCTTTCTCTTTTGCTACCTTTCTTTGTAGTTTGAGGATTTTTTTTAATGTGGTGGTATGCTTTAACCTTTTTATTATAATCTTTTGTGTATCTGCTAAAGGTTTTTTTGTTGTTGTTATTGTCACCAGGAGGCTTACATAAATTATTTTATATTTATAATATTCTATTTTAAGCTGATAACATCTTAACTTCCATAGCACACAAAAACTTTATACTTTTGCTTCTTTTTTAATGTTTATTTATTTTTAAAAGAGAGAGAGAGCAGGAGAAGGACAGAGAGAGAGAGAGGGAGACACAGAATCTGAAGCAGGCTCCAGTCTCTGAGCTGTCAGTACAGAACCTGATGTGGGCTCTCTCTATATAATGTTAATTAACATCCTTTTACTTCAGCTTAAAGAACACCCTTCAGCATTTCTTGTAAGGCAGGTCTAGTGATGATGAACTCCCTCAGCTTTTTTATTTTGGGGAAAACTCTTTCTCTTCATTTCTGAAGGACAGATTTTCCAGGTATAGTGTTCTTGGTTGACATGGTTTTTCTCTTAGTATTTTGAATATCTCATCTTACTTTCTCTTGGCCTGCAAACTTTCTGTTGAGAAATCTGTTAATAGCCTTATCTCCATTCACAAATTAATAAGAATAAGAATAGGAGTAAGAATAAGAATAAGAGTATTGATATGTAACAACCTATAAGGAGTATTTACTATGTACCAGGAATGGGATAAATTATTTACAGCTATTAACTCATTGAATTCCCTCCAATACCACCAATATCTCATTTTATGTATGTGGAAACTGAGGCTGAGAGGTGTTGTGGCTTACCCAGTTTCACTCAGCCAGCAAGCAGCAGTATAGGACCCTAATCTGAGCAGGTGGGACTGGGATTCAACCAGTGGGAGCACGGCTGCCCCTTTTGTGGATGTAAAGGTTGTAGGGTTCTGTTTGTTTCTTTGTTTGTTGTTTTTGAGGATCCTGTAGGCTCTGGACCAGGATTTCTCAACCCTGCCACTATTGACGTTTTGAGCCAGAAAATTCTTTTTTGTGGGGGCTGTCCTGTGCCTTATAGGATGTTCAGTAGCATCTCTGGCCTATACCCATGAGCTGTCAGAAGCACCTCATCCCCTAAACCTGAGCTGTGAAAAACAAAACTGTCTCCAGGAATTACCAAATGTCCCTGGGTGGCAAAGTCTTCCCTGATTAAGAACCACTGCTCTAGGGGCGCCTTGGTGGCTCAGTCAGTTAAGCACCTGACTCTTGGTTTAGACTCAGGTCATGATGATCTCGAGCCCCACATTGGGCTCTGTGCTGACAGTGCAGAAGCTGCTTTAGATTCTCTCTCTCTCCCTCTCTCCCTCTCCGCCCCCCCCCAAAATAAATAAATAAACATTAGAAAGAAAGAAAGAAAGAAAGAAAGAAAGAAAGAAAGAAAGAAAGAAAATTCTCTAGATCAAGCTCTTCTACTCTCTGCTGGAGTGTCTCACACAGCCTGATGTAAGTCTCACTTCCTTCCTGCCTCTCTACATTGACAGGAGCTATTGTTTGCAGGGGTAGGAGCAACTCCAATTTTTATTTCAGTTGAGGGTAGGTTTCCTGAGTCTTGAGATTTTCTTGTGATAAAGCCACCCGGGCTTCTATTGGTCCAGTAAAAATGAAAGACTTCTTCATGTCGAATGTCAGTCCCCCTGGGTTGTCTGCCCAGTTCCTCCTTCCTGGGAATTGCACCCCACGTCCACAATCAGCTATGTGTCTGGCCATAACTGAGGGCCCAGGGTAGACATCTCACTGCAACCAAACCAGTCAGTTCTGTCGCCCAGGAAATGGGAAGTGGCACAAGAGTGAGTCTATCCTGGTGGCTAGAGCCCTGACTTGCCAGTATAGCAGCTCTAGTGGCCATCCTCCTGCCCCATGCACCGACTGGTATAGAGCAGTGGCTCTCTAAGTTGGTGCTCAGATCGGCAGGAGGAGCACTGCTTGGGAACTGGTGCAAAATGAAAATTCTCAGGCCCTTCCTCAGACCTACTGATTTGGGCACCCTGTAGAGAAGCCCAGTAATCTGCATTTTAACAAGTCCTCCAGGTGATTCTGACACACACTAAGTTGTATAGAGGGAGAAAGAGACCAAGGGAATATGATCCATGAGAGAAAGAAAGAGCTTCTGTGGATGAGGTAACATCCCAGTTCTCAGTTCCATTCCTCCTGATGCCCAGCTGGCCAGGTACCTTCTCCTGGCTTTGCTGAGATACTTCTATGTCCTAATAACAAAATATGCCCTGACATATTGTTTTTTTTCCCCTTAAGTTGATTGAAGTCAGTTTCTTTTGCTTGCAGGTAAAAATTCCTTACTCACTTCACAATATGACTCTATACAATTCATGCAGAGAGGAAGTTATATGGAGTAATATCATCCCAGCTGCTTGGGAAAAGACTGTAATTTTATTTAAAAAAATTTTTAAGTTTATTTATTTATTTTCTGAGAGAGATAAAGTGTGAGTGGGGAAAAGGCAGAGAGAGAAGTAGAGAGAAAGAATCCCAAGCAGGCTCTGCACTGTCAGCACAGAGCCTGATGTGGGGCTTGAACCCACAAACCACGAGATCATGACCTGAGCTGAAGTCAGATGTTTTACTGACTGAGCCCCTCAGGCACCCCCAAGACTATAATTTTGTTAAGGACTATTAGAAATATTTTAAACCTCCAGATAAAATACCCACTTATTTTTCCTTATTATCAAGAGCAAGAATTTGTGTGTGTGCATGTATGTCTATTTACAGAAGTTTATCTACTGGAAAAAACCCCACCTTTCCCCCCCCTCTTATCTCTCTTTGTAATTTTTATTCAACAATACTTAAAGGCATTTTCTTGACTTTTCTCTCACTTGTCTATTAGCCTGGAGGTTAGCCTGCAGTTAGCCTGCAGTTAGCCTACAGGTTAGCTAACAGTTAAGGTTAGCCTACAGTTAAGGTCAATCTCAGTCAGAAGACAAATATTTATTGAATGCCCACAATGTGCCAAGTATTCAGAGTCAATTGGTCATGGTTCCCAGACAGTCTCCTCTCAAAGAAATTATAGTTTTGTAGGAGAGAATGCAGTCTTACTATATTGTATGTTATAACACAGTGTGGTAAGTCCAGTGTTGGGTTTGTATACAAGGTTCAGAGGAAGCCCAGAAGAAAGAGGGATGAAAAGAGTGGGAAAGTTCTGGGAAAAGGGGAAGGAGGGGTGGTGGTCAGAGAAGTCTTCCTGTAAGAAGTTCCACCTGAATTCAAGACTTGGAAATATGATTAGGTATCCACCAGGCAGAAAAGGAAGCGAGAGAAGGAGGGTGTTTAATTTGTGATTTGAAAGTATCCCAAGGGACGGATTTGATGTTTGGTTCCTCACTCTGTTCTTGATTCTGACCGACTTGGAGGGCTACGGTATATTATAGGAGCACTGAAAATAAGGCAAATAATTTTTTAGTTTCTTAAGACCTCTGGAAACTGTCTCCATTATAGCAATGGCAATTCCTCTTCCTGGACATAATTTATTAACTGGACTTTCAATATGATGTAGCTGAGTATAACAGGACTTTTAAAGTCCTCCTTGTAAGGAGAATAGACTGTATGTTGGTTTATCTCGACTAGGAGAAAATAAAAAGTATGAAGGGGAAAAAATTCCCTATTAAGTTTTATAATTATAATATGAAAATTCAGTTAATTTCTTTTATCATGGTGAGTCATTAAAGACTGAAGTAGGTTCCCAGTCTTTTGTTTCCAGAACAATCCCCTAGAGGCTTAGTGCTCCGTCATCCGAATGGGCCTGATTAAAGTGGGGAACCTCTATCTTCAGATTACTGCCCTCCGTCATTAGCATTACGTTATCTTGCTCTTCAGACTGATTTTTAATTTTTATGCTTGCAATTATAAATGATTTACAGGGACATTCATCGCCCAACCTGTCCTGAGTCATTAAATTCACCTAGGTTGAATGGCCCGATGTGCACCTGAAATTAACCAAATCAGTGACATTATCTTGCTGGATTTTCAGAGGCCTTAGAAATAGAGGAGACTCCTTTCTCCCTCTCAACTCCTTGGCTTAATGGGAAAATATTTTTAATTGATAAAAGAGGTAATTAGCCAAGGCTAAGAGGTGCACACTAATTGTGCAGTATATCTTGCTGAGTTAGTTGGCCATGGTTTCCGGAAGAGAAGGGAAGATGACCCAAATACAGACCGGGCTATAGTCACATGGGGCTAGTGTGAATGAGTTTAATCTCCCTCAATTAAGTCCAAGGGAAGAACTGTACTAAAGTTACGGGCACCTACTATGTGTCAGAAACAAGAACTCTCACCCACTCCTTTGCTCCTCTCAGAGTTGGGATCTATATTATTGGTTTGTTATAAGGAATGGGCATTTCAGATGGAACAGAGATGGGATGTCACTCAATCCAAGGAGAAAGGAGCCAAGGGCAGGCTCTCCCATGTTATTCTATCATTCAAGAGCCATGGCATTGTTCTCATTCTGCTTCTTTCTTATCTGTTTATCTTAAAGCTCTTTTTTCTTGACTGGCTTCCTCTGCTTATCTCTTTTGTGCTTGGGCCCAAATAGCTGTGCCAACCCCCTCACCCAGGGCCTTTCACTGGAAGCACCCACCACTGGTTTGGCAGCAGCCTTACTGTTTTTAGTTGAAATTCTCTGTAGAACATCAGTGGCTTCTTATCAGTGATTTTTCTTCCCTTGGGTCAGAAATATGTCCCTCGTCTGCCATGGCCAAAAGGGACAGAAGTTGTGGGCAAAACAACCAGAATGAGGCTAATGCATCTTTAACACAGGTGTGATCCCATTTTCCAGATGAGAAAACTGAAATTAATGGAGATTATTTGTTAGAGGTCATATAACCAGCAAGTATCAGAGGCAGGAATGAGGGACAAGCTGGGACTCACTCCAATCTCCTACTTTTCACTTGATGTGCTGACTGCAACATCGATCCTATTTGTCACACGAGGTATAAGAACGGATGAAGCTCAACAGCCAGGCTGAGTGCTGCTTAACTCAGTTATGGACCTAGTGACCACTTTAGCAGTGTAAGCAACACCATCCTGCCCCATGTTCTTCCTTCTTTCTGTGTCTGTTCAGGGACACCGACATGGCACATCCCACCCTCCCGAAATCAGAGATGAAAGAGGAGACATCCTTCACATCTTGAGCTTTGGAAACAGCCCAAAGAACATCTGGTTGAAGAGTCACAAAAGATATGTATAGGGCTCTGACAGTGAAGGGGACCAAGAAACAACATTTTCCTCACTGCCAGAGGATGAAGACCTGTGCCTCCATTTACCAGCTCTGATGCTTACTAGCTGGATGACGTTGGGCCATTGCTTCACCTTATGATCCTGTTTCCTCATCTATAAAATGAAGATGATATAGTTACAAAAACAAGATGAGGCAGCATGTGCACCAACCAGAACTGTCTTTCACACAGTACTTAACTCTTCCCTCTTTGCTGTCTTGTCAAGACACTAAAGCCCTGGCCTCTTAATAGTCATAGCCTTGATATTAACCATTGCTCTGGGTCTGAGAATCCTCTGGAAAGTTCTGCTAATTAAGGGACTTCAGCTTCTATTTATCCAGTATACCTTCCCTCCTTTAGATAACAGCACCCATTTCCATGTGGTTCTGGCAAAGCTGCCAATTCAGCACCACACCAGGCCTGGGTGGTCATGATACCCATCTGCCTGGCCTTACTGACTGGACCAGAGATGGGCACATGAGTGAAGGTGGACCAGTGAGGATTTATATTCACATGTTGGCAGGCTGGAGCTGCTCCCTTTTGGATGAGTGTAAGCTGGGGTGATACAGTCTTGCTGCAGGAGGACATGTCTGCAGGAGCTAACGGAAACAGAATTAGATAGGAAGGCAGGACAGGGCTAATTTCTGAGAACATCACTTCAATCCCTGGTGTCGGAGGCTACTCCTAAACATCCCAGTTACATGAACCAATAAATTCTCCTTTTCTGCTTAAGTCTTGTGAGCTTTCTCTCCCTTGTAACTGGAAGAGCCTTGAGGAAAAGAGGGCTCAGTTGTCTCTAGGAAGGTACTTGGGTGAAGTTTAGATCCCAGTGATAACCCTTCCAGCCAGGGCTTTTTGGCTACTGGAGGCCACGAAGGGCCCCGTGTAGGAGTGGTGCTGCCATAGTGATGTTCTATTTGCTGCTGCTCATGCTCTTCCAGAAAGTAGGCATGGGCTCTGAAGCCCCCCACCACTGCCTCCTTCCTTCCTTACTGCCCAAGCTGTAACATCAGCACAGATGCAATGTACCTTACCATCCACTAGCACTATTTCCAGCCATGGTCCAGCACCTCCTATTAATCTCTGACTGGATACCACTTGAAAACTATGCTCCATTTCCTATCACAAAACCATTTAATTGGATTATAGATGCTTGCACTCACAATTTCTTCATTGTTACAAATCACCATTGATGAGGTGAAATGTGCAGTCTGCTGTAGCACTGACACAGGAAGCTCCCCACCCCCACCCACCTCTGTGTCCAAATGCTTGCTCTCAGCCACCTCTCGAATCTGCACCTGTGCATGTGCCTCAGTCACAGCCTTCCCTTCCCTTCCCATAGGCCCGCCTGCCTGGCCTTCACCTGGGTATTGACCCATCTGGGATTTCTCCATGCATCTTTTAGTCCATTTCCAAATCAAGCCTCATTCACAAACTCTGTATGTTCTTCTGACCCAAATACATGGTTTGTTCATGAGGCAGTCTCGATGGATGATCTTTGGAGTCAAATAGACTTATGTTTGGATTTCATGCCTATCTATCCACTAGTGATATGACTCTGGACAAGCCTCAGTTTTCTCATCTATAACATGGAGATAGAATATTAGGGTGCCCAGGCAGGCATGAGAGGAGATTCAGATACATTTGGCTTGTGATGTTTGGGAATAGCCCCCTCCTCCTGGCTCTGTTGCTACTCAAGTATTTCCAGTGGAGCCCTACCTCCCCTCTCGTTCTCTCCTTCCTTGCTCCTAGGAAATCATTTGTCCTTTGAATTTCCTCACAGCACTTGGACTCCCCCCCCCCCCCGCCCAGTCTTATTCTTCTTGGAGCTTTCTTCTTTGTGTGCCCATGTCTTAAGGTGGGTTCTAGAAGCAGACCCTGAAACGGGTTTGGGTGGCAGTGGTTTATTTGGGAGGTGATGCCAGGACAAGCAAGTAGACTAGAAATGTGAGAGAGTGAAGTGAAGGGAGCCAAGGCAGATATGAAGGAGGAGGTGACTTCTGTGGGCAACGAAGGCTTCTTCCCAGGGAGACCTCTGGGAGATGGGGTGGGACACACTCAAGTGAGGAAGCTGGGCCAGTTACCTCCTGCCTCCCATCTGTCACTGGTGGAGGGCAATTAACCCTGGCACTTCTGGCCTGCAGCAAGCTCAACCTGAAAGCAAGCCCTGGGAAAGAGAGCTTTAGGAAGATGCCGTTGGCATATTTGGAAACAGTGAGCGCTGAGCAGCCACAGGCAGGGCACTGAGGGCATCTGTCATGGTGTTGCCCTCTGTTCTCTTTTCTGCCTGTACTCGGTGCTCCCCATGAGCAGTCCCATATGCTTTATGACTTGAACACCCATCCGTATACCAGCAATTCCCACATCTCTGGCCCCAGCTACATGCTCTCTCTTGGGTTCCAAGACTCTATTTTCCACTCCTGCTGAGCCTGTCCACCAGGCTGTTCCATAGGCATCTGAAGGAAATTCTTCCGAAGCTAAACCCATCATCCTTTTCTTCCTACCCCACCCCAAACCAAATATTCCTTTTATAGTGTCATTCTTGGTGGACAGTATCACTATATTTCCATTCTCCTAAGCTAGACATTTCAGTCATCTTTTTGCAGCAGCCCCGTGATTCACCCTCTTGTCATCAAATTCTCCTGCTCCAACCTATCCTATGTTTAGCTGCTAGAACTATTTTCATACACACCGCTCACACCACTTTCCCGCAGATTGTCTATTATCTTTTGTAAAAGACACCTCTTGAGGTATCTGTCCTGCTCCAGTAACCCTTGTAACTTACCCTTATATGCACAAAAATGGGCTCATTGCTGCCCATTATCCCTATGACTATCCCCATTTTCACCATCACAGTTAACTGGACAAGCTGCACTAGTCAGATTCTCCCAGGGATTTTGAATTGGGGCTAAGACTTCTTGGCTAGAGAGAAAGTGTAACTGGGCTGGGGATGGCAATGTTTGCTTGGACACATGACCCAGGCTTGGCCAATCAGAGGACTCTACTCCTTGGCTACAGTGACTGGTTCAGAAGCCGTCCATGGCCCCATGCCAGGTCGCCCCCTGAACTTCTGCTGGAACGTTCAGATGAGAGGCTCCCTTCTGGCTGTGGGCATTAGCTCCACAGATAATTTCAGTTTAGAGTGGCCATCATTGTTTCCACTTTTGAAAATGAAGCCAGCACAGAAGAAAGTAGAGTGAAATACAGTATCAGGATCCTGATGATGTCTCTCGACCCCCTGCATCTAGCAGTGTCTGAACTTGTGTTTACTCCTAGAGTTCCCAGGGTTTTTTAAAAGTTTATTTATTTATTTTGAGGGGGGGGCAAGTGAGTGGGGGAGAGGCAGAGAGAGAGGGAGAGAGAGAATCCCAAGCGGGGATGCGAGGCTCAAACTTACAAACTGTGAGATCGTGACCTGAGTCAAAGCCAAGAGTTGGATGCTTAACAGACTGAGCCACTTAGGCGTCCTCTCCCGACTTTTATTGTGTTAACTTATAGAACATAAAATTTACCATTTAAACAACTTTTAAGTGTATCTCAGTAGCATTAAGAGCATATTCTCATTGTTGTGTGGCTATCACCACCATCTATCCGTCTCAGGCCTTTTTCATCTTCCCAAACTGAAACCGTTAAACAGCAACTCGCCACCATCCCCTCAGCCCCTGGCAGTTACCATTATACTTTCTGTCTCTATGGAGTTGACAGCTCTAGGTACCTCATATAAGTGAAATCATACAACGTTTGTCCTTTTGTGAGTAGCTGGTTTCACAAACCAAAAGTCTTTAAGAGTCATTCATGTCGTAGCATATGGCTAGCCTTCCCAAAAAATTCCCTTTTGGGCTTGAACTGTTTTTGAGTTATGTTTCTGTCACTTATGGCCAAAAGAATCCTGGATAATATCAAAAAGATGTGAAGAGAGAAATAAAAAAATAAGACAAAAGGTAGAAGAGAGTTCCTCTAGCTTTCCAACCCTCAATTCTAGCCGCTGTCTAGGCCTGACTGCATGAGGCCCTTGAAGTCTCTAAAGACACAGGACCCTCTCTCTCTCTTTTAAATGGATTCATTTCTGTTAAAATGTAGGGTTGTAACCAGCACATGTCCTCGTTCCCTGTAGGATAAAGCCTGAACCTCTCCAGCATGGGATAAAGGGCCTCCATCTTGAAGTCCTATCACCTTCAAGGGGATCCTACTCTTCTTAACCGTCATTGAAGCTCTCACCATTTACCACATTACCCAGTTTTTTTGAGCCTCCCTGACTTGTGCTGTCCTCTCTGCCAAGAATGTCTCTCTTTTCCTAAGCAGAGAATTTCTACTGAGCCTTCAAGACCCTGCTTCAGTGTTACCACCTCTCGATAGCTTCTCTGACTTCTTTCTTATTTTCCCAAGCCACAGACACTCTGTATGGCAACGGTTTACAGGTTTCTTAGTCTTTAGATTAAGAGCTCCATTAGGGTATGGGTCGTATTTGCTTCTTTATATCCTAGAACATATCACAGTTGCTAAGAGTGACTTTTTATTGAATAAATGAACATTAAAATGTTACCTGGTAAGACTCAATATTTGATATCTAAATGATTAAAGCACCGAGGGCTTTAAAAAATTGTTTACCATTTAAGTAAGTGAAATACGTTCCCTGAAAGCTTTTAAAAAGTTGTTATTTTCACTATTAATAAAAATTCAGACTTGAATCCTAAGCCCAGTACAGACAGATTTAGCAAATATTTCCGAGAGTGGAAACCCAGATAAATGATTCTTCACCATATTTGGTCAGAGTGGAATAGCATTTTCCATGGTCTAATTTGTGCTTTATAGCATGTATTCTTTTTAAGGATATACAATGTAGATTACTTGCTAATTATGTTGGATTATCCCTTAATCCTTATACTCCTGGGTGAAGTCCAGAAATGATGGGTCATGGCATCACGTAAAAATTCACCTTCTGTTGCTCTCTGGCATGGTCTCTTTCTTTCCCTTGTTCCCTGAATCTGTCCCCCACTAGTATTTTCAAAAAAAATTTAAGCTGGACAGTCCAGCTGAATGAGACCTTTGTTCATGTGGTGCCTTCTCCATAGGCTGCTTTAGATTTATATATTTTTGTTCTTGTGGAACAAAGAAAACCCTCTCATAGTTTGCTCTGGCCTACTATAGCTTTTGAAAGAATAGAGGATCTTTGTCATTTGAAAGGTGTCATGTCTTTGATTTTTGTAACCAATAGTCTTAAGGTTCATAAGCACGGACTATTTTCCCCATATTTCTCTGTACATCTAATTCTTTCTTTTTCTGCAAAAGTAGCTTTTTTGATTTTGATAATATAACATGCTCATTTTGGGCAATTTGGAAAATTCAGAAGAAAATAAAAAAAGAAAGAGATCATCATTAATAATCCCATAATCAGAGCCTGATTTTGTTAAGATATCAGTATATTTGTTATTGCTAAGATATTGGTATATGTCCCTCCATTGTATTATTTTTTTAAACAGTCTTACTGAGCTATCACTGACATAAAATAAGCTACACATATTTAAAGCATACACTTTGATGAGTTTGGACCTATTTCCACACTTGTGAAACCATCACTGCAATTGAGATAATGGACATCACCCCAAAGTTTCCTGATCCTCCCCACCCCCAGCTATCCACTGATCCACTTTCTTTCACTAGAGATTAGTTTGCGTATTCTGGAAATTTATGTGAGTGGAATCATACAGCATGTACTCTTCTCTGTCTGGGTTCTTTCACTCAGCATAATTATTTTGAGTTTCATCCACATTGTTGTGTGTTCATTCCTTTTTATTGATGAGTAGTCTTCTATATGAATGTTCCACACTTTTTTGGACATTTGGGTTGTTTCCAGCTATTATAAATAAAGCTGCTACAAATATTCATCTAGAAGAATTTATGTGCATGTATACTTTTATTTCTCTTGGTAAATACCTAAGAGTGGAATGGCTGGGTCACGTGGTAGGTATATTTTTAACTTTTTTTTTTCCATGAAACTGACAAGTTATTTTCCCAAGCAGTTGTATCATTTTATATTTCCATCAGCAGTACTAAGGTTTCCAGTCCTCCACATCACTGCCAGTTGGTATAGTCTGTCTTTAATTTTAGTCATTCTAGTGAGTGTGTAGTGGGTTTCTCATTGTGGTTGTAATTATCATTTCCTTAACGACTAATGATATTGAACATCTTTTCATGTGGTTATTGCCATTCATATGTCTTCTTTGGTGGAGTATCTGTTCAAATCTTCTGCACATTTTAAAAGTATAGTGTGTGTCTTCTTATTGTTGAGTTGTCAGTGTACTTTATATTCTAGATCCAAGACCTTGTTGGAGATATTTGTCCAACATCTTCTAGTCTGTGGCTTGCCTATTCATTTTTTGTATTAGTGGGTTTTGAAGAGCAAAAGATACTAATTTTGGTGAAGTCCAGTTCATTGAGTTTTTTCTTGATAGCTCATACTTTTTGTGTCCTATTTAAGAAAATATTTGCTAACCCCATGACCACTAAGATTTTCTCCTGTTTTCTTCTGTATGTCTTTTAAGTTTCAGCTCTTAAATTTTAATCTATGATCCATTTTTTAATTTTTGTATATGATGTGAGATACAGATCCAATTCGTATTTTTTGTGTTGCATATGGTTCTCCAGTTCCAGCATTTTGAATAATTTTATATCCTCTTTTTGTACATGTGCTACACTGAACTTGGTATCTCTGCTGTCCCATTGAAGAGCTGTGTGACCTTTTACAAGTCATTTTGACTTTCCACATCTCAGTTTAATAATCAGTAAAATGGGAATCATAGTTATTGGCCCTGTCTATCCGACAGGGTTGTTATGGAGATTCATCTTGAGAGAAGTAATATCGCTCATGATTATTTTTTTTTTTCTGTGAACTGTTGGAAACTTTTTCAACTTTCAAACTTTTCACCTTGAAACTCAACTCTGATTTTTTCTTCACCATCATTGCCACACTCAGGTATTTCTTGAATCAGGTGTCTCCTCACAACTCTTACCCCTACTTTCCTCGTTAGGCCAGACTCTTTTCTCATCTAGACTGTTGTAATATCCTACTAATTGTCTGCTGCTTCTGGGTTTGCTGCCCTCTGACGTGACCTCTCTGCTGCCTCCAGGGTGATCCATCAAACCTTGTTGGTTATGTTATCTTCTGCTTACACTGTAATATCTTCAGGGTCAAGTCTAAGCTCTCTGACTTGCAACCAGGCAGTCCATGCTCTGGCCCTGCCTTCACTCTAGCCTCATCTCCCCTGCTCCCTACTGATATTTTACATGCAGGAACCCACTTCCTCCCTACCCCCTGACTCCCCGAGTCCCCACAAACACATCTTGCTCACCTCCATGAGTCTTGACTTTAGCTGTGAGACTTGCTACTTCTCTGTATTCTTACTGTGGTCTAGGAGCTACCTCCATGCCCAGAGTTTCATGTGGCCTTCAGCACATTGCCCAGTAAGTACCACTTGTGTCTCTCCCATCAGAATGTCAGCAGCTCAAGAAAAGGCACTGTTGCTTCATGCATTTTTATTTCTTGACATCCAGCCTAGAGTCTGGCTCAGATTAGAACCAAGAATTGTTTGAAGATCTAAACATGACACCAGACAAGGGATGATTATTTTTATGAAGAATTATAGTAGTTCAGTGCAGAAAGTGCTCTTAGAAATCATCCAGGTGAGCATTTCCTCACCTAGATTCAGAGCCAGTGACTGTGGAAATTTCCACCCGTGTCTCAGAAATGAGTGAAAGGCAAAGGGGAAGGCTGGAGTTAATGTAAGGCTGTACTCTTGTCTTGGCACAAATCATTGGCGGATATTAACTAGGGAGGTAGGCGGTGGATGGAAGGGTTATTAAGGACAATATTTGAGAATGAGACTAAGATAACCTCAATATTCTGCAAAAAATACTTGTTACAAGGAAAAATAAAAACTATAGACTAAAATGTAAATATATTAATATATTCACAAGAATGTGAATATATTTGCTGCTACTGAACTATACACCTAAAAATGGCTAAAATGATAAATTTTGTGTTGTATATATTTTCCTGATAAAAAAAATAGACAAGGGGAAAAACTATACAGTAGAAAAACTGGACAATAAATAAATTAATCAAGTGATCAAAATTAACATCACTGAGAAAAGGCAAATGAACAGCATGGGCCTCTGGATGTGATACCTGAGAAGGGTCCATCAGTACTTCTGTAGTGTCCAGCAAAAACACATAACCTCAAGCCAACCATGAGGAGTCACCGGACAGACCCAAATCAGGGGTCACGCTATACAATAACTGGCCTGTATTCTTCCAAACATACCAATGTCATAAAAGATAAAGACAGATTAAAGGACTGTCCCCAGTTAAAGGATGACATCTAAATGTCATACATGAGCCTTGATCAGGTTCTGCACCAGAAAAAAAGAAGTTTCTTTCTTCTGCTGCTCCTCCTTCCCCTTCTACTTTCTTCTCCTTTTCCTTCTCCTCCTCCTCCTCCTTCTGGGGACAGCTGGTAAACTTGGAATATAAACTATAGATTAGATAAAAAATATTCCTTTTCATGAGTGTGATAACTTATGGAAAATACTACCCTTGTTTTTAGGAAATACACACGGAACTGTGTATTTGGGGGGAAGTTGCCATGCTATGTACAACCCACTCTCAAGTAGTTCAGAAGTAATAGAAGTTAGTGATAAAGCACATGTGGCAAAGTGTTACAAATGTTTGATTCTGTATAAAAGATATACAGGAAGGGCACCTGGGTGGCTCAGTTGGTTGAGCTTCTCATTTCAGCTCAGGTCATGATCTCAAGGTTTGTGAGTTCGGGCCCTGCATGGGGCTTTGTGCTGACAACTTGGAGCCTGGAGCCTGCTTTACAGTCTGTGTCTCCCTCTCTCTCTGCGCCTCCCCCACCTGCTCTCTCTCTCTCTCTCTCTCAAAAATAAACATTAAACAATTTTTAAAAAAAGATATACAGGAGTCTTTTGTACTATTCTTGCACACTTTTCATTAAGTAGCAAAGTAATTCAAGATTCAAGACTAAAAAGTCTTTAAAATGTCAGGGGATTGATTCAATAAATATTGAGGTCATACTTGGCAGTGATTTAAAATAATGATAAGAAATGCATTTGTTGAGGGGTGCCTGGGTGGCTCAGTCAGTTTAGCATCTGACTCTTGGTATCGGCTCAGGTCATAATCTCACGGTCATGGAATCAAGCCTCTCATCTGGCTCTGGGCTGGGCGTGGAGCCTGCTTGGGATTCCCTCTCTCTCTTTCTCTCTCTCTCTCTCTCTCTCTTTCTGCTCCTTCCCCACTTGTGCTCTCTTTCTCTCTTAAAATAAATAAATAAACTTAAAAAAAACTATATGTATTGATGTGGAAACAGGTCATGATGTATAATTGATTGAAGAGAGCATGTTGCAGTACGATCTTGGTTTTATTTAAAACAATGCAAAAATCTCCTTTTCTAAAAAAATGGTCTGGAAAGATGTGTACCAAAATGTTGATTCTGGTCATTGCTGAATTAGGGAATAAAGGGTAATTTAAATTTTCTTCTTTGTGTTTAGCTATGTTTTCTATTTTTTATACACTGTGCATGCATTAATTGTGCCATAAAATTAATTATTAAGCACTATGAAGAAATAAGTGGCAAAAAAAAAGCTTTAAAGTCACACACATGCATGGACTGATGGGGGCCCTCGGAGCTGGGGCCCCTGCATTATATTCTTTCCAGAGCAGAAGCTTGATGTTCTGTCAACTTCCAACATCATCCTGGAGTGATTTAAAAAAAAAAACCCAACTCAGGGCACCTGGATGGCTCAGTCGGTTAAGTGTCCAACCCTTGATTGCGGCTCAGGTCAGGATCTCGCTGTTCGTCAGATCGAGGCCTGAGTCAGGCTCTGTGCTGACAGTGTGGAGCCTGCTTGGGATTCTCTTTCTCCCCCTCTCTCTATCCCTCCCATATTCGTGCTCTCTTTTTCTCAAAATAAATAAGTAAACTTTAAAAATGAAAGAATAAATAAATAATAAATTAAAAAAAAATCTGTATCCTCCATTCTCTGTCTCCTGCAGCGCTACCTCCTCTAGACAGAGGCGAGTCATTTCTGGTGTAGATTGTTCTCCATGTGATCTAAGTGTTTTTCTGCTACCTGGTGGATTTAAGACAGGCTTTTCAACTGCTGCTCCTCCCAGTGTCCTGTAATTTCCATGACTAATTTCGAGATCCTGGATGTTAGGGACCTCACTGAGTACTGTGTGTGGGGCAGGGGGAAGCATCACTCACCCCCTCCCCTTCCACTCTCACTTGTTCTCAGCAGGCGCATAAGTGATCACTACATCCCTGGCCTGCTGAACTTGAGGGATTAGAAGATGGAAAAGTAACTCTTCAGAGATGCTTTCTTTGAAATCTCTCACTGCAAGAGCAACTCCAGCAAAGACAAAGGCACAACAGTTACAATACCATTAGTGTGTAGATTAAAAGTTTCTCTCTACCCTAGTCTCTCTTGCAGAGTAGTCTCTAATGGTTGATTTGGCTTCTGGATGTCCAAAAAAATCAGATCATCATCTACCACATTTACCCTTTAAGGCTGTTGTTTTCCTGCTAATTGAGCATAATGTCACGGTCTTCTTATTTTTATTCAAAATGTTTTAATGAATCTGTTACAAGTCCTTCATTTTGTCTTGAATTTTTCATCAGGCCCTTTAACGTTCAGCTTCTGAACATGGATTTGGAGAATTTTGCTTGTTATATGTTGTACCTCTTGAGACATGTTGAATTTTCTTGTCATTTTGACACTGATTTACCAGAATGAACTTCCTGTGAGAACACTGTAGCGAAGAAATTGTTCTGCTCTGACAGCAAATGATTGTCATTAGTTTTGCTCAGTTTGGGGACCCAATGCATACACTGTGGAAATTGCAGTGGTGATGATCTGAACCCACTGGATCTGGGCATTTCCCTAATGTGAGCTTTCACCAGCTCATTACTTCAACTTCTTATCTTTGGAGATAGGTAACCTGGTTTAGAAATACCACATGTATTTTTGTCTATATTGCCAAGTGGCAAGATAAACATAGCATAGGATAAAGTCTTGTTTAGATATTTGCTCAGTCTCATGTCTTCCTTGACCTTAGTTCTAAGGAATCTTTTTTGTTATTTATGCTTATCATTTATCCTTTAAAGCCAGTATGTGCTAAAAAGCACATGAAACTAACCAAAGGAAAAACTCAGTATTCTTCAGGTCATTGTTGTTCAAAATATCTCTTTCATCCCTTAGGGAAGCAAAACAGCTTAAAAGTTTGCAAATGAATTTATTTGCATGGTCATTTCCTTTAGGTTTGGAATAATATTCCTCCTGAAGTGCTTGAAAAACCTGGACCTAAATTTTTAAAAAATGTTTATTTATTTATTTTGAGAAAGAGAGCACACCTGCAAGTGGAGGAGGGGCAGATAGAGAGGGAGAGAGAGAATCCCAAGCAGGCTCTGCATGGAGCCCATAATGGGACTCGGATGATCCCATTAACCGTGGGATTGTCACCTGAGCTGAAGTCAAGAGTTGGACCCTTAAATGACTGAGCCACCCAGGCACCCCACCTGGACCTAAAATTATACTCAGCTAGAAAGTGGGAAAAATAGCCCCAAAGACTAGAAAGTAGTTGAAGGAGGCCCCACTTTTGCTGTAGGGCTGTTACTATAAAACACTGACCTTTGTGAGAGGCCAGAAGCCAATTGGCCAGGAAGGCCCAGGTTTTGGTCCTTTGAGCCCCTCCCTGAATATCTCTGGAGCCACGACTTTGCATCCCACCATTCCCATCCAGCTTCATTTTCATCATCTCCTCATCTCCTCACTGGCACCTCTTCATGCGCTCTTGTCTGGCCCAGTCCATTCTCAACAGGGCTACACTTGAGATGCAGAGGTAACCATGACCCTGCCTCCCCTTAAAACCTCCACAGTGGTTTCTCACTCTATTGGGCTATAATCCAGTTTGTACATGGTTGGGCCCAACCTTCCTATCCCATATCACCCACTACCATTCTCCCGTCTAGCCCTGTGGTCCCACCATGGGGCCTCACTGGCCTCCCTTCAGTTCCTTAGACGCTCTACACTCCCACCTGCCTCCACCTGGGGGAGACTCCTTTGTTATAGCATCTTATACAGCCATGTCCCTCTCCTGCTGAACATTCACCTCCAGTTTGTATCAACATATTCATTGTTGTCTCTCTTTAAGTGTAAGCTCTGCTAGAGAAGGGAACTGATCATTGTCATATCACCAGCACCAGACCCTGAGATGTAGTTAAGTCAGAAAAACTTAAGATGAAGTCTAGATTGATTTACTAGTTTCCATTGAGGAGAATTAGCTCCACCAATTGGTGCACTTGCATCACTGCCACAAAGGCACCAAGCAATATTTTGTGACTCTTGAGTAAATTCCTGTCTGTTATAACAATGCAGTAAATGTTAGTTCAGTTCTATAGGATTTACTATGAAAATTACAGTGGCTCAAACTTACACTGGCTCAGTTGCTGGACCCGTCCTCTCTCCCCTTCGAAGCATGTTTTGGCGCTTCCTTAAAGTCCCTGAAGTTGTAGCAATCTCCAGACTTCATCCAACCTGTGCTTTCTTTCTTGCTGCTTGGCTGGTTCTCATGTCCCCTGCCCCGAAGCTGCTGGAAGGAACAATGCAGGGGTCTTCATCGACAGTCCCCCATGGGAGATCACCAGTGTCCCCACTCCGGTTGGTTACCAGGGTCCTAACACAAAGAGTCTTCCCAAAACAAAGGAAAATTTTGGCCCAAAGACAAATTAAGTCTCCATCCCTAGAGGCCAAAACTGTTTACAAACTTCAAAAACTAAAAAAAGCAGCCGTAACAACAAAAAACTTTAAGTTTCAGAAATCAGCCAAGACATATAAAATATGCATCGCCTTATTTGTCATGAAAGTCCTTTCAGGACTGTGTTATCTCCATTTTATTTTTTATTTTTATTTTTTAAGTTTATTTATTTGAGAGAGAGAGCGAGAGCGAGAGAGAGAGAGAGAGAGAGAGAGAGAGCAGGTGCAAGCATAAGCAGGGAAAGGGCAGAGAGAAGGAGAGACAGAATCTCAAGCAGGCTCCAGACCATCAGCACACAGCCTGACAAGGGGCTTGAACTCATGAACCGTGAGATCATGACCTGAGCTAAGGTCAAGGGTTGGACACTCAACCGACTGAGCCACCCAAGCGCCCTTATTACCTCCATTTTAGAGATGAGAAAAGCAGAGGCTCTGGGACATTGAGTGACTCACTGACACAGCAATGGGGCCCTTATTCAAATCCAGGTCTAAGATGTTAGATCTCAAAAAATAAAAATAAAGATGTTAGCTCTTACCCTGTATTCCATACACCAGCCACTATCAGGAGGAATGGCTGACATGGGGACTCGCATACGATTAATGTCAATTAGCCCTGTCATCCAAAATTATCCTGTAAAGGTGCTATCCGAATAAGCTTGCCTGAAGATAAATTATTTGTAGAAAGACACATACTACATTCCTAAGTGTTAGTTTTATCATCTTAGTCTTTTAACTTTATACATGCTCACATTTAAGGTGTTTTCTTCCATGTCTATATTTCTAAATGCATGTGTTTCTCCTAGTAACCACATAACCTACTAATACCACTCAGGCTATTTTCTCTCCTTGTACAGATTCCCAGGAGCCGACATCCCCTTCAGCTGCCCATGTGATGCTCCTTGAGGACTTGGCATTGCCATGGGCACATGCTGCCAAGCCTGTGCTTATTCTTAGTTTCGGGAGTATGGGAGAGACTTTTTGCCAGAATCCTACTCTGGCATTCCAGGTAACTGACCACATGCTATGGCCTATTCTTCTATTTATAGTGAGTGACAAAAATAGCCTCATCCCTTGAAAGGTGTGCCTGTGCCATATGCCCACTGGCCTCCTACCATCTGAAAGATGCTTCTCTCCAGAGCTCAGACAGCAGCAGAGCTTCTGATACAGACCCAAAGCACTGTGCTCCTCTCCTGCTCCAGAGGCTCCCAGAGCCTGGGGAGATATCAATGCAGGGCTTCAGCACAAGGGTCGTGGTAGAACCTAGTTATGGACTCAAGGAAGGAGGCGGGAGATTAGGAAGAGGGGAGTGAGGTGAGACTGAATCTAGTTATTAGAATTGGATACAAAGGCAGGGTAAGATCATTGTTGATCTGGTCCTGAGCCATGAACACACCAAAGACACATTGGTCCCCAGCCCTGGGCTGGGGCTTAGTCTGGGTGTGGGGGGTTTATGGACTCCCAGGAAAGGCTAGGGTGACCAGTAGAGTGTAGGCAGACCATGTCCCTTTCTAGCTGCATGCAGGTGAGCTCTTTCCTTATCCAAAGGGGTAGGCCTAGAGACACAACTCCTATGCCAGGTGTGTGCATTGGAATCACCTGGGAGCTTGTCAAAATCAAGAGGCCCGAAACCCTTGTTGCAGATTCGGGAGGTCTGGGACAACATCGGGGACCTAGATGTTTCCCGGGTTCCCTAGCGCATTCTGAGCCACACCAGCCTTGGAGAGCCCCTGTACTAGGTGAACCCAAGGGGTCTTCCATCCCCAACATCCCTGTATTCTAAAATTTACCCAGTCAGGGACACACAAGCACAGATGGTAGGCATTCGTCTCACACAGTGATTAGGCAGCATCAGAAGCGGACGCTTCATCAGTCTCTTGCTGCATCCCAAAATCACCAATTGGGAGCTTAGCCAAAGCCAGTTTTTCATGTGTGAGTTCACCCCCTTCTATGTTCTCTTCTAGGAAACCCCTGCCTCTCCCACCACTTAATTACCATCTCCCCAGAGAACACAAAACTGGGGGCCAGAAAGACAAATCTAGGCTAGCCACACATGAGTTTTATTTGGTCCACCCAGGATTTCTTAAGGTCTGAATTTGTGTGGGGTCAGACTGGGTATTTACTTTCTGGCTCGCCACGGGCTCACCACGGGCTCACCACACCTGAGTGTGTTACACCCATCCGGCTTCAGTCCTTTACATTATCTGTCTAGACCCTGAGGTTAGATTTAATGCAGTGTCTCAGCTCCTGTCTCTAGCCCGAATCTCTTCTGAGCATCAGGCCCATATATCCACATGCCTTGTGGAGATAGAATTCAGTTGTGTCTTTAATGGGAGACCTGGCACACGTAGTGCAGGGCCGAGTAAACATTTGTGCTATTATTATTCTTACTGTGCACCCCCTTCTAGAGTCTTGTGGGCAGCTCAACCCACAGTATTCAAAACAGAGCCCAGCACTTTCCTCACCTTCACCCCCAGCATCTCCACATCCCCCTTTCCACAAATAAAATCACCAAAAAGTGCCTAAGACTGGGAGCCATCCCGGGCCCTTTCATCTCCTTCACTCTGACTTGTCATCAGACCTTGTGCAAAATCTCTTTGGCTTCCATTCCATTCGCTCCATCTCACTGTCACCATCCTAGCTTGTTGCATATTGATTCGGGCGGTCTGGGATGACACTGGAGACCTGGATGTTTCACGGGATCCCTAGGGAATTCTGAGCCACACAAGCGCTGGAGAGTCCCTGCATTAGGGGAACCCAAGAGGTCTTCCATTCCCAACATCATCATCTGCCAGGACTGTGGTAGTTGCCTGATTATTCTCCTGCAGACATTATTATGTCCATCTAACCCATTGCTCAATTCAAAGCCACAATACTAATTTAACTACATGAACTTGATCTTGCCTCTGCCTTAAGTACAGCCCATTTAATTGGCTTCCCGGTGGCCCAGGATAAAATCCAAATTTCCTAGCAAGATCCTCCCCAGTCTGGCTCCAGCCTTCTCCCCATCCTCCTCTGGCAGTCTGTGTTCTGACCATCTGGGACTTGTGTTATCTCTGGTTGTACCCTACCATCTCTAGCCCCTGGGCGTTCACATGCCATTCCTCCTCCTAGAGGACTCTTCCCCATACTCTTTTTTTAAAATTTTTTTAATGTTTATTTATTTGAGAGAGAGAGAGAGAGAGCAGGGGAGGAGAAGAGAGAGAGGGAGACACAGAATCCAAAGCAGGCTCCAGGCTCCAAGCTGTCAGCACAGAGCCCGACACAGGGCTCGAACTCACGCACTGCAAGATCATGACCTGAGATGAAGTCAGACACTTAATGGACCAAGTCACCCAGGTGCCCCTTATTCCCCTTACCCTTCACTTGAATTGTTGCTATTTTACTTCATGTTCCATCTAGCTGTCACTTCCTGAGAAAGTCTTCTCTGACACCAAGATCAAATCAGGCCCCCTGCTAGGGGCTTGCAGAGCCCCCATGCACCGCCACCCCCCCCCCACGCTCCGGCATAGCACTCACCTCGCTGCATCATGATGACATACTCTCTAGACCCAGGCTGCATGAGGGAGGCAGGGACAGTCACTGTCTGCCTTGTTCATGCTCCCTTTGCATGCCTAGCACATGCTTGGGGCAGAGTAGTGCACAGAGTATATGGAGGAAAGGAAGGAAGGGAGAGAAAAAGGAGGGAAGCAGAAATGAACACAACTAGCACCTCCTTCTCGTCAAAGGGAAGATGAGGCCTGCCACATCCCATCCCCCACCCCGGTCTCCTGACACTGAGAACTCACGGGGGCAGGTGTTCTCTTCTTCAGTGTCCTATCCTCAGGGATCTGA
>CM053575.1:27246865-27564365 GCA_028646485.1 Cryptoprocta ferox
GGGGACAGAGACAGCGAAAGTCCGAGGGGAGTCCAAAAGCATATAACCAGCCAAGAGGAGAGATAAGAATATGCTACGGGATATATATCTGGATGGCAGCAGAAAAGAAGGAGAAGCAAAGAAAACAGGAAAGAAAAAAAAAGAAAGAAAAAAGACAACTCCCCTGTGCGGATGGGCGTGGTCTGGCGTCCCGTCAGGTCTCGGGGGCTGCTCTCTCCGAGGCTCCGCCTTGGTGGTTGCGGGGAGAAGTATGGCGCCACTTCAAACTTTGCCGGAACCAAGCGTTGAAACCGCCCTTCTGAGTCCAATCTCCGTGTGCCTCGGGCGAGCCAAAGTGTATTCTCCAAGCTCCGCCTTGCTTCCAAATCCCAGTCCGTGCAGTTCAACACCGTCACCGGGGATGAGATGCGTTCCCGCTGGCAGCTGGCCTCCCCGCCGGCTTGCGCCACCCTTTTCGCGAACCAGCCGCCGCCGCCGCCGCCGCTGCCGCTTTTCAAGGCTCCTGGTGCGGCTTGGTGTGGATGCCGCTGCCACTGCGCCCAAGGAAGAACTCGCCGGTCAGATGGGACGGATTTCTCTCCCGGTGCCCGGCAGTTATAGATGGGGAGATGGGTGAGTTTTTCCTCCCTTAGAGATGGTTCTAGGTGCGTTTTCCGTCTCTCTTTTCCCCTGGTCTCTCCGGGGCACAGCGCGCTCTCCCTGTGTTGGGCTCGGGGGCTCCTTTCCCCTGTACCACCGGGACCTGCCCGCCCCCTAATTTCCCAGATCACAGTCACCCAGTCAGGCATCTTGAGGTTGTCTTCTTCCTGGCGTCTGTTTCTTCTTTCCCCCACTTGCAAATCCAAGTTTTATCCCTTCAGTCCTTCTCAGTTCAATCCATACGGGCGTGCGCGGATTACAGAGCTCCCTGCTTCTCCGCCATCTTGTCCTCTCCTCTAATTCTTTTTTTTTAATGTTTATTGATTTTTGAGAGAAAGAGAGAGAGAGACAGTGAGAACTAGGGAGGGAAGAGAGAGAGACACACACAGAATCTGAAGCAGGCTCCAGGCTCTGAGCTGTCAGTACAGAGCCTGATGTGAGTGAGACTCAGACTCAAAAACCACGAGATCATGACCTGAGCCAAAGTCGGACGCTTAACCTCTTGAGCCATCCAGGCGCCCTAAGAAAATGTAATGCTTAAAGTCATAGAAACACTTAGAATATACAATTCATGCACTGGACTCAGAAGTAAATTTTGGCTTCACCACCTTAGTAAGCCAGCATGGAGGAGAAAGCGCGCACTTTGGCCCAACAGAGCCTCAAGTTTGGGCCCGAGTCACCACTTACTGCACACATGCCTTTAGGAAATTTATTTAGCCTCTCCTCTTGATTTTCTTTATTGTAAAATGGGGAAAATGAGACCTGCCTTGCAGGGTTGTTTCGAAGACTGAATATAAAATGTAAAGCACCTGGCACAGCCCTGGTGACCAGGTGCCCATAGATGATATTGTTTCAGAGTATGTCTGCCTTTCAATTATTTAAAGTTATGGTGGCTGGGCTCGGAGGTACAGGGAGCTCATGAAATTCTGCTCTCCCTGTGGGAAGAGGCACTATTTCTTTACTATCAGTGTCCTAAAAGAATGAAAACCGTGGCAGAGAAATAGGAAAGGAATAGCAAGAAAGAAGCATGGGAATGAAAATGCAAGAATTTGATCCTCACTGGATCTTAAAGTCACATTGTAGGGCAAGGCTTTTCTTTCCGTGTTTCCTGTTTCCATTTCCATATTCCTGGGGAAGCCTCCTCTTTGAGGGTAGCCAGGAGGAGGATCCTTTTTAAAAATTTTTTGACATTTATTTATTTTTTGAGACATAGAGAGAGACAGTGCATGAGCAGGGGGAGAGGCAGAGAGAGAAAGGGAGACACAGAATCTGAAGCAGGCTCCAGGCTCTGAGCTGTCAGCATAGAGCCCGATGCAGGGCTCGAACCCACGAACTGTGAGATCATGACCTGAGCTTAACCAACTGATGCTTAACCAACTGATCCACCCAGGTGTCCCAGAGAGGAGGATCCTAATGGGCAGAAGGATTTTTGGTCCTCAAAGCTGCTCAACATTCCAGTGCTTTAAAAAAAAAGATTCATATTCAGACATGTTTTTAATAATATTTTTTTCTTATTTCAAAGACAAATCATGTTCATTCTGGAAAATTCATACAAACAAAAAGAAGAAAAAAGTTATCCAAAGTTACACGGCTAGAGGACTCCTGGAAACATTTTTGAGTCTATCCTTTCAAAATTTTTTCTAGGCAATAAGTACATCCAGCGATAGGTCTTGTACAACCGATGAGATCAAATGGTACATACTGTTCTGTAACCTGATCTTTCTCACTAAACAGATTTCCATGTCATTAGATGAACGTTATCTAATGTCACAATGGGTGACATCAACAGGTGCCCAGGGGTGTGGGCAACAGGCACTCACCGTTCCCTCGCTGGGTGGAGACTGGTAGCCTCTTTCTGTGAACAGTGATTCAGTGAACGACTTTGCAGTCAAGCCTTTATACAACACTTGATTGTTCCCTTACGATGAATTCTCACATTCAATGTTCATTCTCTCAAGAAAAGAAGACAGTAAGTGCAGTGAAAATGTTTCGGTCGTAAATGGGCCTCTGAGGTGGCAGAGGGTGGAGGTGGGGGAACTGTAACTCAGCATTATGTTTTTATTTCCCATTCTGTTCAACCACCAAATCAATCTCAAGTGCAGCCTCATTTCTAGTCAGCAAACTTAAAAAATAAACAAGACACAGCCACTGTCCTTAAAGAGATTATAATCTAATAGCAGAGATAAGAGACACAGTGACTATCTATAATAAATGAGTTTTCTCTCTCAATTTAACACAAAAGTACCTGACTGTTCACAATAAGAATTAAGGATAAGATGGAAATGATGATACTAATAACAGCCTATGTTTAATGAGAGCTTACTAAGTCTAGGAACTGCTCGTGGATTAAATGATACACTGTGTTAAATGACACACATCATTAATTCTCCCTGTTAGCCCAGGGGGTAGGTAGTATGGTTATGAACATTCTATTGTTGTGTAAATTGAGGTACAGGGAAATGAAATAGCTTGCCCAGGTAACCCAGCTAGCCAGTGGTGGCCCTTTGAGGATAGAGCCCTTTACTCTGACACACACATCCTCCGGCTGGGAGGGTCATAGTGTCCTGGAATAAGCATTGTGATTCAATCTTCTAGATACTGTGGCCTGAGAACGAGCTTGCTGACATCTCCCATGGTGGGGTTCATGGTGACCAATCAGTGCACCTTCCACAAACCTATCAGCTTCCCTCAGGTCCTGGTGGCTGCTTTGGCTGTGGAAAAAGTGGGTCACTCCAGCGTGTATTACCGCCTCACTCTGTTTCCACCTAAGGCCACCAAGGAGCTGCCTTCTGTAAATCACTGGGACCTCAGGGTTCTCCTTTTCTTTGGCCACCCCAAGCTGGTCCATTTTGACTCTTCGGCCTGCACCACTGGGTCTTCCGTCCATGTCTTTGTGAATCCAGCCACCGGCAAGCCAACGGGCCTTCTGGAAGACTTCAGGAGGGGCCTCCTGAGCCTACTGAGCCCAGCTTCAGTGTGAATCGTCAGTACGTAGAATTTTGCCTGTCAGAAAATAAAGTTCAGATTATTCTCAAATGATTTCTTTTGATTCCTTAGCATATTTTTTAACCCTTGAAATGACTGTCAGTTTCTTACAAGTTTTTATAACAGAGTCACCCGGCTCCACTGGTCAAGCATCTGCTTGTGTCAGGCCAGGGGCAGAGTGCTTTACACAGACAGAGTCTCCCTGGGCCCCCTCAGCCACCCAGTGGGGCCAGTACCACTCTCACTGCCCTTTTCAGAAGAGGAAAAGGAAGATTGCAGAGTAATCTTCAGAGAAGAGGAAGTAAGTGGCCGAGTGTCCACTAGTGGGGGGTCCATCAGACTCTCAGTCACCCGGGTATGCTCTCTATGACAACCTTTATTGTCAGTATCTTAACAGCACATACACCATACTCCTTGGTTTGAGATCACTGATCTGATATGACTCCTTAAATCTCCTCAGCTTCTTACAGTTAATAACCATGTGACATCTTTTTTTTAAGATGTGACCTTTAAAAAAAACACCACCACCTTTCTTTCGTATATTTAAAACAACAGACAAGCCTCTGACAATGTTCCGATAAATCCACAACCTTCCTCACTAATGTCATGGTTGAAGCCTAAAAGTAACCACGAATAAACACAAAGTTTGATGCGGAAACATGTAAGGACCCTATTTAGGTGTAACAATAAAAATGGTTACCGTTTACTGAGCACTGCCTTCACAGAGTGCTTTATAGGTGTTTCCTTGATCAATCCTTATTCGTCTTCTAGAAGGTTGGGATTATTGTTGCCATTTGTCAGATGAAATTGTTGAGGCTTTAAAGTGAAAAGTTGGAGCAGGGGAAGGGGTTCTAGTCTAACCTCTGTCTCAGTCCTGAGGAAAGAGGGAAAGCCACAAGCTTAATCTTTCTGAGCCTCAGTTTCCTCCTCTGAAAACATGACCCCGTGTGACCTTTGTCATTTGGGTCTCTGGATGTTTTTTTATGAATGTGGAGAGACTCTTTTGATCTAGTTTTTTATTTGATTTGATTTATCTTATTTTATTTTTGAGAGACAGAGAGAGACAGAGAGTGAGTGGGGGAGGGGCAAAGAGAGAGGGAGACAGAATCCGAAGCAGGCTCCAGGCTCTGAGCTGTCAGCACAGAGCCCAATGTGGGGCTCGAACTCACAAGCCATGGATCATGACCTAAGCCGAAACTGATGGAGCCCCTGGCTGCCCCTCTTGATCTGCTTTTGAAGTGAGTTCCGAACCCCTGCCACATACACAGAGCTTTGGAACACCCTCACCACGATAAAAACAATGCTAAATGTGATTCCTTTGTCATTTGATCCAGTCAGTTTCCTGCAGTAGCAGATGGATCTTGAAGCTTTAAGGACACTTCACGCAAGAAGGAAAGACTATTAGCCAGCATCTGTAGGCATGACCTCTCTGACTGCTAACATTTGACCAGCTCAGAAAGGTCGTTGGGAAAAATTTTCTGTGCCACTTTTCAGTCCTTGTGGTTCTTGCATGTGCATTATCTCAACTCATCTTTGTGACTACTCTGAGACGGGGTATTAATATTATTATTGTCCATGCTATGCAGTCAAAACAGCTTTTCAGGAGGGAAGTGACTTCTTGAGATCGCAGAACTTCTGTGTCACAGTTAGAACTCAATCCAGTCACAGCCTTGGACCTGTATTTCCTTGCCACCAACTCTGCCTCTCATGAATTTTCAAATGATACCATGTGTCGCCACCAGTTTTTAAAACTGTAGTAATATTAGTGGTAGATTCAGCAAGAGGCTCTTTAATGGGGGGCGACATAGTGGGGTGATTAAGAGGGCAGGGTCCCCCATTAGAGAAGCCTGGATTTGTATCCTGGCTCTGCCATTTCTGACGTGGGGCACTGTCAGGAGTCACCACATTTGCTTGCTACGTCTGACTCTTACACTGCGGAGCCCCCACACCACAGTGGCCATGCACAATTGGCCTAGAGTGGGCTTTGCAAATGCAAAAATTAAACCTCTGTTGCTTTGAACCCCTGAGATGGTAGGGTTGTTTGTTACCACAGCATAACCCGGTTGATCCCTCTTTCTTACAAGTACCAGCCTCATAGGTGGTTGTGAGGGTGCCATGAGAAATGTATGTAAGAACTTGACAGCGGCTGGTACACAGCTACTAGTGTAGGAGAAAAGAAATGCTTGCACCTCCAAGATAGGAAAGTAGCCAATCCTCAAATTCATGTTCTTTCCCGTGCCTCCGTGGGGACTTGCACACTGTTTTCCATTCTATAGGAGAAAAATGATAGAGGTACTGAAAACACACGGGATGGTGGGATGTGTTATTCCTAGGGTACATTTAGCCAGACTCGGACTCTGGGATTGACCAGAATTGAGTGCGCATGGATTCTGTGGAAATAACTCGACGTTCGTGTAAATCGCAAGAGTTTTAAGTACTAATGACACAGTCTTTCCACAGCTCAAATTTTTAATACTTCAGTGTGAGCCAAAGCAGCGAACATTACAGCACTTATTGGTTTTTGCTGGGAAATTCTAGCTCTATAAACTTGTTTTAAGACCAGAGAGAGTGAGATCTTAGTTGCATATACTTGGAGGAAGCCATATTTTATCATAAAGGTAGCAAAATCAATCTAAAAAGACTTAAAAACATCCAGTCGGCCATTCACCACTGAACTCCACAAGATGTTTTGGCTGGGTGGCCATCAAGTAGCCACATAGCTATGGTTTGCTGGGCACTTCTGAGCAGATATGATTCATGCATTTGCTAACAAGAAACAACTACAATAATCCAAGCAGGTGAAGAAAACCTTTAGATGTTGCTGCCCTAACTACATTTTTGTTACACTCGAATTCATTCAAAAACCTACAGTATGAGACAAGAGGTACAAAATGTGTGTTCATGTTTTGCTTGGACAGATTTTGGCTCCTAGCAATTAATGCTTTCAGTCACATTAAGCATATAAATAATGCTTTGTGACATTACAGTATTTCCCATTACAGATCAATTTTGTAGCATTTGTCTGTAATCTGACTTGAAATGTTACCTAGAAACAAAATATGTTTTCCTTGAAACAGTCAGACCCTATTAGAAATCTAAGGCTTTACAAATCACCATGTTAACAGTTATGTCCCCTAGCTAAGGTTTTCTTTCCTTAAATAGTGTTAAATTCAGCCCCAGAAGCACTAGTCTCTGTGAGGGTTCTCTTCTTATGTGCACTGACTTGAAAGGAAAAATTTAGTGCTCAAAATATATTTAACATTTTACTATGCATAACTTAATAAATCAACCAGTATTCCCTTTTGGGGGAAAAATAATGTTAGCACCTTTTACAAGTGTTATGCTTCTAATTAGGTTACATGATATTATTTTCTCATTTTTCAAAAGACAGGTTTTCATTGCTTTAAAAAAAAAAAGGTATCAGCCTATTTCTGGGTACGAGGAGTTATTCTCATTTCCTGACCATATAATCACACACCGTGGGTGAGCAAAGAAATAAAGGGAACATACATCAGATTCGAAGGTTGAAGCAGTAAAACTTAGTGCTACCCACTGGAGATTTTGGAGCCAGGAACACCTGGACCTGAGTTCTAGCCCTGCCACTTAGCGGAGTCAGGCAAATTAGTGAACTTCTCATTCAGGAAATGTTTGCTATTGTTTAAATTATTTACACCATTTTTTTCCCCTGAAGAATATCTGCTTTGACTGAAGCTAACTACCTCTCATTCATTCAGCAACTAACTACAGAGTACTTATTGTAGGCTAGGCGCTATTGCTCTAGGTCCTGGGAAGTGGAGGTACATAAGACGGACCAGATCATTGCTCTTACATTCTAGCTTGGGCAAGACGGACAATGTACAAACAAGAACATACCAAATGGTGCAGTTGGCTGAAGGTGGCCCACCCCTCCAAAGCTATGTCTACCTCCCAACCCCTGGAGCCTGTGAATGTGACCTTCCTTGGAAAAATGGTCTTTGCAGATGTAAGAATCTTGAGAGATCATCCTGGATTATTAAGGTGGTCCCTAAATCCAATGACGTGTCCATTCAAGTCACACAGAGGAGACAGAGGAAGAAAAGGCCTTAAGATGGAGGCAGAGAGCAGAGCGATACAGCCACAACCAAGGAATATGTGGGGCCACCAGACACTGGAAGCAGCAAGGAAAGATTCTGCCCTATATCCCCCTGAGAGAGCACGGTCCTGCTGACATCCTTATTTCAGACTCTGGCCTCTAGAACCACAAGACTTTTCTGTTGTTGTAAGGCTCCCTCTTTGTGGTAATTTGTACATCAACCCTAAGAAATGATGGCATAAATGGTTAATACATACCAAGAAGGAAGTAAAATGGGGAAATGAGACAAAATATAAACTGAGACTCAGATGTGACCACCATAAATGATGGAGTCTGGAAGGCCCCACTGAGGATGAACCATTTGAATTCACTAAGGACATGGGAGAGGGGTGTTCTTAATCTGGGGGTGGGGAGGGGGAAGTGCAAAGGACCTAACCTGGGAATGAACTTGGTGTGTTCGAGGACCAGGAAGTGAGTGGTGCTGGCTAAGAGAGGTACAGGGAAGAATGGTAGGGAGATGCTGACACAGGAAGGAACCAGACCAGAAGGAACCAGACCCTGTAAGGTCTTAGAGAGACTTACCACTTATAATGACTTGCAGATGCCCTTACTAGCAGAGAAAGAAGTATGGACTGATTCAATAATATGAGTATATGCCAAACATTGCAGTAGTCGGATTAAAACCCAGAACCTTTATAATCTTACTTATGTAATCCCATCCCACTGTTAATTCGATATGAATAAGAATGTCACAAATAGAACATGTGAGGTCAAACACCACAGACACAGTAGAAAATCCTCAGCGGGATCCTTTATTTTGTTCACTTTCTACTTATCAGGTGAAATTTCAACCTGTAAAAGTTGTTTCTACCAGTTCAGCCAATGGCTTGGAGCATCACCGTGTCCTAATTGCACGGGGTAGAGTCCCGGGGGCAGATCCGAGGGTCGCAGATTCACCGGGACCAGACGGCACAGACTCCAGAGCTCCACAAGCCACACTTCCCCGGGATCCCACTGCCTCATTCCTATTGGTGAGCAGCGAGGAAATGGGTTGTATTTCTATTCACTTCAAAGATCAGACCTACCTCATTTATATGTCAAGAAAATGTTCTCAAGTATAATAAAGTGTTTATCATTTTCCTATAGCTCTTTGAATGCCTGACATTCATGTTTCCCTACCTCTAAAACTCCTTTTTCACATTATCTTTCTTGATTGCTTCTTAATGTAAAAACAAAAAACACTAAGATAGGGATCTGTTGTGCACATTAGCAGGTCCGTGCAGAAAAATGCACAGAGGTTTTATATACCATTTACAGTGACAGCTCAGAGTACAAAGTCAGGAAGAAAGAATCTGGTATATTAGGCGTGCTTTGAAATAAGCCGACACAGGAGGACACCACTGTAGTTCCATCAGAACTTTCTCTCACCAGCCGTTCAACAGTGGCAAATGCAAAAAACGTGCAGTTAAAATATATAGCAGTCGCTTCATATATTGCCCCCAACCCACCCAACTTCTGAATATAGGGGCTCTTTCAAATTTTCTTCCCCTTTAGTCTACGTTTAATGGGAAAAGCTGAAAAATCGTGTTTTAGCAAGTATCCCCAGAGAGCATTGCAATTTACCCAGGTTCTAATGTGTTTGGAGAGAAGTCTTAAAGAATAGCAGTAACGATTTTCCAGTAAATACTGAGTGAAAAACAATTTAAACCCCAATCTGAGGTTATAAATTTGCTTTTTTTGTAAATGAGACAACTGTAGCAACCATCCAGGACATGAAAAGAAAGCCTCCGACAGTCTGCTGTATGTATCAAAGCTCATCATGATTTTTTGTGAGATCTTCCCCATAATTGGTAGCTTGGCTTCCGACAAACATGTTCCAGTTCTCTAATATCTCCTCTTTAGTTAGCTTTTCATCCTGCAAGAGAGAGGAAAAACCTCTGTCACAGCAGCTCTGGTAACTCTGAGTAATAGTTCAGCATGAAGCTCACATTAATTTCATGGATTTTCAACATTTAAAATATTACAGGTCACAGTGAAGAAGCTGCTAGGAACCTCCGGCAGCCACTATCACACTGCCCTGCAAAAACCAAACCGGAACAGCCTCCTGGCTTACACGCTGTGCTAAAATACATCAGGCAAGTCCTCGAGGAATTCAGAAGCTAGAATCCAGTTATGTCTACACACAGTGCTGGCATTCCCCAAACAAGCCCCAGATAATTCCACTTCCCTTCTAGAACCTGACTGCAAAACTCTACTGTGTCCCAAGAACTTGGAGCAGTGATCAAACTAGGAAGAGACAGCACTTCTTTCTAAATCTTGTTTATTTACTTGGATATTTATCAACAGGTACAGAAGTGCTGGGCATCAGAGCCAGCAGTAAAAGCTTGCTGGCAGATGCCTGGGATGTAAGGGGATGGGCGTCCTTGTGCCTGACACATTACAGATGTGTAATAAATTATCTGGCAGACTGACTGGCTGAATGAACAAACCTGTCCTAGGGCAACTCAGGGTATATCTCTTAAATCCATGCCCTGCCCATAGCAAACAGTTACTGGTTCTGCAATCCCAGGAGATGGGAGGGAATTAAGTGTGTGGCCCATAGCAGACTATCCAGGAATGTCTGGGCCTAATGAGTTCACTGTGGGTTACTAAGGTTTTGGCTAGGGGTGCCTGGGTGGCTCAGTTGGTTAAGCGTCTGACTTTGGCTCAGATTATGATCTCATGGTTCCTGAGTTTGAGCCCTGCGTCCAGCTCTGTGCTGACAGCTTAGAGCCTGGAGCCTGCTTTGGATTCTGTGTCTCCCTCTCTCTCTGCTCCTCCCCCACTCACGTTCTGTCTCTCCCTCTCTCTCGAAAATAAATAAAAGTTAAAAAATTTTTTTTAAAAATCAAGGTCTAGCTAAAGTTTACAAGTCTCTAATGTAGGTCAAGAATGACATGGCTTCATGGGCCACAGGCCAAATGCTATCACTAAAGAAGCAAACAGAACCAATCTTATGTAAACTGTCTCCCTTCAAGGAATGATTCCAGAAGAACGTGACATACCTTGTTTTTGTCTGACTCATACACCAGGTGCCTGGCCTCAGCCTGAGCATGGTCATAGTCTTGAGGCAGGATCCAGTGGCGAATCTCATCTTTGTCCAACTTCCCATCCTTGTTCAGATCCCGGAACTCATTAAACTGCTCCCGTTCTGACACAACCCAGTCTGGCTCAGGGCCGTTCTCCTCGTGGGAAAACATATCCGCTAGAAGAGAAGGTTGTTCTTGGTTATGAGGACAAGTGGGAAGGTAAGTCAAGGAAAACCTGACGTCCTGAGTTTCTGGAAGGATGATGACCAATCAAGAGACCTAACCCAGATGTCTGGTAGGCACTTTCTTGGGGATAATGATGGAATTATGTATCCACTATGAAGGTTGCTTGGCGGAACAGAAAGAACTGAGTTTAGGAACCAGAAGATCAGTGACTGGGATCAAGTTACTTAATTCAGTGACTGAGTCTTAAATTGTCTTGTCTGTTAACATGGAGGAAATAATTTACAAATCACAGAGTTATTATGAAGATTAAATAGGATACTTTCTATGAATACATTCTGCAACCCAAACTGGCACTATCTAAGTGAAAAACCAAAAGGACCAACATCAAGCACTTTCTACAGTTCGGATATTATATAAATAATATTTTACGTACTTTTTTCATTTAATTTTCTTAATAATCTTATGAAGTAGATATTGTTATTATTCCCACTTTATAGATGAAAACACTGAGGCACAGCCTTAACCCAAGGACCCACAGGTAGTATAAGCTTGAGGCTATGTAGGAGCAGGGGCATCCTGCCTCCAACTGGTGGCCTTTACCACTTATTCCTGTCATTGCTTGTATCATTTCCAAAGGGCTTTTACATAGATCATTTTATTTTATCCTTATAACAATTCTATAAGATGGGTCATTATCCTTATTTTACAAAATGGCAGGGAAAAGAAAAAGAAGGCAAGGTTTATATGCATTGTTTGCTAAGTCATTAGATCTTAGACAACATGGCTACTCTGTGGGCAGTTTTCTCTTTAATGGAAACACAAGCTGGAAATGTCAGGAGGTATAGAGAGCCAGTAGTGAATAAAGGGAAAAAAGGCAAGACTCTTGTTTTGGCACAAGGTAGACCCACATTGGACATTTGCAGACTGTTTTTGAGAAAGAGCTGTCACATTTATTAGCTAACTTGGGCATCATCTAATCCTGCAAGCGTGGGTGCTATGTATCCCCATTTTATGGAGGAGGAATCTGATGCTTCTCATGATTACATGACTCCCACTGGGCCACACAGCTAGCAAGTGGAGAAGCCAGGACTCCCACATCCAGGGCTCTTCCCACTGCACCGCATCACCACCGGTTTTCCACTCCCTCCCCCCTGAAAAGAAGGCTCTTCTGTAAATGAAGTCACTTGCTGGACAAGTCCACACATCAAGGCCTCTCTGACTGCGAGCTGCTCAGAACTATATTTTCAAGCACAATGGCCCCCATCTCCCTCCTTCCCCAGTGTGAAGAATGGAATGTTTCTTTTAGGCAAAGCCACTCAGAGTTTTGCCCCTGACTTTGCACTGTTTCAATGCAGAGTTCAGGAGGGCCAGGAAGAGCACACACTTTTAATCAAAAGTGCTACATTGCTTGTTTCAATCCGTCAGCCTTTTCTGTCTCATTCCATCACCACCGTCAAGGTGAGGCGTCTGCAGCTCTGAACCGTCCCTCGCACACGCACCGGGCCGGAGGATGGCTCTGCGGCTTGCACGGAAGAAAAGCCTGTCAGCATGTGTTATCCCACAAAGGGAGTGCCACCCAGATCACTTTAATTACTGTGGTGAGAGCTACCTGTCTGTTACCACAGGCTGAAGGAGAACAGCGTTCGGTCGTTCAAATATAATTTCTAATGATTAGAAGAAACTGCTCTTAGCAAAGTGATACAACCACAGACCAGAGACTGATGGCGACTCGGGCTCTCGTTTTACGCTGAGAGGTAATTAACCGCCTCTATTAAATATGTGTACAAAAATGATATGCATCCCATCCCTCAAATGACTTTCCAGCCTTTACTTTATTGACACTTGGGAGCAGAAGAGCTGTCACGACAAGGCAGCCTGCTGCTGGAGCCAAGTACCAGAGCCCTGAGGTGGCAGTGACGAGGGTCGAATGGAAACTGCCATGTTGCCTGTCCCAGTCCTTTATGCCTGGAGACCTACAGGCTACTCGGGAGGGCTCTAACTAGCCGGGTGGCTTCTGACCCGGGTGCATTAATTTGAGCCCCACTCCACCAGTGCTCAGGTACCTGACAACGCACTTCTTGATGCTTGAAGTGGAGCCCATCAGAACAAAATGCCAGGTTCGGTACTCCCAATCAAAGGATCAAAAACCAGAGGCACACAAGGGCTAATCACGGGGCAACTGTGCGCTCTGTAAAAGGATGTACCTCTTTAAGAAGGAGCGCCTTTCTGCAGGTGCCTGGGTGTTCAACAATGCTCCTTCTACTTAGTGCTTCTAGACCCCATGGACTGACCCACAGTGTGACTTCAGGGTCCTTCCCTGACACAGTCTGCTCTAGCCTAACTGTAAATCTGTGGGATCCCTACGCTCATTCTGCAAAGGTAAAATTAGACAGTGTGGAGGGGGGCACCTCTCAGAGCTGTAGGCCCACTCTTGGCCACTGTGTGAAGTCTCACAAATGCCTCCCTGAGACTGTACTGGTAGGGGCTGGTGGGACAAGTCCCTCCCCGGTGGGAGGGCACAAAAATGGCAACTTCAGGCTTGCAGCTGTTGCTATAACAGACGTCTGGGGAAAGGAGCTGGACACGTGGGTGGAAGAATGTTGCTCAGTTGGGACAGCAGAGCAAGACTCCAGGCCACACTCACCAATATACTCATCCTGGTCCAGAAACCCATCCCCATTCTTGTCGATGTCCTCCAGAGTTTCCTAGAAAGCAGAGGGGAATAGAGAACGCATGATGGGTATGTGCTCTAAGTAAATCTGAGAATTCTACCTATTGTCCTCCTTTCTCTGGCTTTTCTGGTGGAAAATGCTTGGAAACTTTTGGCTCATCTCTTTACCTCCCTGGGCGTAGTATCTGTAAAAAAATAGGCAGTGGCTTCAGTTCCTCCTCCCCCATCCCAAAACTGTAAGAGCAGAACACTCTTTTCACATGAAAATGTACATATAAGCCCAGAGGGACTCTGATTTTATCAAGAAGCCATGCCAGGTCAACTATCTCCACCATCCAGCTAAATCATCCCCTCGGGTACCTGAGGAACCCAGCTTGAGAACCACCAGCCTAGATAATCACAAAAAAATTAGGTTCCAGTGCTAACTGGACTATGAACACTGGATTGGTATCATAAAAATATGAAACAGTGGCCAATTAAAAAATACAAGTATATCTGACTTTTGAATGTCTATGTTCTACGTTTAGTCCATTTGACTTCTTAATTAGGTTTATTACTGGGTGAGTAATTAAATGAATTTACTGTCTACTGTCACAGCAACTCAAAGGCATATCCTAGGTTAAAGAAAAGAGCCAACCCGAGAGCAGAGAGCCAATCCAGAGGCATGAAATCCTCTTGCGGACAATTTCCCCATCTTCATCCTCCTCTGGCAAATTAGGTATCACTAAATGGATGTTGGGTGGTAAAAAGAAATGATTCTTAGAGCCACTGCCCAGTCCTCAGTGTCACAGTGGTCATGAGAAGAATGAAGCAAGAGTGGACCCCATCTACCAACTGGACAACTAAAATATAGTCCAGAGCTGATTATGAACAAAAACTTTAGCCACTTGTTTCCCAGCATCAAACCAGTCAGAACTGGCCTGGGATATCTGCCCAGGAAAGAAATGATGGCATTTATTTTACTGTCATGGCAAACGAAGACATTTGGGACCCTACCAGCCACTATGGAAAGCAGCTATACTCAGAGGCCTTACAAGCATCCCTCAAAGCCTAGGGTCAGACTCATTCACCCTCCAAAGACCCAGACCCAAGAGGGGCATCCTCCCAGCCACAGTTTTATTTTAAGTTTCTATATGGTTTAACAATCATGCATCCCATTTCAGAGTCTTTTTCTAGTTCCCTCAAGGGTACAAAATGGGACAGAGACTAGCTAGTTTCTCCATAAACCCTTCTGCTCTTTTCGGGCATACATCTAAACTGTATTTCCCTGCCTCGTCATATCTAGAAGCAGCCCGCGGAAGGTAAAAGGTAAGGATGGTTCATTTCGTGGCCAGAACAATAATGGTAGACTGTTGCCTTCTCCTCATTCCCTCTCTTTTCCTTTGTCTCCCAGCTGGTTGTTGCCAGGATGACCTTGAAGGCACAAGATGGTAGAGTACAAGAAGTAAGTAGCCTGAGAGTACTCGGAGAAGTGCCCAGAAGGCCCACCTGACTCAGGCCATCTGCACTGCACTTGGTATAAGCAAAACTAAGTTCTATTTTACATGGCTAGGATTGGGGCTGTTTGTTACAGTAGCTAGCCTGCCCTGACTCACAGGGGTAGACAAATATTCCATTGTATTCTACTTCAGAGTTCTTCTCCAATTCTCCTCAGGATGAAGAATGCTCTTTCTTTAGAAGAAGGGACAAGACTTTGGTACAGATTCCACTCTGGTCTTTTCCCAGTTCAGGCTCTTTATCTTACCAAAACCACAATTTCCTTCATATGCTCAAACTCCTCAGGGTGCAAAAAGGAGGTGAACTCTTCTCGAGTGGCTATCTGATCACCATCGAGGTCTGCAGCCTTGAACCTTCTCTCGTCACGTGGCAGCATCTTTTTAAAGGTGTAATGATCTGACGTATCTTGAAACTCTTCAGGGTTTCCTGCAAGGTGTGTGCAGAAACATTTAAACTGGGCTGCTAAGGAAAGCATTTGCTTCCAGATCACTCATCCTTCATGCCCAAATGGTGCACATGGGACAAAAGGTCCTGACCTATTGAGTTCTTTGAAGCATTTTATTTTAGAATGCCTTTAGCATCTGTCCCTTCATCACCCCTATCATCCAGGCCCCACTGGCTTACTGGGGGCATTAGAGCAAGTGGTTAGGAGTGCTGGCTTTAGGCCACACTAATGTCATACTTTTCTTCGCAGAATTCTGCTTTCATAATATCATTCTTTAACCTTTAACATGCACAGGCTCCCTAATACCTACAACATTCTGTCTAGACGTTTCTGTTTGGCTTTCATAATTTCCCTTAACCTAACCATGAGTGTGTGCATCACCAGCTCTCCAGACTTGTCTCCTAGCTCTCTACCATGTACCCAGTGGGGCTGTACCCCGTGCTTTGCACACATCCCTTTACCTTCACAAACAAGCATGTCTTATATCCAAACCCTACCCACTGCTGAATTCACTGCTGCCCCTTTGCTCCTCCGGCAGACCCACTTTCCCCACTTGCCTCTATCTCTCCAAATATATATCCATTTTTCAAGGCCCAACTCCCAGGCCACCCTCCACCAGGAAGCCTTCCTTGACTGCTCCAGCCCTCTGGGTCCTTGCTATCTGAAACTTGGCAGCATTTTGAAACTGTAGCACAGACATGCTTCATCCCTGCTCTGTTCTCTTTGTTCTTTGTGCCTCCGAGATTGTAAGCTCAGATTGGGCAGCATCCTAAGTCACTTTTTATTGGACCCAGGACCCTTCCCACTACTCACCACCTACAGCTTCACTCAGAGTAGGGAGCTCTGTCCATTCTTAGTAAGCAGAGGAGGATGTTATACAAGCAGGCTCTACTCGGGGGGTTGTGACATCTCCCCAAGGCAGCAGATGTGTTGAGAGAGGAGAGACTCCTGCAAGGAGCTCGTTACGTGAGCCCTAGCTGTGCAAACGCTCAGGCAGCACCTCTTACCTAGGTAGTAACCATAGGTGGCTTGTTTGTATTCTTCCCAGGAAATTTTGTCATCTTTGTCCCGATCATAATCCTTCCAGACTTTAGCGACATTATCATAGATGTATCTTCTCTGCACTCGCTTGATCCAAGTTTTCAGTTCCTCAGTAGTAACAAAGCTGTCCCCATCACTGTCAATTCGATCAACAATCTTCCTGTAGTTAAAAAACAAACAAACATGGGGCGCCTGGGTGGCTCAGTAGGTTAAGCATCTGACTTCCGCTCAGGTCATGATCTTGCGGTTCGTGGGTTCGAGCCCCGCGTTGGGCTCTGTGCTGACAGCTAGCTCAGAGCCTGGAGCCTGTCTTCAGATTCTGTGTCTCCCTCTCTCTCTGACCCTCCCCTGCTCGCACTGTCTCTCTCTCTCTCTCTCTCTCAAAAATAAAACATTAAAAAAATAAAAAAACAAACAAAAAACAAAAAAAAAAAAACCCACAAGGCTATTATCAAGGCTTGTGTGATCTTGATCCAGAAAAAGATCAAACACTGCAGAATCTAAAATGCATAAACAAGCGAAATAAAAGCAATGATCGAATCGTGCTGGAAAGGAGCTTAAAGTTCATCTTTTCTGAGGGTAATATGCATCCTCCCACCCAGTGCGGTGGCAGACACTACCAGTGGACCATGCCCTCTGTCTTGATAAACCCAGGTGTGCCTCAGAATCCTTCTCAACACAGCCCTGTGCAGGCGGCGGACACCACCAATTCATCAGAGTTGATTTGTAAGATGAAACCCAACGGTCTTCTCCAGATGCAGTCCAACTCCCTTGTGTTAGAGTGATGGAAACGGAGGCTGAGAGAAATGAGATGACCCTTCCAAGATCACACAGCTAGTATTTAGTATGACAGGGTAAGAACACATGTCTTCTGGCTCTAGGTCCAATGCAAAAAAAAAGGAAACTTCTAGGTAAACCAAAAGATAAGCGAGTTCTTGTCTTCTTCTTTTTTAAAATATCACCACTTTGGACTCAAAGACTCCAAACTTAGAAGACCAGATCTTGTTGGCCAGAGTAAAAAATGTAAGGGATGAAAGAGCCGTCACTTCATGGAAAGTATTCAAGAAGCTTGACCAGCTGAGCCAGCTACAGGAGGCCACACCCTGCCCTTCGGGTGAAGATGCCTATGGTGGGGGGGGGGTTTCCTGCTCCACAGCTGGCCCCAGGGTCCAGCGACTGCCCACTGGACTCTCCTGAGGTACCCCAAACCCTGGTCCAAAGCAAACTTCGGGCTGGGAACTCACCAGCGTCCATCTCCAGGCCGGAGGGTCCCAAGCTAGGGATGCAATCCCTGTGGGGAACTTCAAGGACACCCACAAGCCATTTCCAATGCTTAAGTTTTACTCTAGAAGTCCATTTACCTGGGACGCGCTCAGCCAGGCTACTTAGGGATTTGTTTCTTTGCGTTGGGCTGCAGTCTATCAACTCAGTGGCAAAACTTTCTTACTGTCAACAGATGTTCTAACTGACAGTTACTCTTTGATTAATTAGAAATGGGGGATGAATTCATTAGTACGCATAAAGTTACTGTCTCCTACCTGAATCTGGGGAGCCCGAGCTCCTCTTTCTCAGGAAAGTGTGAGTGCTACGAACAGCATTAATGTGTCCCCTCATTTGCCATCTTAACAGGTCTCAAAGCTAACAGACTGAGCCTCAAGTATCCTCAGCCTTTCTTCCAGGGAATCACAGCCTTTCTGGGTCTCAGTTTCCCTGACTATAAATTGGAACATCTGCTTTACAAGGGATATTGTGGGGAATACAGGAGAGAATGTGTGCCTGGCTTCACTAAGGACAGCAATCTAGATGACAGGTGGACGGAGAACTCAGCGGACACCCAGCAGGTAACAGAGGTAACAGAAGTGAGCCAAGCCTCCACGTAGAGCCTCGGGCAACCTGGAGATACACTGCCTGCCACCTGCAGGGCTGCCCATCTCTGCTCCGGACGATGAATGCCACATGGGAACAGGAGTCCACGGTATCAAGAGAAACCGGAAATCGGGGTCTGTTTGTGATATCGCTCGGATTTTAAATGTGGGCAAGTAATTTATGTTTTTTCTAAGACTGCGTAGCATGTTTGTGACTGCGTATGGCCTGTGGGCCTCCGCTCTGCAAGCCCCTTGGCCTAGCTGTCTCCAGAAGCCTTAAAACTGTCACATTTTCAGAATCTAAGGTCAGGTGGTGACTGCCTGGATCCAGCCCAAGCTTGGGGAGCGGGGGGACTGCTGCACCAGGAGCGGTGGGCAGAGAGGCGGCTTGTCGTGTTCCGTCCTGTCCCAACCTTCCACCCACCTTCTAGCCTGGATTTACCTTACAGGTGAATGGTGCGTCCACTGCCTGTCTGGTAGCTTAGGCCAGAGACCAGATGTCCCCCTGGATATCTCCCTCCACTTCCCCACCCCCACGCTGAGTCAAGAGCAAGCACTGACTGTTCTACTTCCCACATGCCTGGACTCACTGTCTCCTGCCCTCAGGACTAGCTGTGCCTGGTTCAGGCATTCGTGGCCACGCCCCTGCCCCTGGTCTCTCCATCCGTGCCTCAATTATGTTCTCGATCCTCCCGCCTGTCTGCCATTACTAACAAGTTTTTGGGATGGTGACATTTTGATCACGTACAGGATAACACCTAATCTCTACTCACAGAGGTCCTTCCTGCTCTGCACTTAGCTGCCCCTCCACTCCTACTCCTACTTCTGCCCTGTCCCTTTACTGTCCCAACAGCCCCTCATCCCCCAGAACAGGGTGCAAAACCTTTATAAGCAGGCTATTTCCAGGAATGCCTTCCTCTGCTTGTGCACCTGGCAACTTCTGCACAATCTCTGATCAGGTGACATCCCCAAACCTCTAAGCCCCTCTCTCCAACCTGAAGCCCTAGGGGCTCTTCCCCCCCACCCCCCGAGTGCGGTCACTGTGGTTTTTACATTCCACCATCATAGCAATTACACATAGCAATTAGTGTCTGCTTGTGTTTCTCTCCTCTATTTTTCATTATAAGTACTTTGAGGCCTAGAGCATAAAGTTTTATCTTTGTATCTGCCAAGCATCTAACATGGTGCCTGGCACACAACAGCCATGCAAATGTTTGTTGCATGAATACATGAATGAAGTTAAGGTGTCCATACAAGGACCAAATGCAGACCAAGTTCACTAGCACTAGCTCTCACCACTAGGCTTACTGGGCATGATAAAGGCATTAAACTGGAAGCTGTTAAGACTGCAAACTGTAGAGTTCCCTTCTCCAAATCCCAAAACCTCTCCTCCTCCTCCTCACAGGTAACAATGCTGCAAATGGCTGCTTCTCAGGGTCCCAGAATAAATCAGTTTCCAAGTGCGTCAAAGCTAATACAATAGACTGAACTCATCAATGGCCCCCATTGTTAAGTCCTGAACAAAAAGAGAAAAGTACTTCTTGGCAAAATAAAAGGTGATTGTTTGGAGGTGACTTTGAAGTTCAAAGATCTTTTTATCAGAGGGCAGATGGTGCACCCACACAATAGGTATAATTTAGCCTCATATTTTAACCAACCACATTGGCCTTTGGTGGCCCCCATCAGCACAGGGATGGCTGTGTTCTTTTTCATGTACCAGGACAAGAAGATCCTCCACTCCCAGGAAGAAGGTTCCAGGAGGCCTGGTGCCCAGTAGGCAGGGCTACTGGGACCCTCCCCGGCCCAGCCTCCTCCAGGGACCAGGCCATGGCTGCTGATTCCTCTGTGGAAGGGTTCCCAGATACCTCTGCACAATGACCAAGTGTGTCCCCAGGGGACCTGGAGAGAGTGCACTGCAATGTACCGAAGTTTTGTTTTCCAGGTTTGGTTCCTGATTCAACTGCCTTCAACTGAGAAAATCACAATCTGCCACCACACCCTCCAGCTTTTTGCCCTCAGTTGCCAAAGGACTGGGTGCCTCTGCAGACATCTGCTGGAAAGAGAAACTGGGAGACGAGTTTCCACCCCCACTTCCCACTCCCTATCCCCTAATGTCCCTCTCTTACCACGATTTTTATATTCCTACTTCTACGATCTCTACTATTAGGCGGAAGGCAAAGAACACCCCTGCCGAGCGGCCCAGGAACACGGGCCAGGAGTTCATCCTCTCCTTCATCTGCTCCTTCATCTTTGATCCATTTGTAAGTTCATCCTGGAGACCTTAGCAGAGTCACAAAACCTCCCTTCTCCCGGGAATCAAGGGAGAAGAGGGAAACTGGGAAGATGGGGAAGAACTCATGTCACTAAAAGGCCACCGGGCACAAACTCTCCTTTTGTACACACTCTCCCCTCCCTTCTGATGCAACCGAGAGGAGGGGGCGGGCCCTCGCCGCCCGGGCTCCCGCGACCGCTGCCACGTTCTTGCCTCCCCGCGGGAAGCCACCCCAGCCCGGGCGCGGCGGCGGTCCCTACGCTGCAGTCCCGGCGCCCGCGGGCAATTCAGCGCGAGCCCGGCCGCCGTATCCGCCGGCCCCCGCCCTCCGACCGCGCGCCCGATTTCGCTTTCGCTTTGCTTTGCGGCGCGCGTCCCGCGTGGCTCCCGCCGGGGTGTCCCCGCGGGCACCTGCGACGCCCCCGGCACGGCCCGGGCCGCGGCCTCACCCCAGCCTCTCCTTGCTCTCCTCCGAGGTGAGCTGGTCGAAGGTCTTGGAGTCCTCTTTCCCCAGGAAGGCCTCGTGGTCGTACTGGAAGCTCTGGTTGTCCTCGGCCGGCCGCTCGCCCAGCTCCGAGTCCGGCCGCACCACGCGCTCCTTGCGCACGGTGGGCTTGGCCCGCAGCGCCCCGGGCGCCAGCGCCAGCGCCAGCAGCAGCCCCAGGGCGAGCCCCAGGAGGCGGTCGCGGCCGCCACGCGCCATCGTCAGGATGGGAGAGCGGCCCGCGGGGAGGCACTGAGCGAGCGACGAGGACGGCGACTGGGGAGTCGGGGCTCCCAGCTCGGCGGCGGAGCGGCGGGGGAGGGAATGGGCCCGCCCCGCGCCAGAGCGAAGGGGCGCGCCCCGGGCCACGGGCAGGGGAGCTTCGGGCAGCCCGGCTCACGAGCCCATTGGCCGCCGGGCTGCGGGGGGAGGCCGGGGAGGCCGAGCCACGTCGCCAGCCCGGGCGGTGGGCGCGGGGCTCGGGTTTCGACTCGGCCCCTCCCTGCGATCTCGTCGCGAGGGGCGGGCCCAGGCGAACTGGGCTGGGGACTGGAGGGCTCCTAGGAAGACGGGGAAGAAGTTCTTTGTCAAGCAACAGATGTTCCGGATAAAATTCCCTCTCTCTTCTTCCAGTTTCGGAGAATTGAAAGGAAGGAGGCGCCACCCCTCCCCAACTTCCAGCTGGTCTCCTGAACCCCAGCCCTAGACCTCGCCGCAAGATGCGCTCTTAAACCATTCCCACTTACCCAAACTTGGAGTCTGGATACACACACAAGAGACTGGAAAGAAACCTGGGTGGCTGAGGTGCCCTAGAAACGGGGGTCGCAAACTCAAATGTCGAGGAGGACCAAGCAAGTAGCTTCGATATGACGAGGGGCCAGCTAAACTGAGCAGTCCTGTGCACGCCAGCTGCCAGGAGTGCGGGCTCCAAACTGGCAGATAGTCCCGTTTCCCAAAAGAAATCAGGATTTCAGATGTGCATGTTTCCATTTCTAAACAATGGTAACTCGTTTTACAAAAACTGCGTGATTCAAACAAATCTTGCCTATACACCGTAGGCAGGGCAATGCTGCCAATATAGAGAAGTTCTGTAGAACTTTCTGCAGTCATAGAAATGTTCTATATTCTGGGCTGTCCAATAGTGGGTATTGAGACACTTAATATGTAGCTAGTATAATCAAGGCTTTGAAAATTTCATTTACATTCAATCTTAAATAGCTACATGTGGCCAGTGGTTGTCATATTGGACAGTACAGTGTGCAGATAGTTACTGACATGAATGTTTGATTAAAGTGTCAAGATATTCAAGGATCTTCTGAAGCCCTATTCTTGAGCCTCAGGTTCAGCATCCCTAAAAAACTAAAGCTGGGGTTGAGGAGAGGGGCTCCCTGGACAGTGGTACCCCCAGAGCATTTCCTATATCTTGTTTTGTCCCCCCATCCTAATAGTCTAGATAAGGTCACTGGGCTGTGCCTTGCAAGAAGTATACCAGGACATTATCGACAGATCCAAGTACTTTTTTATGAGAACTTCTTTCAATCAATTAATGAATAATTATTGTATTCCCATCATGGCCTAATCACTGGCCTCAGTGATGAGGGTACAATGCAGGACAAGACCTTCACAGTCTCCGCAGAGCTAGAGTGTTTGTGAATAGACCATTCATTCATTCATTCAATAAACTAAGCACCTGCTAAACGTCAGGCCTATGATGGGTACTGGTTTACCGTAGCAAATCAATGTGATAAGTGCTGCAGGAGGAAGGCATTCAGTATTATGGGGATACATCAGAGGGACAGAACCCAGATTTGGGGATCCATTGGGGAAGGCCTTCTGGAAAAAGGGACATCTAAACAGAGACTGAAGGTAAATAGGCTAAGCCAGACAGCAGGGATGTGGATATATGAGGGAAGGGCAAGGTTCTGTGTGAGCTGGCCCAGAGCAGTGGAGTTTGAGGTAATATCTTGGTGACAAGATCCCTTGGTGTCCCGTAGGACTATATTATCTTGGGGGCTGTACATCCCCACCTGCCCGCAGTGAGATGCAGGATGTAAGTCCTCGGTGCCTCACCAAACCTGAGCTGACTTTTCTTGGGACAGGAAGTGTGGTGCTTGAGACCAGACATATTTTCCACCACCAGTACAGAGGCTTAAATTTTTAGCAATAGAGAAACATTACTTTGGGTGTACAAGAGCTCCTTATTAAAATGCAAGGGCCCTGAGTAGGTGGCTTTGTACCTTCAGTGCTCATCACACAAGCAGGATGTGAATTGAGTAGGGGGGAGAAGGAGGAGTGGGAAGAGGCACAGAAAGATCAAGGCTAAAGAAGAGGAGGAGGACTAGGAAGAGAAGGAAAGTGGGTGGGGATTGGAGACAGTCTTTGCTTTGCTTATTCACAGTTTTGCCACAGGCAGGCTGGGCCCCTGGGATTGATCCAGACTCTCGAGATTGAGGACAGCACATCCTTTGCCCTATCCTAGTTGGCTTTCTGCCAGACACTAGTGCTTTCCAATAGTTAGATTGTTCCAGAGGTAATCTTGGCTCCTGTGAGAATTACCAGAGAATTCCAGCACTGCTGTAAATCCGGAAGAGTTTATATAATTTCCCCTGGGATGGCATATGCTTTTTTTGTTTCTTTTGATGGAACCTAAAATGTCAAAATAACTTTTCTTCCCATCCCCCTATACTTGTTAAAGGACCTTATTTATTTGGAGTTTAGATTTTCTTTACCATTTCAAAAATTAAATTTATTTAAAGTAAAAAAAACTAACAAAAGAAAACACGTCACCCACATTGAGCCCGACTTCAGGCATCCCAATTTTTACAACATACACTTGAGAGACAAGCCTGCAAAACATTTAACTTTGAAAACCAATGGGGCTTGCATCCCAAGCCCCACAGACTGGTTGTGAGCCAGGAAACTGCTCTTAAAGGGCTCAGGCTCATCAGCTTCTGGGCCCAGCTCAGGAATGGCTGATTGCACCCAGACTTTAAGTGAAGGGGGTTCACCTCCTCTATATGAAAGCATCCAGAGCACCAGAATCTCCCAGAGGGAGCTTTTACACACATGTGGTGTGTTTTGTGGCTGTGACCTAGGAGTCTCTTGATCATGTGGCTCTGAAGACCAGGGAGCTTGCAACCCTTGTCCCGTGGGACTATAATAATTGGTGTCACCATCATAGGACCTATCTGGTGCACCAATTTTTGTGGTTGCTGCTGGGGGGCACTTCTACATCACCTAGCTCTGGTGGCCAGCAGGACTTATGCTAGTGGGTCCCACAGGACTATGAACAAAAGAGACAGAGTTCTTAACCAGCTGACACCCCCAGGGAAGAAAGAGCAAGAAGAAACAGACCCAGAAGCTCAGTCTTTCTGTGAAAGAGGCCTATTAGCTAATCGTCATCAGACTGAGACTTTAGCGGCAAGGTTCTAATTAAACATGCATCTAAGCACTAACTGTGATCCTTTCCAGAGAATTCTGAGGGCAGGCTCTATCTTTAGGCTCACTCTCTGCTGCAGTCCAGAGCACCAGTGTCTTCCTGGAGGGTGCCCGTGTCTGGTGCCCCATTTTGGTGGCTGTTTTCAGGGGACATATTTACATTGCTTGGCTCTGGTGGCCAGTAGGGCTTATACATGCGATCCCACAGGACTATATATATTTGCATACTTTTAAAACCTGATGTCTGAGGGTTTGGTTTCCAGTAAGTCTGAATCTAGCTGCTGAGATCCTCCCCTTTGGGACACTGACAAGTCTTGGTACATACTTAACCACTGGGAGCCATTAAACATACAATAGCCTCCTTGGACAAGCACAAACGTTTAAGAGACAACAAAGAGCTGAGGCGGGGTTTGGTGATAAGGTTCATTTTCTACACAAGTCCACTCCTTCAAGACTGGGAGAGGGAACTGTTTCATCTACTAGATAGAGACCAACACAGTGAGTCCAGCAAAATGAAGAAAACAGAGGTATAAGTTCCAAATGAAAAAACACGCTAAAACCTCAGAAAAAGCTGTAGTGAAATGGAGATAAGTAATTTATACTTATCTCTGATAAAGAATGCAAAGTAATGGTCATAAAGATGCTCAGCAAATGGGGGAAGAATGGATGATCACAGTGAGAACTTCAACAAAGAGATGGAAAATATAAGAAAGTACCAAACAGAAGCCACAAAGCTCAAAGATACAATAGATGTGGGGCGCCTGGGTGGCTCAGTCGGTTGAGCGTCCGGCTTCGTCCGGCTTCGGCTCAGGTCATGATCTCACGGTTCGTGGGTTCAAGCTCCGCGTCGGGCTCTGTGCTGACAGCTCAGAGCCTGGAGCCTGTCTTCAGATTCTGTGTCTCCCTCTCTCTCTGACCCTCCCCTGCTCCCGCTGTCTCTCTCTGTCTCTCAAAAATAAATAAAAAAAAAACATAAAAAAAAGATACAATAGATGAACTGAAAGATACACTAGAGGGGCTCAGTAGCAGACTGGATGAAGTAGAAGAAAGGATCAGTCAACTCAAAGACAGAGCAGTGAAATTCACCCAAACAGATCAGCAAAAAGAAAGGAAAATAAAAAGGAGTAGAAAAAATGGAGATCACTTAAGGGACTTAAGAACAACATCAAATGGACTAACATTTTCATCATAGATCTCCTAGAAGGAGAAGAGAGAGAAAAAAGGGAAGAACTCTGATTTGGAGAAATAATGGTTGAAGCTTCCCTAATTTGGGGAGGACATAGATGTCCAGACCCAGGAAGCCTAGAGAATTCCAAATAAGAAGACCCCAAAGAGACCCACACCAAGACACATTGCAATCAAAATGTCAGAAGTTAAAGACAGGAAGAGGATATTAAAAGCAGCAAGAGAAAAACAACATGCTACAAGGGAATCCTCATAAGATTATCATCAGATATTCCAGCAGGAACATTGCAGTTCAGAAGGGAGTGCTGGGAAAATATACTTCCAAACCAGAATACTCTACTGGGCAAAGTTATCATTCAGAAGTGAAGGAGAGATACACTGTTTTCCAGACATACAAAAGCTAAATGAGTACACCAGTAAACTAGCCTTGCAAGAAATGGTAAAGGGCCTTCTTTAAGCTGAAAAGAAAGGATGCTAATTAGTAACAAGAACAAACACGAAATCACAAGCCAGCTAGTTTACCAGACAGAACCCAGGAAAGAGACAGCTAGGTGTCTCCTGGGGTCAGAACACACCTCAAACACTGATCTCAAAAAACTTTGACAAGGATTATGAGTTTAATGGGATCAGACTGGGGTGCTCTCTTTGCCCCAGGACATTGTCTAAAACTATAGAGCAATTAGCTGACAATTAGTGGTGCCTAAATTTGGTTGTGACCCAGGAAATAGTCAGAGAGCTCTCCTTAAACCACTGTCATTCCAGGGTGACTGTGTGAATATCTAAGGCAGCACTTCCAAAGGAGCAATGCCACAGCCTTCACAATGTGGGGAATAGGCTTCTCTAAGAGAGTCCAGCCAGTGACTCAGCAAATAAACAAACAAACAAACAAACAACAAGAAGAAGACTTGGAGGAGGAAGACCAGTATCTGGAGTTGTGACAGTATGTTATCTAAAATAACCAGTTTTCAAAAAAAAAATTGTAAGACATTCAGGAGTGCTTGGGTGGCTCATTCGGTTGAGTGTCTGGCTCTCAATTTCGGCTCAAGTTATGATCCCAGGGTGGTGGGATAGAGCCCTATATTGGGCTGCATGCTGAGCATGGAATCTGCTTGGGATTCTCTCTCTCTCCCCCTGCTCCTTCCCCCTGTTTGCATTCTCTTTCTCTCTCTCAAATAAAAAAAAATTTTAATTTAAAAAATTACAAGACATGCAAAGAAATATGAAAATATGACCCATATACAGGAAAAAAATATATAGGCAACAGAAACTGCCCCTGAGGGGAACCATATCCTATAGCCAATCAACCAGGAATCCTGTATCCAACAAAGCTCCTTTCAAAAGCGATAATGAAATAAGGCATGCCCAGATAAACAAAAATAGTTTTTGCTAGTAGATCTACCTTACAAGAAACATTAAAGGAAGTTCTTCAGACAGAAAGCAAATGACTTAAGACAACAATTCAAACACACACACACACACACACACACACACACACACAGGATAATAATGTAATTATAAAAGGCAGTATAAATGCATATTTTTTCTCCTTACAACTGATTTTAAAATGTGTATGTAAAGTATGTATCCAATTGTACTGTTAGGCCTATGACATATAGATATGTAACATATTTGGCAAACAATATAAAGGCAGTAGGTAGGAACAAAGCTATATTGAGCTATATTAGACCAGATGATAAATCAAACCATAGGACAAATGAAAAGAACTAGAAATGGCAAATACAAGGTAAACATAACAAAAACTATAAATATATATTTGTTCTGCTTTCTTTTCTCAGCTCCTTTAAAAGACATAAAATGATACAAAGTAATAATTATAACAGTATATTGTTGAGTTTGTAACATATATATAGATGTAATATATGTAAAAATAATGGCACAAGGGGGAAAAGAGAATAGTTATATAGAATTAATGTTTCTATGTTTCATTGGAATTGAGTTCAAATATCTAAAGTAGATTCTAACGAGTTAAGACATGTAACATAAGCCTTAGTACAAGGACTAAGGAAATAACTCAAAAAATATACCGGGAACCATATCATTAAAGGATTGAAAATGTTCACTAGAAAACATTCACTTAATGCAAAACAAAGCAGTAAAAGAGGAGTAGAGAAACAAAAAAGGAGGAAAGCATTACCAGCTAGAAATCTGGCTGAACACACAGAAACAAAATGCACCAGAAACAGTTCAACTGGAAGGGTAAATATACATGACATTTTTTCTTATTATTTAAAAGATAAAAAATGTAACTGATGGCTCAGATTAATGTAATAACAATGTATTGTGGGGTTTATAACATATGCATAAGTGACACACGTAATAACAACTGTATATAGGTATAGGCCACGGGGAGAGAAATGGAATCCACTGTTCTAAGGTTCTTATATTACACATAAAGTGGTGTATTATCACTTGATGGTAGACCATGATATATTAAAGATTATGCTGTAAGGGTTAATTCCAGTGGAGTAGGAATTAATCTGAGCCATTTTGCTGTTTCTGCATAGTGAAGTCATGATCCCTAGTCAAGTCATGAAACACATTCTTTCATAGTACTGCCTTGAAACTAAGGGTCTGAGAAATTTGGACACAAGTTTTACAACTTTGCAGCATCATTTATTGAGAGTCCTGGAGGGGTTCATCAGCATGTAGCAAGAATATGTATGACGACATGACCGGGTGAGGTGCTATTTGGGGCTGCTTGTTTCTGAGGAGTTCTATATACACACAGCGGTTCCTGATCTAAGAGATAAATTGTATTTGGCTGTGGTCCTTATAGAAAGAGGGGCAATTAGAGACTCCCGACCTTTCCAGACCCACCACTATGAGATAGCCTTTGGTTGTGATACGTGCATGTCTTTACTTTAATGTTGTTATATATATATTGTATATTATACACACACACACACACACACACATGTGGACACACTACAGCTTTGTAAATATTGTCATTTTTCGTACCATGAGTCTTAATCTTTAGCAATCAACCCATCAACTTCCATTGTTAATGAGAAGTATACTCTAAACCCTAAAACAACACAAAACCATGAAAGCAAAGAGTTAAATGAGCCAACAAAGGTCATAGAATAGAGTCATAAAAAGTACTCAATTGTGGCACCTGGGTGGCACAGTCGGTTAGGGATCCAACTTTGCCTCAGGTCATGATCTCACTGTTTATGGGTTCAAGGCTCTGTGCTGACAACTCAGAGACTGGAGCCTATTTCGGATTCTGTCTCCCACTCTCTCTGCCCCTACCATGCTCATGCTCTGTCTCTCTCAAAAATAAATAAACATTAAAAAAATTTTTTAAGTACTAAATTAATCCCAAAGCAGGCAGATAAAAGAGAAAAAAAGAGAACCTGGAACAGAAGAGAGAAATAGAAACAAATAACAAGATGATAGACTCAAACCTAACCATGTTAATGATCTTATTAAAGGTAAATTGTATAGACACTCTAGTTTAAAAGGCAGAGACTGTCAAATTATGTAAAAAAAGCAATACCTACCTATATGCTGCCTACAGGAAATGCATCTTAAATATAAAGACACATATAGGTTAAAAGTAAAAGGATAGAAAAAATAGACCATGCTGTTACTAATCAAAAGGATGTTGGAGTGACTATATTTATATCAGATAACATATATTTCAGAGCAAAGAATATTGCTAACAGTAAAGAAAATCATTTCACAATCACATAGGGGTCAGTTAATCAAGTGAGAATAACAATCCTAAATGTTTATGTACCTAATAGCAAAACTTTAAAATAAATGGAGAAAAAAATAACAAAGAGAAATAGTCAAATACACAAAATTTAAAAGATTTTTTTTAAATGCTCCCTCAATAGCTAATGGAACAAGTAAGCAGAAAATCAGCAAAAATATAGTAGACTTGAAAACTCTAGCAATACTTGACCTGAATGATGTTTAAAAAAACAAAAACAAAAACACCCAGGGTGTCTGAGGAGCCTAGTCAGTTAACCGGTTAAGCAAGTGTCTGTCAATGGCTCAGGTCATGATCTCATGGTTCGTGGGTTTGAGCCCTGCTTTCGGCTCTGTGCTGACAGCTCAGAGCTTGGAGCCTGCTGCAGATTCTATCTCCATCTCTCTCTGCCCCTTCTCTGCTCGCCACTCTCTCTCTCTCTCTCTCTCAAATATAAACAAACATTAAAATAAAATTAAAAATGTAAAATAAATAAATTTTAAAGAACACCCAACAAGAGTAGAATACACATCATTCTCTAGCATACAAAATTTACTGAGATAGAAAATCTTCTGGCCCATAAAATGAGTCTCAATAAATTAAATGGATTCGACTAATATAAAGTATGTCCTTGAAGTAGATGGGAATGTTACTACCAGCCTTGGATTTCACAAAGCCAAACTAGTCAATGAAAGACAATCAATGACAGGCAGTCAAAAACTAGCAAAGACAGACAATCAAAAACTAGCCTGTCTCAGGGCTTCCAGTTTCAGCTTCAACAATTTAAGAGCTTGGAGGCGGTCCCTCCTGCCTTCACAACAAGAAGAAAAGCTGAAGAAGAGAGAGACAGGTTCCCCTTGCCCTTTGCCTGCATGCACACACCAAAGCAAGGGCATATGAGGATATGGTAGGAAGATGGCTGTCTGCAATCCAGGCAGAGTCTTCACCAGAAACCAGCCATGCTGGCAGCCTGATCCTGGGCGTCCAGCCTCCAATAAGTGGGAAAATAAAGTTCTGTTGTTAAAGCCACACAGCCTTTGCTATTTTGTAATGGCAGCCTGGGCAGACCTGGAATAAGCTGTCAGTTATATTTCATGCTTGTCCACAGCCCTAGGTTATTTGTAGATAGGGAAGAGGATGCCAGTCAAAAAGGAAGAGCCGGAAAGTGCTAGAAAGTGTGGGTAACTGATGAAGCGAAGTCCTCAATCAATAGAACTCTTTGGAAATTGGATGAAATCTGGAGACTCTCACCTAAAAATTGACATAAGGACAAAAATCTGCATTAATTTGAGAAGATTCAGGGATCATCTGGAGTGCCTTGTGGACTCTGCTTGATCTCCTGAACCTAGCTTTTACAAAGCCTCTGTCCTGGGGATACCTGTTGGTTGGGACCAAGAGCTTTGGAAGGAGATGGGGGTGGGATGGGGGGTTGGTTCACAGGACACAAGGAGGCAGGGAAACCGTTGGAGCAGGAGGAAGGCCAGCCCTTGAATCTCAGATGTTAGGAGTCAGTGTCTCCACGGAGTGTGCAGAAGGGAGGAGCAGAGGTGCTTGGGCATGAAAAAGATTGAAAAGGTTAAGATCTACTCAAATTAGGGAAAAGGATGAGGAAATTAGTAGGAATTAGAAAAAGAAATCCAGGGTTTTAGGGACAGCCAGCTGGGGTGGGATTACATACTATTATCATATGACTGTTATAGAATCCTTCAGCCTGATGTGTGATTTCACCAGCTCTGTGAAGCAGGTGTGAGCAACAGCAGCACTTGTGGCAGAAAAAAGTGGTTGTGGGATTTATTGCAAATTGAAGATTGGCAAGGAGAGTGCAGGGATAGAGATGCTATAATAAACTAGGGCTGATTTGAAATGAGAGTCTAACTACAAAATGTTGGATAAAGAAGGAAGCAAAGAAAGAAGGAGGGAGGGGAAGGAGAGAGAAGGAGAGAGAGAGGGAGGGAGAGGGAAGGAAGGAAAGAAAGGGAAAGGAGAGGAGGGGAGGGGAAGGGGAAGGGGCAGGGAGGGAACAGAAAAAAAGGAAAAAAGAAAAGAAAAGGAAAGGAAAGGAAAGGAAAGGAAAAAGAAAAGAAAAGAAAAGAAAAGTCCTTTCAGACTTTGGAAGAATTAGTGTTAGGTATGCTTGGCCTGCCTTGGGGCATTGAATTTCTTATTCTGAATGTATGAAATTTGATACCCTGTTAGTAGGAATAGAAGAAGGTCTCTTTTGTTTGTCCAAGGGTTGTAACTAAGCCCTGTAGGCAGGAAGTTGCCTGGGTGTGCTCCTCGGCTCCCAGTTTCCCCAGCCCTTGTCTCTGGGGGAGGGAGCTCTATAGTATCTTGGCTCTAACAAGGGAGCTGGAAACAGGGTTCTTCTAAACTTTGGGGGCTGGTGTGAAGCCACCTCCACACACAGAGCTTTTTTTCTCCGATTTGCTGGAGGGATTAGAAAAGTATGTTCTACTACCTGCACTCCCTAGTGACTCTTGGAAGAGGCAACGTTTCCAAGCTTCCTGCACAGGATGTTGTAGAATAGAGTGCCGATGACCTTACCTGCAAAAAGAACCTGAAAAGCATTCAGGATTATTACTGATCAGTCAAAGGATAATCAAACAAATGTTGTACTCCATAAAAAATATTTTTCTCCCCTAGAAAAATTATGCAAGTAACACATATTCTTATAGAATAACTATAAATGCAGATAAACAAAAAATGAAAATCATCTCAAATTCTACCATCCAGGGATAACCACGTCAGCATCTTGTTGTACATTAGACCTGACATTTTCATTTGCAGGTACAGACGTACATTTTATGAAAATGGTGTCATATTATATATAATGTTCTGCATTCCTTCTGTAGTTTATCAGTCCGTTGTGAACATTTCAAGTCCATATACATCTACACAACATTCCTAATGGCTGCATGATATTGGTCCATTCTTCAATTGTTGAACCCATTGCAATTATATCAAGTATCTATTGACACAATATTGCTACTGCAATGTATCAAATATATGTTGACACAATGATGCTATGTAGTGAGCAATGATAAAATTGCAGCCACACAAGAATAAACATTTGTTTGGTTTACAAGATTGCAGGGGTTCAGCTGATCTGGACTCAGCTTGGCTGTTCTCCACAGGGCACATTCACACCTTTGCAGCCAACTGCCTGCTGGTGGAGCAGCCCTCCTCATTTTGACTTGCTCATGTCTGTGATTGGCTGCCTACTGGTTTCTTTAGGATGCTCACGGTTGGGACAACCAAGGCAATTCTGGTCTGTTCCAGGTGGTTATCCTTCAGGAGACTAGCCCAGGCATGGTCTCATGGCTGTTCAGAGGAGCAACGGCTAGGCAGAAATGTGCAAGCACTTGTGCAAGCCTCTGTGGCACATTTGCTCACATCCTGTTGGCCAAAGCAAGCCATGTGGCCAACTGCACACAGTGGAATGGCACAGCACAGTTATGGGCAAATGGTGTGGACAGAGGGAGGGATAAGAATTGGGGGACTTTTTTTTACAGTAAATTCTTATATAAATATTTTTGAATGATATCTGATCATTCTATGGAACAAATTCCTACAAGTAGAATTGCTAGGTATATCCTTTTCTGAAGACTCTGAAGATAAACTACCAAATTGCTCTCCAAAAAAGTGTACCAGTTTACATTACCATTAACAGAAAATGACAGAGCAGATTTCTCTATGACCATGATGTATAGAAAAAAATATTACACAAGCTATGGATACTCTAGACACCTGTGCTTAAGTTGTGTGATGTGTCCCAAAGGTTCATAGACATTAACCAAGAAAAACAAGGTCACCTTGGAAATCCCAAGAGAAGTATCCCAGTGTGGTCCTTTGGAAATATGTGCCCCCCCCCATTCTTTCCCTAAGAAGTATTGGAAAAACTTGAAACAAACAAACAAACAAATGAAACACACACACACACAAAACAACAACAACAGCAACAACAACAAAGGAAGTATTGGAAAGACTCTAGGACAATGTTGAGGGACAGCGAGTGTAACCACCTATCCTGGTGTACGTGGAAGCATCTTGGTTTACCCTGTTGTCCTGGCTTAATTATTAACTGAGCCCCCTTTCACTCTCAAAAGTTTCCCATTTTGGATTACAGATTATATGATGCCCAGGTAAAACTCACCTTAACTAAAATCATTCCGTTTGATTTCAAACTCCTTCATGCAACTCATGATATTTTGGGTTTTGTTTCTTTGTGGTTTTGTTATATGTCAGACACTGTACTAGGTACTGATGATCCAGTAGTGGGGAAAATCAGACACAGTCCCTGCTTTCAATCTGATAGGGGGGAGATATTGATGGAATAATCACAGAAACCATGTACAACTATAGCAGTGGTGAATGCTACAAGGGAGAAGTCCATGGCTAGAAGAATATTTATCTAGTAGAGAGATTTGATCTTGCAAAGGTCAGGGATGAATCCAAGGGGAGGTGATGCTCTAGCTGAGATTGGAAAGATGCTTTGTATTTACCCAGGGAGAAGCATTCCTGGGCATGTATGCAGACTCTGAAAAAAGGAAGCAGGTGCACACAAGGAGGTGAGAAAAGATTCGTATAGCTGCAGTGGAGAGAACCAGGGGAACTTGGTGTGAAATCAGAATGCAGAGTCTACCCAGCATCCCCTATACCTTGCTTCTTTCTCAACAGAATCCCCATTTTGTTCAGGAGTCTAGACATCCCCCAACACAGTCTTCTGCCTCAGGGGACACTAACTTCACTCCCAGGTCAAGGGAGTGATCGTCTTCCCAGTTATTGGTTTACTTATCAGATTGTGCCCTGATTCTTACAAATGAGAAGAGAAGGAAGGTTTCCTGGGGACTTCCAGGAGAAGTGTCCTTGCTCTCAAGAGTGAGTCAAAAGAAAAGTTGGTCCTTAATTGTTCCTCTGAATTTTGTCAAATCTGAATGTGAAGCCTGGGGCAGCTGCAGCCATCTTCTCCCCCTGAAGATGAAGCTGGCACGAAGGATGGAGGGGTAGACATGTGGAAAGAAACTTTCTCCTTGATAAAGGCTGAGTTGCTAAATTAACTTGCCCTGAAGGCCACCCTACCTCAGAATTTCCTGTTTTATGGGATATATAATTCCTGAAATTCCTTATTGTTCAGTCGAGATTGAGTTCAAGTTTCTCTTACTTGTGATCAAAATGTCATAATAATAAAGAAGGGGACAGACCATGTCTCTTATTTATGTTGGAGGCTATGTTAAGGATTCCCCCCACCCCCGCCTTTATCCTAAGATCAATTGGAAGTCATTAGAGAGTTTTAAGCAGAGAGCATGATCCATATTTTCATTTTGCAAAAGGTTAATTTTGCTGCTGCATGGAGAAATTCTAGGGGTGCCTGGGTAGCTCAGTCAGTTAAGTGTGAGAAATTCTAAAGGGGCAGGAGCAGATGTGAGGAGACGAGTTAGTAGGCCTTTCCCTTGGGTAGAGAGTATGGAGGATCTTCTTGAGCCTGGCACTTAGGATAGGAAGCTACAGAATGAATATCATGTGATGAACATCATTAAGATTCAATTTTGATGCTGCTGTCTTTAACAATAACTCAAGGGGCCAATAAAATATGCCATTGCAGAATGGCCTCCTTTCAAAGGCCAGTACTTTGGATGAACTCTGCACAGCCATGGGTTGCCCTAGATCTCACCCTCTTCAAGGGATAGCCCTAGAGATGACATGTCTGAGATGGTAGCCTCAATAGTAGGTGGAGATAGTAGAGATTGAGGTGGGGGAGAGTGGGGAGAAACATTTTGGAAATAATGTTTTGGTGAAAGAATAAAGTGAGCCAATGAAGGAGAGAGAGAGAGAGAGAGAGAGAGAGAGATGTTGAAGATGACCCTCAGGTTTCTGTGCAAAAAGAGGAAATGGTGGTGCCATTAGATGATATAGAAAATTCTGGAAGAGACCACAACTGGGGACAGAGGTCCATTTGGAGTTCAGTTTGGTTACGTTAAGTTGGATGTGCCTTTGGATATTCAAGGGGAGATTTCAAGAGAGTGGGGTATGGTGATCAGAAGATAGATTGGGTTGGAGCTATTAATATTTTCATCATACACATTTTAGGAATTAATCAAAACTGTGGACATTGAAATGGCTTTGCGAGAGAAGAGGTATAGAAGAGAAGAGGGATAGGGCCAGGCCTAGAAGATAATGGCAGAGGAAGATCAGGCATGCAAAGACCATGGATAGACCTTTGTCAGAGAGGCATAAAGAGAGCAGAAATGTGGTGTGTTATGGAAACAAGGGACTAGAGTATTCCAGAAAATAGTTTACAAAGGCTCTGCTAATTGTTAAAAAGTCAAAGAAGAAGTGTGACAGCTAGTCTCCTAGCATGAGTGATGCCTCCTGAAATTCATACCTTTGTGTAGTATCCTTCACACTGAATGAGGGTTGGCCATGTTCAACCAATAAGGAGACTGGGGTGTGTGTGTGTGTGTGTGTGTTGGTATCTAGAGGAGGAGAGAATTCTCATTTAGTAGCCTCTAAATCCTCAGAGAATTAGGGGATCACTACAAGGTTGTGTGATTGGTAACTAGGAAATTGTAATTTGAAGAGAGTAGAAGAGATCTGACAACATTATTGGGTGAGGAGTGAATTTTCTAGGGGAACAGAGTAGAATTTTAGGGCACAAAATTGCAAGGATGCTTAGAATAAAAAGATGTATTGGATACCTTAAATTGGATAAGGAGAATGCCAATCTACTAGGAGAAAAAAAGAACCTTGCTAGTCTAACTATACAGCCTTGAAGAATGAACCCACCTTCAGAGATTTGGGCCCATGAAGCATGGGATAGAAATCATGCATTAATGCAGGTGCAAGTAGTTCTTGGACCATAGTTTGAGAAACACTGCCCTGGTGGCTGGAAAGGGAGTGAAGCCAACTTGGGGCAGGAGGTGGGTCATGCTGCAATGGGGAAGCCTAGCTCTATGGCTTTCTTGGCCTGAAGGACTGCAATTTGTCCTGTGGGATGCCCTTCCCAGAGTCCTGGGAGGGGCTCAAACACGAAGATGGGTGGCCTTCAGAGTAACCGTGTCTGCGTTTGCCCCACGTGCTTCTCATCCTTGGACTATGTGACTACTGGGGGTCTTGTTGTTTGTTGTTTGTTTTTGCAACTTTTGATTCTAGAAATAAAAATGGGCTTTCAGAATCAACCAACCAGCCAGTCAACACCGTTGCGGTTGGCACACTTGGGCTAATTGTCTTCCCTTTCATTTAGACTTATTTCCCACTGAGTGTGAGGTAGCACTTTCAAGTAAATCTTTGGTAATTCCCAGGCATAAAGCAATTACCTTCATTTCCCAGCGGGACATACTAAAGTGGGCTCATTTGTGGAAAGAACAGGAATAGCGGTTTTTACAGCTTAAGGCCTGTAAGAAAACTGCTTTTTCCCCCCTGACAATCATAATCCACTCATGCTTTAAAAATGCATTTCAAAATCAAAAGGACTCTGAGAGTCTGGAACGTGCTAGGAGGATGTATTAAGACTCATCTGATTAGCCAATTTATTTATAATCTAGATAAACTTACCTCTTGTTTCTCTTCTTTCGTAACTTCCTTAACCACAGACCTGTGAGTCGCCTGGGTGTCAAAGAATTAAGCCTGTCTTGAATTAACAGAATTAACAGGGGTACAGAGAGAATTGCTTTCTCTTTTCCTGGTCTCCACTGTGATTCTCTGATTTGAATTTGCAGTGGCAGAATAAAAGAGAGGTGAGGCCGGTGCTCCAGCGAGGGGGCACAGCCCGAATAAAGACCTGAAGGCCAGTAGGTCATGGGGCCACTGTATGGACAGCCTGGCTGAAGTAGAACAGAAACAAGGCTGCTTGGTGTGGGGGAGCTGGCTTAGGGAGGCTGAGTGAGGGGCTTTGAGGGGTGCCTGGGGAAATCCTAAGCCATTTAAATGAGCCATTTCAATTTGACAGACAAATTGGTATTTTAAGAAGATTTGTGAGGCAGTGATGTGCAGGGTGAGGTACAGTGGGTGGGGGGAGCGGGAGAGGGATGAGGATGAAGCTAAGAGAATAAGGATTCTGCTTTGAGTTGGCAAACACTTATTGAGCACCTACTGTGTACCTTACCTTGTGCCAGGCACCATGGTCAAGCATGCTCTCTCTCAGTGACAAAAACCAGCATCTGCCCTTCTGTCCAAGCCCAAACCCTAGGGTTCTTCCTGAAACCCTCCTCTCCTTTTCCCACCAATCTAGTAGGTTGTCCTGTCAATGCCATCCTCTTATCTGGCCTATTCTCCCTCATCTCCACTCCCTCTATCTTCTTCCGCTGCTGCCAGTGCCCCTGGCCCGTGGAGCTCCCTGCCTCCAGTCTCCTCTCTCACTCCAACTGGCAGCTGCTGGGGGGAGGGGGGGTGATGATGGCCTTCTTAAAACACAGCAAATCAAGGTGCCTCCCCCAGCAGAAACCCTTCAGTGGGCTCCCCATTGCCTTTAAGGTTAAGTCCAAATTTCGAAGCAGCACCAGGAGGCCCTTGATAGCTGGCTGGGTCCTGCTTAGCTCTCCTTCCTTCCCCAGCTCTTGACACTCCACCTTGAATCTCAGGATGTGCCCATGCAAAGGTGCTTGAAGTACCTCCAAGGGGCTACTCTCTCTCTCTCTCTTGTTTTCCTTGTGATGATAATATCCTCCGTTCTACCCCTCTTCTCTGACTTATTCCTCAAGAATTCATTTAGAGATCCCTTCCTTCCAGAAGCTCTTTCTGGCCCACAGGTGTCTCCTGGGTCAAAGACGTGTCTCTATGGCTTCCTGCAGCATGCTGTCACTGGCCTTCTCTTCTCTGCATGTGAGCTTCATGAGGGCAGGGGCCGCACCTTCCTCCCCGCCCCCACGCCCCGGCACCCTCCTGACACATAAAAGATTCTTAGAAATTATTCATCAAATGGAAATAGTTGAATTTATAAGAACCTGGATGGCAGGGAGCAGGGGTAGCTGGTCCCATTTTACAGATAAGGACACTGAGGCCAAGAGAGTGATTTAATAATTTGTCGAAAGCTTCTAGCCTAGAATCCAATTTAGGGTTTCTGCATTCTTATCTAGGGCTTTTTCCTCTTCCTTGCAGTCACAGAATGGAGATCATTAAAGAAAAGTGTCCTGTATAGTGGCTTCAATTCTGGCTGTTCATTCAGCAAGCTTCTAGTGGGACCACTGGGGGAATGAGTATGACAACAGATGAAGAGGTTTTGATATATTAGTAAGGGGTTTCATAAACTGGAGTATTATTAGCTTTGGAGATTGCAAAAGGCTAGGAGTCCAAATGAACAATTTTCCAACATAATTTGAACATTTATTACACTGGAGTTATTATTTACAACACAAACCCTCCCTGTTTCTGAAAGCCAAAGGATCTGGTTGCATATGTTCATTGCTGAGATTTTTTTTCTTTCCTCACTCCAATATAAATGCTCTTTACCTACCATTTTTTTTTTTTTGATTGACTGGAAGAACTGCATTGCAGAATGATAGATCTTGTTCATTTAACTCTAGCATTTACTTTTCCCCTAAACTGGAGCTCTGTTCATGATTGATCAGACTTCTCCCCCATTTAGCACCCATGTAAAACATTGCTAAAGATTGGGTCTGCGGCTCGGATAACATTTTTGCAGCAATCCGTTCAAGCTGCAGCAGGCTTGCCTAGTGGCATGGAGGCTCTTAATGAAACGTCGGTGGATATTAGGGTTTTATGGACTGGAAAACAGTACAAATCAAAGCGCAATGCTTACTGTTTATCTGTTTAGAACATTTTTATTTTCTAAACCTAGCAATGTTCATCTTTTTCTTCCAGCGTTTCGGTTTGGTTCTTTACATATTGATTTTCCCGTTCGCTGGTGTGCTCTGATGAAGCTGGAGCACTCAGGTGTGCTGTCTGTATGAGTGCCGGCCAAGGGGCCAGCACTGGAGACATCCTCTGTCCTACACCCCTCACCTCAAGGGATGGGAGAGAGCAGGGCTTACTGTATGAACAAAGATTGCTATCCCTCTGTCTGCCCTATATGGTTTCCCCTTGAGCCAGCAGGGTTGACCTTTTATATTAATATTTACATACGAATCTCCCAGCAAAAGTAGCATTCTCCTCTTAAGTTTTATAAGAAAATGTAATAGGGTTGCAGCAGGAAACAAAATCCATCACCAATGATTTTCCCAGGGATCAGCAATTTTTTTTTCTGTGAAGGACTAGACAATAATCCAGACAATAATGTTTTTGATTTTGCAGGTCACATAAGTCTCTGCCGCAACTGGCCACAGACAGCACCTAAGTGATGGGCGATGGGTGTGGCTGAGTTCCATTCAGTAAGACTGTCTTTACAAAAAGAGACCGGGGCTGGGATATTTGGTTTATGGGCCAGAGTTTGCTGACCCTAAGTTTAAATGAAAAGACTTTAAGGGACCATGTACAGATATATGGACAGGGTCAAAGGAACAAACAAGGGTCACTGAGGTACCCAGAGACTACAGCAGCAGGAGGCTGATGGGGCAAGAGGAAGAAGTCCCATGAATTTGCCCCAGTGAAAATGGGGCCCTGGGAGATACTAGAGCAGTGAGGGAGCAGGGAAGAAATACCTCCACCTCTTTTTCTTCCTTCCCTTCCTCGGATCTGCTGCTTGTGCCTCCCATTGTCTGATCCAATCAGGGGTCAGCCAGCCAGGGGTCTAGAGACGAAGTCCCTACTGGGCAGCATCTCAGAGGGGAGAAAGATCAGGGAGAAGGTGAGCAGTGGCAAAGGGAGAAAAAGCAACGTGGGTGATGTCCTTTTGGGGACTAACATCTTAGAACCCACTCCTTTGGGGTGTAAAAGAAAGCTGGGCAGGCCACGTCCCTTGATCCTGACCATATTCTAGAGAACTAAGTCTCCCCCACCACCCAGCTCAGGGTTCGGCATGCCCCTGATTACAGTGGGAGGTTCAGGGAAAGGCATATGATCTAACTCAGGCTAATGAGACCCAGACGCAGAACTTTTGATTGTTTGAACTGTTGGGAAAGATAAGCTTTCCTTTTTTCTGGTGGATCCAAGGCTAGAAATTTGGCAGCCAATTGACCACGTGGTGAGGCCGTCATAGGGGAGAGCCTATGCCCAGTAATCACAGGGGAAAGCAGAGTGTCAGGGGGATGAGGAGAAAGCCAGATCTTGTTACTATCACCGAACCCCTGGATCAAGCTATTCCTGACACAAACACTCTGTTCTCAGTTGGGTGAGCCAATTCATTCCCCTCTCACTGAGACCAGTTTTCTGCTTCCAGCAATTGAAAGAATCCTGGCTTCTTTTCATCTTTCTCAAAGAGAAACTTTAAGCTCTGGAGCCAAGGCCTGCCTCCTCACAGCTATGTGGACTTCACATGAGGCACATCTAGTCACCAAAGCACGCAAGAGACAGTGCTTCTCCTGTGTGCATGAATATTTTCATGTGTGCATGTGGCTGCATTCCAGTAATGGCGTCTGTTGCTCACATGTACATTTCTCAGATGCGGAAATCTTTTCTTTTTTGAATATCTGCGTGGCATGGACCTCCTATGTCACGAAGACAGCATCTTCCTAAGTAATTACATAGGTATAGTGATAACCATAGCAACCCAGCAGTTCTGAGATGTCATGCAGATCGCTGTGGCTCGGGGACACTGATGTTAATACAGTACTTGCCTGGCTCTGTGTTTTGCAATGACTTTTCCTTTGCTTGAACAGAGGGCTTCTTACCATGCAACACCTCCCATTGGTCAGTGACTTCCAAAGTTACGAGTTTCGCAGGCCAGAAAGATGTCCCAAACAGAGAACTGACAAAGTTGCCAACTTAATTTTGCTAGGTAAGAACATTTCACAAAAGAGATAAAACACACAAGTGCCATCTACTATTACCATCATTTCATCAATGAAAGGACATTTTCACATGTCTGAAAGGAGAGAATAAAAGAGAAGCCCTTGAACAGAGCACATTTAGCTTTAAGAAAAATGCACTGCACTGTTGGTGGGCATGTAAATTGGTGCAGCCACTGTGGAAAACAATATGGAGAGTCCTCAAAAAATTAAAAATAGAAACAACATATGATCCAACAATTCCACTACAGGCTATTTACCCAAAGAAAAAAAATACTCATTCAAAAAGATAGATGCACTCCTATGTTTATTGCAACATTATTTACGATAGCCAAGATAGGGAAGCAACCCAAGTGTCCATCAATAGATGAATATATAGGAAGATGTAGTGTATGTATACAATGGAACAATACACGGCCATTAAAAAGATGGGGTCTTTCCATTTGCAACAACATGGATGGACCTAGAGGGTCCTATGCCAAGTGAAATAAATCAGACTGAGAAAGACAAATAGCATATGATCTCACTCATGTGTGGAATCTAAAAAGCAAAGCAAATGAATAAACAAAAAATAAAAACCAGAATAAGACCTATAAATATAGAGAACAAACTGATGACTTGCCTCTGGCGGGGGGGGGGGGGCAGATGGGTGAAGGGGAGTGGGAGATAAAGGCGGCTGGCTATGGATGAATAGGTCACAGGAATGAAAGGTGCAGAGGAGGGAACAGAGTCAATGGTATCGTATGGTGTTGTATGGTGGCAGACTGTTGCTGCACTTGTGGTGAGCATAGCATAATGCCTAGGGACATTGAATCACTATGTTGTATGCCTGGAACTAACGTAACATCATGAGTCAACTATATTCAAATTTTAAAAAATGTAAAGCATTACTAGGTGAACCCTGCATCTAGTAGGACACTTACAAACGGTCAGGCCACCTGGATGAAGGGAACACAGGGTCTAAATCCCATCCTCACTCTGTTTGCCAAACCATGAGCCCTGCATGGTCGAGGGGCACTTTTTCCCTTTATGCAAAGGGGCTTCCTGCTTGCCAAGTTGTGTGCCAACAGGGCCACGTCTGCCCAGAGAGGGCAACTTTTTCTAATCTGTGCAAAACACTTCTGGAGCTGACAGTAGCCCTGTTCTGCTTTCACTGGGAGCTTTGACCAGTGCCTGGCACGTAGTAGGTGCTCTGGAAATATTTTCAGTGAACATTGAAGGACTGACGGGAACACCATCAAGGGCCATTCCCAATCTGCAGGCTGACCTTTGGGGCCACGCTGCCGCTCTGTCACACAGCTACAGGAATCATAGTTCAGGTCATTTTCTCATGTCACTGGTGTCCAGCTGGAAGGGGGTGGAGAGAAAGATCACAGAGAAGCCCTTTCTGCTTCTCCGTTCTTTGAGAGGACCATAAGGAAACTCGCCTTGTTTAGGGGCCTGCTCTGTGCCAGGTAAGGCACCAAGTCCTTTGTACCGTTACCTCATTCAGCTCGTTTTACAGCTCAGATGACTGAGCCGTTGGGATTAAATAGCTTGCTCCAGATACCTAGAGGTGCAGTCAGATTTTGATGGCAGACTCTATACTGCTAGAATTTGTGTACAGTTACAAGAGGGCCTCACACTCAAGAAGTGCTGAACAGATGTGCAGAGGTCTGCCCTGTGTCACCGGGAAATTACCCCGCTGTGGCGTTTGTAGCTGGCTTCCCTATCTCACTTTTCAGCTCTGTTACAGCCCCCACCTCCACATACCTGCCTGACCCTGTCCCATCCCTTGTCTGGTGGTCATGGAGACCATGACTCCTAGAGGCTCTGGTCATTTCCTAAGTCTGACTGTAACAGCCGTAAACTTTCGACTTCAAATAACAGAAACGTACTCTCTCCAAGTTCTAGAAGCTGGAAGTCCAACATTAGTTTCACTGGATGGAAATCAGGCTGAAGGCGCAGCTCTATTCCCTCCAGAAGCTCTAGGGGGAAATTTGCTCCCTCTCTTTCCCAGCTTCTGAAGCTTCATTCTTTAGATCATAGCTCCTTCCTTCATCTTCAAAGCCAGCAGGATGGCATGATCAAATCTGTCTCTCTCCTTCCCCCATCATGCCACTGGCTGCCTTCCATGTGTGAGCATAAACTCCTATATCACTTTACAGGATGCTCGTGATAGCATTGACAGCCCACCCAGATAAACCAGGATAATCTTCTCATTTCATTCAAAAGTCTTAATTTAATCATACCTGAGAAATTTTCCCCATAGTGGCATTCCCGAATTCCAGAGATTAGGACACTCCAATTTGAGTGGCCACTTTTCAGCCTCCTACAGAGGGTACGTGACTTGCCCAAGGTCACAGAGCAAGTGTGGTGCTCAAATCCAGGCATTCTCTCTCTCCAGACCAAACTTGCTAACCCAGGTATCCTGCTGAAGGGTGAACAGCCCAAACCAGTGTTTACATCAGGGAAGGCAATTACTGGAGAACCAGACTTGGCTGTTTGCATATAAAGCTAATTAAATTGCCTTAAATCTTGTTGGAGATAAAACACGGTGGAAGAGAGTTCCTCTTTTTGTAAAAAACGAATTTAACCAGCTCACCCCTCTTTGCAGCTAGATTAGGTCTCTGTCATTTTATGAAGAAGCCATGAGGAAACACTGGTTTGCTTACTGTTTGCGGATTTATTAACAAATTTGAAATATCTGATTAAGGGTCAGAGAGTGGGAAGAGAAAAAAAGGCATAAGCAAACTATAATGATAAATACCCAAGGAACTTGTTTCCTTCTCAGCCACATCTTTATTCCTAACTAAAGCAGTAAGACCTATGAACTTCTGAGTGCAGATGTTGGACAGAGGTGCCTGGTGATCTATTCACTGCTTGGCCAGCCTGGAAACTTCCTTTTATCAGAGACTTCTTTTTTCCTGTGTTTGCAAGTCACAGAACTGGGTGAGAAGAGTGGCAGATGGAACGCAGTCTGAATGAAATTTTAGTCTTAGGAGACAAGAGAACATGAGAACAATTCACATCTAACATTTACTGTGCACTTATATGTGCCAGACATATTATATATTAATTTCCTTTAACCCCACTTTACAGATGAAGGAACTAAGACCTAGGAAGGTGAAGCAACTGGCCTAAAATGAAACTTCTAGTAGACAGTAAAGAACTTGAACCCAGGCCTGTCTGTCTCCCAAGGCCATGCCCTATCTGATTGATTTCAGAAGGCCCAACTTCTCCCATTCTTGACCCATCTGCCCTTTGGTGTAGAGATTAAGGGCCTGGGCTCTGGAGGCAGAGTGGGGTTCAAACCCTGGTTCCAGCACTTTCAGGCTCTGTAACCTCAGCCAAATATCCCAACCTCTCTGTCACATTGCTTTCTGATCTCTGAAACATTGACATTCATAGCACCTGCCTTGTACAATTCTTGTAGAAATCAAATGGATTTATACAAGTAATATGTTTGGAATAGTAACTGGTTCATAATAATTTTTATTGCTGGTACATCAAGTAACTTAGGCAAGAGAGTCAATTTGCCGTCGGCACCTCACTAAAAGTCACTGATATCAAGCCAGAATCAGGCGCAGCTATTAGCTCAATAACAGGGCAAAAATCACTTCTTTATTTAAAAAAAATGTCCAATAAAAGCAAGCAAATGAAAAACCCAGAATCCTGGGAGAAATGAGTAATATAATAATTAAAATAAAATTTGTGTTAGCTTTCCCTTACCTCCTTACTTATTTCAGCTGAGTAACCCTCCCCCTTAGCAGCTCTGACATGGTTTCCAGAAAGAAGAGAGAGTCTCATCTTACCCCATAGTCGTGGACACACATGGAGACAGTCTCCTAGGTTTCGGCATGATCAAATGTCCATGCTGCCAGGGCTGGTGCTCATTCATTTCCCCACCCTCGCCAACCACACCGCGGGGCCTGTATACCAAGTCATTTCAGAAATTATCACAAAGCTGCTGTGCATCTAGCCCTGCCCTGGGTTCTGTCAGGGGAGCAGAGGGCATTTGAGGCATTGCCACCACCGTCCAAGAGCTTCCAGGTAACTTGTAGAGTCAATCTTCACACATGGAAGTCAGATGACAACTTGAGCTCCAAGGGTTAGCACGGGGATGTAGACAAAGCATCACTATGGGTCACCATTGGCTGTAGAAGTATGAACGTCTCCTGAGGAGGTGGGACCCGAGCTTGACATTTGAGGAATAGTTGGCATTTGGATAAGGAAAGAGAAAAAGAAAGGGCATGGCATGAGGGGACCAGAATAAGCAAAGGGACTGAAGGTGGAAACTCACACTGAATGAACAGCTACTCTACTTACTGCACACTGGACATAATCTCTTCATTTATCTACCTGCTCAGTGTTCCCACAGGAAGCCTATGGCAGCCAGTCACAGGAAAGCCTGCCTCACACTGATCTAAACATCACCTTTGCTGTTCGTGACTCAGCCACTGGGTTGTTGGCTCATATCACTGGGCATCCAGCAGTGGAGTGGGGTTCACTGCTGTTGCTGGAGGAGGAAGCAGGCTAGAGTGATGGGAAAGTAAATGATGAGGAAGGTGGAAGACATGTTGAAGAAGAAGGGATTCAAGAACGAGTGAAATGGGGAACGTAATACTGAAGAAGACCATAAGGAATAACCTGTTGTGCAAAAATCGTATTGTGATTTGATTGTTTTTGCCTGGCCATGTTCGCCCTGTCACCTGATGGGGAGTTCTGTTTGGCCCCATCTACTGCTCTGGGAACTGCTTGTTTGCAGAGAGCACCTGCCTGGCTCTGCTCTTTGTGGGACACAGCCTGTGGCTTTTCCAGTGATGTCTGTTCTAAGGGGACACATCTGTCTGGCTCTGGGATTCCTGGGTAATGGAGCTCACACATGGGCAATGAAACATGAGCAGAAGTGATGTGGTAGAAGCTCCCAGAGTGAATGTGTGTCTCCCCATACTCGTATTTCCCCCTCTACCGTGATGACTGGCAGTGTTCTGGGTAGTGAGTGTTCCAACTGCTGGGTCCCTGAGTGAAGACGACATGGTGCAGACCTTCCGCCAGCCACAGGGGGCATGTAATGTGAACAAGAAATACACCTTTGTTTTTTATCCACCACTGAGATGAGATTCCAGGTTGGTTGTTAAAACTGTGGCATACGCTACCTGTCCTGACTAACACAAGGCCTGGTTCTCCTGCACATCTAAGCCACTTTCCCCAAAAGCCCTCTCAGTAACAGGCTGACACTGAAACCTCTAGTTGTCCGACTCTTTCTCCCCTTTCTTGAACTCTGATGGGATACAGGTTATTTGGGTCCTCTCTCACTCCTCACAGCAGACTGGATAAGGGTCCAGTCTGCAGATCTGCAGGCAATAATGACCCTGCGTCTTGGGCCACATAAAGAAGGGCTGGAAGCATCCACAGAAAATGTATTGGTGAGTTCTGATGTAGTGAAGTGAGTGGAAGATTATTTAGATAAACGGATTTATTTGATTGAAACAGTTCCCAGAAGTAAATGTCAATGAACCAGATGTAATAATTTCTTGCTCATGAAGTAGTGTTAGTATGCATGTGATCTGAAGTTTATGTTAAAACACAAGCATGAGATTGCCTCTTGGGCTGTGGATGGTGTAAACGGGATAGGGCCACCCTGAATGGAACTGTTTGTGTCAAATATGGTTAGCTCAAACAGGATGACGGGCCAGACTCGAGGGTCCTAGAATGTAGTTGTGAATCCTAAACAATAAGTCAAGGCCATAAACAAATCTTTTGTGTAGAAATTAACATCAGCTATATGTAAACATCTGCTAAGCAAATTCCAAGTGACCTCTCTGTGCTTGAGGTTTTGCTTGAATGCTTCAGAATAACAAGTGTTGCCTTCAGAGAGAACAATTGCCCTCTTAAAGTGTGTGTGGGGGATCTTAAGAGAGAGAGAGAGAGAGAGTTACCCAGTCACGTGTGTGTTTCCCAAACTTGGTTGCTGTTACAGTGTGTGCTCAAAGAATGAGTTCTGTGATTGGATAACTAAAACGTGAGAAAATACTGAGTTAAAGAAGTTTCTTTACTGTAGAACTTCTCAGAGGCTCTCACGTGTTAATGTTCACTGTGATTCTCCAGAAGAAACTATAGTATGCACCAATCACAGCTTCCCAAATTTTTTGATCACAGAACTCAGAGAGATAGATGATAGATGATAGATAGAGGAATGGAGGGATGGAAGGATGAAGGGATGCAGTGATGGATATAGATATAGATGTATAGACATACTTAGCATTTAGTTGGACTATTTGTAAATAAGGAAGAATATGAGTTGAAACTCTAAGTATACCTGTGACTAGTTAAAATGACGTCCTTTGATATGAGATCGTACAGTGAAAATTACATCAGCTAATTAGACTAGGATGATTTTGGATGCAGGAAACAGACTTCCATTTAAAGGATCTTTTGGACATGATTTTTAAAAATTTATTAAAATTCAAGTTAGTCACCATACAGTGCAGTCTTGGCTTCAGGAGTAGAACCCAGTGATTCATCTTTTACATATGACACCCAGTGCTCATTCCAAAAAGTTCCCCCCTTAATGCCCTTCACCCACTTAACCCATCTCCACACACACCTCCTCTCCAGCAATTCTCAGTTTGGTCTCTGTATTTAAGAATCTCTTATGGTTTGCCTCCCTCTCTTTTTTTTATCTTATTTTTCCTTCCCTTCCCCTATGTTCATCTTGTTGTGTTTCTCAAATTCTACATATGAGTGAAATCATATATCTATTTTTCTCTGACTTATTTTGCTTAGCATAATATACTCTAGTTCCATCCATGTTGTTGCAAATGGTAAGATTTCATTATTTTTCATTGCTTAGTAGTATTCCATTATATATATATCCATTATATATATCCATTCATCAGTTGATGGACATTTGGGCTTTTCCCATAATTTGGCTATTGTTGATAGTGCTGCTATAAATATTGAGGTGCATGTGTTCTTTCGAATCAGCATTTTTTAATTCTTTGGATAAACACCTAGTAGTGCAATTGCTGGGTCATACAGTAGTTCTATTTTTAATTTTTTGAGGAAGCTCCATACCGTTTTCCAAAGTGGCTGCGCCACTTTGCATTCCCACCAACAGTGCAACAGTGCTCCTCTTTCTCTGCATCCTCACCAACATCGGTTGTGGCCTAACTTGTTAATTTTAGCCATTCTGACAGGTGTGAGGTGTTACCTCATTGTGGTTTTGATTTGTATTTCCCTGCTGATGAGTGATGTTGAGCATCTTTTCATGTGTCTGTTGGTCATCTGGATTTCTTCTTTGGAAAATTGTCTATTCACGTCATTTGCCAATTTCTTCAATGGATTGTTTGTTTTTTGGGTGTTAAGTTTGGGTTCCTTATAGATTTTGGATACTAACCCTTTATCTGATACATCATTTGCAAATATCTTCTCCCATACCATCAGTTGCCTTTTAGTTTTGTTGATTGTTTCCCTTGCTCTGCCAAATTTTTTATCTTGATGAGGTTCCAATAGTTCATTTTTGCTTTTATTTCCCTTGCTTCTGGAGACGTGTTGAGTAAGAAGTTGCTGTGGTCTATGTCAAAGAAGTTGCTGCCTGTTTTCTCCTGTAGGATTTTGATGGTTTCTTATCTCACATTAGGTCTTTCATCCATTTTGAATATATTTTTGTGTATGGTATAAAAGAGATGGTCTAAGTTCATTCTTCTGCATGTCACTGTCCAGTTTTCCCATCACCATTTGCTGAAGAGACTGTCTTTTTTCCATTGGATACTCTTTCTTACTTTGTCAAAGATTAGTTGGCCATATATTTGTAGGTCTATTTCTGGGTTCTCTATTCCATTGATCGATGTGTCTGTTTTTGTACCAATACCCTACCATCTGGATGATTACAGTTTTGTAATACAACTTAAAGTCCAGAATTGTGATGCCTCAAGCTTTGGTTTTCTTCTTCAACATTACTTTTGGATATTCTGGGTCTTTTCTGATTCCATACAGGTTTTAGGAATGTTTGTTCTAGCTCTGTGAAGAATGCCAGTATTATTTTGATAGGGACTGCATCGAATGTGTAGATTGCTTTGGGTAGTATTGGCACTAAAGGGATCTTAAACAATAAGAATATGTCATGTAAGAAGTCTGGAGGGCCAGTGATTTCAAAATTGGTTAATTCAGCAGCTCCACAGTAATGTCATGAATTTACACTTTTTTTTTCTGCTCTACCTTCCTCAGCACAAAGGCAATGTCTTCCTTCTGATTGCAAGATGTTGCTGTAGTTTCTGGCACCAGGCAGATGAAATCCTCCATGAAGTTGGATGGAGCTATTTCCTCCTGGGTGGCTCCTTTTTTAGGAAAGAAACTCTTTTGCAAGACCCCCCCCCAAACTCTCCTTTAGGTTCACATGACAAGGTGTGGGTTGCACGCCTGTGTCCTGAATGAGAAGCTGGTAAGGGGAGTATTTGGCATTTTAAGTATTCATAGTTGGAGGTGGGTCCTACCAGCAAGGGGAGTGGGGTGTCTCAGTCAAGAGTGTCTATTATATAATTGCATGATCTTAGATTTTAATGTTTTAGTCTGGGTTCTCCTGAGTAACAGAATATAATAATACCACACACACACACACACACACATACACACACACACACACACACAAACACACACACACACATATCAGGGAACTACTGAGTTAAAGTTAAATAAGTTTGTATATAAATATGAAGAGACTTATTATAAGAAATTGGCTCATGTGATTACAGAGGCTGAAAAGTTTCAAAGTCTGCAGCCATCAAGCTAGAGACATAGGAAAGTCAACAGTATAGTTCCAGACTGAGTCCAAAGGTGGAAGAAGACCAATGTCCAGCTTGAAGACAGTCAGACAGAAAAAGAATTTTCTTACTCTGCATTTTTATTCTGTTGAGTCCTTTAATGGCTTGGATGGGGTCCACTCACATTGGAGGAGGGAAATCTGCTTTCCTTCGTCTACTGATTCAAATGTTAATCTCACCCTAGAATACCATCGCAGATGTAACATACCCAGAATAATATTTAACCAAATATCTTGGCACCCCATGGCCCAGTCAACTTGACCCATAACCATCACCTTATGTAAGTTATCTTTTCAAGTCTTAGTTTCTTCATTTGTAAGATGAGATACCTAATTGGGTTGCTGTGAGAATTGCATAAAATAACATATCTGAAGTATATAGCATGGGGTCTAGCACATAATTCACTCTCAATACAGATTTTTTTAGAGCACAAAATGGACTCATTGTAATAGTGGCCTCCCCTCCCCAATTTCATTGACTCTTTCTCTTATACTCTTATGCTGCCACCACCTTAGCCCCCTACAAATGCTGAGTTAGTCAAGGACTCCTAGGGGATATCACATATAGACCAAAAATTAGTAATCCTTCTGTAAATTGCCTCACAGCCATGCTATTTCTTTCCTACTTTGCCCCCTTGAAGATGTCAGTTCTCTGCAAAGTGCCTTGAAGTAAGAATGCTGATAACCTTGCCAAGGATATATCTCTACTGATACCAGATGGCATCCTTGAGCATTCCAGAGCTGGGTTCTGAGCAGAAATCAGCGAAAAGCCCTTTGAGTTGCATAGAATCTTCCACAAAAATCATTCCTTCAGCCTCTTTTGCAGCCCTCTCCGCTAGCTCATTCATTTATCTAACAATATGTATTGAGGATTTACTATGTTCCAGAGTGTGCCAGAGGGTGGCTCACAGATCAGCTGGCAATTGGGCTGAAATAAAGGTGTCCATTTAGTTGGCTTTGAAAGATTGTAGAGTCAGGGTCAAAGTCTGCCTCTTTCCCAGACCCAGGCTGCCAAGAGGTCACAATACTTGTGTCCTCCGGAAGCCTTGGCAGTTAAAGGATGAGCTGGGGGGAGGCATAAGGATTTTGCAGTGATGACATTTGACAGTAAGAACCATTGCTTCTTAGAGTAGCCATTCTCCACATTGGATCTTCTGCCATTTTGGAACAGAGGTGGATAAAAGCAAATAGATCTTCTACCTGTTTCCTCTTTTGTCTGCCCTCTTCTGGGATTTTCTATCCAGGTCTGGGTCTAAAAAATCAGAAGACAGAGATCTGAATTTTCTTCCTCCTACCTCAACACGAACATATACTTTTATTTTTTAATATTTTTTTTTAGAGAGAGAGAGAGAGAGAGAGAGAGAGAGAGAGAGAGAGAGAATCTTAAGCAGGCTCCACACTCACCCAACACGGGGGTCTATTCCACAATCCTGGGATCATGACCTGAGCTGAAATCAAGAGTCAGACACACAACAAATTGAGCTACCCAGGCACCTGAAGAATATATGTTTTAAAGGATAAACAAGGTTCTACTATTGGTCAACGTTGCGAGTGATGTTACAGCTAAGTCAGTTGGGTTCTAAATTTAGTGAGCGTAGTAAAAATTACCTACCATTCAAATAATCTGTAGAAATTCAAAGTCCCATAGGTATGGTTTTGTGGTTCCCAAGCTATAGCTTAGTATGCCCAACACAGCACGTTTTCTCTTAACACAGGAAAAGAGTGCTATTTTTGTGTTTGAACACCAGACAGGTATTTGGCTTGTGTTTAGGGATCATGATGAATGCAAAATAGTTGCGTTTTTTGTTCTTTGTTTTGTACTAGCTGAGGGTGAACAGTGTGTTATATTTAAATAAGTGTGTGACTGATGTGAATGTATTGTAGAGGCCATTGCTGATAAATAATATGCCAACCATTTGTGTGGCATGGAACAGTAAAAAAATAATTTAAAACCATTTCTATTTTTCCTCTAACTTTTTACTTTGGAAAATTTCAAAAAAGAGAAGAGTTAAAATAATAGTATAATGAATAAAAATACTCATAAATCCTTCATCTAAATTTATCAATTAGCTGTATTTTGCCACATTAATATTATATTTCTCTCTCTTCCTCTCTCTAAGGTGCATGTGTACACACACACACACACACACAGCACACTAGCTATAACAGATTTCCACAAAGTGAATATGCCCTTATAATGAGCACCAAGATCAAGAAACAGAACATCAACAGCACCCCAGAATTTTCTCTTGGGCATTCTCCCTGCTGTCATGCCCAAGGAAAACCAGTGTCTTTACTTCTAATACTCAAATAGGTTTTGTCTGTTTTCTAACTTTATGTAAATGGAATCACTCTTTATAAACTCTCTTTTGAATCTTTGCTCAATACTACATATGTGAGGTTTGTCCAAGTTGTGTGCAGTACTCTGTTTTCAAATTTTCCCTAACTTTGTGGTTGTTACTATTCAGGGGATGGACTTTTTTGAAGAGTCTGGGCAAGCTGTCTCGTAGTATGCTCTCTGATCTGGACTTGCCTGATTATTTCCTCCAGATGAGACAGCTTAACCATTCTGGCAAGAATACAACAAAGGTAAAGTTGTGTATCTTCCCATTGCACACCATTGCATCTTCTGACGAGGCACTTGGTGTCAGTGTGTCCTATTACTGGTGATGCTAAGCGGAATTGCTTGGTTAAGCAGCTGCCTGGCAGATCTCTTTGGTGTGAAGATACCTGCCATTTTGTAATTAACAATTAATCTTTGGGAGGATACCTTGAGATCATGTAAATATCCCGATGGTCAACCAACTAATCACTCAATGGTTTTAGTAACTCTGGATGATATTTGCTTCAAGTCAATTATTTCATTGATGTTGAAATTCTTAGGAAATTCTCATAAAATTCAGAACACTCTTACATATATTCACTTTTCCTACCCCTTAGGCCTCCAAAAGATTAAAAAAATAAACATGTAGGTTAGTTTGCCTTTGTCTCCTGATTTCCACCTTCTGTCTTCATTACCCTAGTCTGTACTCTGAGAGGCTGACCTTGAACCCTGTACCACCCCAATTAGCTTGTAATTGGATTTCTGGTTGAGTGAGGCCATGGGAGCATGTTACTCAAGACATCAGAGATGGGGGGGGAGGGAAGAGGCGAGGGTGTTCCAGTCCTGCCCTGCTCCAGGTCTCATTGCTGGTGGTAGCTGTGTCCCTCACACCTGAGTCTCTACCTCATGACACTCCATGGGGCAGCTCTTGCTGTAGAGCAGCAGGTGTTTCCTCCTGTTGGCCCTTCAGCCTTACGATGATAATAGATTCCTCCTCTTCCAGTCTGGGGTGCTTCAGTAGTTCTTATTTGGATACTTAACCTTGTCCACATCTCTGTAAAGAGTCCTTTTATTTAAAAAACTCTTTAGGAGCACCTGGGTAGCTCAGTTGGTTAAGCATCCAACTTTGGCTCAGGTCATGGATCTCATGGTTCATAGGTCCAAGCTCCACATAAAGCTCTGTACTAATAGCTCAGAGCCTGGAGCCTGCTTCAGATTCTCTGCCTACCACCCCCCCCCCCTTGGCTCCTCCCCTGCTTGTGCTCTCTCTCAAAAATAAATAAATAAACATTAAAAAAAAAGAAGAAAATGTGGGTATGCTTTTAAAAAATCCCTTTATTTAAACCACATGAGAAATTCCGCTTTCTGCCAGGATTCTGACTGATTGAGTGAATTTTGTTCCAAATGACCAGTTCCCATCAGATTGCTGGTTTTAATTTTGCTTTTGTCAATGGCATCACTGCATTTGTTGGTGAAGACCACATGCAGGGAGAAGCAGAAAAGAAATGAAAGAGAGCATCCTCCTTGTAGTGGAGGTATGTGGAAATCCTGGATCCCAGCTTCCTCGAGCCCAGATCCATTCTACTTTTTCCAGTTTGGGTCCATGAACTAATGAAATTGGCTTTTGCTTAAGCCAATTTGAGTTAGTGTCGCCTGCATCCAAAGAGCCCCGATATTTGGGGGCAGCACAAAGGGTCCGCAGTTTGCATGAGCAAATGGGATTGGAGGTTCTAGAGACACACCATGAACTCTTCCATTTGCTTGAAGAGTGTAACTCAGGTAGAGCTCTTTATTCCGGTCTTTCTGTGGGTGTTCAAATGAAATATTGAAAGACTTACTGTCTTTCACTCTCCTCTGTCCAGTTCCTTGAAAGCAACCTTTGCTTGGTTGTACTTCAGAGTAGGTCTTCTATGCATCACTCATTGCTCAAAGGCAGACTGTAGAGAAATTGCAAGAAGGGAGAGGGCTATGCTCCAGGACTGGTGACAGTGGGCACCATGACCAACACTGGGCTTGAAGGGGCAGGGAGAGGCACAGTTACTAAACCTGGAGCCAAGTAGAAATCGCGGCCATGTGACAGGAGCCTCGTTCCTATGTCTTTCCTGCCATTGCTCCTCCTGGCCAGACCCAGCAGATCCACCCAGCTTCACCTTCCTGGATCAGAGCAGGTGGACAGGGGAGAATGGATGTGATGATATCCAGCACAGGGGCTGTGCTTAGTTCCTGGCCTCAAATGTGCATCGCAACCAAACATGCCAGATTCCAGTTGGATTCAATGATCCAGACACCTTAACCTGGCATTTAAGAACTGTCTTTGAGAGGAGCTAAGTGTTTTGACAGAAAGTAAGGTTCTCAATTCCAATTGCATCCTTAGACAAGAGCCTAACCCATTTGAGCCTCATCTGTAAAAGGGAATATTAATGGTGCCTGCCTCGTAGGTGTGTTCCAGGATTAACTGAGCCAATACCTGTAAAGTGCTTAGCACAGTGCTGGATACATCGTGAGAGTTTCATGAAGGGTCACTTTGATTAGTATTGTTATTACCTTTGTACCTCACCCTGGAGAATCTCAAGATGGAGCAAATTTCCCCAGAAAATATCTTGTAGAGAGACTCTTCCTTGACTTACAATGGGGTTACATCCTAATAAACCAATCATTCAGTTGAAAACATAAGTTGAAAATGCATGTAATATACCTAACCTATTAAACATTCTAGCTTAGCCTAACCCACGTTAAACGTGCTCAGAGCACTTACATTAATTAGCCCACAGCTGGACAAAATCCTTCAACACAAAGCCTATTTTATAACCAAGTATGGATTATCTCATGTAATTTATTGAATACTGTACTGAAAGTGACAAACAGCATGGTTGTATGGGTGCAGGATCATTGTAAGTGTATCACTGTTTACCCTTCATGTTGGCATGGCTGTCTGGGAACTGTGGCTGCCAGTGCACACCACCAGCCCAGGAACAGATCCAAATTCCAAACTCCAAGAATGATTTCTCCTGATTTCGCATTGCTTTCATGCCATCATAAAGTCAAAAAATTGTAAGTTGAATCATTGTAATTTGAGGACCATCTGTACTAGTTTTGAAACTGGAGCATCTGAGTTCAAAGACTGCTGCAACATGTTCCTCCACTCTGTGTTCTTAATTTCTCTGAGCCTCAGTTTCCTTGCTGTAAAATGGAGCACAAATCTCCACTTCATAGATGTAGATGAAGACCACAGCAAATGAGATAAATGTAGAAGAAAATGTTTTCTAAAGTGCAACAGCATTCTGCTAATGTAAGGAATTATAATTATTAACCCAGAAAAGAGTATTCTGTGGTGAGCATTTTCTTGATGATTTTCTTTGCCGCTCTCTTGTTGACTCAATGCATGTCAACAGATGACTCCATTTCAACCTAAATGTCCCTTGCCCAGGCTAATTGCTAATTTAGACTTAAACTGTGCCCAACTCACGATTAGAATTCAAACCTTGGAACTCCATTAGGGATGCATAATGCTACATTTTCCTTCAGTGAAATTAATCAGCTGCAAATGATTAAATTACTATATATAGTGTGAAACACAACAAAGCTGTAATTTTTATATAAATTCCAGAATGTTACGTTATTTCCCTTCAGCACTGACATTGGAATAATTCTTCCACAATCATTGCTTTGTCTTCTGTAAAATAAAATTTAAAAAACCCATTGCTCTTCAAGCGTACCAAAGCCTGCGTTCAATATTTAATATGATTAATGTTTACTCTATTTGTTGTGAGGTTGTCTGCTAATTGTGGCGTTAAACCACACCCCCTTTATCATCTTTGGGGGCTGAGGGATGTTGGTTCAGAACCACTGTTTGAGAAAGTATCAATTAAAATTCAGCTCCATTGAACACATGAATCTTTTTTGTTGTTTGTTTGTGGTGCCCGGCATATCTGGTGGCAACCCTCTCCTTTTCTCCCCCTCTCTTAGCTGCAAGAACAGACTGAGATGCCAGGCTACTTCTCTGTAAGGATGTGGTGAGGCCCCAGACTTGCCCAACAGGCAAGCGAGGGCCAGAGAGACCTAGTTTGGAATCCCAACAGTATGCGTGTCTGGCAAAGCCCTCCGCCCCTGGAATGGGACAAGTCATTAAAGAAAGGCCTGGGCGTGGGTCAGGAAAGCAAGGTGTGTAGGGGCTAAATTTAAGAAGGCAGGTGGCCTATTTGTACAACCCCGAGAGCCATTTCAAGCACCTTCATATTTGTGCCCCAGCCACCTCACTCTTCAGGATCTTGCTTCCTTATGTTTTGCACCCCACATGCCGTGCTTGATCCCACTCTGATTAAGACTACCTCGTTGAGGGTCAGAAAACCTAAATGATGGCCCAGCGTGTCCTGGAGCCATCATGATAAACCTTAACTCCATCCCTTAACCTCCCTGGGTCTTTGCCTTCTCATCTAGAAAACAGGAGTAGTAATACCCACTGGGAAGAGTTAGGTTTGAGACAGTGCTTTGTAAACTGCAGAATGCTCTCCAGATGTGGGGGGTCATTGTCATCGAGTGGCGTGCATTTCTCTGGCTTGCCTTCCCACTGCAGCAGGCCCTCTGGTTCCCTCCTCAGAGCTCCTCCAACCTTTTCAGGGAACCTCCGGGCAAAGTCTTAAAGATGCTGCCAAGGAAGATGTCTCCCAGTGCTGTTGCTGCCCACAGCTCCTTCTATATAGTGGGGTTCCATTCTTCTGCTAGCTTGGGGGGCAAACTGCACCCACTCTTACTCAGGTCACTTAGCAGCCATGGAGTGATCTCTTCTCTTAACCTCTTCCATTCTCGTCAGTTCCAGAGGACAACTGCCTCGCTCTCCTATGGTCTGCCAGAGAATATGACGACAAAGCATTCTTCCAGCTTCACTTTGCGGCCCTCTCACTCCCTGGAGCCCATACACGAGACCACAAAGGGTGGCTTCAAAGTCTTCCCTCTCCATGCTCTCATGTTTCTTCCTCTCATGTCCCTCACCTTGATGAAACTTGTCCCAGACACGTGATCAGTCCTTTCTGACCAAAGCTTGAGCTCCACACTAACATCTGGCCACACTGAGTTTTGATTGGGAACAGTGTTTTGGGAGTGGCACAGAGCGGGGTGTGCTCCTCACCCCAAGAGGTCACAACCCATGGAATATTCCCTCGTGTCTCACCAAACCCACCACAGAAGATCCCTTGTGCATTAGTGGGCTCTCCTTCCATTCTTACTGGGAAGAAGCTCTCTCCTGGACTGTTGACAGCTAGAAAGTGGGGCTCCTGAATATTTTAGCCTCTACCAGCTACAAAAGATTAGGAACCAACCTTGTGCCATTTTGACCTTGTGTTGTTCTTCTGGAACTGGGGAGAGATTTCTGCTGAATTAATTCGCACATTTTTTACTGATCTCTTTTGCCAAAGAAGGCATATTTATAAATGGGCTGTCCAGTCTGGCTGGTGGACAAAGGAATGCTCAGGTGAGAATGAGATTGAGCCCCATATCTTGACCTAGAACTGACACTGAGCCAGGGCACACCAGCGTGACCCTGCAGACAATTGACGTACTGGACTTCTTCTGTAGCAGTGGATCAGGAGTCCCTGCCAAGTGCCCTTCTGCATTGTTGATGCCCAGATCCTTCCCTGGGTTCCCCAAACTTCCCCAAAATCCAACAGAAAAGGCCTGGCACCCAGGGGTTCTCTAGGACCCTGATCCAATATTAGGACCAGTGTTCTTTCCAGTTGGCTGGAGATCTGGCTATGCTGGTCGTTTATTATTTTGGTGGTCAACACACCCTCCTAGCTTACTAATCACACAGACATCCCCAGATAGTTGCTTTAAAAACCTGTCCCCCTAAAAAGTGCTGGGATCTTCTTTGAAGCATACTAAATGTCTTTTAAAAATTATCTTGGTGACAGTAGGTCTTGTTACTGACCATAACTGCCCCTGATGAAATTTCCCTTCAACTGACAAATTCTACTTTGGCAATCTCAAACTGCCCCTTTATCCTCTGCTTTTAGAAAATAGTAACAACACACATGTACTGAGTGCTGCTCACAGATAGGCAGTGTACTAAGTTTTCTATGTGCAGAATCTTGTTGAATCTTCTCTGTAATATTGTGACTTGTAAACATTATTATTATCATTTAACAGATGTGGAAACTAAGATTCAGAGAGTTTATGTAATTCATCCAAAGTATCACAATAGGAAGTGGCAGGGTTGGGATTCAAGCCCAGGCTGAGTGTCTCCAAAGCTTTTAGCCTTGAAGCTAAACAGATATACAGTCTCATATGTGTTATTTTCATCTTCCTGTTGTTATATGATCTCCACTATTCTAGTGCCCTGAGGAATGCCTGTGTGTGTGTGTGTGTGTGTGTGTGTATGTGTGTGTGTGTGTGTGCATGTGTGTATGTTGGGGTGGGGAGGTGAAGGTGGAAGAGGACCAGAACAGGAATGGACAATCTGTAGAATGAAGTTACATATACACACATAGTTATTGCCACATCCCTGTTGCCCGTCATTTTTGTGGATCCTTCTGATTCCCTGGGTTGTCTGAGATTGAAAGCTACTATATGTCAAGGGCTTTGATTCCCTTACGCAAAACCATATGAGTGCCACATGCAAGTCAGTCTTTTGTTAGGGCATCCAGATCACAACGGGGGTGAAGAGGAATAAGTCAGTAAGTGAAAACTTCTGGAATCAGGCAGGAGGGGCCTGCTAGCTTCTTTCTGCCAAGATGAGCTGTGATGTCCTTCTTCTCTCTGCCTTCCTCCCTTCCTTTTCTTCATGCCAACATGGGAAAAGGCATGGGAGGCTAACTGATGAGCTGTAAGAAATATTAAGGGCCCAGAACATTCTTTGTTTCCAGATTGTTTGTGTGTGTTTGGTGGTCTGGGTGGAATGGAGACCATTTTGGTGGACTCTGGAGGCTTTTTTTTCTTCTTAACCCTGAATTCCCTTCCGAGTGGTTTTCTTAGGGGCAAACAATTTAAGATTCAAAACAAAAGTGAAAAGGAAAGAGTGGAGGTGATTCCTCTGAGATCTGTTCCTCTTCCAGAGCAGGTGAAGGCTGTGCCCCAGCTGCGCTCATCCATCCCCCTGGATATGGCCGGGCCTGGAGAGGCTCTGTCCCATTTACTCCCTGGAGGCTGGCTGGCCTGGTTGTCTGGCTCTCTGCCCTCCCACCCACACAGCTGAGAGTGGCCAAATGTCCATCATTTCTGTACACGGAGTTTGCGGTGCACTAACTGGAGAACATTGTAGATACAGAATTGCCTTCTTTTTTTTTTCCTTTTTACCTTGGAGCTCAAAATTTCACCTCTCATTAGAGTTTGGATGAACTGCAAATCCAATCCAATCCAGAAATGCTGACCAAAAAGTATAACTTGAATTTTTCCCTAGGCCAAATTATGGGGAGGATGTCAGTGGAGAGAGGGAGAGGAAAAGGGTCTCATTGCATTTCTAACACTGTTGTCTTTCCTGGTGTGGGAAGAATGGAACCCTGGGGCCATGGATCTGAGCATGGGCAGTCCTGGGGTCTGGGTTGTTTCTTCCAGCTGCCCCTGCCCCACCGAAAAACATGCCCTCTGCCTCAACGAAGACCCTGGGCAGGAACCTACCAAGGCCCCCAGACAGCAAAGCATCTGAGATTCTGTTAATGTGGAGTGAAACTCTGCCAAAGGCTGACATTGTCATTGCGCCACCTGCTGGAAGTTTGGAAAAAGAATCTGAAACTGTCAGTTTGGCTGTAACCAGTAATACCACAATCCTACTGATTATTTTTAATACTTCTCATTTTGTCTTATTACACAACTTAGAGGTTTATTGAAGATAGATTAGGAGGTTCATATAATTAAAACAAAAACACAAAAATCACTTGCAATCTTGTCATCAAAAGATTACCACTTTTTTATGTTATGTTGGCTTTCTAGTCTTTTTTCTACTTAGATAGGAGGAAATACATAAACACTGTTAGTCTCATTCAACACACATTATTTTATAGCCTGACTTCCAAGCTCAACAATGTCTTAAGATCTTTATATATCACTAATTATAATCTGCAACATGACTTTTCCTAGCAGTTTTTATATCCCTGAACCATGATTCTTGGGTATCATCCTATGTATTAATTACAATGTTGTCTATGCTTTGAGTTTTTACTGTTTCATTTTCCCCTCCTCTTTTCTCCCCTTTTTTTTCTCCTTCATTCTTTCTTTCCTTCCTTCCAGCTTTTCATCTTTATTTATTTCTTTATTTTTCCTCCCGTAGAAAAGGTCTCAGCAGATGTTGCTTGGAGCAGTTCCTTGCAGTATCTCTCTTCCCCACCCCTCCATACGAGGGCTCCAGAGACTTCCCACTGAGCCCTGGATCTCTCCTGTAGGTGGGCTCTGCTGTCCCTGCCTTGGAAGACAGGACACTCCGTACTCTGTATCGAGATAGGCAAAACAGATGAGATCTCAATGTAGTGCTCCTCCAGTAAAAAAAAAAAAAAAAAAAAAAAAATCTACAACTACTGATCACTTACAATGTGTGAGCCAGGCTCCATTCTACAAAACTTAGATAATTATCACAGGTAAGCATCCAAAAAACCTTATGAAAGAGAGTACATCTTCTTCCTTCCTTCTACTCACTAGATAGCTAAGGACACCATACTTGAGAAAAGCAGATGAACTTGCCCAAGGTTATTAGCTATTATTATTAGTCCAAAACCTCAGCATGCAGTGATTGCCTATCAAAAGGAAGCAAAATTAAACAAAAGAGATTTCCAGATTCCCTTTAAAAATTTGCACATCTGTCAACATGGGTTTGTGTCCTACCACAGCAAAAATCAGCTCAACTGAGTGCCCACATTAGGCTAGCAAGGACTCTCCAGTTGTACCATCTCCCCTTTTCCTATACTCTCCTTACCACAGAGGAGGGATGTCTCCTGTCAACCACACTGTGGGGTGGTCTGGTCTCATCTGACAGAATGAGGGAACTTTCAAAAAGACAATGACAGGCTTGGGGCTTTAAAGCTCTCTGAGAACCAGGGTGTGTTTATGGCTGCCCCCCCAAAATCCCTCATCTCTCCTATCTGTGGATGTGGGGATGGATTCTTAGGGTGCTAGACCAGGAAAGGAGGGACATAAAGATAGATCAGACTGAAATGTTTGCTGTGGGTGCCATTACCAAAGCTACTGGAATAAGCATACACATGGGCAGATGGTAATGGTTACGTTAGCTTGGATGGTTGACTGAAATAAAAAATCAATAGTGGCCTGAAATGAAGTTGCTAAAATATAGAACAGGAATTGGCAAACTCTTCCTGTAAAGGGATAGGCAAATAAAAGTTTTAGGCTTTGTGAACCATGCAGTCTCTGTTGCAATTTCTTAATTCTGTGGTCACAAAACTAGAGTGGCCATAGAAATATGTAAATGGGTGTGGTTGTGTTCCAATAAAACTTTATTTATGAAAACAAATGATGGCTTTTCTTTATAAAAGTGGTACAGTTTGCTGACTGCAATATAAAAGAACAAATAGGGGTATCTGGGTGGCTGAGTCAGTTGGGTGTTTGACTCTTAATTTTAGCTCAGGTCATGGTCTCAGGGTCTTAGGATAGGCCCTGTGTTGGGCTCCATGCTGACCGTGGAGTCTGCTTAAGACTCTCTCTCTCTCCCTCTTCCCCGCTTGTGCTCTCTCTATAAAATAAAAAAATAAAAGAATAAATATAAAGACTTATAAATAAGGGAGTTGGAGTGAATTTATGCTGTGCAAACTATGCACTGTTTGAACTAAGTGAATTCTATTTTTCAATTTTTCTTCAACTGAACCTTCTATACATAGTTTCTCTGATTTTGATGATTATCGTTTTCTCTGATTTCAGTGATTTTGGAAAAGAGCCAAAATAAAACTTCTGGAAATGATTTGAGATTGGGGGTGAGCATGCAGATTTGGATTCTCTGACCTGGATTATTTTCAGTTGAATAATATCATTTTAACATAGTAATTTATGTTAAATTACTCCCACTTGAGTCAGGTGGGAGGAAATAAAAAAATAATTATAAGGAAAGCCTAAAAAGTCTAGGCATCTTTCCTAAGTCTGGAGTCTCCAGATTCAGGGGTTAGTCTCAAAAGAGAAAGAGGGAGAGCGAGCGAGAGAGAGAGAGACAGAGAGACAGAGACAGAGACAGAGACAGAGAATGCACTCAGAAAGGGCCAGAGAGTGAAAGACTATAGGAGGGGCTCCTGTGTTTGTGTTTTACTTGAAGTATTTGGTGGCATATGTGTGTAGGGGGGAAGGGTAAAAGGATACTTCTACTCAGTTTAGTACTTATAGATAAAATTCTGTGAGGTTGGAGGGGGAAGGGGCCTTAGAAAGCCAGGAATTCCCTTCATTGCAGGGAACTCTTCCTCCTGTGCTCACAGTAGACGCTGCTGGATGATTCTGGCATTAATTTCTAGCAAGCACTGATGGGGTCCTGATGGGGTCTCATCTCTTTGTCAACACAGTACTCCAGGCAGCCGCCTGCAATCTGTCAGGGTCAGAACTTAATAGTAATAATAACAACAACAACAATAATTACAGCTAATAGTTATAGAGCATCTGTTGTATCTCAGGAGTTGGGCTAAGTGTGCTTCATGCGTTGTCTCGTCTAATCCTCGGGACTCTACAGAGTACTTGCTATCATTTTCCTTATTTTGCTTAAGATGAATTCTGTTTTCCTACAGTGGAGATTCAGTCCAAATGCCTCTTTTTACACAAGGGGACACAGAAATTTAAGATCCCATCATAGCTGGTGGAACTAATGGGGACCCGAACCTCTAAATCACCAGTCCATTGCCCCACACTGCTGCCTTGGTGGCTACATGAGGTAGTAGCATACAGGTTAAGGGCTATGACACAGAAACCCAAGAACACAATGGTTTAAATAAAAGTGGTTTATTTTTCTCTCATCATATAGTCCTAAGGTGAACATTTCAAGATTGATACGGTATCCCTGCTCCATCACTTAATTCAGGGACCCAGCATCTTTCCATTGTTATGGTCCACCATTTCCTGGCGCGTTGTGCTAAGAGGACTGAGTTTCATTGAATTCCAGATCTGCCTTCCAATCTAGGAGAAGACAAAGTCCAGGGCAAGGGTTTTTTTTCTTTAAGGAGATAACCCAAAAGTTGCACTTAACATTTCTCCCATTCCATAAACTGGTTAACATGTGACTTCCTGCCCGACACCCCTACCAGTTGTGAGGCAAGCTGAGCAATAGAGCCTCTTGCCAGGAGGTCATGGGTCCACTAAAACTTAAAAGTTTATTACTAAGAAGAAGAGTAGAACAGGAAGTAAGCAGCCTCGAATTGAAGCCTGTCTTTTGAACTTGATAGAATTCAGTATGTCAGAGCTTTTGCTCTGGCTTTTCCCCACACAATCTAGAGCTGCAGTGTCCAATATAGTAGCCACTGGCCACATGCAGCTATTAAACTTTAACTTAATTAAAGCTAAACAAAATGAAAAATGTAATTCCTCAGTCACAACAGCCACAATTCAAGTGCTCAATAGCCATAAGCAGCTAGTGGCTACCACATTAAACATTACAGATAAAGAACATTTCCATACTGGAGAATTTATTTACTTATTGTATAGCACAGATCTACAGATTGTGGACCCAAACCTAAAAGACCTTGAAGCTTCCAGGCCTCTCTTTGGAAGGCAACTGGAATTTTATTTACCACAGACAGTTGCAAAAGGAGATGGGGGCTGATGAGCCCTGAGGCTCAAAGATTTCTCTCTGGATAATTTCCCGAGACTGGAGAAGTTGAGTCAAGCCTGAAACTATGAGATACAGTCAGGCCTATTTTTTAAGCAGCTGTTTCCCATATGCTATCCCTCCCCTTTCAGGATCAGCCACTGCTGTCACAGATGATCCTGCAGGATTCAGAGGGAAGGTGGGAACCTTGGTAGGAATTTATGGCTGACCCACAATCCCAGTCTTCCCAGGGGTAGCAATTAGTGTCTTTTGTAAACAGCTGCCGTTATACCTGCCCGTTGTCAACCTGTCCTCCTTTCGGTAACAGCAGCCCTATATGCTCTTAGGGAACATGCTCCCCTCTTTCAGTGCATGTGGATATGTTGGACTCCAGGCTTGAACATGTCACCTAAGTCTGGCCAATCAGAGTCATGCTAATCGGCCCAAGGGTGGGCATGTGTCCCAAGCAATATCAAGGGAATTGATATGGGGAAACAGGCACTCTCCTTACACTAGAGCTGTTAAACAGATAAATTCTGGACATTCTTATCACCACACAAGAAGACCCTGGGAGTAATGAGAACAATGGGGGAAACTAGAGCCAAGAAACTATGAGTGACAGAATCCCAATGACAAGGTTTGAGCCTAAGAACCTAGCTTGTGCCTGAAGTCAATATACTCCTGGAGTTTCTAATTTTGTAAGCCAATAAATTTGCATTTTTGTTTAAACTCTTTCTAATGGGTTTCCCCTACTTGCAACCAAGAGTCCTCATGAATATGGGGTCATTTCAAGACTCACTTTTCCTGCTCTTCTTCCATTGCTATATCTGAGCCATGGATTACAACACTGGTTTAGGGGAAAAGAGAGAAATTCCACTGAATAAAGGAGGCCTGGAACCCTTATCCATGTCATCAACCCACTCTTCCCTCCCAGGAATCTCCTGATCACTCACACCTCCTCCACAAACACCATCCTCGGGCTGTTCTTCTATGACTTCTTTTCTATTTAATATTTATTTTAACTTACTTCCATCTGGACATGAATGTGTGTGTGCATGTGTGTGCACATGTGTGACAGTTCTTCTCAGTCTTGAATGTCCATCAGAATCACCAAGAGGGCTTGATAGATACAGTTTTCTAGGCCTTACTCCAGATTTTTTAATTCAGCAGGCCTGGGTGGGGCCTAAGAATTTGAATTTCTAACAAGTTCCCAGTGATGCTGATGCTGCTGTAGAGGGACCATACATTGTGGACTACTGGCATATGGGATGGGGATAAGTGGAGAAAAACACCTGCCATTTCTAGAATGTTTTATAATACGTAAAGACCTTTGATGCAATTTATTTTAATTGAGCCTCATGGTCATCAGGTAAGATGGATAAGGCAACTACTATTGACGTAACTATTATTCTGACAAGGAAACTGGGTGTCAGAGGAATTCAATGATTTACCAAGTTCACACAGGTAGTGCTTGCAAAAGCTGAGACCATAACTCACATATCCCGACTGCAGTGTTTATTACATTACAGCGTTCCATTCTGCATGAAAGTGGAATCCAATATTAAGAAAGGGAGGAAGAGGGAGGGGAAGAAGAAAGAGGGGATCAGGAGCTGGTGGGACAGAAAAAGAGAGAGAGAGAGAACCTGCAACTGAAACCCAGGAACATGTGGCTTACTGCAGACCATCATGGGCTTAGCAGACCTGGATTTGGTCCCATTTCTGCCACTTTCTGATCCTTGAACTTTAAGAACAGTTTTTAATCTCTTTGATCTCCAATTACAAAATGGAGATGATTAAGCCTATCCTGAAAGATTATTGTGATTATTTAATGACACCACGAGTGTAACTCTTTAGCACACCAGTAGACTCTGCATAAATGTTAGCCATTGCAGTTTCACTTAATCCCCATAATCTTTCTGAGTTCAATGTTGTACCCATGAAGCGTAGGCTGGGTCTCAGTGGCAAATTAACTTTTTAAGGGACTTTATGGAATAAAAAGTTTATTTCTCTCTCACATGACAATTTGAGATGCATGGTCTAAGTTGGTGGAAACATTTGAGATGCGTGGTCTAAGTTGGTGGAAACTCTGCTGCACACAGTCATTTAGGGACTCAGGCTGATGGCAGCTCTTCCTTCTTTAATACTTGGTTTCCGAAATTTCTTTTATCATTGCCATTTCAACCAACCAGCCAATGTGAAGGGGAAAAAGGGAGTAGATGAGGCATGGTGTGGTCTTGTGTTGTCACCCCATAGACCCTCTCAAATTCTGTTGCAGAACATGGTCAGTCACATGGTTACCTCTAATCTCAAAAGACGTGTGGGGAGAGATTACTGCTTGGGCCTCTTACCTGTCTTGCTGGATGCACCAAGACTATAAGGCCTTCAACGTTCTTTTACCCAGGCCATTTCTCACAGCTGTTTGTGCAGACAATAACCTTAAAAGATGGACACATCACACACACACACACACACACACCAAGGACAGTGAGCAGGCTTGCTTATTCTCTGCTATAAAAAGAGTTGGATTCCCCAAGTTCAGTGTTCCTCAGTTGTAACCCAAACTCTCTGTGTGCATAACATCCTTCTGGGTCTATCTCATCACCCCCATGAGACCCAGGGGGAAGAGGAACCAACGCAAACATGTTCATGCTGCTTGTTGTATCATGAGTGATAAAATCTTTGTCTCTCACCTAGGAGTCTCTGGTCTTCTACCAGCATCAATGAAACGGTAACAAGTTAACATATTAGTTTCTAAGTAGGGTAAAATCAAATCCCACAGGAAGTTGGGAAATGTGGTCCTTGGCTGGACAACAGTGTCCTAGCTACAGTTCCAGAACTATAGAAGAAGGACAAAGTGGACTTCTGTGATTAGCTAGCATTCTCTTCCATAGATGGTCTTATCTTTAAAAAGAAATAGAAACCAAGAGATGAAACAATTTGCCCCACTTCTGGCAAGAAGCAGAGTGTGGATTTGAACACATGTCTGATTAATTCCTTCTGCTAAAAATGGAAACATACATCCCAAATTTTTGCACAGAGGTCCATTTGCAGTAAAGCTAATGATACTTCTGTGCCCACCTTAATCCTTACCTTAACCCTTCCAAGTCTCTAGGAGGGGGCATAACAGTGTGGTCACATGGCATTGGGAGCCATGCTAAGGAGCCTGGACTTTATCATACAGGCAATAGGAAGCCATCTGAAATTCTTAAGCAGGAATATAACATTGCCACTGCAAAGTGGGAGATGAACTGGATGGGCAGTAGAAGATACTGGAGACTAGAAGACTGTTGTTATGGTACCTGGCTCAGAGTAGGCGCTAAGTGTGTGCTGAATGAATGGCTTTGGTGAAAAATGATAATGACCTGAAGCAGTAGAAGGGCAGGAGATACGGGCTTGATGGCCAGATAATGAATTCATGTGACATCCCATACTAAGAATGATATATCACATTATATTCAAGATGGCAGTTACTTCTAGGGGCCAGGAAGAAGTTGTGATTAGGGAAGGGGTCAAAGGAGCCTGTACTTCATTGGTAATATTCCATATTTGAAGTTGAGTGTTGGATGATTCCTTACCTTTTGTAAGTCTAAAATATTTTGTAATTAAATTTGTACAAGAAATTTTACAGGCAGAAGAGAAAGCACAGTGTTTTGGAATAATATGTGGTGCAATCCTTCCTAGAGATCTTTGCATTTCAACAGAAGATAATTCATTAATGTAAAAGAGATAATGTCTAATGGAAGAATGTCTAGTCCTAGCAACCTATAGGTGGGAAAGATATTTACAGAGCAAAGAAGAGTTTTGGGGGCCTGCATGTAGTCACATATGCATGACTGGCTCAGACTGTTCTACCCAATGACATATAGGGCTGGACCTCGGGGCCTTTAGGGGCACAAACTGTGTCTACCTGCGTGAGGAGATCTCATTGGCAAGCCAGTTGGTGCTTGCTCTGAGGCCCCCAAGGATCACATCAGCAGTGGCCATTTTAATTGTCACACCCTCACCCCCAAATGCCTGAGTTCTCTGTGAATTTTTCTTAATTTTATTTTAAGCCCAAGATGAACATGCTAATCTTTCTCCTCCCTCTGCCTCACATTAAGCCCTGGTGCACAGCCTTGCATTATTCATGTAGGTTTACATTAATCAAATGCTTCAAAGTTTCATAGAGTTTCTATTTTGGAGCATACGTTCTTTGTAGAGTTGGCACTTAGTGGACAATGGGATCATATTTTGGAGATTCTCCAGCATTCTTAATTCCCATCTGCTTTATTTGCTGCAGCTGTTTTATTTCTTCCCAGAGACCGTATCTTGAAATTCTGCAGCATGTAGACTGTTTTCAAATAAATGCAAGCATCAGGAACTGCTTTCTGGGTTGAATAGGTAGGAAAATGTTGAAATTGTTACACTTGGTTTGTCTTCTCTGCCTAACGACATCCCGTGATGCCCACACATATGACTGTTTTTGGAGAAGATACTATTGCCCTCCAGTATCTGTGGTTTTTTTTTTTTTCCTTAAAACTTTTAACTGAGTCAGGTAATGTAAATAGGTTTTCCAGGTTCTCACAACACACCCTTGCAGTAGCCATGTGACCAGGTTTTTGCCAATTGGTTATAACAAAAGTCTTGCCTGTGGATTTTAGAGTAGGGACACAGCCCATTTCCTCTTTTGCCTCCTGTCTTCTAGAATGTTCTGTCATGGCTGGAGCTTGGACTTCAAGGAGGAATCAGTGTGCTGAGGGTAGTAAAGCAACAGGATAGCACTCACTGAAATCCCTAGACCTCAGAATGCCTTACCAGCCCCGGACTTCTGAAAGTGAGAAAACTACCATTGTGCCTTATGCTGGAGGTTGGAGGTAGAAAAGTGTTGTTACACAAAGGCCAAGCTAATACCTACTAATTCATTCTTTTAAAATACAATGCCTTGGGGCACCTGGGTGGCTCAGCCGTTAAGCATCCTACTTCAGCTCAGGTCATGATCTCACTCAAGGTTCGAGACCCTGCATTGGGCTCTGTCCAGACAGCTTGAAGCCTGGAGCCTGCTTTACATTCTGGGTCTCCCTCCCTCTCTCCCCTTCCCCTGCTCATGCTCTCTCTGTCTCTGTCTCTCTCTCTCTAAAATAAGCATTAAAAAAATATATAATGACTTTTGGATACAGGGGTGCCGTTTTGAAGGGGCACATGCACCCCAATGTCTATAGCAGCACCATCAACAATAGCCAAAGTATGGAAAGAGCCCAAATGTCCATTGACTGATGAATGCATAAAGAAGATACACACACACACACACACACACACACACACACACACTGGAATATTACTCAGCAATAGAAAAGAATGAAATCTTGCCATGTACAACAGCGTGGATAGAATTAGAGTGTATTATGCTAAGTGAAACAAGTCAGTGAAATATATGATTTCACTCATATGTGGAATTTGAGATACAAAACAGATGCGCACAAGGGAAGGGAAGCAAAAATAATATAAAAACAGAGAGGGAGACAAACCATAAGAACCTCTTAAATACAGAGAACAAACTGAGGGTTGCTGGCGGGATGTTGGGTGGGGGGAAGACTAAAGGGATAATGGGCATTAAGGAGGGCACTTGTTGGGATGAGCACTGAATGTTACATGTAAGTGATAAATCACTAAATTCTATTCCTGAAATCATTATTACACTATATGTTAACTAAGTTGGACTTAAATTTAAAAAAAATAGTAATAATTTTTAAAAATACAATGTCTTTTGAAAGTTTTGTAGGAAGGGCTTTAATTTAACAATTATAGAGTGTTTTACTGGCTTAATTTTAAAGGTCTTAAGTGGGAAGGACTGACCCCGAGGTACCAAGTCCTGGTAGCCTAAAGAACTTCCTGTTAATATCAGTCCAACTTGTTCCACATCTCCTTTTGCCAACACCCATAGCACTAGACTTAATACACTGAATCACCCAGGGATATTCCACGAAAGGAAGAGCTGATTCAGCTAAGCAAGAATAATGATGCCTCCAACACCATTACATTGCAAATGGTTGAATAATATTGGATTACTTGTATTTTTCACATTGTAAAAGCACAAGAATGAAAGTCACCAGTACTCCCACTAACAAGTTATCCATTTGTATCTATTTCCTTTTAGCCTTTTTTTTAAAAAAAAGTTTATTTATTTATTTTTAGAGAGAGAGAGAGAAAGTGAATCCCAAGCAGTTCTGCACTGTCAGTGCAGAGCCCAATGCGGGACTCGATCTCATGATCATGAGGTCATGACCTGAACTGAAATCAAGAGTCAGATGCTTAACTGATTGAGCCACCCAGGTGCCCCATCTTTTAGCCTTTTTCAATGCAAATATAGATGTTTATCTTTTCATAAGCCATATCATAGGATATACATTCTTATGATTTGCCTTTACAGTAAACATTTTCACATGTCATTATGAATTCTTATACAATATGACTTTTAAATCATCTTTACTGTAGGCCATCATATGTCTACTCCCTAATGCATCATCCAATTCCTTAGTCTTGGATACATTTTCCTTTTTCTTTGGCTTCCTTCTTTATTTCCCATTATAAATAACACTGGCAAAGGGGCACCTGGGTGACTCAGTCAGTTAAGCATCTGACTTCGGCTCAGGTCATGATCTCACGGTCTGTGAGTTCAAGCCCTGCACTGGGTTCTGTGCTGACAGCTAGGAACCTGAAGCCTGCTTCAGATTCTGTGTCTCCCTCTCTTTCTGCTCCTCCCTTGCTCACACACTCTCTCTCTCTCTCAAAAATAAATAAACATTAAAAAATTTTTAAAAATAACACTGGGATGGACATCCCTGTAGATCAATAAATGTTTGCACATATCCTGTTTTTTTAATCTTTTTTTTGACATTTGTTTATTTTTGAGAGACAGAGAGAGACAGAGTGTGAACAGGGGAGGGGCAGAGAAAGAAAGAGACACAAAATCTGAAGCAGGCTCCAGGCTCTGAGCTAGTGGTCAGCACAGAGCCTGATGCGGGGCTCAAACCCACAAACCATGAGATCATGACCTGAGCCAAAGTCCGACGGTAAACTGACTGAGCCACCCAGGTGCCTCACATCCTGTTTTTATTCAGATAAATTCCTAGAACTGGAATGCAGGAGGATTTAACCACAGTTGCTACCATCCCCTTTCTAAGACCCATTTTGATGTCAGTGATATTTCATTATCTCATCTGATTGGGCAACTCTCAGTCAGGTTTCCAGAACAATAACCCATTGTCTGATTCAATACGAGAACTTGAACATTTCTTGTTCTGAAATGTTCATAGGTTTTTGTTTTCATCTTTCTACTATTGCAAGCACTTAAAAACACAACCTGGAGAAGTGGCATTTTTCTTTCAGAAAATGAATTGGTAATTTATTTAAATGAGGATGGGTAGTTGTTTTAAATTATTACCTTATGCAAACCTCTAATGAAATGAAGTCAGTTTACATCTTTAAATAACCTTTAATATTTGTACAAGTAAATATCTCCATTTGACGATAATGGAAATTGTCAGAAATTTTCATTTCCCCACAGTTTAGCTCACTCACAATGGCTGTCAGGCAGCCAAATGATCTGACGCAGAGCACTGCTAATCATTTCAGCAGAAGACAGTATTTCAAAGGTAAGGGAAAGGAGGCGCAGACACTAATGAAGTTTTATTATCAGAACATAGAATTAAGAGTGTGACAAGAGACAATGGTGCCAACGACATGTAGTTAGAATGTTAAAGCTTGCTAAATCTCTAGCTGAATCTCAGGGACAGAAATGTCATGGAGGGTAGACAGATGAATACCTTCAAATGGAAACAGACCAGGTCTCAGCTTCTCTGGTTGGAAGAAAAGCAAAATACAAAACAAAACAAACAAATGAAAAAAATCTCAGGAAGCAAACAAACAAACCAACAGATCCAAGCCAATCTATGATCTATAAAATAAACGAGGTACAGAATTGCATAAGTATCCCTGACTTAACCAAATGATGAAGTCGGCATGCTTGGGTGGGATTGTGTAAGCTGGCTCCAAAGGATCACAATTCTAAGGATTCTGGGTTTGAAATACTGTCTTATCAGGGATTTGTAATTATTTGGGGAGGGGAAGAGAGATGAAGATAAAACAGTACAAAAAGGAAGGAGGGGACCGTCCATCTTCATCCAAAAAGGAGCCCACAAATATCTATCTTGGTGAGATGGCCACTTCAGAATAGTTCTTGTCATTTATCGTTCATTCATTCACTGGGTATGTATTTAGCATCTGTAAGTGCCAGGCACTGCTCTACTAAACACAGGGGACACAGGGTGAATAACACACCTGAGGCCCGTCTTCTCAAAATTTGCATTCTTTGGGGTCTTAGAAAGATAATAAACCAATAAGAATATAAGGTAGCACTACATACTATGCCAAGAATTGTAACAAAGTGAGGTGACAGAGTGCTTGTGATGCTACATGCTGTCTTAAAACAAGTCTGTAAGTTCTTTGGTGTTCCCCTCACTAAGAGGAGAAGTTTAGGTCCCTTCCCCTTGCCCCTGGGTAGCCTTTTGACTGCATGGAAGAATAAGACGCAGAGGAAATGACACTTCATGCAGCTTCTGCTGGGTTTTCTTAGAACAGGAACCCTGGGCATCTTCAGCTGAATGTAAGAAGTCCAACTATCCAAAGGCTACCATGTGGAGAGATCCCTTGGAAGGACACACAGAGAAAGAGAGAGATACCTGAGCAGCCAGGTGTGCCAGCCCTCAGCTTAGTCTCCTCAGCCTTAGGCACCAGGAATAGGATGATGAAGACTTCAAGATGCTCACTGGACAGCAGCCACATGAGAGATCTCACCCCCTCAGACTCCTGAACCAAATAAATGATTTTTACTATTTTAAGCCACTGTTTGGGGGTGATCTGTTATGTGGCAGTAGAGAACCAGAACAGAGTTCTCAGGCTTCTCTGAGAAGATGAATTTGACCCAGACACCTCCATGACAGGTAGGAGCTAAGGGAGACAGAAGAACATTCCAGGCAAGGAAACAGTGCAAAATTCTAAGGCAGAGTCAGATTTAGCAAGTTCAAGGGAAGACAGAAGGCCAATGAGAATGAAGTGTAACATGATGGGAGTGGGATGAGAGGAATGCCAGTATGTAGTAATGTTTTAAAAATATTAGCCATTGTCAGGATTGTCGTGTACCTCCTTATGCCAGGTTCTTTCCTTGGAACTGGGCTGTATGAATTATAGTTTTTGACCTTAAAGGAACTTTGGTTTGGGGATATGGTGCAGACTTACCCAAATAACATACTAGGGTGATGCCAAGTTTGGTCATAGTCACTTTCCAAATTAATATGGAGACACTGGTACAGCCTAAGGTCATTTTCTATCCTGTCCCAGTGGCAAGATTGGTGATAAAGAAACTTTCCCAAGCTTCTTCTGATATCACTGAGATTCAGGGGGAACGAGTGTGTGTTTGGATACTGCCATTTTCCTAGAATAGAAAAGGACTTAACACCTTCTTGTTTAAAAAAAAATCAATCCTTTAGATTAAAATTTTAGGGTACAAATAATTCAAAATAATATTATATAGATATTCATTTCAAGAACAGCAAACATGCATATGAATACCTTTAAACTGTCAAATTGCTTGGTCTTAAAAAGTAACTTTGCAGGTTTTGCCTTGTTTAAACTGATGGCCTATCTTGTGGCTAATGTGTGATACACAAAATGCAAATATAAATGAAATTATCAGAAAGTAAAGGGAAATAGCCTGCATCTGCATTTTGTGGCGGTTCAAAATGCCCTGTAACTTGTAGATGAAGGATTCTCTGATTGAAGGGCATGACCAGTGAATATGACACACAGAAGATCTGCTCCCCATACAACCAAGCAGAGGTTGCTTTCAAGGAACTGGACAGAGAAGAGATGGAAGATAGTGAGTCATCTGATATTTTATTTAAACACCCACTGAAAGTTGAGATGGGAATAAAGAGCTATAGCCATGTTACACTCTTCAAGCAAGTAGAAGACTGCCTGCTATATCTCTAGAACCTCTGATCCCTTTGCTCATTCAAAACACTGACTTTTCATGCTGTCCCAAAGTATAAGGACTCTTTAGGTGCAACTGATGCAAACTCAGTTTAAATTGGCTTAAGCAAAAACAAACAAACAAACAAACCAGACTTCATTAATTCCTGGACTCAAACTGTGGAAAAAGTAGGGTGGAACTGAGCTCAGAGAAGCCAAGATCAAAGACCTTCACTGCCAGGAGGCTCTTTTCCTTTGTTTCCTGCTTGTCCTGCACTTTGTCTTCACTCCATAGATCAGATTCTCCAAATGGCAGCAGACACGACCTTGGGCCACTCTAGAATTCTATTCTTACAACTTGTTACAAAAATGAAAAAGAGCTGTTTCTCCCAATTTATATTTGGGGACATTCCCCCAAATATACTCTGATTGGACTTGAGTTACTTGGCCATCTTGCTGGTCAGTCATTGTGACCAGTGATGGGTTGTGACTAGGACAAGAAGAAGCAAGATCTGTTACTAAAAGTTTGGCAGGTGAGAGATATTGGGCAGATAAAAATCATAGCATCTTCTCCCCAAAGGGAAAGAATTTAGTGCAGTCTGATGTCAGAGTTCACAGATCTATGAAGTACCCCACTACCTCCGTCCACCACCCTAGACATAAAACTTGGGGTTTACCTGCTGGTGAAACACAAAAGGCACAATTTCTATAATTCAGCTTACTCAGAGTTTGAATTTCCTGTTGCAAAGCACTTATACTTCAAGAACACAGATTTCATGGTACCATTGGCTGCTCAGATGGAAGAAACTGTTTAGCCCAATGCCATTATTTGATGCATGTGACAAGATTTAAGACCTTTGTATATAAGATACCACAGATCTGTGGGGAGGCAAAGGGAAGAAAGGGAGCAGGTGTCATATCGAGTGGGTTCTGCTGAGAAAGATGAGGGAAAGAATTACTAGGACACTGGCTGGAGTCAAGCTATGCAATTATCCTCTTTGGTGGCCTTAAGTAACATGTGTATACTTTTTCAAGATACTTTTTCAGAGTTGGATTTGGCTTATATACATCACAATGTTAAGAGTGACTGGACGTAGCCTAATTATAGTATGTGTGGTGTTTTCCGCTCATTCTCCTTTCCCCACTGCCTTTGCCCCCCAGCAGCACCCCACCCTCACACACCTCCACTACAAACTTAGGGACTCTGAAGCACCTGCCAGCAGGAGCTTTTGGCTACATTAGTGCAGATAAAGGTAGTAGGAAAAATGTGGAAGATAGGGAAGCAGCAAGATTTAAATCAGAAGGATGAGGAACTACAGACCAGAGGAAAAGAATACGTAAGGAAAGGTGAATAGACAAGATAAGATAAGGTAAAGGGGAAGAAAGAATCTCTTTGAGCTGAATTTTAGGCAGTCTTTTCTGGTACTTAGAGTGAAGGAAAGGAAGACCTTTGAGGGTTCTGCTGTATAGGTAGGAGATACAAAGACACAGAGAGAGGAAGTTACAGTAAAAGTAATCGCGAGACTTCTTTCGGATATATTTTTTTAAACCGTGGGCAAAATATTTTAATGAATCATCACCAAAGAGAACATAAAACCATGTTCTTCAAATATTTAGTATTGATTTTTTCTTTTCTACTTTTTTTCTTTTTTTATTGAAGTATAGTTGACACACAATGTTGTATTAGTTTCAGGTGTACGGCTTAGTGATTCTACAAGTCTATACTTTACGCTGTGTTCAGCACAAGTATAACTACCACCTGTCACCGTATAATGGTATTATAATACCACTGACCTTTTACCGCTGTGATTTATTCTTTCTATGACTGGACGTCTATATCTCCCACTCCCCTTCACCCATTTTGCCCATCCTCCCAACCACTTGTGTTTATTTGTTTGTTTGTTTGTTTGTTTATTTATATTTTAGAGAGAGAGCACACAAGAGCAGGGGGAGGGGCAGAGGGAGAGAGAAAGAGTCTTAAGCAGGCTCCGTGCTCAGCACAGAGCCCAATGTGGGGCTCAATCCCACAACCCTGGGATCATGATCCGAGCTGAAATCAAGAGTTGACACTCAACCACCAGAGCCACCCAGGCCCCCCCTATTGTGTATTTTTTAATGCAATCTTTTTTTATTCCTACGTACAGACTCAAGAGTATTGAAAATGTATGTTTATATAAAATCTTACACATGAATATTCGTAACAGTATTATTCATAATAGCCAAAAACAGGAAACAACCCAAATGTCCACCAACTGATAAATGAATAAATAAAATGTGGTATGTCCATACAGTGGAATATTACTCAGCCATAAAAAAGGAAGTGCTGACACATGCTACAACATGGATGAACCTTGAGGACATTATGCTGTGTGAAAGAAGCCAGTCACAAAAGTTATGATTCCATTTATATGAAATATCTAGAATAAGCAATCTTTAGAGAAAATAATTTTTTAGTTGTTTAGGGTTAGAGGAACTGGAAGATTACTGCTCAGAGGTGTGAAGTTTCTTTTCGGATAGTGAAAATGTTCTAAAATTGATTGTGGTATTGGTTGCCTAAGTTTGTGAATATATTAAATACAATGATTCCATTGTATACTTTAAGTGGGTGAACTGATCTGTGAATAATATCTCAACAGAACTGTCACAACAACAACAACAGAAACAAACAAAATGTCAGAGTGACGGAAATGTCAGAGTGACGTTCCAGTGTGGGGGGAGAGAAGAGAATCATCCAGAATCAGTGTAGTTGTCTGACTGCAGTGAGTTTGAGTAAATAGACAATCTTGAAATAGCAGGATCAGCCCAGAAATGACCTATAATACAAGGCTTATGTGGTTTTGTGGTTTGCTGCTATAAAGTCATAATGTAGTGGACCAAACTGGAGTGCCTACTTTTAAAATGCCACCAGCACACACATCCAAGAATTGTTCTTCTCTTACCTTTGCATATCGTACATTCCATCCTAGACAATATTTTATAATAACTGATAATTTCATAAAATGTAGGGCAACATTTCTCCACAACCACCTCGTTTCTGGTGGCCGTGGCAATGGTAGGGAGGGGATCGAAATAATTTCTTCTGCTAAGCAAAGAAAAGCAAGTCATTCAGGACACTTTTGGATCCCATCCATGATAGAGGTTGGTTTTTATACCAAAATTTAAGGCTGCCACATAAAGCAACCATGGCAAGAATGAAATTAATTCTGTCACTGTTGTGCATTTGGTGTGTAAAAAAAATGTAGCATTTGTCTTCTAAATTAAATTCTTGAATGTGTGTTAGTCATTGTTACTCTCTTCCACCATCTTTCTGATGAAGTGATATTAATAGCCAGTAGATTGGTAGCAGGGTACAAATGAGAGCTTTAGTTGTATTAAGTAACAAAAAAAAATAATTTATTTTCTCATTAAAAACAGCAGAATTTCCACTTTAACTAGATTTGTGCTCTTGTCAATTGTCAAGGGAAAAAAGTGTTAATCGCTAAAATGAAAGGTAACAAATATGAAAACCTGAAGTTGTGTGCATATATATAAGAGTAATCACTTACTTTAATGAGCTCAATATTTCTAGCCCCTGGCAGAGGCACTGACTTGGAGAGAATGTAGACGTGACTCGGTTGTATAATCTGTGAATCTTGGCAAATTATTTAATCTCTCTGAGGTTAAGTTTCCCTAGCTCTCAAATAAAGATCATAATTCTTTTTTAAATTAAAGTTCATTTATTAATTTTGAGACAGAAAGAGGAGGAGGGGCAGACAGAGGAGAGAGAGAATCCCAAGGAGACTCCGTGCTGTCAGTGCAGAGCCAGACTCAAGGCTCAATCTCACAAACTATGAGCTCATGACCTGAGCCAAAATCAAGAGTCGGAAGCTTAACCAACTGAGCCACCCAGGCGCCCTTGAAGGTCGTAATTCTTTTTCTGCTCTCCCAGATATGTTTTATTTCTTCCTCTGTCCAAAGGTCCAGCTAGCCTGTGAATCATAATTTGCTATTTTCTAAATAGCAAAGCATTCAGACAGCCAGATTACCTGTTCCAGAAATTTGTATTAAGAGATACAGATGTTGGCAGTTGATGATGCCTAGTATAGCTGAGGAGACATGATGGCTGCCATGTTGGATCATGTATAAAATGAGGAAGGACGGGAACTAGTCAAGAAAGAAAATTATGAGTAGAAACCCAAAGAGAAACAGGGATTAAGGAGACCATGTGGCCTCGAGGGAAACAACCTTGGATCTGAGCTTTCCATTCTAGTTCACTGGGAGACTAGATATACTAGGCTCCTATCCTTGGATTCCTTGGGGTTTCTAAATGCCTGTGCCAAGCTTCACTTTTACTTACTTTGATCAAGTTTGAGTGTGTTTCTGTTCATTACAAAAACATTTTTTTAAAGATGGTGGGTATGGTGTAACCTTTTTTAAACATCTCTGCTACCTTATAGAATTAGATTAAGGATCAAATGCCTTCCCCTGATTGAATGTAAGGAGGAGCCATGTCTTTTTAATATTCGTGCTACTAAAATATTTGGTTAATTGAACTGAAATTGGTTTAGTGCATAAAGATACTTTGAAAACTGTAAAACACAATGCTGATGTAGAGTGTAGGGGTTATTAATAATCTGATTAAGATTTTGTGAAATCCCCATTAGTCATTTTTGTGTATCTGCCACAATGAATAAAGCCAAAAGAAATGGCTAAAATACACAGAAATTGGGTGAATTTTCACTTCTTTATTGGAGAAGTTGTAACTGTAACCTTCTTCTAAGGCAAAAGGGAGGCAGGGAGTTCTCCCCAGCTAATATGCAAAGCAATTCCTGGCCCGGAGCCAACATTTAGGTCTCCAGAAGCAGAAAGCACGTTTGTTCATTTTGTAAACTTTCTAGCATGGAGCTGGACAAAAACAGGAAAAAAACAGATTTTCCTCCTCATCTAACTTCTTGGCTCCTCTGCTGGAGATGAGCGACAACTGGAAGTGAAGAACTGAGTCTCTCAGTTTCACATTCAGTGTACATGAGCATTAAGACAATAACTAAATCCCGTGTTATGGAGGAAGTGCTTCAGGGGATACCCAATTGTTCAGGTTATCTCTGTTGGCCAACTTCAACTGGTCACTCCACTTTACCTGCCTAACCTCTAGGCTACCTATTAAAATGAGGAAAGAAAGAGAAGACAAAACCACTCAAGGATTAAAGAAAGACATAGATGGAAAGAAAACGTGGACTATTTTCTTCATGGTGTGGCTACCTATCTGACCCAGACTTGTAGTGGTTCTCGTCCTGTGGGAAAAGAAATCCTAGATGCAGGGACATTATAAAAAGCACACTATGTATACATTCAAACTGATGCCTAGTAGCTGCCTGACCCCAACTGCTGTCTTTGGTCCCCTTGAGGCTCACTCTGCTGCATGCAGGCCTTAGCACGGTCTAGTCCTACCTCCCTGCACCTCCATATTTTATAAGGCCAAACAGACATGTCAGCTAGGACAGAAGGGAGGCACCATCTTTAAAAATATCCCAAACAACCTTTCCCCATTTCTGATACAACCTCTGGGTTTTAATTACTCTCTGAAAGTGAGAGCCATCCCCGGATCCTTCAGTGACATTTTCCAGTTTCCTGTCGGCTCCATTTATGAGAAACAAATGGGCTGGCTGGCCTCCCTCTAGATTGAGTTTTTCATGAAGTCATTACTTCTGTCACGGGGAGTATTTTCAAATTGAAAAATCTGAAACAATAAATGATGGTGAAGCAGTTAATAACTGTTAAGAAATCACATTTGGAAAATTGCATTTAAGCAATAACCTTTCTCCCTGTAATTAAATGACAGAAAGGTCCTGGTTTTAATTAAGTCAGCAATTTATAGTTATGAAGCTATACTTCACTATGCAGATTAGCAAATGATAGGTCACAGAACACCCTGAGTGCATTTTGAGTGGGCCTGATATGGTAATTACTCCACTGTTCAGTGGTGACCACATTGAACCGTATCTCTAGATGAAACAATTTTCTTTTCCTTGCTCCATGATGTATAACTAGGATGAGTAAATGTACCACGAGCACTGGCTTGCGCATCTTTAAATTAAAATGGATTTTAAATGAGGGGGCATGAGTGGAGGGAGCATGTTTGAAGAACAGCACCGCGAGTGAATGGGCCACTAGTCAATGCCTGGGAGCAGAGAATATATCATTGTTTTACAGGGCTTTCTATCTTGCGCCTAAGTGTTTGCTGCAGATTTATGAGGAAGTAAAATGCTAATGTTAGTGTATTTATAAACATATGATGGGGGTTTCATCTATAATTTATTTGCTGGCCCTACTTTCTGCCTCCTTGGAAAGGAAAATGAAATACTAGGTTGGACAGCCAAAAGGGACATTAATATGGCTTTCACATTTTATTTAACTAACGCCCAGCTTATATTACACGTTGATGATCACATTGTGAGATCTTTCTTGAAATGCTTATTGTGTCTTGTCTCCCAGCCTCAGCTTGTGCAGAATGCCAACAGTTACCAAATGGCTTCAAGTAGGCTGGTAGGAATCTGCTAGTGGGAAATCATGTGTGTGTGTGTGTGTGTGTGTGTGCGCGCGCGCGTGCACCTGCATGTCAGAGGCCTCAGAGGGAACAGAAAGTCCAGCTCCTGAAAATGTCTTCTTTCATTTCTCTTAAAGTTTCATGGACATCTGAACTCTAAGAAATAATTTGTTTTCAGGATTTGATTTCTTCTCCAAACTCTGTATTTTCCTGCCTCTCCTCATTAAAGCATATCTCCACCCAAACACATGGAGAACATAGGCTGCAGAGGAAGGAATCAGAGCATCACAACAAGCATCAGAAAGTGAGCACATCCCACGTGGCAGTGGGGCTGAGGACAGAAAGACCCTCTCACCCAGAACATTTCTGTGGTGGCAGTATTTCTCCCCAACGGGAAACTAGCCATTCTGTTTATCAGCCCTGGTTTCATGTCCTCTGTTCCCCCACAACACGCACACGTGAAGGGATGAAATGAATCAGATTTGAGTTAAGCTGACCAGTGAATCCCTGAATGTGTCACAACTAATAGTGATTCAATAGTCGTGAAGCCCAGTTCCAAAGAATCATAGGCAAACCAAGAGTCTCCTAAATCAAGAGTTTCTTATTTAAAAATATTGAATCTCTTTTTTGGAGGGAAAAATATGATACAAAGGTACTTCCTATTCTTCTTCCCTTGGACTTTTTGGAATCCTAGAAGAGGGGTCAAAATTATTGTATACCCCCCAAATTGTATCACATTTAAAAGGAAAAAAATATCACCACAGCATTTTAAAGAATCATGTTATGCATGTTTAATTCAAATGCCAGCTACATGGATATTCCCAAATTGTCCAGCCTACTGGGGACATGCTGGCCTTTGAGATATTTTTTTGTCTTGAACCCTCCTCATCTAACGTGGTGGGGGAGGGGAGAACACAGTGTTCTTCTCAGTATCTTGGGGTGGTTCTTGGGGTGACTCAGATTTTCCAGTTATCTTTGATCTGAATTCCTGTTTTTGCTGAATTCTACAGGTACTCTGTTTTGCCTTCTATGTACACCACCCGTTTTCTGCTCTGGGTAACCCCACTGGGCATCACCCAATTACTTTGCTCCCCAGAACACTTCTGGCCTGAGACTTGGGAGGACCTCCTTAAGGTTTGAGGCAATGGAGGGGATGACTTCACAACTCAGTGAATAACTTAAAATAGAACTTCAGACTGTGCTTCAAGGCACTTTGGATGTTCCCACTATGGGGAAATTCTTGAAGGAAAACCCACTTCTATTTCTGTGTTGATCTCAATCTTTCTTCTCTTATCTGATTTGCTCCTTTCTCTTCCAACTCTCAAATTCCCATTTACCAGTCCACGCATTTTGGTCCTCTTCATCCTCCTTCCCAGCCCACTCCTGCCATGGTCGGGAAGCTTCATCCTTGAGACCTGACTATCTCTCTCTTCCTGGGAATAATTCTGCTTTCATCCTCAAAAATACCACATTCTGGTTCCCACCACCCATGTAGAAACAAGAAAGCCCTACCACTGCAGGAGTGAGGCATGTTGGGGGAAAGGCAATGGGGACTGAGACTCTGCCCAACTCCCATGAGTTTGACTGCACTTCTCAGATGCTCAGTGTCATTGGCCATGGTCTTCTTCAGAAGACAGTGCATTCTGCAGTTGTATTTTTATTTCTTAGATCCAAGAAGCCAGTTGCCTTCTGTGCTCAGATGTCTCCTTTGAAGCCTCAACTTGATACATGTATCAAATTATGTCTGATCCCTGGCATCGGTTTAGAGTGTAACTTGGAAAGAATCTCCAGGCAATAAAGAAGAAAGCATTGGCCAAGAATTTCCTTGGGATTCGCCATATCGGGGGGGGGGGGTCCCATCATAGGCCAGATCCCAAGGTTGTGCCCCTGCCGACTGGGTGGAGAGCAAGAAGAAAATGGGGTGGGAGAAATGGAGTCATCTTTGTTTGTACAGACTTGGACACCAGTTTCAGAAACAGGTCCATTTTCTTTTTTCTTTTCTTTTCTAAAAATTTTAAAAATGTTTATTTATATTTGAGAGAGAAAGAGAAAGAGAGAGAGAGAGAGAGAGAGAGGGAGAGAGGAAGCAAGTGGCAGAGGGGCACAGAGAGAGGGAGACAGAATCTGAGGCAGGCTCCAGGCTCTGAGCTGCCAGCACCAAGCCCCACGCAGGGCTTGAACCGACAAACCATGAGATCATGACTTGAGCTGATGTCAGATGCTTAACCGACTGAGCCATCCAGGTGCCCTATAGGTCCTCTTTCTTTACGGGTTAAAGTAAAATTGTACATGTCCAAATATGGCTGGAGATATATTTCTGTGGGGGAAACCTTAGAGAAATGTTTCTTTTTCAATTTCTCCCACAATTGGGTCATGACATATAGGGAAAATGTCTGTGGCTGAATTTATAAGTTAATAAAGATACATACTAAAGGCTCCTCTTGTTCCTCCTTGAAGATGTGATGTGTCTTCAACTAGAATTAAAATGTAGATATCATAGAAACCAGTGAGTCCGGTGGGAAGAGTCACCACTTGACTTTCTGATGTATTCATGCACGTAGCTGCACTTCATTGGTTGAACTTCTGCTATTTGCTATGTGCTATGCTGGGCAATAGGGATATGAGAATGGATAAACCAACCCATGCCAGGGAATCTGTTCTCCTGACCCACATCAGGAGTGGGGTCGGAGAGGAATATAGGGCAGCAGACACACAAACAGATCATGATAACACTCTATCAAAGAACTTAAGAGCTAGACTTGGAATCAGACCATGGGAGATCAGACTCTACTTCCATTACTTATTGGCTGTATGATCTTGGCCTAGTCACTTAACCATGCTTTGCTTCATCTTCCTCATCATTGAAGGGGAATAATCACAGTATCTATCTCATAGCATCATTAGGAAGACAATGAAATGACAACATTCATGGGGCATGTTCAGCACTCAAATGTTACATATCATAATAGCATGTGAGTCATATGATGAGATGCACAAGACATTATACAAGAACTCAGAGAAGGAGTGGCATCTAACTCAACCAGGAGGATTCAGTAAAGACTTTTAGAGACGCTTCTCTAACTTTACACTTGATGGTTGTTCAAATAGTGCTTTCCGTTAAGAAGTGATGGGCTAAGCATTTGTGGGAAAAGTGGGCACTCTTGAGTTTTATCTAGGATTCTGATCCTGAGGATTGATCAACAAATTTCAACTCATTTACTCCAATGATTGGAGTCAAGACTAATGTGTTGGAGAAGAGAAAACAATGTTCTTGGAGCTGGTGGCTGTAAAAAAAAAAAAAAAATCATTACCAGTGCTTCTTCCCTTCATTATATCCCAGCAGATGGTCCCCAAAGTCCCCTTTAATGGCAGATTTCATGGTCCCATTAGGTGGATAAACTCTGAGCATTTAAGGCCATAAAGCATCTCTCTTGCTCATGGAAAGGCAGAGTGAAACAGCTCCCTGTCCTGTGCATCATTGTAGGAGCTTTCCCAAAAAAGTTGCCAAGACAAACAGAAGTTTAACTTCCTGATCTTCTTGAATACTCCAGTGAATTATTATCAAGTGGAAATGCATGTAATTAAGGTGGGCGGAAGGCGGGAATTGAATTATGATAAAACTCATGCCTGCTGATGTGTTTGATGACAGAGGAGAAAATCATAAAGGGAAAGATGATGAATTTCTGTCTTTTCTCTGGGAATAACTGACTTAGAATCAATGTAATGAAAAATTGTCAAGTGAACACAGAATGGCACAGAGAAAGGATAAGTTTCTGATGGAAATGTATTAGCTCACAGCAGATCCACACTTTCCATCTTGATCTCTGGGGGGGATATTCCACCAAAAATGTATTACTTGGAGAACAACTATGATCTTGCCACTTTTCTGTGAAAAAGCTTTCAGTGACTTTCCCTCATTTCCTACAGAATAAAGTTCAAAGTCCTGAGTGTGGCATTTAAGGACCGCTATAACTGACCCCAATCTCCCTCACTAACCTTATCTCCTCCTTTACTTAATGTACACAGATGGACATGTGTGTGCATGTATATCATACAGATCATGCACTCTAGTACACTCCAGATTATATTAGTCAATCTTTCTTAAATATACTGTATTCAGGTACTTTGCTCATGCCAGAATTCCCTTCCACCAATCTCCAATGATCAGATTCCAACCCCACCTAAGATCCAGTTCAAATATCTTTTCTTTTATCGGGTCTTTTCCCAGAGCTAGAATTAATCTCTCTCCTCTCACTGATCCCGTGGATTTTCTCTAGATGGTAAATAATAATACTTGTATTACTTAGTAACGCCGTATACTACTTTAAACTTTTTTATCTTTATTGATAGATTTTCTTCCTTATTATCTTGTTAAATCTTTGAGGGTAAGAGCCATGTCTTATTCATTTTTATAGCTTTCACTGTGACTGGAATAGTGTATTGTATCATACTGTCTTTAAAAATAATTCCCCCATTTTGCTTTGGCTATCAGGAAGCTCAGGACTAAGTTTTCAGTTTCATTTACAGTAACTCTTCATTTGAGTTTTCTGTTCTGATGATCTCCCCACCTCCATACTTGTTTCTCATCTTTGTACTCTTATTTTATTGTTTATTGTATTGGTTTTTTTTTATTATAAACTACTTCAAATTCATTTTGGAAGTAGACAGGCAGAAATAATAGTTATAAAGTTTGAAGTGAAGTCAGCATGTGGTTAAATGTATACTTAAGCTACGTACACCTAAGTTATCAGATATTAGCATTGTCAGTGCGGGGGAGACAAGGGAGATAAAAAAAATTTTTTTTAAATCAGATAAAGATAATGCAGTTGACCCTTGAACAATACAAGTTTGAGCTGTGTGAGTACACTTATACCCGGATTTTTAAAAATAAATACATTATAGTGTTCTTAGTGTATTTTCTCTCCCTTATGATTTCTTAACATTTTTTTCTTTAGCTTACTTTATTGTAAAAATACATTATAATATATATATAAAGCACAAAATACATGTTAGTCAACTGCTTATGTAATTAGTAAGGCTTCCAGCCAACAGTAGGCTATTAGTAGTTAAGTTTTCGAGGGAGTCAAAAGTTACACGTGGATTTTTGACTGCAGGGAGGTGGGCATCCCTAACCTCTGTTTTATTCAACTGTAATAGTATCTATATTGAGATTTGCAGCCCTTTAGAATTACATTTGATCTTCCCAGAAACTTTGTGAAGAATGTATAAGATAGGAATCTTCATTAACCTTCATTTAATCCATTTAGCATGGATTGAAGCAGACTGAGGCTCAGAGATTAACTATCTTGCTCAAGGTCACACAGTTAGAAGCAGGGCTAGATTAGAGTTTGTGCAGCTCTTTGAAGACCTTTTTCTAAGTCTGACTCTAAGTACCAATCTACAAAAAAGTCATCACAGGGCAGGCAGGCTTGGATTTGTGGGCTTAGGTTGGGCGTGGCTGTTCACTGCTAATATCGTGATTTCTGGCTTCTTCCATTGCCTTCCCATCCAACTTCCAACGTGTGTTAGAAAACAGATTGCTTCTTGACTGTGATTTAAAGAACAATCTTTGAATCGAAGGTAGATGAGTTAGGAAACTTTTGGCTGTGCATAACCAAAAATCCAACTCAAAGTGAACAAAAGATAAGGTTCTTGATTGACTCCTATAACTGGAAGTCTAGGAGTCAGATGGGCTTCGTGATATGCTTTATCCAGTGACATCTACCTCCTGTTACTTTCTTGACCTCACCTTTTTCCATGTGTTGGCCTCATCTCAGGCCAGGAGCAGGATGTTAGCAATCTTTCTGGGACTCAAAGAAGAAAGAGAATCACTTCTGGGAGCTCTCCCAAGACAAGAAAACTCCCCAAAACCTATAGCAAACCTTCTTTGCATTCCATTGGCCCCAAATGGATCATATAATCATTCCTGAACACAACACTTGAGAAAATGGAATTAGCTTCAGCCAACCAGACCTAGCTAGGAGTGGAGTCAATTTCTCTTAAGGCAAAGGGGTGGCGGTGGGAGCGGGGGACAGGTTGAAAATGGAAAGAATATTACCTAATCAAAATGGGAATATTGAGGTTCCATTAGTCTTTTATTCTAAATAAACCTACCCTGTCCTTTCTGCTCTCTCACTGGGCTATGCCTGAGACATTTTCCTTAATTATAGCCCTTCTTAGTCAATTTATTTCCCCCCTTTTCCTTCCTTCCTCTCTCTTTTTCTTCCTTTCATTCATTCATTCATTAAATATTCTTTGCACCATGTCCTGTGCTAGACATTGAGGTGCCCAGATGGTCTGGACACCACTGTTCTTCACATGAGGAGCTCCCTTCTGATATACATAGCCAGTGTCCTGCAGACGTAGTGAGCAGCCCCCTCAGGTGTTCTGGAGAGGTTATCAGCAGACGGGACATGGGCAGTCCTGAGAGTTATGGCACTAATCAGGAAGTTTGTTTCATTTAAAGGACAGAGCAGCGAGGCAAGGAAGAGTGATTTTTGTCTACCCAGAACCGAAATACCACATTAAAATGCCTCCCAGCACGGAGAGGTTTGTCCATTAAATTTAATTAAGCTTTCTTTAGAGTCACATGTCTCGGGAGATCTATTACACCCAGGGGACACAGCATTTGCTTTTGCCAGCCTTTGCTTGGCTCTTTGCTCTATTCTTTCCAACCAGAAAACCCCTGTGCTTCTTTTGTCTCCCAGAATGTTCATACTTAGTGGCTAAATACAGGCATGTGAAATGTGGAAATTCTTCTTCCACCATCTTCTGGCAGTTTCTGGCTTTGGGAGCATCTTCAGCTAGAGCTCTGAGGTCCAGGAGCTTTGTTCTCCCTCTTAAAAGGGAGTGTCTTTAACAGAGGTTTACACTATGTCAAGGACAGCTTCTCTGAATCTCTGTGATTCTTGTATCTCTCAAGTAGCTCAGACATTCTGGAAGCTGAGATTCCTTCAAAGGGACCAGCTGGGAGAGGCATGTGCCCGAGCCAGCCTCAGAGTGGGTGTGAATTCTTCAGTTCCAAAAAAGAGCAATTCTCTCTGATGGGCTGTCCGAGCCAACACTTACACTGGCAACTTCCTTGGGAGTGGAAACCTGGCATGCTGCAGGCGAAATATTTCAGTGTTTCCCAGCCCTGGAGACCTGCTCCCTCCTTCTCCACTCAGAGGAATATGCCACTCAGAACTGCCACATTAATGCTGCTACTGAAAGCAGCCACTGATGCTCCAGTTGACATCTAACATACACGTGCACACACCCCTCTCTCATCCCCCAAATCCCAGTGCAGAGAGCTGAAGGGAGTGAGTGTCCAGTTTTCAACCTCAATTTTCCCAACAGTATTTTTAGAATGTTAACAGGTACGGCAGGGGCAGGGAGTGGCTTTCTGGCCAAATGTCAATAAGCCGTATTGGTTTAAACAAAAATAAACAGGTTTCTTGCGGAAGACCTGGAGACATGGCTTCTCCCTGGGTACATGTATATTACTAAATAAAACAAAGGGGAATACCTTTAATGCTAGTTACTTGATCAAGATCTGCAAAAACAAAATTACCTAGTGTTTGTGCCCCAAAACAAGGTTTCAGGATTAGAATTCCTTTCCACCAATAGGCCCATGGTAGGAGGTTCCATGACTTTTGGCTTCAATTTAGGCTTAGCCTTATCAACAGAGAACCAATGCCTAGCTTCTTCTGATTTGGCTGACAACACCTTTGAAGCCCTATTTGGACATATTTGGTGACTGTTAGACATCCTTATGGAGAAAGCAAGAAAGCTGAAGCCCAACCAGAATCATGTTTCTGGGTAAGTTAAGTCGTCTGCTCTTTATGATTTGGGTCTTAGTTTCCTAGTCATGGAGTAGAATGAGTGATTTGGTCTTACCTCTGAAGAGTTAGTTGGTCCCTGTTGAAGTCTTTTATGACAATAGTATGAGAAAGTAGGAATTAGATCAAAGGAATGGTTGCAGCTGTTTGATTTTTTTTCTTTAGAATGTGTAATAGACTGAATGTTTTGGACCCCTCCCCCCATTCATATGTTGAAGGCCTAGCCCCCAGTGTGATGACGGTTGAAGAAGAGGCCTTTGGGAGGTAATTAGGGTTAGGTGAGGTCATGAGGGTAGGGCCCTCATCATGGGATTAGTGCCCTTATCAGAAGAGACACCAGAGAGCTTACTTGGTCTCTCTCCTTCTCCATGCCATGTGAGGACACAATGAAAAGGTGGGCTCTGCAAGCCAAAAAAAAAGAGCCCTCACCAGGAACTGAGGCAGCTGGCACTTAGATCTTAGAATTCTCAGACTCCAGAACTGTGAGAAAATAAATTTCTGTAGTTTGAGCTACCCAGTCTACAGTATTTGTTATGACAGCCTGAGCTGACTGATATAGGATGTTTAGGTGACAATAACAGAAACTCAAAAGCAGCTTTAGCAATAAGAAAATGTGTTAGCTCATGTATCAACACCCAATAGAAGGGCAGGCTCTGTGATTGATTTAGACCCATGTTTAAACTCTGTTTCCTCAGGTTCTCTTGTCTCAATCTTCTCCTACATACCAGTGTCACCTTAAGTGTGGTATTGAGGTGGCTGTAGTCATTCTAGGCCTTAAATCCCAACATCCATAAAGAAACTGGCTTTCCTATAGTTTCCCTCTCAATGGAAAGGACACTTTTTCCAGAAACCCTGTCACCCATCAACCTCCCTATATAGCTTATTGGTGCAAATGAGACCACATGTTTATTCCCACGTCAATTCTTGAGACCAGGGGAATGCCATGTTCTCATTGGGTTAGCTGTGAGTTCCTAAACCAGAGGGTAAAGGAGTCCGCTGGCATTAAGTTTGGATTGTCCAGGATCCACCTTTGGAGCTAGAATCAACTCCCCATCCACCAGACTCCACACAGTGGAGAAGGGAGTAATGAGTATTCAAGAGATCGCCAAAGCTCTTACCTCATAATCCTTCCATTTTACTTTGTTAAAAGGATTTTAGAATCTAACCCAGAAAAAAATTTCACGTGAGCCAATATCCTATGAGTACTTATCATTAAAAACCTCATTCCCAGATCCATAACTTATTCTTTATTGCTAAGAAGATACTATACCATAATGATACCACTCGTGAATTACCAGAATGAATGCTACAAAAGCCTTTATGCTCATATTGGTCAACAAGGGAAAACATGAATTTAGCAAAAAAATAATATGCATGCTCTGACAAGTTATAGTTTATTCCTTGCCAACACATTTTTCTCCCTTAAATGAACTCATTTGTGAAAGGATTTTGCTGTCTTGGTTAAAAACTATCCAAGGCTTGTAATATCTAAATGTCAGAGAACAATGGGATGCATGCATCTTGATTGCTACAGAAATTAGTACCAAGCAAAGGGGGAAATTACTGATGGGCCAGATACTGAAGGTGAATAAGTAAGTCTTTGGATGCATTGAAAACTTTCAGAGGGATATTAGCTTCCCACGGCCATTAAGTAGACAGCACTTCCTTTACTGCCTCAGATAGCCTAGAAATTAGAAAAGAAAGAAAATCAGTAGATAGGTGGAAATGGGGGCACAAGATTTTCCCTTTGCTAGCCTATCACTTTAGGTAAATTACTTAAGCACCATAGACCTCAGTTTCTTCCTCTGTAAAATGGGAGATAATTTCTACTTCCAAGTTTTGTGAAGGTAAAAGATAATACACATAACTTGGCACAGTATTTGTGACATAGCTGCGGTTTAATAAATGACAACTATTATTAAAATGTTCAGGGCATTCCAGAGGTTACTAGATTCTTTAGAAAGAGGGCTTTTAAGTGAACCTGGGCTTCTTTGGATCAGTAAGCTCTTAGTGGACTCCATTAAGCCAGAGATTGAGCTGATGGTCTTTCTGTTTCCCCCACAGTGACTGCAAATTAGAAGTGTTTTGAGGGATGCCTGGGTGACTCTGTCTGTAGAGTATCTGACTTCAGCTCAGGTCATTATCTCACGGTTCATGAGCTCGAGCCCTGAGTCAGGCTCTGTACTGACAGCTCAGAGCCTGGAGCCTGCTTCAGATTCTGTGTCTCCCTCTCTCTCTTCCCCTCCCTCACTTGTGTGTTCATGCTCTCTCTCTCTCTCTCTCTCTCTCTCTCTCTCAAAAAAATAGGTACATAAACTTAAAAAATAATAAAATAATACAAAAAGAAATGTTTTGAGCCTGAGTTTGTCATGTAGATTCATGAGATGGACTGAATTTTGAAGCAGTGTTTGATAGAAAAGAACTAAGGCTAAAAGAGAAATGTCTCTTGTCTGATATCATCTTTCTGGGTTAATTTTTTTCAAGTCTTCTTTATGGTTCCTCAGTTGATAGAATGAAAGCACATGTAAAATTTTTTTTAATTTTTAATTTAAAAAAAATTCAGATTTCTTAAAACTTTTTTGGAAATGCAGAGTACATCATAAAAAATTTTTAAGCAATATGAAGTGAAAATCCCTCTATGATCCAAATTTCCCTCAAGATTGGTTTGTATCATTCTCCTAGAACTTCCAAGCATATGTGAATGTAATAACACTATATGCATTTCAATATAAATGGGAACATATTATATATATATATATATATATATATATATATATATATATCTTTAGAAGGAAAGAGAGAAGGAGAGAGAGAAGTACACTATTCTGTGAAGTTTTTTTTTTTCTCTACTTGGTGAACAGTGTGAGTGCATAGGGCCCATCTTTCTTAACAGCAGCAGAATATTTAATACATCTCTTACATTTTGGCTGTTTCCAACCTTTCATTATTAAGAAAAAACAAAAGAATGAACATCTCATGCATACAGTTTTGCACACTCATCTGCTGTCCTTGTGTTTAAGTAGCTTGTCAGACTTTTAAAAAGGCAAAACAAACCTTTGAGCGCAACATAGCAAATGTGTCGGACAGATCGTGGGCAAATGACCAAGTTCTAGAAACGTGAACTGAGCCACCTGAGCTTAGCTGACATCTTACCGATCTTTGGGCCTTGTGACCGTCCCCTGGGTCACTTCCAAAACTATGCAGTCAATTCTTCTCCACTGGGCTCACAGTTCAGCAGGTGCATTGAGTGGACTTCAACAGGCAAAGCTTTCTTCTGTCTTCCAGAAATTTCATGCAACTACAAACAGAAGACTGCTGCAGTAAGTTTTGGAACAATTTATTCTAGTTGATGTCAGCAGGTTAATTCATTTTTTTGGTGTGGAATTTATTTGTTTGTGTGTCTATGCATCTATCTGTCTATGTACACACACAGAGAGAGACATATAATATTTTCCCAATTTTTTCTGAGCTTTCTACCATTTCAGAAATATCACTGACCAATGAAAATCATATTAACCCAAGCCAAAAAATACTTTCCAATACACCGTTTCTTCTTATTGATAAAGGAATTTCCTTTGGTATTTCGTCTAAGAGCAAAGCCTCAGCTCTCCCAATGTAGTATACAAACATATTATTTCCTTCTGGTACATTAATTTTTGGATTACTTTGGGGGACAAAACACCACCAAAGTAGTGGTTTGGCTATAAACTCCCTTGACATCTGGCCAAACCTCCAAATAACAAGGATGTAATTGCTTTCAAGCTCTCACTACTGAGATTTTCTGGCCACATCTTGCATCGATGAAAAAGTTAGCATTTATACTTCTGTGGTAATAAAAACCACAACCTATCATAATATTTACCAAGTTGTGATAAGATAAAAGCTCACTTTGGGGGGCACCAGGAATAATATTTAGCATAGTCAATTAGAGAGTGGTGAGCGTTGCCAGAAATGACTGTTTCTAGAGAGCTCATGGGATTTTTGCTTCGCTTCTTGTGCCATGAAAGGGACAGAGACAGCGTCTCAATTTCTTCCACTTGTAGTTTTCATAAGATAGCTTGTGAAGCTTGTGAAGCTTGATACATTGTTTAAGGTGCACAGAAAGTTCAGGGTGGATTTGCGGGTGACTGATTGGGGCTTCCCTTTGATCTTGCTTGGGCTTTCCTGTCTGCGTCTTTGGAAATAAGACCACCCTCCCAGGGAAGGTCCCTCTCTGGGACTGTGTTTTCCAGAACATGGCACACACACCCCTAGTGGCAGTAGAGAGGGTTTAAGGTAGCAGTACCCAGCCTTTAGGCATTAAGGAAACTTGAATCATAGAATGAGAAAGCTATTCCCTTCCTAATTCTCTTTTGAGCCTCTGATTATCCAGGAGAAAGCCTCTAGGTGTCTGTATTGCCCTCAAACGCATGCTAACTCCCCCTCTGGACAAACAGAATACAGGTTTCAGGCTCAGCCCACCACAATCTAAGTAGAGTTTTGTAACTTGAGCTTACATTTGTCTTTAAAATGAGTTTCCCTTTATGGCAAGCAGGCATTATTGATTTCCTATTCATGGTAACAATGCCAACTTTCTTTGACAGTACATTTAAGTGAAGCTTTTTAGAAGTGAGTCACTAAAAAATTAAAAAGAAAATAATACAGGTAGGACATAGATGAGGCCAAATCCATAAGGTTATCATGGGAATGACTGGAGGGAAAGTCTGGGAGCATTCCCGACACTGCCCACCCCAACTCTTCTCATCTCCTCTCCTGCACTTCACTTATACCTTGCTGGTCTCCCTGAAGTTTCCAGAAGATGCCCTGCATCTCTGAGTCACCTCTGTGGTTTCCTCTGCTAAAACTTCCTTCTCCTCAACTTCTGGTTACTCCTGCTTATCAGACAAGAACTGTCTCAGGAATCAGGGTCTCCCCTGGCTCCCCCGACCCCCCCATTACATGCCTCTCTTGTGTTCAGTACCCAGGGATTTCCCATCAAGGCACTTCTCACACTATATCGTCATTGCAAGTTGAATGTACCTTTGTCCATGAACTCCTTAAGAGCAAAGACTAGGTCTTCTTTATCTGTCTTCCCACATGCTAGGTAGTGCTTGTCACGTGGAAGGAACGGCAAAATGTGTGTTGAGTGAAGGAGTGATGGTGAATAAATGAAGAAGGAACTTCTGGCTCCTTGAGGCTTCTCTGCTGCTTTGTGTGTCTATCCCCAAAGACCCCACCCAGGGCTACCCAAGGCATCCACCCACCCTGCATGGACTTGGAGAGCAGCCAAAGCTCGGGACAACGGACCCATTGTGGTGGCAGTTACCCCTCGCTGCAGTAATGGATCTTTTGCCTACTAGTTGTCCGTCGCTGTTAGAGGCGAGGGCAGCGCTGAGGGCATTGCATCACTTCTGGAGTTATTGTAAGGGCCTTGGGAGGAAACCAGGGCAAGGCGCTGCTGGGACCCTGTGTTTAGCCTCCGCATGCTCCCCAGACCTGGGACTGTGCGCGGTCCAGGCAGGGCAGAGGGAGGAAGGCTTAGACAAAGACTTGGCATTAGCTGCCCTAGAGTGGACCTTTGGAGGATGGAGGGAGGGCAACAAAACAAAGTAGAACAACTTTTTTCTTTTTAAAAAAAAATTTTAACGTTTATTCATTTTTTGAGAGACAGATACAGAGTGCAAGTGGTGGAGGGGAAGAGAGAAGAGGGAGACACAGAATCGGAAGCAGGCTCCAGGCTCCAAGCTGTGAGCACAGAGCCCGAAGAGGGGCTGGAACTCACAAACTGTGAGACCATGATCTGAGCTAAAGTCGGCAGCTTAACGGACTGAGCCACCCAGGCACCCTACACAATTTTTGCTATTATAAAATGAATATCTTGGTGGAGAAGGTGGACTGGGTGGCTCAGTCTATTAAGCAACTAACTCCTGGTTTTGACTCAGGTCATGATCTCTGGGTGCTGAGAACGAGCCGCTCCTGGGGCTCTGACTTCATAGCACAGGAGCCTGCTTGGAATTCTCCCTCTTCCTCTCTCTCTCTGCCCCTCCCCTCTCCTCAAAATAAATAAATGTTAAAAAATTTTGTTTGAAAGTAAATACCTTCTCATTACAAAATAAATTGAACACAAAAGGAAGAAAGGATGGTGTATGAAGGTCTACCTGGAAACCTTCTAGATTTGTTACTGCTTTTTTTTTTTACTGTTAAAAGATAGTTACCCTGATTTTGTCATGTTTTTCACATTTTTCCTGAAACCTGAAGATTTTTCTGTATCTTTTATCATTATCATAATAAAGAATAGTCTGTATACTTTTATTAAAAGAAAAACAGTCATTGTCCTGCATATAGTAAATGAAGAAAGAGAAAAGAAAAAATTCATCTGCAGTTCCCCTCACCAGTATTAATATTTTCAGGTGCATTATTCTGGTCTATGTCTCCTCCTCCTCCCCGTGGGCGAGTGTGTGTGTGTGTGTGTGTGTGTGTGTGTGTGTGAGTTGTAACATAACAATGGTTACCATTTGCTGGATCCCTATGATATGCCAAGCACTATGCAAAGCACTTTATCAACATTTCCTGATTTAAGCATTTTTCAGCCCAATCAAGTATCATTACCCCCACTGACAGATGAGGTAACAGGTTTATAAAGATCAAATGCCTTGTCCAGAGTGACCCATTAGTCAGTGAAAGAGTTGAACTCTTAAAGCCGATGCTCTTATCTCCTACACCTGCCCGGCCCCATCTCCCACTTTGTGTTTTGATGGCTTTACAGCAGTCCCAAAGGGTAATCTCCATAGTAGAGTTCTCAGCATGAGTTGTGGATTAAAATCAACTAAGGAACTTTAAACAAATTGTGGATGCTGGGGCCTCTGGTCCAGATCTTCCCACTGGGATTGAATCAAAGCTTCCCAGATGATCCATAAGTGTAACCAGAGTGAAATGTAATACTTCTTAGCTTTCTTGATCTGTGGTTTCTCTACTATTGGAAAATCTGAGTTTGAAGACTGAATTGAAGCTCCAACCAATCTGCTAATAAATAAAAACAAAACAGTGTCTGGCCACCGTGCAAAGGATGATTTCCATATTCATAAACCTTTCACTGGCACTAAATTGAAAGCAATCCCTTTACATATGACACCTGATGAGAGTAAGGTGGGCCAGTGGATGGGTGGGAGCTGGTATTCAGTTTCCCTAAATGTCAGTGACCCAAGCCTTGGACATGTGCAGAATATTTAGGGTCACTGGTCTGTGTGTGCCTGAGTGAATGCTTAATTTCCTTTTTCAGACCTCAGTAATTTCTAGCAGAGTGTGTAGAGTTCATGACACAAACACATCTGGATTTGGGGGTGTGGATCTGAAATATTTGCAGGCCGATATGTTGGGAGCAGATGTTGAATTGGCTGCCAGGAATGATGGGGTGATCTCACAGGAGGCCCCATCTGGGGCTTCACTTGGAGAAACATTGCCTTCCCTGCTGATTTCAGCTGTGCCTTCAATGTGGCCGCTTCCTCACCTGCCCAAAAGCATCTTGTAGCCTTCTCCCTCGCAACCTGGGACACCCAGAATCTCGGCATTGCTGAACCTCATGCAGAAAATGTCAGGAGGATGGAAAACAGTTGCTTCTTAAGGGAGACGAGTGTCACTGATTAAGACTGGTCCAAGCCAGACTCAGTGTCAGCTCCTGCAGGCCAGAAATAGGAGTCAGGCCCTCCTTCATCTACATGGTGAGGATGATGGCCTGGGAACTACACGGCCAGACAGAGCTGAGTCTGAATACAGATTCTACCACTTTCTATAGCCTTTTGATCTTTCTTAAATGGGTTATTTCTCTGAAACTGTTTTCTTGTCTGTGAAAGGGAGACATGCAAGCTACTTACTGGATTGTTCAGAAAATGAGGTGAGTGGCTGTCACCTGTCACAGGGGCTCTTGCCTCCCCCTTCCTTTTCATGTAACTGCTTCTACATTGCATATTATCATTCAAGACCTGTTTGCCATGGGCAAAGCAGCAATTCAACAAATATTTCAAGGACTCGGTGTTGCGGTACTCATTGTTGCCTGTTCCGTTCTGTCTCTGAGCCATCATTCATGCTATTCCTTTGCCTAGAACATGTTTCTCCTTCTTTCCTCCTGTTCTCCTCCAACTAGTTCTGTTCTTACCTTCTCACTTTGATTCTCCTGGCTGGATGTCATCTTTCCCCTTCTAGATTACCACGGTGCTTTGGCCACACATTCTCAAGCATTAATGCATATAAGAGACATCAAGAGTGTTTGATGCTCTGGGTTTACTGTCCATGTCCACAAGATAGAGATAACGATACTACGCTTCTATGAGTTGTTTGTTAAGTATTAGATTAATATCATGTGTGGAATATTTAGCACTGGGTTGGACATATAGTAGATGCACAGTAAACGTTGGCCAACATAAAGACAATATATTCCAATAAACAATCGTAGTTTATATAATGTAACAAATTTTGATCATAAGTAGAAGAGGAGGAAACATTCTGGGAATGGCAACTGAAGGTGCATGATTGCAAAATCCAAATAGATTCTCAGACACCAATAGATTCTGGAAATGTGACTACACTCCTCAGAGTTAATGAGTTGCTAGAATAAAGTTCTATGTGGAGGGAAGAGGTTTCAAGTGCCAAGTTCTATCCACTCCAATTCTCATGCATTGTAACCCTTGGCAAATCTTCTTCACCCAAGAGTTCTGATTCTGGCTCAGCTTTCTAGCATGGTACTGGTTAATTACAGTAATAGGATAAGGCATTCTTGGGCAGCATGGAGGTGCTGGATGAGTGTGGGACAGCAGGGTTGGGTTGGGGGTTTTATTATAAGCCAAATAAATGGCATCAGAGGATTGATGAGGAAGTCATAACTACTGCAATGAACCCAAGGGATGGTGGGGTGGGATACTGCTCAAAAAGAAGATTGGGGAGGATATTGGAGCAATTGTTTCATGGGGATCAAGGGCCATTCCCATATGTGAACATGGAAGAGAATTGGATGGGTTGGGAGATTTCCCTGGATGAAGACAGAATTGGTACAGACAGGATGAAGTGATGTATGCTTGTATCAAAGCCATGAGTTAGTTACCCATGGGCCCTGGGAGGGGTCCTCCAGCAAGGGTGCCTTTCCTTTGACTAGATGGAGCAAGCCCAGCTGCCCTGGGAAGGGAGTTCCTCACCCTCTCCACCAAAACTGTCCATCCAGAGCCCCTCCTGAAGTCTTTCTTTGCTGACCTGGAACATGCATATGGGTCCCCAGATTCAGAGTCCCCTGAGTCTGAGATGTCAAACATCCATAGTTCTTACTGTCTTTGGCATCAGCCCCCTTGAACCCCATGCCTGTGGTGAACACATGATTTGGGGTTAGAAACCTTAGCTTTGATGTTTCTTTGTTCTGTTACCTTGGACAAATTATCTCACTTCTCTGAGTCTCAGGTTCTTCAACTGTAAAATGGGGATCATTTAGCTCACCTTACTAAGTTATTGATAAGAGCAAATGGGAGAATGCAGGAGTCTGTGGTCAAATGGGACACTCTGGTTGAGGAAATAAGGTCTGTCTCAGAAATGAACAATCTAAGGGCTGCTTAGTTCATTTCGTTCAGTCCTCCCAACCATGCTGTACCTCTAGCCCCCTTTTATAGATGAGGAAATGATGGTTCAGAGAGGCTGGGTAACTTGTCTTAGACCACAGGACTAGAAAGTGGCCCAGCTGGGATTTGAACTCAGGGCTCTGGGACTCTACAACACCACCCACCCTGCCTTCCATATCAGGTACCTGTGTATCTATGGGTTCTCCTGTTTCTGAACACAGCCAGTGTTGGCTGCTCTGCTGGGCACAAGAAACCTGCTTGACTTGCTGACACTCACTCTAAGAGCCCTGCTTCTTGCCCTTTCTCTTCTCATTTATCCACAGAGCCCCAGATGGCCATGGAGGTAGCCAGGTGGCCAAGAATTTCAGTTAGAGAAAACTCCATTTGCTTTCCATCCAAGATGATGGTGCATTTTCCAGGTAAAGTCGGGAGCCCTTAATGCACAAGAGCAGTTGAGTGTGGCCTGGGCGGCCCCTTCATTTCTGAGTCAGTCCCAGAAGAGAGCTCGCCTGTGTTGTTATGTGTCCTTATTCGTTAAGGATTCTCTGTATTGAGATGCAACCTAATTAGGGTTGAGCTCAAAGCCTGTTCATTCGGGGGCTTAGTTCATAAAAGATTAATGTTCATTTTCCTTGGGTTTTGTTGCAGAATTCAGCTGGAAAAAATCCAGGGTGCACTTCTTCCAAGAGAAGTAGCACTTTGGTGGTTTGTGAAAATCCCTTTTCCCTTATGTTAAAACCCTGTTTTTTATGTCCTCCTCCCCCTCAGCCTCTACCCTAGCATTTTAGTTTCTGAAGATGTATAAGAGAAAAGAAGTGAATTCTGGAATCAGAGAAAGCAATTGGAGATATTATTCAAAAGGAACACATTTCCTTATGGTTTAAAAAAAAACAGGTGGCAAATTAAACAAGACATATTGGAAACAGTTCTGCATCTATTCATGTATTCATGCCATCATTCAGCAAACATTTATTGAACACCTGTTATGTGCCTGACACTGAATGTATATATATAATATATTTCATCTGATTTTTCTTTCTGTGATTTGCTTGACCATTTAATTTCATCATTAGAGTGCTAATACATATGAGTAGGGAGCTCCTGACAGTACTTCTGCAGAAAGAAAAATACCTATCCAGGTAAAAAAAAATCTTCCATATTTTCTGATAACAAAAGGGATATATGCTCATGGTTAAAATGCCCCCAAATATGATTTGATTACATTTAAGAGGTAGCAACATTGTATAATCCCAACCCCTAGAGATTTCAATTGTTGAAGGATTGGTGTATGTTCCTCCAGCATTATTTTTCAATAATAAACTATAGTAACAATATAATTTTATTTACAGAAATGGAAGACGGCAACTTGTGAGGTTCACGTCATACTTTACCCTGCCATGATGTGCTGGCCACACTAGCCAGCCCCTAGACAACCTCTGTGACACTGTAGAGGTAGTACTACAACTAAAATAGCTGTTGTTTTAATGCTGCTGAGTATCCTATTGTATAACCTCACTTATTCTACTGGCCCTCCGTTCAAGTTATTTGGGTTGTTTCTAACTTGCTACCTTCACAACAATGCATCAGTGGAGGTCCTCGCACCTAACTTGGGGGCATTTCTGTGAGAATTTCTCTGGATAGATCTCTGGAAGTGGAATGTACTGAGTCAAAATGATAAATAATCTTTTTGCTCATATCTCAATCATTGCGTGGAATGTTCTTTTCTGCAGTGCTTCTCCTCACGCATCTTCTTTTCTCTAATTCCATTCCTCTCAAAATACTTATAAAGTAAGCCCACGATGCTAACAGGTGTTTGGGGGAATGAGGCTCTAGATTTGACAAGGAGAAAAAGTAGAACATAGCTGTCTCTCCTTTGCTCAGAGCGTCTCTGGCTGCCTGTGAGCGAACAAAAATAGCCTTTTCTCTTCCTATGAGTCAAGGTCCTTGCACATTCTTGCTGAGATGATCTTTTCCCAAGAGAGGCAAAGACCAATTTGGTTTTTTTTTTTTTTTATGTTCTATAGGTGACCTGGCTGGCAGAAAACAATAATTCATGGATATTTGTGGGGAAGGGCAGCATTTAAGTGTAATAGTGACCATATTCCTGAAGGACACGGTGGCAACTTGACCGATTTTCTAAAACCCTGCACGTTGTCATCACAGGATAAAGCATCTTAGTGATGTCAGATGAGTCATTTCTGTGTCACGTAACTTTGGAAAAAAATAGTTCTACCCTCAGTTCTCCAGTGTAAAATATTTACCAACACATATTATCTCTCCAAACCCTACAATTTACTACTTTGGACATTTTTCTCTTTGTGAAAACAGAGAACCCACAGCTGGATACATTGTAGAAATGTAAGTCTTATTTATGTGGGCATCTCTAACATTTTTACTTCATTTTTCTTGGGCCACCCTTAAATGGGAGACCTGTGTCCCCTCAGTTAAAAGACCTGCAAAAGAGGCTTTCTCGGAAGGCTAAAGCCACAATACTGTCTCAGCTCCTGGCCAATTTTGCTAACTCTCCAACAGAGGGCAGTGCATTTCTCTCATTGGGCTGCTTAAGTTTGAAAAATATTAGGTAAAAACATACTATTCTCCGTGTCTGAAAATCCAAGCACCCTTCTCTTTATTAAACCCACTCCCAGCCCACTTCTGAGAACAATACACCAGGGAATATTCCAAACACAGGATGGACACAGGAGATTTAAGGGTTCCTTACACTAGACCTAGAACAATCGTTTGGGATCAAAACTATGAACTGAGTATTTTCTTAATGTCCTGAAGTTGTTCTCTTTTTACTGTTTTGGTTTTTTGCTTTAGTTTTGGCTTTTTAAATCTGACTATCCTGGAAGGTCCGGAGAGTTGATTTTGAAGAATCTTTGATTATAAATAGTTTAATCCTGTCCCAGTACTATTCATTCTCAAGTTTTATCTATTGTCAATTTAGATATCACTTATGAAGAAAAAAGAAAAGGTTAGAAGTCTGATGAGTTTCAGAGCTAAGAAGGGGGGCCAGGAGTGAGCACACTTTGTTGTGTTGATGGAAGGACCTGCCACACTTAGTGAAAAGAATTTGCCATCAATTGCAAACAATCCTACACAGCTTCCCTTAGATTGGCACAATGATTTTCCACATAATGAAGAGTTGGGTCCGATGCCAATCACTGTCTGACTGCCAGTTAGAGTTTCCATCCTTCAACTTCACCACAAGGGAGATAAAGGTGAGGAGGAACTGCCCAGAGAAGCCTGGGAAGAGAGGAGGAGAAAAGCAGAGGAAGGAAACAATCATTTGCTCTGCTCTCTCTGGATCACTGTCTGGAGACTGTCTGGAATCCTGAGGACACCGGCCTAGGTGGCCTGCTTCCTGGTAGAGCAACTGAGACCCAAACTGGGTTCCTCTTGCTTGCATTCAAGTTGTAGTTTGTCTCCCAAGCTGGCTCCCATAACCAAGGGTGCTGGTATTCATACCCCAGTGGGGCCCCATCCCTCCTCACCCCAGGTATCTGCATTGTGCCTGTGACTCACTTTAGCCAATAAGGTGTGGCAGAAATGATACTGTGACAGTTCCAAGACTTAAGAAGCCCTAGTAGATACCACTTGTGTGCTCTTGGAATCCATCCACCACCTAAGAAGTCCAGCTACCCTGCAGGAGGGAGTCCAACCAGGAGGCCCCTGCAAGGGTAACTCCTTACAGAGAAAGATACCACATGTGAGCGAGGAAGCCATCTTCACACTCCAACCCAACCATCCTCACATAACTCCAGCCCACTCACCATCTGATCACAACTGCATGAGTGATTCCCAGGCCAGACCAGCAGAAGAACTTCCCAGCCAAGTCCAGTCAACTCACAGAATCTGAGTGATAATAAGAACTATGATCTGTAAGAACTATAAGCCGTTAAGTTTGGCGGTGGCTTGTTACACAGCGTTAGATAACAGAAGCTATTGCTTTGGCACTTTCTGGGTAAGGACAGAGACATAGTTGTCATGAGAACCAATCTCCCAGCTCTGCTCACACAAAAGAGGAGAGTGAAGGTTGAAGGTGGTATTTGTGAGGTGGAGGATAGGGTCTCTGCTGTGACCGGGAGACCCGAAGTCTAGTCCTGGCTGTGGCACCAGCTAGCTGTGACTTCTTCACTAGCTTGCCTCTCTGCTCAGCCAGGAACTCCTTGCAGCCAGGAACAAAGCTTTATTCATTAATATACATCCCCGGCACCCTGCATGTGACTAAAATCTACTGTAGTTACATAGATGTTAGATGGGTGACTTATCATGAATTAATGAAATAGCTAATGGCAACCATTTCATTTATTTGTCTTTTGGCACAGCTTTGGGCTTGTTCTTTCGGGCCCCAGCCTTTCCCAGGCATCCTCAGCAAAGGTTGAACACAAGCTTTGGTGGGTTTGAGCTTTGTAACTAAAAACCCACCAGAAACTTGGTCCAACCGAGAGTAACCTAACTGTGTTCAGAGTCTTCAAAAATTCCTGATTGATGTCACTTTAGACCAAGGTCATAAATTCAAATGCTGGCAAGAGGTAGACAGCTAAATCGAAGAGTGCACTGAACATGACCCATCCAAAGGGCACAGCGCCGATGGCTCTCCTGCAGATGGTCACCATGCAGGGTTAGGAGTCTCTAAGGGGGCTAGTGCTGGTCTTGTGCTCACTCTACCCCCAGCATCCAGACTAGTGCTCAGCATCAAGATGTTTGTTGAACAAAGAAATTAGCCTGCTTCCCTTTTCAGAACCATTGGAAGAATCAACAAAGAAAAATAAGAAGTGAGGAGGGAAAGGTAGAAAGGGAGGAGACCAAAACTAGTTACAATTCATTGAGCATTTACTACACGTCTGGTGCAGTAGCAGAATTTTTCCCTGTATTATCTCATTAAACTCTTACAGCAAGGGCAAGAGCCTGATTTTATGATCCCTGTGTCATAAATGAGAGATTTGAAGCTCACAGAGGTTGAGTATCTCACCCAAGTTCATACAACAAGAAAGTGGCTGAGCTGGAGTTTAAACTCGGTGCTGTCTGCCTTTGTGCTTGTCTCACAGTTAGATGACTCAAAACTGATTTTCCATCTTCTCAGGACCAACTATGAGACCTTGTTATTCAGTCTCTTCATCTGCAAAATGGGGATAATAGTGTCTACTTCATAGGGTAACATGTTGTAAGGATGAAACTAGCTAAAACCTGGAAAATGCTCAGAATAGTGCACAGTAGCTGCTCAATAATAAAAGTAGCATTTTGTTCATTTTTGTTATTTTCCTTTTTTTACTCTCCCACTGAACTTTGCCCGACATTGATTGCACCAAAAGTTGGGTGTCTCTCTTGGGAAGTTGCCTAAAATTCAGAATCTGTGGTTCGTTTTTTTACATTTTATTTAAATTTTTTTCAACAATTTTTCTCTTTTCTTGTAGTTATTGCTTTTGTTTGTTCTTTGTTCACAGTCTGCGTTTAAACACCCATGTTAACCTAAGCTAGCTGATCAGGATCATATCTTCTAAAAATAGACCAGTGGAGAGGTGTGTTGGTTTATGAGATGTCTTCGGCTATTAGAAATAACAATGGTCTTGGAATGAGAACACCTAGGTACAGCCATCCCTGACTGGCTGTGTGGCCCTGACAAGTCACACCATCTGTCAGAGCCTTGGTTTCCCTATCTGTAAAATGAAAACAGTAGCTAACTGCTCATGTCTCTCGGTGCTGGTTGAGGATCCATTGTGGTGCTGCCTGGGCCTCACAATGACACGGACAGATGAGAGGCTGGTCCGGGATGCTGCAGAGTTCCCAGAAGCTGGGGCAAACCCCAGGCAGGTCAACAGCCCCTCTAAGAAGGCTGAGGATCTGAATAATGAACATGTTATTTAAATGGAGCTGGGGCCCTGTGCAGTGCTGAGAAGTCATTTTCCACAGTTCACTGTTCTCCTAGTCAATGGGGCTTGACTTGATTATCCTTCCTCTGGGCTTCAGGAGATGTGGGTCACATTTGAGATTTGTTAAAAATTAACTAAATAAAATTGTTCCCTCCTCCCCAGCAATAGTTTCTGTGAGTGATGGAGCTTTCATAGGCTAATTTCTTAGGTGGATGTAAATCTGAGCCCAGAAAATATACTTCATATGTCTATATATGTAGGGCTGTGCATGTGTGTAGATAGAATTTTTCATATTTAGAAGGGAAAAAATTAGAACAAAAAGCCCAACTAAGAGCCTCCAAATAAGAGTGAGGCTCATTGTGCTGATTTCACAGAGGCTGCCCCTCACCTCACCCCATTTGGCAACTGTCTGTCAGGCAGACAACAGCAGGAGTGTTTTTAATGTTGTGTGATTTCAAACAACTTGAAATGTGTTTTTTAATCTGGGTTTATTTTTTTCCCTTTTTTTAAATTTACATCAAAGTTAGTTAGCATATCGTGCAATAATGATTCTAGGAGTAGATTCCAGTGATTCATCCCCTATGTGTAACACCTAGTGGTCATCCCAACAAGTGTCCTCCTTAATGCCCCTTGCCCATTTAGCGCCCCCCCCACGATCCCTCCAACAACCCTCAATTTGTTCTCTGTATTTAAGAGTCTCTTATGTTTTATTCCTTTTCTTGTTTTTATATTATTTTTGTTTCCCTTCCCCTATGTTCATCTGTCAAACAACTCGAAATGTTTTAAACAAAGAAAGAAAATGTTTGAGTGAATTAATTAAAATGTTATTTTAAAATAATTTTTAATAAAGAGATAACCTTATTTTCAGATTCTAAAAGTATACTGTGGAAAATTTGAAAAGTGCAGGAAAGAAAAATCACTACAATCATCCCATTCAGAAATGACACTTCAAGCATTTTCTCGCCATCTCTTTAATGTACACACATAAATCTACATAGAAATGCACAGGCAAAATTCGATCATGCTGGATATATGGTTTTCTGCATTGTTTTTTTCACCTAACATGATGATGTGTGCTTTTTTCCCCTGTACTGTTGAATAGCTTTCAAAATCATGATTCTTAATGGTTGTGTAATTTTATCAAATGGATGGAGGATGATTTATTTAAACACTTCCTGGTTACTGGAAATTTAGGTTGAATTGGAATAACTTTTCAATGAGAGAAAAAAAATGATGCTATCTATTTATGAGGCAACACTGATTTCTCACCCTGCATGAGCAGCCAGCAATAAAAGTCAGCCACACAATCTGATACGTGATGAAAGGTCCAGAAATGGCTGGAAAATGGATGAGGAAATTGTAAGGGATGAAGTGAGTTATTAGTGTTTATTATTTATATGGTACAGTAAATATATACAGCTCAGGACCAAGCATTCACTTGTCAGCCACTTGCAACCAGTCAATGGTCTCTCAGAGCCTGGACAGTGCTGAAATCTACAAATCAAGATGGCACCATTAGGAGACATGGTGAGTCAGCCATTCCTGATGAAAGAGCACCTTCTGGACCATCTCAGTGCAAGTCTGTTCACTTGGGCTTAGGATGACTTTCATTTCAGAGGACAATACCTATAGTCCCCTGACAATTTGCGAGAGAGAGAGAGAGAGAGAGAGAGAGAGAGAGAGAGAATGTGTATGAATCTATGTGTGTGTGTGAGAGAGAGAGTGTGTGTAGAAAGGAGGAGGGGTGGGCTATTTCCTTTATATCTTCTGTAATTTTGTCTCCTGGGATAATAGCCTGCAGTGGTCACACCCTGACCCTAGCTTGTTATTCTTAGGTGAGAAGTTTTCTTCATCTCATGTACAAAAGACAGTGATTATTATGTCCAATTTATAGGAAAGGAAATAAAGTCAAAGACAGGTGCAGTGACAATCCAGACCTTTCTTTGCAAATGACAAACTAAAATTCAAGACTCGAAGTCCCACATCATAGCAATGGACCAGCTGCCTCTACAGGACAGCATTGTGAGTGTCTTTCATCAAAGAAAATTTTACCTTGTAATAGTACACAAATCAAAGCAAGACAAGGATGCTTGGGCAGGAGGTGGAAATCTCTCCAACAGCCCTTGCTTTCTCCCTATACCCCAGATCTGTCTTCCCTCAGACCCCTCGGACCTCTGCAAAGACCATCCTAGATTATCTGAGTCAGGAGAAGATGATGTCTTTTTTCATTTTTTTAAGTTTATTTATTTTTAGAGAGAGAGAGAGAGAGAGCATGTGAGCACAAGCAGGGGAGGGGAGGGGCAGAGAGAGAGAGAGAATCCCAAGGAGGCTCTGCCCTGTAAGTACAGAGCCTAACATGGGGCTTGAACTCATAAACTTCAAGATCATGACCTGAACTGAAACCAAGAGCAGACACTTAACTGACCTAGCCACCCAGGTGTCCCAGGAGAAGATGACTTCTAACAGCCCAGCAGTGGCACTGGACTACCTCACGAGTCTCCATTTTCATTATAGGTAGTGATGGACCCACTGAAAAAAATGCATTTCGGTATATTCAGGTGGACAGCAGTTGTGACTCTGCACAGGACATGCTAAAACCAACACTGTCCCTTGTCCCAGACTATCAGAACCCCCAGTGCTGAGAGCAGCTTTCCTGGGTAACCCACATGAGGCAGTAGGCACAAGAACTAGGCATAATATCTGAATCTGGAATCAGTAGTTTTCTAAGATGTGGCTCTCAATTTTCTATTCTAACTTGACATGAACTTTATAATTTTTGTATCAGATAAAATGAAATCTCAGATTAAATTTTATAATTTATGAAACTGATTTTACTCATTTGTTAATTCTGAAAATATGGTAATGTGCCTGCAATGTGCCAAGCCCTATTCTGGACATTGGAAAAATAATAATAAACAAGATGAATGGAAATCATGTAAGTTTCACAGCTCTGTCCTATTTTTGACAATTATAAACAATATTTTTCCTCTGGGTGTATGTCCCCCAGTATCTCCTCCCAGGTGAATGCCCAAAAGTTAACTTCTTTCCCTGTAAGAGGAAATTGTTTATCTGAACTTCCTCGTGCCATCGGAATGGTTATTTCAAACTGCCCTTTTTTGAAAGGGCATATGTTCAGATTTGTTGCGCTACTTATAACACAAATTTAAAACAGTTTATGATCAAATGGCATTTTAAAATTTGTCTTGATTCATGTGTAAGTAATTTGGATTCACATTAGCATTCTGGAAACTGATCATTAACACTTTTTAACTGATTTTGTAAACACATTTTGCTTCCAAAATAAACATAAACAGGAAAGGAGAACACTCAGTGTAGCTGAGGCATGAAGACACACACATTAAGGGGAAGGGCAGGGTCGTCACCATAAAATGGTGAAGGCATTTGAGAGTCATTTGATTACCAACTCACTTCGTGAAAAATCTGCAAGAAAGATGTGAATAATTTAATATTTGCCTGATGGGGGGATTTCAAGCTACAGAGTTGTTTGTCTATCACGGATCATTGCAAATAATTAAGATGGGGTGGGAGGTGGGGACTGATTAACGTTTGATAAGTCAGGAGAGGGACAGCGTGTGGCAGGCCTGAGCAAATTGGCTGGGCTGCCTCCATGCTTAGCCCGGATGCGAGTTTCGGAGATGCACAAACATCAGAAAGGTGTAGCCGTCCAGCCCTCCTCTAGCCAATGCTGGGAGCCCCTCAACAACGACCCCACTAAGGGGCTGCCCAGCCTCAGCCTGGATACCTCCAGCGGCTCTGTCACCTTCCTATGACATCCCATTGACCCACTCGCTTTAGTCCTGAGCAGTTTGGCCTTTTAAAGTACATCTTCCAGGGTCAGTTGAGCGTACAACTTTGGCTCAGGTCATGATCTCATGGTTCGTGAGTTCGAGACCCACATTGGGCTCGCTGTTATGAGCACAGATGGAGTCCGCTTCAGATCTTCGGTCTCCCTCTCTCTTTGCTCCTCCCTGGCTTGAGCTCTCTCGCTCTCTCAAAAATGAATAAATCTTTAAAAATAAATAAATAAAAGTACATCTTCCAAGGGAGCCAAAAATAATTGTACATATCTACTGAGTCCATGGGAATCTGATTCTTAACCCCCAGCAACGCTCTTGTACCCCCTTTTTCTTCTGGTCACCTCACATCCCATACTCTCATAGACACACTTCCTTCAAACTTTCCTCAACTGCCTCTATCCCACCCTAACTCCAGAACTCCTGCTACTTCTCCTTCCCCCATTTTGCTCTAGATTTTGTATGCAAAAGTATGGAATAACCCTGGAACCCTCCTGAAGGGCAGGAGAGGAAAAGGAACTCCTTCAGTAAGACTGGACTATTCTATTGAGCCTCTTTCATTGAACTTCAATGTGACACAGTGTAGCTTCCGAGTTGACAGAGCACGTGTGGTTTAGGAACACAGGTTTGGGAGTCAGGAAGGCTTGGGTTTTCACCTCATCCCTGTCCCTGGGTGAGATCCTTCCTCTTCCCTGATCTTTACTCTCCTGATCTGTAAAACAGGGAGAACAACATTGAGGAAACATTTAGAACAATAATTAGGAAAGGAATACCTTTCTCATTCTATTATTCAAGTTTCCTTAATGCCTAAAGGCTGGGTACTGCTACCTTAAACCTTCTCTTCTGCCACTAGGGGTGTGTGTGCCATGTTCTGGAAAGCACAATCCCAGAGAAGGACCCTCTGTGGGAGGGTGGTCTTATTTCCAAAGACGCAGACAGGAAAGCCCAAGCAAGATCAAAGGGAAGCCCCAATCAGTCACCCGCAAATCCACCCTGAACTTTCTGTGCACCTTAAACAATGTATCAAGCACTAACTTATGAAAACCACAAGTGGAAGAAACCGAGAGGCTGTCTCTGTCCCTTTCATAGCACAAGAAGTGAAGCTAAAATCCCATGAGCTCTCTAGAAACAGTCACTTCTGTGGGTATGAAACAGCTGAGCACTGGGCACAGTACATGTCTTGTAAATGGAGGGAGTAACTCTTCTTACTACTCCAGTCTTGCCTCTAAAAGTCCAACATCTTCTGGTGCCAGAATGGTCTGAGCTGCTCCCTCCTCAGTGTTAATCCAATTCAACAGACACCAATGGGACACTTGTTCCAGCCAAGACATGTTGGAGCTACCGATTTGAAGGTGACAAAGACAAGATCCCTCTTCCTGAGAAGCGCCAACACTTACTTGTCACTCCTCATAGAATGCGTGGAACAGAACCAATACACAGAACTTTGCATTTACAGAAGGAAAGGACAAGTGTCTGCTTTAATTTAGGGACCATTGTTCTGTGCCTCTGCTGGCTTGAGGCTGGTGAAGTAGAAGGCAAGGTGTTCTGCCATCCCTTAGCTATACACGGATTGCTGGGCCTCTTGAAGCCTCAGTTTATTCTTCTCTGAAATGAGGATTCTACAGCTTGGCTTGCCTGTACCTCTAAGACTTCGTAAGGAAAAAAATAGAGTGAAAGGGATTTGGGACTGTAAAGTGTCGTGCAAGTCTGAGATTGTTGCTATCCCTAGTTACTTAGTGTGAGTGACTTTGGATTCCCCCCAATTTCTCCCCCTACAAGTTGGACAGGCAGAGCCCTGAAAATGGTCCAAGCATAGGAACACCTCCCTGGCCCCTCACCCCTATTTTCCCCTACCCTAATGAGCTAGAAGAGCCACAGTGTCCCCAGCCATTGCCGGGAAGAATCAGGACTCTGGTTTCAGGTGACGAAATTTAAACTGCCTTGAGGAAGAAAGAGGAATGCATTGACTACATAGGGAGCTCATGAGTCCCAAGGCCACTCCACGTTCAGCTGTGGGATATGCTCCTTCAAACCATATAGTTTTTGGAAAGGACTTCTGTGGCCAATCACACTTCTCTGGCCACAGTGACTGGTCCAAAATGGACATTGTACCTGGTGCTGACAGCACCTGTCTAACCTGCACACAGGACAGGCTGGAAATGCCAGAGTTCATTACTGGCCCTGGGCCACCTGCAACCAGTGAGGGGCAAGAGTTGGTGCATAAATATTCCGGCTTCCTCACTCCTCAGGTGGTGTGTATCCCGTCCGGATCTGGGTGCCGAAAGGGATGGCCAGAAAAACCCAGTAATCAAGGTAAATCAGGTTTCGAGGCAACATTTTTGAAAAATAAAAGTTAACACCAAAATACCATGTGTACGAAATTTCAAAATGTTAAATCAGAACAGCACTGGTATGACTACTTTTTCCTTTTGTCTCAGCCTTTACTATGGCCCAGCTGGACACTGGTGTGTGTCTTTTAACCGCTTGTTTGCAAGCCTAGTAAGAAACAGAAGTGAAAGTAGCGTCACACAGGCTGAGATGTCATCTTCAGCAAGCTTCTAATTGGAGCAACCTGTGGTCTGCTCAGGATACCAAACCCCAGTAATGCTGCCCAGGGCTCCGTGGCAGGGGCAAGGCAGAGACATGTGGAAGCAGTAGACGGAGGACATGTGGGCAGTTTATTCTCTGAAGTCCTTGGAAGAGTGTGGTCACAGATTGTCTGATCTAAGTCAACAACCAGGATAGATAACCCTCAGGAGAATGAAGGTCATTTCAACTAACGTGGTAAGTTCCTATGAGAGGACTTTAAATCAGTTCTCTCTCTCTCTCTCTCTCTCTCTCTCTCTCTCTCTCATCTTTTCTTTACATCTGTGGGTACCCCTGTCTGGTAACTGAATAGCACAAAGCATATAGCACGTAGGAGAACGGCTTCTTTCTAAGCACCCCCCAAATGACAGAACTACCTAGAGATTAGTGCCTCTTTTGTGGGGAAGAGTTTGATTTTGATCCTTGTGCCATTAGAGACCAAGGTTGGAGGAAGCCAAGCCCACAATCAGAATGTAATTGAAGTATGTTACCTATAACAGGTTCAGATGTTTGTGATCTTCAGCACTTTATGAATTCTGCAGCAGATGGGCAAGGGCCAGGTAGCGGGCGAGAACAGACTGGGTAAGGCAGGCTGGCACTCTGACAAGGGCAGCCCCAGCTGTGGTCCGGGTGTTATTCAGCACGCCCACCCACTGCACCAGCAGCCTGCCTTCCTGATCTCACGGCCATGGCCGCCTTAATGAAGAGTGGAGGTAAGCATGAATCCTGGCTTTCCAGGGATCGCAACATTTGAGAAACCCAGAAGAATCGACATGATGGAAATGGTGCCAAGTGCTTCTGCCTCTTGCTTTTCAACAAAAAGAAAAAGAAAGAAGGAGAGAGAAGAGAGGGAATCTGATAATAAAATGCATATGTAAACACTTTCTCATTTTTCTAGGCTTTTAATTTTTTCTTCCGCAAAAATTCAGTGCTGGAGAGGGAAAAGCAGAGTAACGGTTGACAAAAGGAATCTTGAATGGGTACAAGAATTTGCGTGAGCTGGTGTAATGGATAAGATACTGTGGCTGGAGGTTCAAATCCTGGCCCTGTCAGTTTCCCATCGTGTGACCATGGGCCAGGTTCTCAACCCGCCCAGCTTTCTGTTTCCCTACCTGTCAAGGGCCCAAAATCATGTATGTCTCCTCAGCTGTTGGCCTCATGAAATGAGGTAGTATGTCAATAGCTAATACAATAAAACCTTGGATTGTGAGTAACTTGTTCTGCGAGTATTCGGCAAGATGAGCAAACATTTCTAATAAATTTTAACTTGATGAACAAGTGATGTTTCACAATACAAGTAGAACGTGACACAGAACATCACCTGATTACAGTTGAGCCAATGGTTCTTCTCTCTCTCTCTCTCTCTCTCTGCGGGATTGTGGGTGATCATCTTCTATGCTTGGATGCTCAGTCTCAGGCCACGGTGTTTGGTAGAAATCAGTGATTTTTCAGGACGTTGGAAGGTGCCCACAATTGGCACTAGTGTATATTTTGTCACTTCAAAGCACCTAGGGACAGTCCTTTGCTTTTCCATACAAGAGTAAACGTAAGCTTCATTCTAGGTCAGCCTACCTGCAGATATAGACCCTTTCCTCTGCAGCCTGATTACCAGTTATATTAAATACAGTATATGACAAGAGTTTATTAATATGTACTGGAGTCAACATCCGTGGGAGCATGTACAATGGCCCCCGTGCAGAAAAAGATGGACACGTACAACCCAGTGCTTGAAACCCAGAGCAAGCATTGCTTCATCCAGGTCCACCACTGAATGGCTATAATCTTGGGAAAATTATTTACATTCTTTGTCTTCAGTTTTCTCATTTGCAAGGGAGAATGATAACAGGGCCTAGCACTCAGGGTTGTTATGAGAATTTAATAGGTAAAAACGTGACCCTTAGTGAGTGCTCAGTAAATACAATAAAACCTTGGTTTGGGAGCATAATTCATTCTGGAAACATGTTTGTAATCCAAAGCACTTGTATATCAAAGCGAATACCCCCCATAAGAACGAATGGAAACTCAGATGATTCATTCCACACCCCAAAAATATTCATATAAAAATGATTACAATACCGTAATATAATACAAAATAATAAGGAGAATACAAAATATAAAGAAAAATAAACAACCTGCAATTACCTTTGGAAACCTCTGTGGCTGGTGTGAGGGAGACAAGAGACAGGAGGGTTACTGTGTAGAATGACTTTCACCATCACTAACAGAATCACTGCTCTCTATTGCAATGCTCAGCAGAATCTTTTTATTTTCGTGCAAATAAAACAAAGAACCTATCCAATGACACTTGCTTTTGTCTCCTTTGGAGGATTTTGCGGAAATGTGACATTGCATTTTCGTTAAAAAGATACATCACTAGAACTGCTACAGTCTTCTTTGGCAAATTTCTACAAAATTTTGCACTGTTTCCCACATTTTACACATCTCCTTAATATCATTTGAAGTGAGGGATTCCTCTGCCTTTTTCTCCTCCTCCTCTGCAGACGAGATGCAGACATAAACTTTTTATAAAATCTTGCAATTTCGGCCACTCGCATACCTTGTTCGTACTTCTCAATGATTTCCTTCTTAACTTCCACCGTGATCATCTCCTTCTTCCTTCTTCACCTGCAGTGCCAAACTGCTAACAACCAGAAGTTCTTCCAACTCATTTGACAGCAGAACTGGACCTGACCTGAATTGTTTAGCACCAAAAACTCGCCTGAGCTGATCTGAGATTATAGTTTTTATTTGTCTCACTTACTGGGTATATTCATACATTTTCACAGCAAAATATATGCATTTTCTGTTTGATCATGGGAGGCTGGCTCGGTTGTTGCTGGGAGTTAGATAAAATGGCCTTCATAAAATTTGGAAACTCGAATTCTGAAGCACTTCTGGCTCCAAGGGTTTACTATGGCAAGGTGGATCCATGCTGCCTTTCCACTGTAGGGACCCAACAAGAGTTTGATGACATCAAGATATCCTTATAATACAACAAATGCAACTAATATAATCACTTAGAAATATATTTGTTCAGGTATTCGTTCAAAAAATATTTTTGCATGTCTACTATGTGCTAAGTTCCGTTTTAGGCACTGGGGACAGAGTGCACCAAGTCTGTGTTTTCCTTGCCCACATAAAACTTATAGTCTAAGAGAAATAATAATGGGAGAAAATAAAAGAACAAATTTTAACGATAGGGTGCTACAGATCAGAGTGTATAAGAATGTCCTGCATTCTTCTGTGTCTCCAAGCATACACAACAGAAATGAGCATAACCTGTAATAACGGAGAAATAAAAGAATTTGGGAGGAAAAAAAACAACAACCCATAATTATTCTGAGAGAGTAAAACTGTGTGCCTTGAAATATTGAAGTAATTATCAGGTTAAATTTCTATGATCCCTGCAATTTCCATGAAACCTGGAAATGTTGGGAGCGTAGGCCTGGCATATCTCTTAAAGTAAAATTATACTTCTTCTTCACTCAGACTAAAAGGTCATAATTAAAGATGTAATGAAGCTAAGTGAGTAATGGGATCTGTGATTCACTGGGGAAGCGGATGTTGCCTGAGGCCCCCTACTGCCCCTGAAAGTGGGGGTCAGACGAGGGCCCAGCACCCTCAAGGAGGGGAACGCAGAGCTGTCACCAGGGCCCAGAGGAGAAGCTCCCCAAATTTACTTTCCCCCAGGAATTTTAGCATTTTTTTCCTGGATATTAAAGAAATAATGACTCACAGTAAAATATTTGGAAAGCTCTATAAAAGTCTAAAGAAGTATGAAAAATGTCACATACAATCACCTATAATCAATCGTCTCACTATCCTGAGGCAAACACTATTAGTGTTTTAATATATTTCCTTCTAGATTTTTCTATGCGATTTTCCTCATTGTTAAGATTTGCCTACTTTTTTCACTTAAAATTACCATAACAATAATACAAGAAGGAATTCATTGACTACTTTCTATGCCTCTTATTTAAATCCTTAAACAATCTCATAAAATTAGAGTTCCATAATGGGCAATTACTCGACATCTCTGTGGCTCAGTTTCCTATTTGTAAAATGGGGTATAATAGTGCCTACCTTGTAGAATTGTTGTGAGTATCTTGAGTTAATATATATAAAGTACATGGAGCACTGCCAGGCATATGATAAGCCCCAGATTATGTTGACTAGTACTATTATTCCATTTTGCAAATGAAACAATCCAGGCGCGAATGATTAAGTAGCTTGTCCGAGCTCAGTAACTAGAGTGAGCAGGGTCGGGACTTGAACCCAGGCAGTGGTCTGGAGTCCATGGCTTTAAGTCAAATATAGTGAGAGCCAAGGTGCTTTTGAAAGTAAAGACTAGAATTTGGTCCACAGTGGGGATTATGACATACAAAGTTATATCTGATGGATTTCTTGGTATTCTTATGGAAGCCGAATTGCCAGAAAAGACATTGGGGGTCCTGAGGGAAAACCTTTCATAAGGAAAGTGGGTATTTCCAGGTTCCTTGACTGAGACACTATATTTATATTCTTTGCTACTATATCTCTAGTTCATAGAATAGTGGAATCCCACCTGATGCATAGTATGAATTCAATAGGTGGTTGATATAATGGAGTCATACTCAGCAATCTTGCATGATGGAGTCACACTTAGCAAATGGCTCAGAGATCAGAGGGACTGATGTTTTCAGAGTAGCTGTTGACATTAAATAATTCATCCTGACTTACCCACCTTCGCAGAATGTCTGTTCCCCGAGAGAAGGAGCCATGAAAAGGATACTATAAAAAGGGTCTCTCTAAACTCTATAATGCTTGAGACCCCCTACTGTGGGATCTCCATTTTAACTTTAGCCACATCATCTCCAGCTCATCTCTTGAAACCATCATTGGCTGGGACAAACTGCCATGGAGTCTCATTGGCATCTATCAAACGGTGGTGGAAATGTGATTCCAGCCTGACCTGCACAGATGGTGGTTACTTAGGGTACATACAGTGGGGGAGGCAAGGCTTGAGTCAGAAAAGAGGGAGCTATATTATTAAGCTATAAAACACTTCGGTTCTACCTGATGTGTAACTCCACTTTCCTCAAATGAACATAACTCAAGTCAAGAACAGTCTTGCTCATTTTTCAAGTAAGAGAACTGGGGAGAAATATATAGTATATGTATAGACAAGACTCTGGAAGGATATATATTAACACGTTGCACTGGTTGAGTCTGAATGAGATTAAGGGTAGTTTTTAAACGTTCATTTTGCCTATATAACCTAAGATCATTTCAGAAAACCTGGGGTAAATTAAACATATTACTTAGCATTAGATATTCATGATTTGCTTCCCTTCAAAAGGACAGTTAGGTACAGACGGAAAGTTCTCTGAGTACTGGGATTAACATGCTCCGATGCCACATAAACAGGCACTCACCATTATTTCCTAACCCTCAATTTCTATATTCTTTAGAGCACTTACCATCAATCACTGCATATTTTTAAATTATTTGATTATACTCCGAACTCCCACTAGGAACAGGTAAATTCCTGAGAGTGGGGGCTTTGATCTGTTCTTCACTGTCTGGCATAGAGTATATGCCTAGTACATATTTGTTAAAGCACACATTTGTTAAAAGCAATCAGATGACTGAGGGCCCTTGCATAACTCAATTCTCCCATGAGAGGCAAATCCTCCTTTTCCACTACCACACCTCCCCCTCCCCTTCACCTTCTCTCATGCCCATCATCATCTGATACTGTTCAGCACCCACAGTACCTTTGAGGTAGCAGGCAACCCATGACATCAGCGTTTGTAACAACGATTCACATCTCTTGTGTTGTATGATGGCTTTCTGTATATTGTGCTTTCTAGTGTTTTCCTCCTATCTATCTTAAAGAATTGCAGAAGCTGCTTGGATGCTGAAGCAGGGCAGAATGTGCTGGACTTTAGGGGGAGGTAGGAGGTGAAGTTAGAGGGGTGAAGAAAGAATGGGCTGCTACTTATCACTGTTAGTCCCTAGCCTCAGATGGGGGAAAATGAGGACAGTGAGGCTCATGACTTGCCCCAAACCCCTAGAATATTAACAAGCTTCCCTTTGGGGCCCCATAGCACTTTCTACCAAGGCACCCATGCTTACCTGATTCCCATTAAACTGTAAACTCCTGAGGTTAGGGTCTAGGTTTTCTTTGCTTTTGTAATCCCACATCCTAGAATGGTACCTGGCACATAGTAGGTGCTCAGTGTATACCTGTTAACTCAATTGCCCAAAGTAACATAGCTAGTAAATGACAGACTTCTGACTAAAACCCATGCCTTCTGATTACCTTTGCATTAGATAAAGTCTTGGAATGATCCATCTATAGTGTAATAAATGCAGCCCCTCTTTACTTTGAGTTTCTTCATTTCTTGTTTTTCTGCTCTCATTTCACCTTTTGTTCTTAGTCGCCTTCCTACCAGTCACTCTTTGGACTGCAGTGGGCTTTATAACAAAAGTGTGTTTCTGGGCAATCATCAAAAGATCTTTGCAAATTGCATCTCATTCATGGTCAGGAGAGGGTGAGAGATCCAGGGATCCCCCAGTGCCCTGGCCACTCACTGGCAGGCAGTGTTCCAAAAAGCAGCAGCATCTTTCCGCCTCTTCATGCTTGATGAAGAGGGTGAGAGAGGAGGGATGTGGGAGCAAGCTGAAATTTTAAGGAGCTACAGAAATCCAGCAAAGACCATAAAGCCCCAGGAAGGCAGGCTTTGAATAAAATTAATAGCAATGAAGTTTCACTTACATGCCAGACATTGTGCTAAACACTTTTCATAAGACTTCCTATTTAATCCGTCTAGCAATCCTAGAGGACAGGTCTTATTATACCCGTTTCGCAGAAGATAAAACAGAGGCCAGGAGTGACTTGCCCAATAGCACACATGTAGTTAGTTTTACAGTCGATGTTAGAACCCAGGCTTATCTGCCTCCCCAGCCAGGCATTATGCTTTTCTGGGATGCCCACGCAGGACGTGCTTTTCCGGAGGTCCCTCTCCCGAGCGCCCCGCCGCCCAGGGGATGGCGCTGTCCTGGGCGCGGCCGGCTCGGAGAGGACGAGCCGGAGGCGCCGAGCGGGCGGAGGCTGGGCGCGCAGCCGCCGCGGTTCCGCGGAGCCCGGGCGGGCGCGGGCGAGCGCGGCGGAGCAGATGGCGCCGGCGGGGGGGCTGCCGTTTGGCGTTCGAAGCACTTTCCTTCGCGCATATGCTGCCGACGGGCGGGAGGAGAGGACGACCTCCGAGCCCGCTGAGGCGGCCAGTTGCTGGCCTTGGATCTTAGCTCTGAACCCCAACTCTGACCCGCGTCCGTGGGAGAGGGGGTTGGCACTGACGCATCTGCTCACTCCCTCGGTGACAACCATTCTACTTGTCCTTCTCATCATAAAGCTACAAGGATGGTCTTAGTCCCATTTTACAGCTGGAAAACTGAGGTCCAAGAAGGAACTGACCATCAACAGGACCAGAACTAAAACTGGAGTTGACTGACTCCTGCCTGAGTGTTTGGCTCCGCTGTGTCCCCAGCCTTAAGGGTCCCATCAAAAAGTAAGGAACTTTCTTCATTTTACCTCTCTATGTTCCAAATGATGTTCTTCATTCTGTAGGACCTTTGCGTGTGATGTCCTTTTGAACCTTCTCCCCAGTTCCTCCTTTCACCCCTCCCCCCATTTCCTCCAGTGGCTCCTTCAGATCTCAGATCATATGCCTTCCCCAAATAGCACCATAGCCCTGATCACCATTTTGACCATTTGATTAATGTGTGTGCTCCCTCCCTGCCCCTAAGATGTAAGTTGCCTGAGGACAGACAGGAAGTGGGTGTACACTTTTTGCTCAGCATCAGATCCCAGTACATAATAGGCGCTTAAGAAAGTTGTGAATGAATGAGTAATTGAATGGATGAATGAATAGATGAACAGGCTCTGTGAACTAGCACCTGCTTCCTCACCATCCAATGATCAGTTGGTTGGGGGTGGGGGGAGGGCAGGTATTACAAGAATGAAGGGCTGTTTGGAAATTCTGGGCCTTTTCAACTGCAGCTTTTTATTAATTAAATGCGTCCTGTGGCTGTTTCCCATCCTTCACTTCACCCGCCTCCCTGTTGCCCTGTGACTGGAGACCCAGCCCTTCCTCTCCTGTTGACAGAATGGAGTCTTCCTTATGCTGATGAATGAAGTGACCCTTAATAAGATGCAACCAGGCCAGAAAAAGCCAAATGAGAAAGTTGGCAGCATTGTAAGTGGTTTTTTCAGGGGAAAAGTGGAAAAATGGACATTAAAATGAATCCTTTAAGTTGCTTTTCTGACCTGATTGGTGGGAGAGCTAGGGATTCCAGGACGTTGGAGAGCTTCCCAGATGAGAAGAATTCAGAAGCAACAAATATTTACTGATGTCTACTAGGTGCCAAAGGCTCCTTGGGGCTTTTTGACAAATAGCTCGAAAGACGCTTGGCACATTCAAGACCTCATTTGAACCTCCCCCAAACTGGGGGACTGAGGTTCACTGCCTTCATTCTTCCGAAAAGGCAACAGGCTCATAGAGTCAAATGGTTTTCATTGCTTTTTGAAAGACCCAAGCATGGTTTTTTAAATTACCTCTTACATTCGTTGGTACTTGACTTGCAGGTTGATAATTTGGCTGCTTCTATACCATTTCCCTGACTGGAAAAACGATTTCCTCCTTGAGAGGTCTCGGATTGACAGAAGCTAATGTACCTCATTTACTGAATTCAGTAACTTGCAGTTCATTCAAAAGACTAATAGCAGTAAATCCTTAACAGGACCAATAGCAATAGCTTATTAGAACTCATCACTTATTGACTAAGTGGCGCTATAAAATTAACATGTCTAATACTTTATATATATTAGCTCACTTAAACTTCACAACAACTTCAATGAAGTGGGCATAATTTCAGTCCCGATTTTACACATGAAAGAACTGAGGGTCCAAGAAGTTAAGTAACTTCCCCAAGACCAAGCACTTGTGAGTTAACAGAGTCAGGATTCCAACCCAGACAGTTCACCACTAGGTGCTACGATGTTAATAATTTTCAGGCTGTTCTCCAAGGAATCCCAGCGTTCCCCCCCTCCCCCAGAGGTGAAAGAGTTTCAGGCAAAAGGACATGTCGCTGAGCAGCCCTGAAAGCCTACCCCACTTTAGCCAGCTCTATTCTTTTCCCCTAAGGCAAATCTGCATGATTTTGTTGGGCATAGAATTTCCAGGGCTAAAAGGATTTAAAAGTTGGGATGTAATAGACGATACTATTGGTCCCACAACTTCTGGAGATCCAGTGTTGTCTCCCCCGCGGATCATCCCACAGTGCCCGACTCTGTGTCTCAAAGGTGCATTGGATGAAATGTATCAGAGCATTTAGGGATAGCTATTCCCCTGCACTTTATTCTTTCCTCCATTCAGAACTTCCAACGGCACCTGCAGCCATGCAGAGAAGACTTTTCCAGATCTACCTCCAGCTGGTGGTCGTGGAGAGGAGTTTGTACAGGTCAGAGATGAGACTTGGTGGAAATGGCCTGAGAACAATCACAGAGAGCACCTTGATATTGTGGCTTCAATTTGTTCCCAGGAATTTCCTGGAGTTATGGGGGTGAGAAAGGTCTACAGCATTAGGATAGAGAAAATAGGAAGCCTCAGGCTTTGGAGGCTGGGGAAGAGGGCTCTGCTACCTGTAGAGAAGATAATGATTTTGCCTTTGGGTTATATTGAAGATTGAGGCACACATATACATACAATCAGCCTCCTGGCTGCCCAACCTATTTCCCTATCCATATCTTTCTCCATCCATACCCACAAATTTTTGTGATTAGTATCTTCAAGGTTACTTTTGCTGTTTATTATGTATTCCTATCCTATTATGTTCTCTAATGTTAGATATGTGGCCAAATTGGATATTAGCAAAAACAAAAACAAAACCTAAAAACCATTAGCTAAAACTAAAATCAGATAAGGGTATACATTAAAATAAATGGTCAAGATGGAGAAGAGAGTTCGAGTGCAGGTGTACAGACAGTAACATCCTAAACAGTTGCTGTTGAGCTTCAAAACTAACTATGAGCTTCCTAGTGGCCAGAGTGAAAAACGAAACAAACTCCATTATATGATTCCAGGTTTCTTTGAGGAGATGCTGAGTTGTTCAGGAAATGCTAAGGTTTTCTTGGAACCTAGAACAAAGATAATTTTCTTGTGCAGGGCTTCATCTACTAGGCAATGTAGACTGTAATGTCCTCTACAAAAATCTCATGGTAAATTGAGTGTAGTTTTCATTTCACAAGATGAGCCAACATCTTAACACACAAAATTGCACCTCAGTGAAAACAGTGCTTTGAAGGGCCATGAATATAGGATTTTGAAGGTCCCTGAATGCAGAAATTAAAGACTGATTTTGTGGAAAAATAGATAGAACCACATGTCCTTCAAATAATCCTCCCTAAATAGTGCTTTCCAAAGTAGGGCTTGGACTAGGACTTAGGCAGGAGGTAGTTCAAGCTTTGAGTATGTGTACTACATTTGCTGATTAAGTGCAGGTCGAGCCTCAGACTTTCTATCCAGCCCATGACCAAATTTACTCATTCAGTGAACATTTTCAAATCCAGAGAGAAAGATGAATAAGGTTATGTGAAGTGGACCTCACCCAAATACATAGGTTTTAAATTCTTACAAATAAAACTTACGTTGATCTTATATAGGTGCCTCTCCTGGTGCTTCTTTTCCAGATCATGGTCTAGGCAAGGTCTGCCAGTCTGTTTAGACCTAGCCTTGGTATTTCTGGTTCAGTTAGCCAGTGCACCATTCATCTGCAAGGAAGGAAGAAAATAAAGATGTCATCAATAATATTCCTACAGAGCCTCCAAGTCAACCAAATTCTCATAGTGGGGGAGGCTGTAATTTGGTCCCTGATATATGGGGATTGCTTTTCTTCGGTAGCTGAGACCCAATCAGTCTTCAGAGGTGGTTGTAATTAATAGGTAAGGAAGTGCAAATACATCTGAATTAATAGAGCCACTAGGTGTGACTAACTATAATATGATTACATGTGAAATTAACCCAGAGATCAAACTTAATCAATCCAGACTAATAACTGCCAGGACAACAATTTGTGGTTTTAGATGAGTTTACGTTGAAAGGAACTAAGGAAAATGAACTCTGTTAGAATGTAAAGGCTGCATTTTTTTTAAGTGTGAGCAGCATACTAAGATTATAAATATGCATGTAGATGATACTAATGTCCAGATGTCAGATAACCAAACATTATTTATATTGACAAGTGAGAGTAAACAAAATTAGAAAATCAGAAATTAGTAAAAAGAATCATAAACTTTTTTTAAAGATTTTTAGTTTTAAGTGATCTCTATACCCAACGTGGCGCTCAAACTCAGAATCCTGAGATCAAGAGTCATATGCTCTATCGACTGAGCCAGTCAGGTGCCCCAAGAAAAGCACGAATTTAAAAAATGAAGCTGAGGTTACTGGAGGGGTTGTGGGAGGGGGGATGGGCCAAATGGGTAAGAGGCATTAAGGAATCTATTCCTGAAATCATTGTTGCACTATATGCTAAGTAACTTGGATGTAAATTTAAAAAAATAATAATAAATTAAACAAAAATTTTTTAAAAAAGCAAAGCTGAAAAGAGTATAAAATCTGAGTTTCCCAAATGCTGTAACTTTTACTATTTATTCATCTGATTCCAATAACATTAAAAAATTACTAGATAACATTTCACTTATAGAATATACAATCTATAAAGAGCAAGATGAAAAACAGCCATAAATTTACAACTCTGTTGAGAACCACAACATCAACAAATGAAGTGCATCGCATCATGATCGCAAACCTTCCCCTCTACCCCCACCCCAGAGGTAAACTCGACCCTGACTTTCCTGTTTTGCTATTGTGGTAGATTATATAGTCGGACCCAATTCTTCACCCCTCACTGTAGCCACACCCTTTTCTTTGCAACTTTGCAGAGCCCTCTCACTGTAGATAGTGCACAGTTCCCTCTTTTTTTTCTTTATTGGGTCACATAGCCTTCTTTGTCTGAGAGAAAGAAGCAGAAATGATACGTCAGTTCTAAGCCCAGGCCTCAATAGTTTTTCTGTGTTCCCACTTGCCTTTTTGCACCTTTTCCATGACAAACAAACAAACAAACATGCCTGGACTGCCAGTCAAGGGGAAGGATGGAAGACACGTGGAGCAGAGCAGAGTTATCCCAGCTGGGCCCAGCCTCCATCAGCCAACCCCCAGTTCCAGGAGAGTAAATGGTTGTGGCTTCTAGACACCGAATTTTAGGTGAGTCCTTATACCACGATTTTTGTGGCGATTGCTAACTTCCACACACATTCTTTCTTTTCTTTATAGTTTTATTACACATGTGCCCTTGAACATATTGTTTCAAGCAATGAAAACCTGTTTTCAAACCTTATACAAAAGGTACAACACTGTTGAATTCTTTTGCATAGCTGGCATGAGGATTGCAAAGGTACAGTCAGTGATTGGAAAGAGCCCTAAATCAGCCAAGAGTTTATAAAATTACAATCGTAAGCAGATAAACAGACTTTCAAATGGGCATTCTGCCAAGGAGCATGTCCAGTCAGGTCAACATAAACAATCAAAGCAGCACACAGATGATAATGGTGTTGGGCAAAATGGAAGAGAGATGGAGATTGAGCCCTCCATTTGTGAGTGCATTCCATCCAAGGGAGACTGTGGAGTCAGACAGACCTATCTCACAGCCTTACACCCTCCTTTTTTACTGGTGTGAATTTGAGCAGTTAGTTTAAGACTCTTGGAGGCTCAGTTTTGCCATCTGAGAAATGGAGATAATAATGTCCCCCAGCAGAACACCGTTCATTCACTCACCCCTTTGAAACCAGAGGTCTCTATTCTAACTTTTATAAAGGGGATGAGAGTTGATGAAACAAGGTCATGGGATGGAAAGGAAGAGGAACTTTTTTTTCCTCTGAGGCACGGAGGATTTGTGAATTGAAAGAAAGGCATTTGAAGAATGTCCAGCTGACATCATTTCCTTTCTCAGTGAAGAAGACCAAGTCATCTGCAGGTTTGGGTGCGTCAGAGTTAATGTCCTGTGGAGAGAGCTCTGAACAGCCAGAGGAGAAAAAAGCCATTCGATTGCTTTGTGTTTAAATACTTAGAGACTACATAGTATATTAGATTATGTAATGATTTCAGGGGTTAGCTCAACACTACCATTTTATACACGTGAGAACCTAGGTCCAGAGGGATCAAATCTTGATGAAATCATACAGTGAATTAGGGCACATCTGGGATTTGAATGCAGGGCTTCTGATTCCCATTCATTCATTACCATTTGTTTCTAGAACCTCTAACCTTTGCTTGAGGAATGGTATGTGTAGATGTCACCATCCCTTTTAAGACTGGGAAACCTGGGTTTCGGTAATCTTTTCTCATAAATTTCATTGCATGAAACTTTAAATTTTGTTTTTAATGTTTATTGAGAGAGAGAGAGAGAGAGAACGAAAGAGCACAAGTAGGGGAGGGGCACAGAGAGAGGGAGAATGAGAGAGAGAGGGAGACACAGAATCTGAATCAGGCTCCAGGCTCTGAGCTGTCAGCACAGAGCCCAACAAGCGGCTTGAACTTGGGAACAGCGAGACCATGACCTGAGCTGAAGTCAGATGCTCAACCGACTGGGTCACCCATGAAACTTTAACCAAGTTTTTTGTTTTCATCTAAACTCTTATCTCTCATTCTCTCTTGATTCTTCTTTGGCCACGCTTTCACCCTACCACCTATTTAACAGCTCCTGGGAAGGGTCACCAAGACTGCCTGCCATGTTGTGAAGTCCAACTGTCAGTTATCAGTCTTCAACTTACTTAAGTTGTTAACAACTCCTCTTAGGATCCCTCTTTCCTCCTTAAAATACCATTCTCCCTTAGTCTTTAGGACACCATGCTCTCCTGCTCCTCTTCCTACCTCACTGGCTGCTCCTTCTCAGTCCCTTGGATATTTTATTTGTATGCCCCTGCCCTCACATCACTGGAGTGCCCCAGGTCTTATTTCTTGAGCCTTTTTATCCAAACTCACTTACTTTGGTGATTTCATCCAATCATGGGTCTTTAAATACTAATCACATGCTGATGAATTTCAAATTTGTATTTACAGACTGCATCACTACCCAGAGCTCCAGATTTATATGTCCACCTGCTCAATCAACATCTCTACCTGGATGTGTAAAAGATTTCTTAAACGTACTTCCAAGACAGCTCCCCTACCTCTTTCTCCCCAATTGTGTACTTCCCATAGTCTTTTCTAGCTCAGCAAATGGCAATTCCATACATCCAGCTGCCCAGTTCAAAACCCTTGAAGTCATCTTTGACTTCTATCATTCTCTCAGACCTCACATCCAATCTATTAGATGCACCTTTACAATACGTCCAGAATCAGGGCTCCTGGGAGGCTCAGTCGGTTAAGCATCCAACTCTTGATCCCAGCTCAGGTCTTGATCTCAGGGTCATGGGTTTGGGACTTGTGTTGGGTTCTGCGCTGGGCATGAAACCTAATTTTTACAAAATGTATATTGAGACACCTGGGTGGCTCAGTTGGTTAAGCGTTCGATTTCAGCTCAGGTCATGATCTCAATATCTGTGGGTTGGAGCCCTGCGTCGGGCTCTGTGCTGACAGCTCAGAACCTGGAGCCTGGTTCGGATTCCATGTCTCTCTCTCTCCTTCTTTCTCTCTCTCTCTCTCAAAAATAAATAAATATTTTATTAATTAGTTAATTAATTAATTAAAAATGTGTATGGGGTACTTGGGTTAAGTGTCCACCTCTTGGTTTCTTTTTGCTCAGGTCATGGTCTCGTGTTTGGTGAGTTCAAGCCTCATGTCAGGCTCTATGCTGATAGTACAGAGCACACTTGGGATTCTCTCTCTCCCCCTCTCTCTCTGAACCTCTTCCACTCGCTCTCTCTATCTCTTTCAAAATGAATAAATAAACTTAAAAACAAATTTTAAAAATGTGTATATATATACACATACACACATATGAACATATATCGAGAATCTCACTGTCTCTTGCCATCTCTACCACTACCATCTTGGTCCGAGCCTCCATTACCTTGCACTTGTATTATTCCAACAGCTGCCAGTTTGGCCTTCCTTCTTTCATATTGTTGCCGTGGTCTTTTTAAAACATTATCCAGAGAGAAGCTTATAAAACACATGTGATCTCATGCCATATCGTGCTACTTTTCTGCTCAAAATCCTCCAATGGCTCCTCAGTTCTCCCCAAACAAATGCAACGGCCCAAGGCGTTGCATAGTCAGCTGCAAGGTACCTCTGACTCAGCCACCACTTTCCCACTCATAGTCATCCTCTGCTGTCCCTTTACCTATGTGATCACACTAAATACAGTGTTTAGAAGTTTGCTTGAACTTAACACCACATCTTGACAACCTTTGCACATAGGCACCATTAACTCCATCCTTTTTAACAGCCTTTATTAGCAAAGGAATATGTTTATGATATAATATTTAAGTGACAGAAACACTATATAATATACATAGAGGAAATATGAACTTAAGTATGTGCAAAATTTTAAAAAATCTAGAAATAAAGATACCAAAATGTAAACAATGTTTGTGACCAATTGATAAATTTGATTGAGTTTTTTCTGTCTGCTTTTTACTGCTTTTCTTTACTTGCTAGATTCCCTACATAATAATTGCATAAATTCACACAATGATTAAATACAAATATGTATGTTGGGGGGAAAAAGACTAGAACATGCCCATTGACAAGGAGATGGACAAATCCACTTTCATATATGTGCACAATGGAAACAACTCAGCAATAATGAGGAAGGACCTACTCATATACATGACATGGATGTCTCTCAAATACATCAGGTAATTGAAAGAAGGGGGACATGAAACAGTTCCTCTTGGATGATTCAATTTATATAAAGTTCTAGAACAGGCCAAATTATTCTGTAGTGACAAAAAGCAAATCATGGGTCACCTGGGGCTGGGGGGGGTAAGGTTGACTGAAAAAGGGCATTAGGGATTTGGGGAGGATAATGCAAATTTTCTTTATCTTGATCGTGGTGCTTACATGGATATATATACTTGTCAAAACTCATCAAACTACACACTTAAACTGGAAGCATTCATTGTGCATAAATTTAATCTCAGTACCTTGGTTTAAAAAGAACAGCTCTCTAGCTAGAGAGGAGTGTACAAATGTGGCAATCTGTATTATGATAGAACAGTGATGGAGTATGGGAGTGTGTGCTCTATAATGTCATATGAAGGTATGAGAGTGTACGAGAGAAAAAAAATTTTTCAAAGTTGAGTTGAGGAATTCTTCAGGAAAATAACTTTCTTTTGAAACTCAAGTTCCAGGGTGGCTGGGGGGCTCAGTCAGTTGAGCAGCCAACTCTTTATTTCGACTCAGGTCACAAACTCCAGGTTTGTGGGTTCCAGCCCCATGCTGGGCTCCGCACTGACAGCGCAGAGACTGCTTGCGATGCTCTCTCCCCCCCACCCATCTCTCCCTGGCTCATGCTTGCTCTCTCTCTCTCTCTCTCTCAAAATAAACAAATATACTTAAAAAAAAAACCCTCAAGTTCCTTGAGGAGCCATTTTGTGAAAAGATCTCTCTTAGGGTTCCTTCTCTTTGGTGCAGGAGTGAAACAAACACAACCAAACAGCTCTGCAGAGTAAAGGATTTGGAGGAAGAAGATGAGGAGCCCAGGAATGACCAAGACAAGGACAACAACAACAACAACAAAGCTGGGAAAGAAGTGCAAGGAGGAGGCAGAAAGAGGGATTCTGCAGGATGAGAAAGGGTAGGACCTGGGGGAGGAGACAGCCCACCATCTCTCTCTCATGTGGGATGCAGGGGTAAGGGAACAGGTGAAACATGCCAAGTGAGAGGAGCAAGAATTTGGTAGAAGCACCAGAGCAAAGGCATCCAGTAGAGATGCCACCATACTCACACATCCCCAGATGTCAGAGGGAGGATGCCAGGTTTCCCCTTGCACCCACGATGAGTATTCAAGTTATTTTTACTCAAGTTCAAGTTCTCATCCTCAGGTAGATTAGAGTCAAGGGGACAGCTTGACCCCAAAAACTCTTTGATCTTTGTTCATTGAGCTAGATTAAAACTTAAATCCTTTTTTGGAAACAGGGGCTAAATGGGTTTCTTCTGAAGTTTTCAGAGTCAGTTAAGAATGAAATTAATTCACATTAGAAAAAGAAAATCAGATTCACCAGAGCACCTTTTCAGGAGAGTTCTATATAAAGTCAGAAGAAATAAGCTGGTCTGCCCTTTGGGATAATAACTAACATTAACTGAGTACTTATGATATAGGAGGCCCTGTTCTGAGTCTTTTGCAAGTATTACATCATTTCATTTTCACTAGAACCTCTTTGAAGTAGATACGATTATTATCTCTACTTTATAGATGAGAAAACCAAGGCACATAGAGGTTGAATAATTTGCCCAAAGTCACAAAATTAGTGTGTGTTGGAGTTGGGATTTTATCCCAGAGTGTTGAAAAATCACCTGCGGGTGGAGGGCAGTATATGCTACTGGCATCCTGTGGGTAGATGCCACAAATACTGATAAACATCCTACTATGCACATGACAGCCCCCACAACAGAGAAGTATCCAGCCCCAAATGTCAATGGCTCCTAATCCCACACTGTGCCTCAGATTGGTTAAGGTGTGTGTGTATGGGGGAGGGGGGAACGGGTTTTGACCCTCCTCCCTCTACAAGAGGCATGCTGCATCAATACTATTGGTTACTTCCTTAAAAGAAGGTGGGCCTGGTTAACTGCAGTGGGCTTGTTTTACTGAGAGGGCTATGCAAATTAGGAGCCAGAGCTGAATTGTTTAGGACAATAGAGGAGCAAAGGGGCATTTTGCTCCAGAAGGGTGGCAGTGGACAAAGGGCGGTGGTGATGGTGAAAGAGAAGATTGCTGAGGAAGGGCACATACACGCAGTGGAGATTTGGGACAGTTTTGCTGTAAGGTAAAGGGTGCATGTAAGCCCTTTCTTGCAGCTCTCCAGCAACATTTAATTAATCTGAATTGCTTGATAATGTTTTGCATAATGGATGCTCTTTGGAAGGAATAAACAGAAATACAGAAGAAGTACATGCCCCTGACACACACATCACAGAGTGGAATAGGCAGCTGCTCGTGGGGGTCGTGGAAGGTACATGCCTCAGTCACTTCTATAGTTGCCGGAAAGGACGAAGACAGCATATCATCCGTATCCCTAGCACCATCTATAAAATTCTGGATCAGCTCATCCACTCTCACAGCTACCTCCTCATGACCCCAAATTCCTGTCTGCAGCCCAGATCTCGCTTCTGAGCTGCAGACCTTTTATCCAGCTTCCTCCTGGATATCTCCACTGACTTCTCAAAAATCAGCATTTTCAAATCTGAACTCATGACCTATCCCTCTCTTCCTCCCCCTGATTCCCACCCTCCTGGTTGTTGGAATTACCCTGCAATTGTTTTTGAGCCAACAATCATCAGAGCCTCAACTCTGCCTCCCAACATCTTCCCCATCCAATCACCTAATCCCTCTCCAAAGTATCTCTTGACTGTGGCCCCCTTTCCCACCCACAAATCCCACAAACGTATGTCTGTTGTTGTGATTAATATTCAACAGCAAAGTGGAGGGGCTGAAACACAGTTCCTCCAAATCAATATCTTGGGCCCTTTCTGCCTCTAGCTTTATAAATGACCCAGAAAAAAAAAAGAACAAATGTAAATTCATGGTGAGTGCTGATGATACAGAATTATGTGGCAAGCTGGGGCCGGGGGCAAAGAGCAGGAAAGATTCATCATGACTTAGATCAGCTCAGCAATTGAGCTGACACATGGCCAATTAAGTGTGTTCATGGGAGGCAGCAAAGAAGTCTGCAGCGAGGCCCACAGAAAGAAGGCAGGCATGGACACGCTGATTCAGAACCAAATCTCATCGCCTCACCTAGAGAGGGAACCTCAGCTCCTGACACACGAAGGAACAGAGTTGAAGAGAGAAGCTTGGATCCCCCAATCCTGGGCAGGGATGTCTCCCCCACCCCCCACCCCATCCTTTCTAATGTTGATGCAAGCATAATAAGTTTTCTGAAAGATTTTTTTTCCTCATTATTGGGCAAATGTGTCATTTGGATTGCAGATTTTGTTGAGCTAGAAAGGTCTTCAGAGGTCACCAGTACTGAAGTTCCCCAAAGTGGATTATGAATTTCTGGGGAACCCTGGAGCCATTGCAAGAAATGCACAGACCCACATTTACATTATGCCTATCTGTGGGCTGAATCAACCAGTGAGGCTTAATCTTAGGGCCATGGATCTATCCCTAGGCAGTTCATGGTGGCTTTAGGGCTTTATGAACTTTCTGAAATTGACTGCAAATAGTTTTATATGTATGTGCATTTGACAGTTTTTCTGGGGAAAAAGGACTGTTGCATTTTATCAACATACTACTCGAGTAAACTTTCTACCCCAGTGAATACTATGTGTAAATCTTTTAAAAATACATTAGATTTGAGGCGCCTGGGTGTGGCTCAGTCGGTTAAGCGGCCGACTTTGGCTCAGGTCATGATTTCACGGTTTGTGGGTTCGAGCCCCGCATCGGGCTCTATGCTGACAGTTCAGAGTCTGGAGCCTGCTTCAGATTCTGTGTCTCCCTCTCTCTCTGCTCCTCCCCTACTCATGCTGTGTTTCTCTCTGTCTCAATAATAAATAAAAACATTTTAAAATATTAAAAAATACATTAGATTTTGTTATTATTAACACACTACAAATTCACTTAAAGCCTTGAGTTAAAAAAAAGGAGCAGGTTTTTGTTATTGTGTATTTTCTCAAAGGATTATTAGTACTATACATGATGATCATATGAGAGTCCTTTTGTTATTTTTATTACTTGTTATATTTATTATTTATTTGTTATTTTGTTATTAGAAAGAAGTCGTCACAAAATGCATAACTGATGAAGGACTTGAATTCATTATATATAAAGAACTCTCACACCTCAATAATGAGAAATTATTCTATTTGTGTAGCATTCTGGGAAAGGAAAGACTTTAAAAGGCAGGAAGTAGGTCAGTGGATGCCAATTCAGGGTGGGGACATGAGGAGGGATTCACTGCAAACAGGCATGAGCAAACTTTTTGGGGTGATGGAAATGTTCTGTATCTCATGTGTGGTAATGGTTAAATGACTACTGCACACATTTGTCAAAACTTATCAAACTTTATACCTAGAGAGTATGTACTTTACTGTATGTAAATTAGACCTTAATAAGTTGGACTTAAAAGTAAAGAAGTCCTTGTATTTGAAAACCTATCAATTTAGTCTAATCATTTTGTGTGTGAGGAGACAGATCCAGAGAGGTCAGTGATGTACCCATTTTCCGGACCATTTTCCACATCTATTTGATTTAGCAGGGCTCTCACTCAGTGTTCCCAGCCCTGGGTACTAATCTGTATGAGCAAGCCTGGCAGAGAGTCTTCCATGATTATTTCCATGACATGCTGAGGACCCAGGCATCACAAGCTGGCCCGGAGCCACTCCTCAGTCCCCAGAGGGTTGGGACCTCTATTTTAACATCCTACCTAAGAGCTGTCTACAAAAGTCTACAAGACTCTAGGGGCAGTAGCTTACAGCGTATGACCCACAGGGAAAGGTAGCCCTTCAAGGCTGACTACTTGGGACTCTTGACATAAGACTTCTGACATTTCTGTGGCAGGTAAGACGGTGGTAGCCTTCACAGGACACAATGATACCTTGTAACAGACATCAGAAGCGGGTGCAGTGTCCTCAGATACCCTAAAGACCACTAACTAACCCATGTTGTACATATGTAGGATACCTTTGAGGCATTTTCAGGAACATTTGGTAGTGGGAGCTGGGGAGGCAGGTGGCATACAGGGGACTGAGGTCTTGCCTGAGCAGGCAGGGACAATTTGAACTATTGCTATAAACATGACCCTGCCAGTATCTTCAGAGGCTGAGGAAACTGATTTCACACAAGCCACATTAGCTGGACAGTGGTATAGAAAGGACTAGAACTTAGCTCCCATGGTTTCTTGTCTAGTTCATTCAATTGCTGATGAAGTCCCTAACTCCACTTTCAAAAAAAATGTGGGATGCGAGGGAGGAGGGGAGACCTTGAGACCCTATACAAAGACTAAGAGCCTGTTTCTTTTTTATTTTTTTAATTAATGTTTACTTATTTTTGAGAGAGAGAGAGAGAGAGAGAGAGAGAGAAAGCACAGAGGGTCAGAGAAAGAGGGAGACACAGAATCTGAAGCAGGCACCAGGCTCTGAGCTGTCAGCACAGAGTCCAACACAGGACTCGAACTCACGAGCTGCAAGATCATGACCCGAGCCGAAGTCAGATACTTAACTAACTGAGCCACCCAGGCACCCCATGCCTGTTCCTTTTTTAAACTGAATAATCATTTACACATAGTTGTTGAGGTTTTTTTTAATTAAAACATTGTTTAAAGTTTCCTAACCTTTCCAGAATACCCTCACAAATCCACCTGTTTCCAGAGTGAAGCCCCGGGGGTTAGCTTAAGCTGTGTGTGGAGCAGCTGCAGACCCAGACATGACCAGGCATACTGCAGACTCAGAGAGTAGCCTCCTGGGGGCTACTTGTAGGAGCAACCAAGACATCTCATGGGAAAGACCTCATTCTGAGCTTTGGATGGGGAAATTTTGTCCTTCAGAATTCCTCTAAGGAAAACACAGAATTTGTTAGAAGGAATGACTTGATAAGCCCTTTTGGGGTAGAGGGTAAGGCCCTAGGAAGGGTGTTGGCTGGCTCCAAGACTTCAGGGAGGGGAAAGGAGTATGATAAAGGAGAGGAATGTGGATCCTCCAGAGGTCGATCCAAGAAGGAGGAGGTGAAGAGTAGAGGCAGGAGGAGGGAAGAGAGTATACAGTAAGGCTGTGTGCTCCATGGCCATTCCTTCTGCTGCTGTAACTGCTGTATTTGATGCAGCACTTCTCATCTCAATTGATGAACAGACTGAGGTCTAGATCTGCACGGCAGTGGGAGTGGGGAGGGCAGTGGGCTACACAGGCAAAGGAGAAACAGCGCGTGTGCATTCAGGACCTGGACCACTGAACAGAAGCTCTTGGAATTAGCAGACACTGTGCCAAAAACTTTAGACCCTCACAGGCCGTAGAGATGGCTGGGATCCAATTCCTTTATCTGTGAGCATATCTGGGTTACATATGGAAAGAGAGAAGGGAGCTTGGCTGAGAACAATGGGGAAAGTGGTGCCACTCATATTTCTATTTCCACCCACTCCCAGCACCCAGCCAGGAAAGAAGAAGCCCAATATGACAATGATCCTGATGGAGCCCGTCAGCCACCCCTCTGAGGTCTTTGCTAATGTTGAGCTCTGGAGGAGATGGTGGATGACGCCTGATGTAAGCAGCCCTCTAGACTCTGGGCTGCCTTGGAGGAGTTTGAGAGGGGCTAGAAGCCTCCTAATTTTGTAGGTGGGAGAGGAACAGAGAAATATTGTTTTGTTACTCCTGTTTTGTATGCCTAATTGAATACAACTAGGATGGGTCACACCATTTTGAACGTGTTGACACCTTGGCCATGGAGCAGCCATCTGGTAGGGAAGTGTACACCCAGGCAAAGTGCTCTGGTGATTTAGATGAGCCAGTGACTGGCTGACAATGGCCAGAGGTCAGGAAAATGGGGAGAAGAGGCACCATGTGACAGAGATTATGCTAGGTCAGCATTCAAACATCTGAGTGCAAGTTCCTGTCCTATTGATGGGCAAATTGCTTATTGTCTGTGATACTCAAGTGACATCAGTAAAACAGTATAATATTACCAATGACACAGCAGCAGACCCCCTCTGCTGTGCACGACCCCACAGCTTGTTACCTGCTGCCACAATCCTTAAGGGTGTTGGACTCTTTCTGATTCTGGCTTTATACATGATTCCCCCTAAAGAACAAATGTGAATTGATGGTGAGTTTTGTGAGCCTCAATTTTATCATCTGTAAAATAGAATCAGAAACCCCTACCTCATACTCTTACTACTAGGTATGAGATAATGGATGTAAATGCACTTCGCAAACTGTAAAGGGCACATGCATGTGTAAATTAGCCCCATTAGGTTAAACCATATGAAATTACTGATATCCAATCATTTTAGAACTATAATAATGGAAATTTCACGTGGTTCAACCTTAAACTGTCATTTTTTTGTTAATTATCAACATAAGGACGACAAATCATGTTTGTGAAGATTTCGGGAACAGGTAAGAGTCTGGAAATGAATTTGAATCAAAGAGGGTATTGTCAAAAAGCCTTGCAACATGAGAGAGGTACCACTGGGCAGATGTTATAGGCCCGCCTTCTTTTGCCCATTGACACCCCCAGGGCTGTGGTGGTAACATTTCAAGATGAAAGTAGGGGGGAGGTGTTCCTGGTTCCCTGGAACAGCTGAACAGGGAGGAAGAGCCTTCAGTTCTGCCTCCTGTGCCAGCCTCAGGCCCTCATTGCACAGGTTCCTTTTGGAAAACAGGTTGAAGTACTGTCAACTTCAGGGCAGAAGGAAGTCCTGCTGAAGGTGTGCAGGCATTAGACAGAGAGAACTTTAACTTGGTCTTTCAGAGCTCTGCACCAAATTCTAATCCACACAATGAATTTTGGTTTAGACTTTGCAAGTCGTACTGAGGACATGTGGCTCTTATCCAACTTTTATGGTTGACTTAGGGTTTCAACCACAACAATAGTATTAATGGCTAATTTGCCACATGCGTTCTATAGGCACAGTGTTAAGCTCTTAAATGCAAAATTCAGATGTTGGGAAGAAGATCCTACTAAGGTCTTAAGGCCTATGACACCTGTTCCAACCTAGCTCATATCAGAGAATGAGCAGGGCAAAATTGGAGATGGCGATGTTGGGTCCCATCCTCCATAGCAAATTGATCCCGGTCATTTCCTTAACTTTTACAATAATACATCCCCCACATTTTATGTGACTAGACTGTGTAACCCTATTTTAAGCATTACATTGGGATTTTACTATATTTTTATTTCCGTTTAATTGGGTTTTTTTCTTATAGAGAGGTTCCCTTAGCTGCTAAGAGGAGTGGTAACTGACAAGGCAAGACTTGGACATTCCTGGTCCCCTAGTTTTAATTCCATCAGGTTTAAAAATGGACTTTTTTGTGCATGAAGACCTCTGATCGCCTCTTTTGCAAGGGCTTAATTTAATGGGTGGTCTTGGTTCAACCTAAGGTAATCAATAACCAGCCATACCTCTGCAGTATAAATGGCTTAAAAAGAGTGGCATGTTTGCAATTCATAATAACAGCATTTAATTTGAGGCCTAGGCATTTCATCTTGAAAACAAATGTTGCCAGCATCAGAAGATACTGGTGGAAATTTGTATGATTCGAGAATGGCATGTTGGGAATCTGATTTTGCAAACTTTGCATCCTAAATCTCTTCCCTCATAACTGCTGCCATTCTGATTTCTGGACCATTTCATTCTATAGGAATTAACTGACATCTTAAAAGTGACTCACATTTTAATGTTGGGTATTTTCAGAAGCATTGAACAAATAAGGAATAGTCCTAGAAACAAGTTTTTTCATTTTCATAGAAATAAATATTATCTTCATTATACAAAAAGGAAACTGAAGGTTCCAGAATATGTAAATTTCCTGAGGGCTTACATCTCTACCACTCTCTAGACTTACGTCTGTTGAGTGTTTTTACCATCTTATCCTTAATGTCTAACAAAGAACCAACACAAAGTAGACACTCGATACTTGTTGGATAAATTAATATAGTCACTGAGAGGGGCTGGCAGACTGGGAGGAAGAGAAAAATCCCAGGAGACCCCAGTCTGGCCTCTACTCTCCTCTGGAGAGTGAAACTTGTTAGTATCTAACTAGTCTTCTCTGTTCAGAGACTGGCACCCTGAAGGGTAAGGGAAATGGACGTTCTTTCTAGACCAGAAATGAAGCTTGGAGAGTAACACTTTGCCCACAGGTTCTTTCCTTGACAAAAAGGTAGTTTTTGTCTTTTTCTCTTTTCCCTTCTATCTGTGGGATTACCATCAGAAGGGGTCAGATGATATCTCCATGAATCTCTAGTAATGGCCTTATTTGTTCCTGAACTCCTCCAGTGTTTATTTTCTGTGGTAGGGCAGTAATGAGGTAACATTTCCACTCAGAAAATTCCCCCTTGTGCCCTCGACAGCAGAAGGGCTCACTCTACTTCTTAGGAAAGTGGCCACCTGGGTGTTGACAATCTCCTGCTATTCACCAGTGAGCTTAGACATAATCCTTCATAACACAAACAAATAAAAAACTTGTGTTATTTGCCCAGAAACATGCCAGTGCATGCGTTGCTTCCATGGTGGCCATGTTGCTGAGGATACTCGGTAACGTGCCTCCCCCTACCCCAGGAGTCATGGCTCATTATATTGTCTCCAGGGACCTCTTACCCTGAGCGAAGCATAATGGAATGACAGCTCTGCAGCCTCTTAGCATGAGGGAGATTCCATTTGATTCATAGTTTGCCTGGAGGGCTGAGGGGCCAAGAGGGCACAGGGTTAATTCACTTGCCCAGCTTAGGTTCAAATCCCTCTACACACAGAAATGGACTGGATGGGTGGCAGTCGATTTAGCATTTTAACAGACAGCTGCCTACCCCACCACAGCCTCATGGCTTCACAGGGTGCATGTCTAGAGCTGAAGAGAGCAAGATGGTCCTGGAAGGTTAAAGCAATGGAAATACCCCATAGCTGAACTGTGCTCCTGGATTAATGGGCTTTTTGAAAAATCATTCTTCCAAGGAGCTCTTTGCTCCTGAAGAGGAAGGAAACGTATCATTCCACAGAGCAAAGGAACTTCAGAAATCCAGCAACTCAATCACATTGGAGGGTCCAGTCCATCCAAGTACAAACTGACCTGACTGAAGACCCAGCTCTTTATAATATAAATTCTGTCATATCATTAAAAGGGAGATGCCCTCTACTTCTCTGAGCCTGGTTGTGTTGGGCTTTGAATACAGTTGAAGGAGGTGTGTGTGTGTGTGTGTGTGTGTGTGTGTGTAATGAAAAAGATTCTATACCAGAAAAAAATAACCAGGCCATGTGGGTATCACTGTACTGAAGGCAGAGGAGCCTAGTGGTTACAAATTGAGTTCTAGAACCAGACTGCCTGGTGTAATCCCTGCCTTCACCACTTACTGAGTGAATTTGAGCACATCTATCAGCATTTCTGTCCTTTGGATCCCTCAGTTGTAGAAGGAAGGTTAATAGCCTTTCCTAACTCAGTGGGTTGTTGTGAGGATTAAATTAGCTAATACATGTAAAGTGTTTAGCTTATGCCAAGCATATAATGGGGACACAATAAATGTTAGCTCTATTGATGGTAGTTTGGTGCAGTCATACGTATTAAGAAGACAGAAATTGGGAGAAAGTAAGGACCCATGTGTGGCTTGGGGTTACTTTCTTAACTCTTTTGTCTCCCCACCCCACCCTACTTCCCCACACACCTCCACCACTACCACCAAATGTATGGCAAGAACAAAATCTGCCTAGACTAAAGCATATTTTTAATTGAATTTTTAAAAGATGTGGTGTTTGGTTTGGTTTAATTTTTCTCATGAAGCGCTGAGCACTGTTCGAGATTGCTTCTGAGATTCCCATTTTATAGCTCAGAGCTCTAATGCAAACATCCTGGAATAAGTCATCCAATGGATACAAAAATAACTCAAGAATGATTTGAAAGCTCTTAAAGAATGATGAAGGTATTTCTTAGGCTCTGGAGAAGATCACATTTTGCTCTTCCCTCTGGAATTTCCAGTTGGCAGAAAGATTGCCCCCACCGCATGCCACCACCACCCCTGAATATCATGAATAGAAACCTAAAACAGAATCATCTGCTGGGAAAGTCCTGAAAGATCTCATTCTTCCCACGTTTCCAGACCTGAATTATCTTAAACAAGGTGTAGAAGACCAGGGAGTGGTCAGCCAATCAATTCTTTGTTTTATAGCAGGGGAAATTAGAGCTCAGAGAAGCTAGGGAATTGCCTTAAGTCATTCAGTCACTTAGGCAGGCCCAGGACTCCAGACTGAAATCCAGCCCTGTGCTTACACTCTGTAACTCTCTATCTCTGCTGACCACTTCACTGTAGATTGAGCTTCCTCCAGAGGGTCTTATCAAAACCAGTCTTCTGACTAGTTAGCACCTTTACTCTCATTTTGTTCTGAAAGGAAAGACCATGGAGTTTCCACTCTCAGAGTCATCAGTGCGGCATACTCACCCATTAGTCATGGTCATTGCTCTTCACAGGACACTTCAGTTCACCTGTGATGGATATTGCTCTAAGAGCACTGTGGCTGGAAGGTATGAGAGTATGATACAAGACCCACTCTGTGTCCCAGGATTCAGAGATCCCAAGAATTCTGGAACCATGGAGTGAAGTGTAAGCTCCCAAGTAGGGCTGAACAAAACCCAGGAAATCCTGAGAGTGTACCTGGGTGAGACCAAGAAAGATCCATAGCCTTTATGGATCCACTTTAGGATCTACTTTAAGAAGGATGGGCTGGCATAGTGGAAAGGGAGAAGAAGTCCCAGCTTTGCCACCAGTTAACAATGTAACCTGGGCTCCCCTCTCCATGTCTCTGGGTCTGAGTTTCCCCTCTGCAAAATGAGGGATTGGATGACTTCCAGATTGAGTCCTCTTCCAGTTTTGAGAGGCTCATCTATGAACCTAAAGGTATATTGCTGAATGACTAAGGACCTAGATCTCAACATCAGATTTGAGTTCAAATCCTACTGCCACCACTGTGTGGCCTAAACATCCATTTTTGCATCTGCAAGATGCTGTAAGATGCAGATGATGGTACTATCTACCTTGAAGCTATTGTGGAGATTCAGTGGCACCTGAATGGTGTTCAGCATGGAGATTAATAAATGTCAGTAGCTACTCCATCTACCAGCCCCTCCTTCATCATCCAGAACAAAGGCCTGAAGTCCAGTTAGATTACTCTTGTTGTAAGCTTAGTGTCCATGTCTTTCCTATAAATCTTGTAGGAGTTGTAACAGGGCAATGTGATTTTGCCACGACTAGAAAAAAAGTACAACACTCCGCTTTTCATTCTAGTTTGGATTTGTTGAAGGTGGAAAAAATTGAATAGCTCATCTGCTTGGCTTTGATTTGAACCCCTTACTTTGTCCCTTGCTCAGTGAGTTCCAACTTAGATGCATCCTCCAGCCTGTGGGCTTAGCCTGAAAATCCCATAATTCTGCCCAATTAATGCGGAATGGCATTTTCTTACAAGACTCCTGGTACCTGGAAATGTCATTAAAGAATCACAGAGCTAGGTAAGGACCAGATAAAGGGGAGCTGCTTCTCGCCTGTACATCAACACCATTAAACGCGTTGTTACAACAACGACTGAAGCTGTCTGATGATATCATTGGTGGCAACTGGTCAGTGAAAATGTTTTTTAATTGTGACTTGAATGTGTTTATCAACCTTGCTTTGTGACATCGAAAAGACAGCGACAGAAACACAGGGAGCCACAGTCCTCCGGGGAAAACATTAGTCATCTGTGAGTGTGCAGGCCTTGGCAGATGGTCAGCTCTTCTCCTGAAGTCAGACTTCCAAGCCACCGCACAGCGTCACTGCCAGAAACGAAGAGTGTTATCTTGACATTAAACATCTTTATAATAAAATTACTAATTGGTGACTAATACCACAGGCTTTGAGCTGAAAAAACAAATCTCATAGAAGCTGTGAAGTGGTTGGCTGCATATTCCATAATTAAAAACCACTCCGAAAAGTCCACCAGTCCCATAGCACGGTCTTTTTAGATTCTCCAGGTGATCCCGATTGCCTGAAGAGCTATTTTTAAATATTCAGATACATCATAATATCACAGTAGTTACGTTCCTATTTTTTAACATCTTTAATTATACTATTTTGCATTACCGTTTCCAGGAGCCCCGCACCCCCTCATATTTGGCAACTCCACAGCATCTGTCAAAACAAATTAGCACTTTGAGTGGTAGAAATATATTTTTTATGAAACAGCGAATGTGTCAGTATTGGACAGAAGCTTAAACCGGATTTACTGGTTTGTTTTCTTGGGTTTCAGACCCAACAGGCAGAATCTTTTGAAAGAATTTTCCATTCACGTCACTGGTGCACTTGCAAAATACGTAAAATGCATTCAAATTCCACCAGAAAGAGCCACTAATTATGATATGTATTTGCATATGTTTAATCACATATATCTTACTTCATTTTGCTCTTTCTGCAGGGCCCCTCGCCTCAGGGAGGGGGTCCGTGGCACCGGTGCTGTGTGCTCTCAGCAAACTTCTCTCGAGCAAGCATTCCACTGCCACACTGTTAGTTTTTTGTGTTATCTTTTCCAATGAAATTTGAAATTTACAATTTTTAAATGATGTGTGTGAAATTATGTGACTCTATTATGTCATAATATTATACATCCCAAAATATTGGTAAAGGGTTCTCCCCCTTCATCACCTCCCCCCCAACTAGAGATCAGAGCATTACTGAGAAAATAATGATTAACCTTTAAAATCAGATTGGCATTTCTTTTTTCTCCAAATCTAGAATTAATACGCATTTTTTAATCATTAGTGTAATGTTCAGGATGATACTTTTGTTCTTTTGCCTGTTGAACTGTTACGGCTGCTAGTAACCCTTCAAATTGTTTGCTTCATTCAAGCATTCTTTCCTGAATAATTCATTAGGCATTATTATCCAAGCGTGGAACCCCTCATTTAGCACTGCTGATCTTTTCCTTATGTGTAGCTGACAGGCAATCAAAGTTTTTATCAGTGCAGAAAATTTGCAATTCAGAAATGTAGTTGCAGCAATTAGTAGCTATCAGGTAGCATTGGAAGGACAGCTTCATAAAAAGACAGAGTTGAATGAGCTCCACTGATGTTAGCACAAAAGTAATGGGTAAAACTAACCAGCTGTTTCTAAATTTACCAAATGGAACATTCCCTTCTTCTCAGAGTGGAGGCTTTAATTAACTTGGAGTTCTGTGTGGCTTCCCAGAGGGGGAAGGGAGTGGGTTAGGGTCCTTCCTTTACTTGGGGCTGGTGCAGCTCTCTGCCCACCGGGTACCAACGGGAGCGAGTTCTGAGCTTCCCTCTCCTACAGTCCTGGAGGCAAAGAGGGCAAGTGAGTGGCACTTTTGTCAGAAAGGTTCCAGAGGGGAAATGCCTTAGATGCCAGCTGGGCTCCCCCTTTTGGCGTCTCAGATGGGATAGCTCTGGATGCTGCAATTTTGTCCTGCTCTTTAACCCCTGCCCTTCACCCGGGCACTGGCCCCACATCCCAAACTGATGCTGAGGCAAAAGGGCTGGTCTGGGACTCATTCCTTCCTTCATTGGCTGATGCATTCATTCTTTTGTTCAGTCTTTCATTTCTTAGTTCATTTTGATCCATTCCTTTGCGCACTCATTTGTTAGATCATTTATCCATTAGTTTGTGCATTCCAACATTTGTTGAAACCACAGTGGAATGCAAACTTGAACCCACGCTGGGGCTCCCGGTTGTGTGTGCGGGACTCATAGGATCCTAGGCCCAATCTGTCCATCAGAACCTGCTCTCGTGTCTGAGAAGCCCGTTCACACAAGGGGGTAAAGTGCAACCCCTCTGGGAGGAGCAGTTTCTTGGTAACACATTGGCAGCATCCACCTGTGGGGGACACTTTGCGGGGTCTCTGAAACCCCAGCCTAGGAGTAGCCTCTGCTCCATGTCCACTTGAGGCTGCTGCAGCCAGGATACCATCCCAGAGATAGTAGGGGGATGCTGAGGAAGGACCCTGGTCTTGTCTGTTCTCTACCCACCAACACCAGGATGGCCAACGCGCCAGCAGGGTGCTCAACGGCCACCCCAGAGCCAGTGATGGAGACCTCAGGCTGCAGAGTAAAATCCACTGAGGGCCCAGCTGGGATGACCAGACAGCTTGTGGCTGCCCAGACCGAGGCCTCCAGGTCTTCTCTCAACTTTGACTGTGTCCAACTCTGGCTGTATTAGAGAATAGAATAACATAGTACTACACAGCTCAGACTTTGGAGTTAAGCAGACCTGGGTTCAAGTTCCATCTTTGCCACTTATAAGCTGTTATGTGCCCCCTTGAGCCTTAATTTTCTCATCTGTAAAATGGAATATTGCTTCCTCCCTCATAGGGTCATTGTGAGAATTAAATGCAAGAAAGAGAGTAAAGTGCCTGGCATGGTTAAATATGTGGTAGGTGTCCAGTCGAGAGTGTCATTATCACTAGGTTGTGACTTGTGATGGTGAGAGCACAGACCTGAACCAAAGAGCTGGGTTCTAGTTCTTGGTTTCTCAGTAAACTTGGGCAAAGAACTTAACTTCTGTGTCTCAGTTTTCTCTTCTTTAAAATGGGAATACTACTAGTGCTACCTCAAAGAAGTGTTCTAAAGATTAACTAGATTAATATGTACAAAATTCTTAGGACAGTGTCTAGCATGAGAAGTGCTACATAAGTGTTCATTGGTGTTTTTTTCTATTTTTGTATCTTCAGGGGTCACAGTGCCTAGTTAGTATCAAGCCTTTAATAAATATTTGTTGAACAAAAGAATGAAAGACCCTAGGCATCATGCTTCCCAATCCCCACATTTTATAGATTAAAAACCATAAGGCCCAAAGTGATTTGACTAAGGTTAGTGGCAGGAAAATGGCCAGATTCCAAATCTCTGGACTCCCAGGCCATTGCCCTCCCCACACTCACCCTGAAGGGTATCTCATTCTTGACCTTGGATGACTTTGCCAAGAAAGCCTCCAGTCCCCTTTCCCCACTGCCACTGATCTGGCCAGAATCTGTCCTCTGTTTTCTATAGGAGGCCAGGCTGTATGGAGGGGTTGGGAGAACACTGAACCAGGAGAGCGGTCTGGTTTCTGAACGTGTCTCCGGATAACAACACTGCAGGACAGATAAACTCTGCTCTCCTTCTAGCACCACACATAGTAAGTTCATGGGTCCACCTTCCCTGTAGTCCCCAGACAGCTGGATTGTTGGGGAGGAGCAGAGGCAGCTATCCTGGAGGGTGCCATGGGCCACGGCCATGCAGCCGCTTGACCACCTTGTATTGTCTTCATCTTATCCTAGATGATTTCGGTCTCATTGAAAATAATGCTTCTGTATATTTTAATGTAGTTTTGCATTTTCACATGCGTGTCATATTTTATTTCTATCGCAGGGAAAGGAAGTTAGTCCTTCGAGGATGTATGATATGTCGAGAACCAATCTCCCAGCTCCAGGGTTCGTATACTTTTTAGCACACCCTACACCTCTTCAAAAGGGGATGTCCCCTTTGAAATTTGGGGAGCCAAGGCCAAGAAGTATTTCTTTAATAAAAAGACTTTCAGAATGTCATGCCACCATTAGAATAGATCTGTATGTATTGTCATCGAGAGATGCCCATTGTTCAGTGAAAACAGCAGGTTACAGAATATGAGTAATATAGTTGCATTTAAAACATGTGTGTTCCAGGGCATCTGGGTGGCTCAGTGGGTTACACATCCTACTCTTGATCTTAGCGCAGATCTTGATCTCAGGGTCGTGAGTTCAAGCCTCGAGTTAGGCCCCGTGATGGGTGTGAAGCCTATTTAAAACATACACACACACACACACACACACACACACACTAAAATTGTGTTAAAACATATGTGTGTATAAGAGCCTAAGAGAATATTTAACAAATGACTAATGATGATTATTTCTGGGAACATGAGAGAATGGGAAAACTTTTGCTTTGACCTTGGTTCATACTTAGGTATTGCTTGCCTTTTTTTTTTTTTTTTGGACAGGGAACATGAATTACTTTATAATCAACAAAAATGATGAAGATGCATTTCTAGAGAGAACACTAGATGTTCACACCCTAAATGCCCAGGAAGGCCTAAAAAAATAAGGTTGCTTTTCATAATGGCTTGGTAAGCTTTGGTGTATCATCATGTCTAGTTGAGTCACAGTTGAGTCCCCCAGACGAAGGCTGGAGAGAAAAGAAAGGTACTAGGGATGGATGGGGGTGGACAGGCTTCTGTTTTGGAAGTAGATGTGAATGCGGAGGGAGCAGAGCTGGGCACCACACAGAGAAGCCCTCCCTGACAGCATGAGAAGTGCCCTGCAAATGCTCATGCCCACAAAAGCTCCCCAGGCATGCCTGGGCACATCCACCTCTTCCAACTCCTTCTCTTTGGGCCGAAAGAGGGATAGGGCGCCTGGGTGGCTCAGTTGGTTAAGCATCCAACTTCGGCTCAGGTCATGATCTCACAATTCGTGGGTTCGAGCCCCACATCGGGCTCTGTGCTGACAGCTCAGAGCCTGGAGCCTGGTTCTGATTCTGTGTCTCCCTCTCTCTCTGCCCCTACCCCGCTCACGATCTGTCTCCCTCTGTCTCAAAAATAAATACAATGTTAAAAATTAAAAAAAAAAAAGAAAGAAAGAAGGAAGGGGCACGGCTGGTATTAGGGGAAGAGAAGATGGATACGGTCCAGGAACAGGAGTCAAGTGATGGGATGCATGAAGTGCTGGAGCCTGGAGGCCTATGAGCAACCCTCCTGGAGGACAGTTTGGCACTTTTTAACTATATGCAAATCCGTCATACCCCAGGTTGTATGAACTATTTCTGTCTCCTTGTTAATGACAATTTATTTAAAAAAGAAAAAATGTCTATGGAAAGAAAAACATCATACCCTTTGACCTAGCACTTTGGCTTCTAACAGCTTGTCCTACAGAAATAGTCAGAAAAGTGTACAAACACATATACATTCAAGGATGTTGACTAAAGCAAAATAACAGGTTATACACACATCACATCTTAAGTTCTAGGAACTTCACATATAGTGATTCATTTAATCCTTGCAATAATTTTAGGATTATTAGGTAGGTGCTATTATTATTCTTCCCTTTTTTGACGTGAGGAAACTGAGGCACAGAGAAGTTAAAGCACTTGTCCAACATCACAGAGCTATTAAGTGCTAGAGCTGGAATTTGAGCCTAAGCGGCCAGGTTTCAGGTGTGCACCCATAATCACAGTGCTGTACAGCCTTTGACTGTTGGCACTTTTTTTTAATAAAAAAAAAAGCTCTGGAAATCAACTAAGTGTCCTCTAATAGTGAATTGTTTAGATTGCAGTTCATTCATACAATGGAATATTATGCGACTATGAAAAGGAATGAGGTCAATTTATGGGTGGTGAGACGGAAGAATTCCAAGAAACACATCTAAGTGAAATGAAGTGCACAGTGGTATGTATGTATAATCTAATCTGTATAATAAAAAAAGATGACTTGAATATATTTGCACAGAATTTTCTGGACATACCCACAAAGAAGTGTGACTGTGGTTACCTTTGAGAAGTAGAAGGAAGGAAGATGCAAGTAGGGGAGTTTTAGGTTTCAGCGTCTGCCTTTCTGCACCATTCGAATTTTTTTTTCTCTGAACAGATATTACTTTTGTGATAAAAAAAAATGAAGACCACTTCACATCCACAAGAACGGCTACCATAACAAATAATAACAAGAGTTGAAGAAGATATGGAGAAATTATAACACTGATGTGCTGATAGTGGGAACATAAAATTGTGCAACCACTGTTGAAAACAGCATGGCAGGGGTGCCTGGGTGGCTCAGTCAGTTAAGCATCCGACTTCAGCTCAGATCATGATCTCACGGTTTGTGGGTTCAAGCCCCACATCGGTCTCTGTGCAGATAGCTCAGAGCCTGAAGCCTGCTTCGGATTCTGTGTCTCCCTTGCTCTCTGCCCCTCCTGCACTCACACTCTGTCTCTCTCTCTGCCCCTCCCCTGTTCGCACCCTGTGTCTTTCTCTCTCAAAAATAAATAAACATTAAAAAAAAAGAAAGAAAACAGCATGGCCGTTCCTCAAAAAATTAAAAATAGAATTACCATATAGTCCATCAATTCCATATATGCCCAAAAGGATTAAAAGCAAGATGTCTAAGAAATGCTTGTATGCCTACATTCGTAGCAGCATTAGTCACATAGTCAAAAGGTGGAAGCAACCCAAGTGTCCACAGACAGACGAATGGATAAACTCAAGGTGATATATACACACAGTAAAATATTATTTGGTCTTAAAAAGTGAGGGAAATTTTACACATGCTACAACATGGATGAACCTTGAGAACATTATCTAAGCAAAATAAGCCAGTCACCAAAAAAAAAAAAAAAAATACAATCTGATTCCACTGATATTTGGTACCCAGAACAGTATAATTCCTAGAGACAGAAAGTAGAATGGTGGTTGCCAAGGGCTGGGAGAGGAGAGAGAAATGGGGTGTTGTTTAATGAACATAAAGTTTCAGCTTTGCAAGATGAAAGAGTTCTGGAGATGTGGTGTACAACAATGAGAATATAGTTGACACTACTGGACTGTACACTTAGAAGTGGATGAGATGGTGAATTTTATGGTACGTGTATTTTGCCACAATTAAAACACTAGTGGGGGGAGTGGCGCCCGGGTGGCTCAGTCAATTAAACATCCAACTCTTGGTTTAGGCTCAGGTCATGATCTCACAGTTTGTGGGATGGAGCCCCACATCAGACTCTCTACTGACGGTGCAGAGCCTGCCTGAGATTCTTTCTCTCCCCTTCTCTCTCTGTCCCTCTCCCATTTGTACTTTCTTTCTCTCTCAAAATAAATAAATACACTCCAAAAAAATAGGGATTTGTTTTTGTTTGGTAGAGAAACAAAACTGCTATTTCCTAAGTGCTTAATTGCACCCGCTGGGGCTCTCTCACTTTCTCTCACCCACTCTTCAGAAAACACTACAGAAAGATTCAGAAACAGAGAGTCCAAATTTCAGTTAAAGAAGCAACCATTCCTGTTTGCAGAGCACTTTAGAGTTCACTGCGCTTTCCTCATTTGCAATCCTGTGAGAAGGGCAAGGTGGGTTTTCTGTCCTTCCAGTTCTGTGGATGGGGAAACTGAGGAGAGACTTGTTCCATGCCCCTGGTCCTCTGGCTTTGAATTCACAAGGGCCAGCCTCCAAAAACCCTGGGAAGTATAGACAAAGGAGCAGAGAAGGGCTGGAGGCCCTGACGGGTGTGTGGCCCCAGGCACTGCAGGGTAGAAGCAGGATTCCTAGATGGTAGTAATGGTTCCCATCCTTTGAATTGTACAGACCAGCGAAATCCCCACCTCTTAGACCTTGACATACTGAGGTATCAAAATTTATATTTGCCGAATAATGTTAGGAATGAAAACACCATTTTAATACCAAAAGAATAGTCATTTAAATGGAATAAATTTAGTTTTCTGAAAAAATTACTGTATTTTCCTATCTTTTCACAGTTCATGCAGCCTGGAGAAAAGAATGGCATCCGCCAGCATTTGAGGACTTCTAATCAATGCTAATTGTGAAATTATTCACAGTATTTGTTATTGACAAAGATTAGAGCAACATGTGTGAATGAATTTTAAATGATTTTGAGCAGATTCAATGTTATCACGTGTGATAGGCAAAATAATACCACCCCCCACCCCAACACACACCAAGATGTTCACATTGGAATTCCCAGAACCTGGGGACATGTTCTGTTACATGCCAAGGGGGGGACTAAGGTTGCAAATGGAATTAAGGTTGCTAATCACCTGATCTTAAAATAGAGAGGCTACCTTGCATTATCGGAGTGTGTCCAGTATTATAACAAGGAGGCTTAAATGAGGAAGAGGGAGGTAGAAGAGTTAGAATCTGAGAGATTGCATTGTGGGAAAGACTCAACTGACCTTTGCTGGCTTTGAAGATGGAAGGTGGCACAAGCCAAGGAATGGGGCAGCCTGTAAAAGACAGGGAACGTTTCTTCTATAGAGCACCTAGAAGGAACACGGCCCTGCCGATACCCTGTTTTTTATCCACTGACACCCATTTCAGACTTCTACCTGCAAGAACTGTAAGATAATAAATGTGTGTCGTTTTAAGCCACTTAGTTGGTGATAGTTTGTTATAGCAGCCATAGAAAATGAAAACAGATTTCATGCAGTCTGGAGAAAAGTGTGGCACCCACCTGCATTAGAAAACTTCTGATCCATATTAGTTATAGGTTTGTTCTCAATTTGTTACTCATAATGGCTAAAACAATAGGTGTGGGTGGGTTTTAAGCAATTTTGAGCCATTTCAAGGTTACACCTACAGAAACATTACTTTCTTTTCTTTAAACTGATACAATCTTTATTTTATTTATTAAGTTTTTTTATTTTAATTCCAGGATAGTTAACATACAGTGTTATATTAGTGTCAGGTGTATAGCGATTCAACTTAGAGAATAGAAATGTTGCTTTCTTTTTTTTTTATTATTTATTTTGAGGCGGGGAGGGGCAGAGAGAGAGGGAGAGAGAGAATCCTAGGCAGGCTCCACACTGTCAGCACAGAACCCGATGTGGGGCTCGATTCCGTGAACCAGGAGATTATGACCTGAGCTGAAACCAGGAGTCAGACATTCAATGGACTGAGCCACCCAGTCACCCCGAAATGTTATTTTCTAAATCACTTCCCTGAGTGGGAGGGGAAGAGGGTGGGGTTACAGTTGGGGCTGAAATCATGCATTAGCCACAGCCGCCTTGCTTTTCTTTTTAATTGAGCACTTACTTTCTGCTGAGCACTGTCCTCATTGTTTTATTGTACACAATCACATTTACCCACCCACCCCTACAAGCCTTCAAGGTAAATATTATTAATATTGCTGATGTGTAAACTGAGGAGGTTAAGTCATTTGCTCAACGTCATGCAGCTGGTGAGAGATGGAGCCAGGTTCTGGATTTGTCATTTATATGACACTGGTTGTACTCATGTTGTGCGTTGGGCATCCTCATGCCATTGGTCAGGTGCACTGTCATACCTGGAGAAGGTTGAGGACTTTGGGTAATATGATGGCTCTTAAGCTACACTGCTGTACTCACTGAGCCACCATACCCTGCCAAGTCTTCTCCCAATTTACAAAACCAAGATAAAAGTATTAATCATTTCAGTGGAAAGACATTTCTCAATTTAACTGTTTTGTGATACATTTTTTTAACGTTTATTTATTTTTGAGAGACAGAGAGACAGAGCATGAGGAGGGGAGGGGCAGAGGGAGAGGGAGACACAGAATCAGAAACAGGTTCCAGGCTCTGAGCTATCAGCACAGAACCTGACACTGGCCTGAACCCACGGACCGAGAGATCATGACCTGAGCCGAAGTCGGCTGCTTAACCGACTGAGCCACCCAGGCGCCCCTGTGATACATTTTTCTTAAACTTTTGTTCCATGGCTACTATTGATGGAGTGTCTACAACATGCCAAGCACTGGCTGAAATAAAATGTATCATTTTTTGTCATTCAGTACTGACACCGGTATTATGAATCTCTTCTACACACGAGAAAACTGAGACACAGAGACGTGAAGTAATTAGTTCAAAGGCAAACAGCTAACAAATGGCAGAATACAGTCAGGGCTATCTATGACTCTATAGCCAGACGTAGTCCCAAATTGTATATTTAATCCTCTAAATTTAAAACACTGATGATTCATGGTTTTCCGCAAAAATCCTCATGACTCTTAGGTGCATGGTGCCAACAGGAAGATTTGGGATTTGCTCTCTTGGTCACCTGCTGTCCCCCACAAGCAAATGGTTTAACAGGCTTGAGGTCACCACTCTCCTCCCAGGCCCCTGGCGCCTATTATCTTGATGCTTCAGAGATTTAAAACAAATCAGGGACTGGCTAACAAAACATTCTAAAGCAGGTGAGTCACGGCTAAGTCTTGCCCACACGATGAAGCCAAGTGCAAAGTCTGAAGGGATTCGAAAGCATTTCCCAGTCTCTTCTGCCTTCCTCAGCCTGAAAACTGGCTGTGCTCCCCAGATGCGTGCGTAGTGGCAAAGTCACGGCTATCCCAGCACAGTAATGGAATGGATTCTGGGAGCCAGAGAATGGAGGCACTCAGAGAAGCTTTTGTGTCTCCAAGATTCCGACCCCTTTGATGAGACAGATGTTTGAGCCGGGCCCTCTTTTAGAGGGAAAATTAAACCTCATTAAACAGCAGGACAACTTCCTCAGTGGCAATGGCCAGCCCACATGCTGGTCTTCCCTGGCAGCAGACGGGCTGGGAAAGAGGTGGTCTCCTGTCATCAAGCCCCACGCCCCCCGGAGACTCCAGAGCTGGTGTCTGTGACACGTGGTCACCTTGGAGGCTTTGATTTATGGTTGACTTTCGGAAAGGCCAGCCTCTGACCTTGGCAGCCTGTCGCCTTGCCATCTTTTCTCAGGGTTGGGAGAACCTTCTGTCAGGATCAATGAGCATCCCAAGTCTGACCCCAAAACGGAGCTTCTGAGAGACCCTTCTGGTTCAAATGAAGCAGGAAGGCTTAAAACAGGCTTTTCCTGATTCATCAGCATTTTAAAACTGCTCTGCAGACAATCGTGGGGAAATCCAGGGCTAAAATCCTCCCATGGGTTGAACCCCAGTGCAAAATCTGAAGAGAGCATCTCCCCCAAACCCATCTGGCTTTTCTAGGTTTATGCTAAAGTGTCAACTGCACAGCCTCCTGGCCAGGTTGCTTTACAAAACCAAAAACGTGGGAGTTCCCCAAGGATGACTTTCTCAAACTCTGCCACGGAGTCTATACACAAAGTTTAGGGTGTTGGTCTGGGTGGGGTCAATTATTTTCATCAAAATTACGGACTTACCATCATCCTCCTTGAACTGGAAATGTCTACGTGGAATATATCCATGAACAAGGAGTTAGAAATGGGTCTCATGGGTGCTTATAAGAAGGAAGAAGTATGTAGAAACTTCAGTTAATTGAGTAATATTAGCTAATACAGATTAAGTGCTTATCATGGGATTGGCATGTGCTAAACATTTTACATGCATTGACTTTTCAATTCTTTCAAAGGAAACAGAGGTACAGAGATGTTAACTAAGTTGCCCAAGACTACACAGCTATTCAGTGACAAAACTGAGGTTTGAACCCAGGCAGTCTGGCTCCAGAGTTCATATCCTGATCATATTTTCTTGCCTTTAAAAACTGCCTAAGATGGGTGCCTGGGTGGCTCAGTCGATTAAGCGTCCAACTTCGGCTCAGGTCATGATCTCACGGTTCGTGGGTTTGAGCCCCACATCGGTCTCTGTGCTGACAGCTCAGGGCCTGGAGCCTGCTTCTGATTCTGTGTCTCCCTCTCTCTCTGCCCCTCCCCCACTCATGCTCTGTCTCTCTCTGTCTCAAAAATAAACTATAAAAAAAAACTGCCTAAGAATAAGTGAAGGAAAGAGTTGCTCCTCAAAAGACAAAATCCTACTCAGGGTTCAAATTGGCCGCATATATATATATGCCGTATAAATACACACATGCCTATACATCATTAACTGAGACGCATGTAGCTCTGAAAAGCCCTGTTCCCATGTCCTGGGAGACGAGTGACAGGGCTTACCTCCCCAACTTTGGGGCAGGCCCTGAAGCTGGGGAGACCTCGCCTCAGCCAGAGGCCTCAACCGGGCAGGCAGCTGCCGGGAGGTGGCGCTGTGTCACTTTCCTACTCTGGAGCTTTTGTTTCCTGAGGGCTGCAAGCTGGAGGTGGGGAGGGAGGCTGCCTTGAGCAGAGCCTGTCGCCAGTTTCCCTGATTTGAATCTCACTCTCTTCTGTCACTTCCTTCAAATGAGCTTGGAGATGTTCGTCAGATGACAGTCTTGAAAACGAGCCAAAGCTGTTCTCTTAATCCCATCTCAGGTTGGATTTGAAAAGGGTGTTTCCAAAGGAGCAGATTTCATCTGTCAGAGTTACACTCAAGCTGACCTCTTGGCACTGAGAAGGAGAGAGGAAAAACACCAACACTCAACTACTTTGGAAGTAGCTTTGAGAGGGTTGTGAAGAAGACTCTGGTGCTCGCTGGGCCATGGGCTCAGGCCCTGTTCACAAAGACATACATGGACGGCCCATCCTCAGGGCAATCTCAGGTCTAGATGAATGCACCCCAGGGGATCTTACCTCCCCAGGCCTCCCTGGACTCGCCTGACACTGGTCCAGGGTGGCCCACCTCCTGCCATTCTCTTTCCAGGGAGCTGAGTAGTAGAGAGCCCAAGACCCTACTGACGTGTGCAGATCAAATGAGCCATGTGTCAAAGGAACAATCACACAGCATGGTGATGCTCAGGGCAGGGAGGGGCCTCTGATAATTGAGTTGTCTATCTCCCTGTGTTCCAGATGAGGAAGCTGAAGCCCAGAAAGAAGAAGTAAACCACAAACTTGAAACGTGGAAAACTGCAGCTAGTTCTCAGCATGCCCCGGCCAGCATGATTGCCACTGCCTAGGACAGAGTGTTAATCCTGCGGCATAGTAGGGGGGTTAGAATTTAGGACTCAAACCCGAGCTTGGATCCTAGCTCTTTGAGGTACTATCTGTGAGGTACAATCTGTGTTACTAAACATTCCTGAGTCTCCATTTGATTTGAGAAATGGGGGCAATAATAGCATCTACATCATGAGGCTGCAGTAAAGAGTAAATGAGATAACATACACATAGAAAGAGATAGGTGTCTTCATTCCTTTTTTTTTTTTTTTTCTTCTTTAAACCCCAACCCAAGAAGCTGGTTTTGGATTGAGTGAGCACACAGGCACCATGAGATCAAACTATACTCCATATTCTGCCTTCAAACCTCAAAGCTACTTTAATTGTAACTTATTAAAAAAGACAATTGTCTTTTATGTCCATTTAGATATGGAAATGAAGCCAGCGTTACGCATAAGCAGGTATCCACATAATATGCCAGGGGATCTAGGAAGGTTCTCCATTCCTATATCTTTTTCTTATCTTTCTAAAACTCACCCTTTGGCAGCCACATGTCCTAAATGCTCTTAGTAATTGCTCTGATTTGGGTGCATATACTTCTTTTGTATAAAATCAAATACTCCCATGAGTGTCATGGTGACATCAGTCACTAACACATTAGTATGAATTTTTTCAATCAGATTGCCTTCTTGCTAATGATATTAAGGAACTAGACATTCTGATGGGGATTGGGGAAAGGCTGGAAAATAAGGGGTGTGACCCAAGAAGAAGCTTGAGCAGCAAGAGAGAGCATGAGAACTGTGGGGATGGAGAAGGAGCACAATTAAGAAATTAACTTTACCCACTTAGAAAGTTTAGTGCAGCAGGTGTCTATGTAGGTGAGGTGACTCAGGAGTACCAAAAGGCTCAATGGCCTCCAAAACAGCATTTGTAAGGGCCTGTGGAAATGCCCAGCACTTGAACCCAACTCTGAGAATTTCCTAAGAAGCCATGAATTTAAACTCTTCTTGACTCGGGTAAGGCATGTTCCTGGTGGCTGATTTGGAAGGAGACTTTCATTGAAGCCACAGTTTGTTACTCTATATCAGGCTAGAAAGATGAATAAGACCCTCAAGAAGATCTCAGGCTGGACTAGAAGATAAATCACCTACACACGTCAGTGGTACTCTTCACATGGAAACTTCTCCCCATAGTCTAAAAGACCTTTTGTGACCTGGCCCCACCTACTCCTCTGGCCTCACCTCACATCCTTTCCACCTCTATGCTCCAGCTACATGGGCCCCTTCCTGCCCCTGTCCCCCAACATCTTTAGCTCACTCCCATTTTGGAACTTTGCAATGGCAGTTCTCTCTGCCCAGTACGCTCTTCTCCCTCGTCCTCACGGGGTGGGCCCCTTCTCACCATTCAGCCTCAGCTCAAAGCTCACCTTCCCAGAGAGCCTGTCCTGACCCCCAAATCCACTCCCTTCTCCTCTATTATACCTCTTCTCATGAAATGTAAGCTCCATGAGAGCCAGCTGCATTCCAGCAAACTGCTATCTCTCCCCCTTTGCTGTTGTTTTCCTTTACTTAAAGTGTGCTCAAATTCCCAAGCTCCAGCTATAATTCAAGTGGAAAATATGTTGTTTGCCCTCACGCCTGACATTCTTTCCAGCTGCCATTTCTTTTTCTTTCTTCCATTTCCAGAATCCCTCCAAGGGCCCCCTTCACCGGCTTCAACTCCTACCTCACCTCCCATTTCCACCTCAGCAGCCTACGTTGGGGCTTCTGCCTTCACCCCTTAGCTGACAAGATTCTCATGAGTAGGGCTGTCTCCAATAGCCACACAGGTGATGCACAAAGGGGCACTATTCCCGCAGACAAGGGTGTGAATGGCTCCCCCTGGAGGTGTGCAGCTTGCACTGTCCCCCCTGGCTGCCTTGCTCAGAAGCCACCTTAATCACCAACCATTTCCTTTTCTGAGGCTTCCATTTCCTTGATCTCTTGGTGACCCAACACTGTTGATTCTCTCCTCCCTGGCTTGATGAGGTGCTATCTGCTCCCAGTTTCCTACTTCAAATTCTCCCTCCTGGCCTCCTTTTCTAATTTTTCTTGCTGTACCTCTCAGTAACTGTGGGCATTCTCTCAGCCTCTCTTTGTCTCTACATGGCCTCCCTCAGAGATCTCTGCTCCAGCTCCCATGGTATCAGTTGTTATTTCTACACAAATGACTTTCCTTTCCCTACCTCACAGTGCTGGCTGGACACCTCCATTTGACAATGGCAACCCTAAAACCCAACTCTACCTAACACCCAACATTCCCAGGTACTACCTGGACCAGTATTGAGGCCATGCAGGAATGTACCAAGAAACATGGCACTGGGTGCAATCCTGGCATTCTTTACCTGACAGAATCCTTCACAGCACCTCCATAACTTGCCCCAGGCCCACCTCATGAATAAATAGTTCCTCACACTGAAGAACAGGTTGGTGAAAAGGTGAGGAAAAACACCCAGCTGAAACTGTCTCTGCTTGGAAAAAGAGCCTGATTCCAGGGACTTCTCGGGTCACTGAGAGTATTTACCAAGGAGGGAATCTGTCCATATAGAGATTGGAAGGAGCCAGCTCTGACAGGTACAGAATAAAGATTTGGCAGGGGCAGTGAACATTTCAGAGAAGAATGGGGGGAAACCCTGACAGCAGCCTGACCTGGTAGTCAGAGCCTTCTATTTACACTTGACTTCCAGTGTGGGTGTATGACGGGAATCAGCACAAGAGAAAGAAGGGAAAGAAAGGGGTAGTTGCCTTGCACTGGCCCCCACCTGTCAAGCTGTGGAGAAACGATGCTGGAGCCTGGAGATGGATCCAGGCACTGCTGCTCCTACCCTGGCTGAGGGCTGTCCAGGTCCAACAGACACATGTGATCCTTAATCTGCAGATCGGTTGCCTTGTATGGAAGTGGGTATATTGTCCCCAGAGACAGTTAGACAGTCTCAGCTGCCTTGGAAGGACTTATTTCAGTGGCCCTCATGGAAGTCCAACCTAGAGTCTGTTGCACCTTTTCTGCATTTACAGGTCTGCAGCGGAGTAAAAGGAAAACTTGGTTGCATTTTGTTTACTTTTGTGTTTGGGGACCTGTCTGGTTTTCATTTGATCCTCTCCAGAGCTGGCACAGTTTCCCAGGAGAGTTGGTCTTTTATTTCAAAGTCCTCTTTAGACTCCAAAGATTCAAGTGTTGTTGTACGGGGGTAGGTCAGGAAATGCCCTACTGTCTGGGGACAGATGTCCAGTTCTGACAGAGCTGCATTTTCCATAATGGCTGGACAGAACTCCTCACTGGCCAGCTTGAAACTGGGAATCCCAGTGAGGGGGAGGAGGATTTACTGGGGCAGAGGCATGCTCCATTCAAAGGACAGTCAGGTACTTAACACAGTGCTACTCAGGGTAAGGCCCATGGACATGATAAGTACAAAAACCGGGGATACCTAATGAGAGATTTTTACAACAATGGGACATTACATGACCATGAACTCATCCAAGTCATGGGGAATATGCATGAGCCATGAATTTATCTCATTGAACAGGGTTTATCTAAACTGGGTGTTGACATAATTGCATGGTAAGTTGCACATGGGGCCAATAGGATTGTGTCTTATTTGGAAATTTAAAAATCTAATGCATCGCCACAGACAGTTCAAGAAGCACTCTCTGAGAAGTACTGCCATATGTAACATGTCCACCTTTGTTCAATCCAATGTTTCTCAAATGTATTTAGCTATCAACTCCTTTTGGGGTGGGAAAGGGGGCGTTGCTAGCGTACCAAGGACCTGCTGTTCCTCCAAACGCACTTTGGAGAAGACACTCTAGTTAGGATGAGCAAGGAGAGAATCCTCTGGTCCAGAATCTACAAACATTTTCTAGCCACAGGTCCCATTTGGCTAGATGAGTCAGGGCCTCAGGTAACTACTCTGTTTGGATTAACTGGAATAATTTAATGACTGCTCCTGATCACTTGATGTCTTAGAAGATCCTTCCTCCTGCTCCCAGGGGCCCAACTCCCACCCAGGGTGGGGCAGCAGCCACCACCAGCCCATTATCTCAAGCCTCTGGTTTTAATTAAATTACAAAATGGCACATCTGAGGTAACAACAGCACAACAAGGCCAGGTAAGTTGGTCACTGAGGGAGAGGTATTAACTCCTTCATGCCACAAGGGGCCCACTTACTGCCACCTGGAGCTGGACCAGGGCACCTGGGATCCAAGTCAGGTAACTTCTAATTCTTGCCTCTCAGTCCCCTGTATGTTATAAACAAAGACCTACATATTATCATCTTAAGTTTTACTAGTGATATTAACTACTTTGAGTGCCAAGATGTACAGAAACTTTATTTTTTCTTTCCTTGTAGTAAATAGAATGCTGATAAACGTTTCACAGCCAGCTCTCTCTAAAGGGTGAGAAAGCCCTATTTTATAGTGTTTGCCGATTTCTGTGGTGTAAATACTCCCATCATGGTCTAGTTCAAGCTGCCATGCCTAGTTCAACCTCACTGACTACGGAGTTGGGAAATAATACACATAATCATCTCTCAGGAACCAGTGCTAGCCAAGTAAGCACAGGCAAAATGTTGCTTTAAAGCCTGACTCTTCATTATATTATAGCCTAATTTTTTGAACCATAGAATGTCTATGCAGGAAAATATCTCAATGATCTAATCTAGTCTAAATGTCTGCATTTAGCAGATGAGGCAACAAGCCCAGAGAAGTGCAGTGACTTGCCCAAGGAACTCAGTAGGTTAATAGCAGATGAGATTCATCCAGATCTTCTGGCTCTTTCATTCATACTATGCCTCTCTTTAAACATATGGTCTTGTCTGATTCTCAAAATAGCCAAGCAAGAATTCTTGTATCCAATTCATAGAAAGGGAAACTGATGAAAGGGTAGTTTTTAGCTGAGTAGCTACATCCTCAGCAAAAAGTTGAAAGTTTTCCTGAAAAAGAAAGAGGAGAAGGCATATTGAGAAATAATCAGCAGTCTCAGCTATCACGTCTGAGGAACTGGAGCTAGAGGAAGGGGTGAGAATGGGAAGGAAGAAAAAACAAAGATAAGCAATATAAAGTCAGCCATACAACCTGGGGGAAAGTCAAGTGTAAGGAGAAAAATTGCAATCAGCCTGTGTTCCCTTCAAAGTCAAATACCTATAGCACTCTAAAATGTCTGCATAGTCTAGAAAGTTTCTGGAGATAACTTTAAAAATTTTATTTTGAATTCATAGGGTTTTATTATGGCTGTATGTAGGCCCATGGTTTCTGATATGTGACACCACCTTCTAGCTGTGTCACTCAGGACTGTAAATGGCAGTGCCTCAGGCAAAGGGCTCAGGGCTTTAACTTCAGTTTTGTAGACTAAGTTGAAATTTAATTTTTATACTATTGCCCCTTTCTCTTCTGGGGAGAAGCATTTGGCTCTGCATTTTCTGCCTAACTTCACCCTAACCCCTGCCTCTAGCCACCTTCAGAAAGGCCATGACTTGGGCACTGATAAAAGGCCCAGAGAAACAGAAACCAGAATAAGAGGACACAAGACTTTCTTGAGTCTCAGCAATGATCTTCTGTGTTACCCAACTAAAGTGACTACACCTTTCAAGGCATCCAACTTCCTGCTTGAATAATGAGAATCTCTATACCTGCCTCCACCTAGGCTAACGCATAAGAACTCAGGTGAGAGTTTCCAGATGTCCTTCAGTGGAAGAATGAAAAAAGATTTGGCATCTCTGAGAGAGGTTTTGGGGGTTGATAATTGCTTAATCCTTTTGAATGCCTTTGAAGGCTCAAAATCTGGAAAACCTCTCCTTTTTCTGCTTTTGATTCTCTTGGATTTTACCTATGGACCCAGAGCTCGTGGGTCTGCTGCAAGGCAGGCTGTCTGCAAGGCTGAGGTGGTCCCCAAAGGAAATAGAATCTGAATGTATGGAAAACCATGTGTGCCAAACCACAGGCATTATGAGACCTCCTGCAGATATTTGTGTCCATATCTTCTCTCCCTTGCTGTGATCCTGGAGAGAACCATGTCTGAACCATCTCTGTATTCCCTGGATCCCTTAGCACAGTGCCTGCCACATGGGAGGGGGCTGATACTTTTGGATAGATCAGTGGCTGCTTTAACTCTGCCCTGAGGTCTGATCTTACCTTGTAAATTCCTTGACTATGTTTCCTCTGTGTTCCTGGAAAACAATGACAGTTAAAAAATCCACTCCCCCGCACCCCGCCTTTTGTGATCCAAGAAATGGCTCACTGCAAAGAACTATCCTGCCCCATGTGACTTCGATAGGATTCACAGATGACCCCCTTGTTAACCTGCAACAACATCAGACTTCGAACCCCCACATCCATGCTTTGTCTCATACATGATTAGCTGAACTGTGTGTCCCCACTGACCAATCTGGGCAAAATGCCTGCCAACTTGACTTGGCCATATTTAATCAGGCTTCTCTTCTTCCTCCAGGTCCTTGAACTTTGGCCCACGCTCAAGCATTTGAACATGGAACAACTCTTCCCTAATTTAAGGATCTGCCAGAGAATCAGCTGACCTCAGGGGAAAACTTTCCCTGAACTGTTCCATAACACAACTCTCTCACCCCATTCCCCTGCACTGTGTTGTTTCTAGCTTTATTTATTTCTTCCTATAAAAGCAAATTCCTTTCTACCTGAGTATGGGGACACTTACTAACCCCATGGTCAGAGCAACCTCTGTATTGCAGTATTTGGCCTACCTTGTTGCAATAGTCTCTTCAGTAATGTCTCTCCCTACCTAACTCCAGATTTGTTTTTCTTTGACATCCTCATCACCGTCTGTTTCAGTGCCCTGGACACTGATCTTTTTTTTTTTTAATATAGTTTATTGTCAAGTTGGTTTCCATATAACACCCAGTGCTCATTCCAACAAGTGCCCTCCTCCATGCTCATCACCCATTGTCCCCTCCCCCCCACCTCCCATCAACCCTCAGTTTGTTCTCAGCATTTAAAAGTCTCTTGTGGTTTGCCTCCCTCCCTCTCCTTAACTATTTTTTCCCCTTCCCCTCCCCTATGGTCCTCTGTTAAGTTTCTCCTGTTCCACATATGAGTGAAAACATATGGTATCTGTCTTTCTCTGCCTGACTTATTTCACTTAGCATGACACCCTCCAGTTCCATTCATGTTGCCACAAAAGGCCAGATTTCATTCTTTCTCATGGCCATGTAGTATTCCATTGTATATATAAACCACATCCTCTTGATCCATTCGTCAGTTAATGGACATTTAGTCTCTTTCCATGATTTGGCTATTGTTGAAAGTGCTGCTATGAACATTGGGGTACATGTGCCCCTATGCATCAGCACTCCTGTATCCCTTGGGTAAATCCCCAGCGGTGGGCACTCTGATCTTGACCTTGGCCTTGCAGCTCTCTCCCCACTCTCAATCTCTGCCCCCCTCCACAACAATGTTATTATTCAGGACTTGTCACAGCATGTATTTTCTTCTCCACAATTTCAAAAGTCGGAATGCTTTCTGACAATGCTTAACAGACGACTCAATTCAGAACACTCAACAAACAATACCTTAAACAATAAAGAAATTTCATCATCTCACCAAAAAAGGATTTCTGAGGTAAGTGACCCTATCACTAATGATGTCACTAAGAACCCATGTTCCATCCATCTGCCCACTCTGCCATCCTTAGAACATACATATTTGGTTGCTCATAATCACGAAAACAATCAAGATATCCCATCATCACATGACATTGTCCAAAGCATGAAGGAACTGAAGGGGGACTTTTCCTTGATGGTCACTCTCTTTATCATGGAGGAAATCTTATTCACAAGCCCCTTGGGAGATCTCTCCTTCCATCTCATTAACCAGAGCTGCTCACATGGTCACTCCTAGATGCAAGAGAGGTGGGAAGGTGAGTTGTTGGAATTTTCTGCCGCAACTATGGTTGGTGGTAGGCTCTGTCAGTTGGAGAATAAGGGAAAGAGGGGGGATGACTGTTGGGGCTTCCCCCCTTATACAGCCCTAGGACCTGTTTTACATCTCCAAGGAATCAGCCATTCTAATAAATGTGTCTCTGGGTTGATGGGCTGGAGAGCTCTCTCTTCTTAGTCTGCTTGATAAAATGAAAGCTTTTCTGAGTGCAGTGTGCCCACACAACCATCTAATACCTCAGTGAAGATGGCTTTTTCAGGCTGGCTGAGTAGCCCGATGGGATCTCAGAAACGTTTTAAATGAAAACCACCCAGGAGAACTTATTCTCCAAAGCCTCCAGTTTCCCATCTGTAAAATGGAGTAATAATACCAGTCACAAAGGGTTATTGGGACATGATGAAATGGTGCTGTATGGTGCTTATTGCAGGACCAGGCACATGGTGAGGGTTCAGCATGAGCTAGTTTCTTTCCCCATCAGAGGGAAGGAGCCTGAGCCCTAGCCTCAGACAGGCTGCTCTGTCTCTAATTCAGAGCAGAATAAGAGATTACAGGGAAAGCCTTTTGCGTCCCTATGCCTCCCTGGGGAGTCTCTTCTCTCCAGTTCAATCCCACCAGAGCGCATTAAGTGCCTGCTGTGTGCAAGGTTTTTTCCCCAGGGGACTATAAGGAGATGTCAGACACCATCTCTGCCAGGGCTGAACGTGTAGCCTGCCAGCAGGAGGACCAGGATGAGAGTTCACATAAGTATAAGCAATGCAGGCATTTGACACTCTGGAACTTGCCTCATTACCTCTGAAAGCTCCTTTGCATAGCAGGGAGTTAGCAGGATGTGGTTCTCATAAACCCCAAAGTGGTGATTTCCATATTCAGTAACTTTGATTTTTTTCCCCCACTACCATTTATGTTTTCTGTTTCAGGAGAGAAAGCCCTTTGGAAAATTCTAGTGCATTCTCTTTCCCAGACACATAGCTGCTTTGAACAGCCCAAGCTAATTGGAAATCTCTCCTCATATCATGCTGCACCCTCCAAAGCCATTTGAAAATTTGTGATCAATATTCAGATTGCCCCTGTGAATCTAGCCATTGGGGTCTTCATACTATTTAAAGTCCCAGCCTTAACTCTGAGAGCCCTGATATTAAACTGTCAATCTGAAAGTTACCCTTGAAAGTCACAAAAAAGACAAAACTCTCAGACTGAGGAAAGGCTCCCTCTTTGATTAAAAATGAATCTTCTATTATGCAAAATAAAACTGCTTCCACAGATATCACTAAGCTTGAGATCAAGGTACCATCTTACCCACAAGAAGTCCAGGGGAGGGTAAGCAGCCTCTGAAGATAATTGTACTGAGAGTTTCATTAGAGCACTGACCATGCAAGAAAGGATTTTACTTGATTCCTAGGCTGTCTCTCTGACCAAGCTGCCAGGGCCTATCTGACACACGGCCTGGCTCATAACGAGTGCTCGATAATGAGTGAGTGAGTGAATGAATGAATGAAAAAATAAAATGTGTCAAAAATTGACATGAAAATGGGTGATGTCATGATAAGATGTGATCTTGACAAATCTTGACAAGACAGGCCATGAAAGTTCCCAGTGGTCACAGCTCTACCTCCAAAAGACCCAGAAGAGAGGGTTCCCTGATCGTCATGGTGTCATAACACATTTTCCAGTTTCTGTATTTGATGCTTTGGTATCTTGGGGCCTTGAGGACCCTGGAGGGACTGTCCCTCCCAGGGTTAGACAATAAGATAGTAAAGAACTCACCTACAAGCACAACTTCATATTCAAACCAACCAGTGCAGAGCCCACATTGCCAACCACCTCCTTTATTGGGCTCTCGCAATTAAGGCCACCATTGCCCTGATCTAATCATCCCAGGTCCAGGTACCAGCCAATTAGGGACAGCTGCTCTAACCTGGAGTCTGCCAAAATTATTCAAATTAGGCAATCCTAAACTTTGCCTGTTCCTTCCTGGAAACTATAATAAAAGCTCTTGCCCACGTTTTCCCCTCACTCCCTCTGCCTCTTTGGTCCTTCCGCCTGTGGTCCCCTCTAGTGTGGTATGCTGTCCCCTCTACTCTTGAGGTCTGTGAGTATAACAAACTATCTTTTCAATGGCAGTCATTTCCTGATCTGCCGGCCTCACCATATCTGAATAATAATAAAACCTACATTTTAAAACACAAACCATAGACTCGGCCCTATAGACACAAATACCCCTACCACGAGAAAGTAAAGGATATCAGTGTATTCATTTATTTATTCATTCACTCATTTATCCACATTTACTGAGTGCCCACTGCGAACCAAGCACCCTGTTAGGCTCTTATCTTGGTTAGCTTGAGCTGCTATAACCAAATACCATGGACAGAGTTGTTTAAACAACAGACATTTATCTCTCACAGTTCTGGAAGCTGGGAAGTCCAAGAGTAAGAGGCCCACAGATTTGGCTCCTTGGCGAGACCTTGATTCCTAGCCTGTGGACAGCATTGGGTGCTCGTGTGGCCTTTCTTCAATGTGTGCCCGTGGATAGAGAGAACTATTGCATCTCTTCCTCTATAATGGCATTAGTTCCATTGCTGGGGGGTTGGTGGGTGTGCATATGGTAAGAGGGAGAGAAGAAGTGCATTGGGCAGGTTGGAGTATCATGGAGACAGAGAGAAAATGGGCAAAGGGACCATTTCTTCCCATTCATCTCCTTCCCTAGCTCTAGTAGAGCCAGAGGTGGTGAGGGTTTTTGTTTGTTTGTTTGTTTGTTTTGTTTTGTTTTTTTGCCTTTTCCTATGCATCAGGAACTCCCTTAGCTTCATACCCTGATTTCCACTTGCGGCTGATGTTAGGTTTTATCATTCACATTCTCTAGGCTTGACTCTGGATATATTCATAGGAGCTTACAGATTCTAGAAATCATTTTTTTTTGCAACAAAGCTTGGCTTCAAAATTATGGCCTTGTTAGAGACTCAAAAAAACCTCATTTTGGAAGTCAAAACTGGAAATTGACTCTTCCCTTTGCAATCTTCTCAAACAAGGTCAATTATCTTCAAGGCCAATAAGACACCCCTGGCATAGTAGGGGGATGTCACGAGCACAGAAATATATAAGAGAAAATCTTACTATATTTTTAAAACATATTATCCCTTAAGAGAATGAAAAGACAAATCACAGACTGAGAGAAGATATTTGGAAAACACATATCTAATAAAAGGACTTCAATCCAGGATATACAAAGAACTCTTAATGCTCAACAATAAGAAAATGAACACCTCAATTTTAAGATGGTCAAGAGACCTGAACAAATGCCTCACCAAAGAAGATATACAGGTGGTAAATCAACATATGAAGACATTTTGAACATTATATGTCATTATGGAATTTCAGATTAAAACAACAGTGATGGGGGTTGACCAAGACGGTAGAGAAACCACAAAACACCTATTAGAAAGGCTGAAAACAAACAAACAAACAAGCAAACAAACAAAAACTTACAATACCAAATATTGACCAGGATGTGGAGCACAAGAACTCTCATTCGTTGATTGTGGAACCCAAACAAAAATGGCACAAAGTGGTAGAGCCACTTTGAACGATATTTTGGCCGCTTGTTACAAAGCTAAAGCTAAACATAGTCTTACCATGTGATCCAACAATTACCTCCTAGGTATTTACCCAAATAGTTGAAAACAGACCTACACAAAAAATCCTGCATACAAATGTTTACAGTAATTTTACTCAGAATTGCCAAAACCTTAAAGCAACCAAGATGCCCTTCAATAGGTGAATAGAGACAAATTGTGGTATAGACATACAATGAAATATTACCTAGCAATAGAAAAAAAAAAAGAACTATTAAGCTACAAAAAGACACAGAGCAACCTTAACTGCATTGTACTAAGTGAAAAAATCCAATTTGAGGGGTGCCTGGGTGGCTCAGCCAGTTGAGCGCCTGACTTGATTGCAGCTCAGGTTGTGATCTTGCGGTTCATTAGATCGAGCCCCATGCTGGGCTTTGTGCTGACAGCACAGAGCCTGCTTGAGATTCTCTCTCTCCCCCTCTCTCTCTGCCCCCCCTTGCTCCATGTGCTCTCTCTCTCTCTCTCTCTCAAAATAAATAAATAAAAACCTCTTAAACAGCCAATTAGAAAAACGACATACTGTATAATCCCAACTGTATGACATTCTGAGAAAAGCAAACTTATGGGGACAATAAAAAGCTCAGTGATTTCCACGGACACAGGGAGAAACAGGGATGTCTAGGTGGAAAACACAGGATTTTTTAGGTAGGGACTATTCTGCATGATACTGAAATTGCAGGTACATGTCAGAACCCACACAACTATACAACACAAGACTGAACACTAATATAAGCTGTGGGTTTTAGTTAATAATGATGTTTCAATATTGGTTCATCAATTACAACAAATTTACCACACTGAGCAAGATGTTAGTAACAGAGAAAACTGTGAGGGGGTGGGGAAAGAGGGGTACATGGGAACTCTGTACTGTCTACTCAGTTTTCTATAAACCTAAACTTTTCTAAAAATAGTCTATTAATTATAACATGTATATAATTCCTGAACCTCTATTTCTGTCAGTAAGACAGCTTAGATACCAGTGGAGATGAAATATTGCTACAATTTTTTTTGCAGCTTCTCCTCTCAAAGGTAGAGTCTATTTCCTTACCCCTTGAATCTAGGCTGGTCTTGTGACTCGCTTTGTCCAATAGACCAGGGTAGGAATAATGTTGTGAGTTCTAGCCATCATGTACGGAAGTCCTGGCCACCCTGTGAAAAAAGCCATGAGTAGAGAGAGGCCCTTAAGCAAGAGTTAGCAAACTATAGCCCATAGACCAAATCCAGCCCTTCATGTGTATTTGTAAATAAAGTTGTATTGGGACATAGACCTGCCTATTTATTTATGTATGTTCTATGGCTGGGTTGTGTGTGTGTGTGTGCATGCGCATGTGTGTGTGCGCGCGCACATGTGTATGTGTGAAAATGGCAAAGTTGAGTAGTGACAGTAACTTAGAAGTTAGAAATTTTTTGAAGAAAACAAAAAGATGACTAGAATAATCCCATTTGTCTATGTATTTAAGAATCACATTTCTAAGATGACTCATATATCTAAGAAGAAACTAGAGATGCCTGGGTGGCTCAGTTGGTTAAGCGGCCAGCTCTTGATTTCAGCTTAAGTCATGGGTCATGAGTTCAAGCCCCACATTGGGCTTTGTTCTCACAGTGTGCAGCCTGCTTTGGATCCTCTGTCTTCCTCTTTCTGTCCCTACCCTACTCATGCACTCTCTCCCTTTCCCTCTCCCTCCCTCCCTCCCTCCCTCTCTCTCTCTCTCTCTCTCTCTCAAAAATAAATGAATGTTAAAAAAAATTTTAAGAAGAAACAATAATTAGCTTTAGAAAGTAATTAAGATATGGGGCACGTTGGTGGCTCAGTTAGTTAAGCATCCAACTCTTGATTTCGGCTCAGGTCATGATCTCACGGTTCACTAGATCGAGCTCTGTGTTGGGCTCTGCCCTGAAAGCAGATTCTCTCTCTCTCTCTCTGTCTCTCTCTCTCTCTCTCTGTCTCTGTCTCTGTCTCTGTCTCTCTCTCTCTCTCTTTCTCTCTCTGCCTCTCCCTCACTCTCAAAATAAATAAATAAAACTTTAAAAAAAGAAAATAGGGGCACCTGGATGGTTCAGTCAGTTGAGCGTCAGACTTCAGCTCAGGTCATGATCTCGCAGTTAACAAGTTCGAGCCCCTTGTAGGGCTCTCTCTGTACTGACAGTTCAGAGCCTGGAGTCTGATTTGGATTCTGTGTCTCCCTCTGTCTCTGCCCTTTCCCCTCTCATGCTCTGTCTCTCTGTCTCAAAAATAAGTATAAACATTAAAAAAAATTTAAGAAAAAAAGAAAATAATTAATATGTAACATAGTAAAAATACTATATATAAAAACTTGGATTCAGCTAAAGTTGTACTTATAGGGAAATTTATGACTCTAAAATGCTTACCTTAGATAAAAAGAGCATTCCAAAATAAGGAAACCACAAATCAATATTCAGCAATTAGAAAAATAAGCCAAAGAAAATAGAAGACATAAAATAATAAAGAAAAAGCCACAAATTAAAGTGTAAAACAAATATGAGAATAGAGAATCATCAAAGCAAAAGCTGTGGCTTTGGGGGGAAAAAGAATAGTATAGGCAAATCTTTAGCAAGACTGAGAGAGAACCCAAATAAGCAATATTAGTAATACAAGTGGGATGAAACCATACATCGTACAGAAACTAAGCAAAAATAAGATGTGAACACATTGTATTAGTTTGCTATATGCTGCCATAACAAACTTCTGCAGATGTAGTGGCTTAAACAACACAAATGTATGATCTTACAAGTTCTGAAGGTCCGAAGTTTGACAAAGATCTCACTGGGCTCGAGTCAAGGTATCGATAGGAGTACATTCCTTTCTGAAAGTTCTAGGGGAGGACTTCTTTCCCTGCTCATTCAAGTTGCTGGCCAGCAGCTGAGGGCCCTTTCCTACTTGTAGAGGCCACCCACATTCCTTGGCTCATGACCTCCATCCTCTATCTTCAAAGACAGCAATTGTGGGTCAGGTCCTTCTCTTCTCACAGCTCTCTGACTTTCCTTTCATCATTGTGTCTCTCTCTAACCACAAATGGGAATGGTTCTTTATTTTTAGGGATCCATGTAATTTGACTGGTTTCACCTGGATATCCAAGATCATTTTCTCATCTCAAGGTCCCTACACTTAATCACATCTGCTAAGACCCTTTTGCCAAGTAAGGTAACATCTTCCTTCAAAGGTTCCAGGGATTGGGACATGGATATGTTTGAAGAGCCTTTATTCTGCCTACCATACAATTCTAAGTTATAAATTTTGAAAATTAGATGAAATGGGCAAATCCCCAAAGAAATATTACTTATTAAAACTGACTCAAAAAGCAATGAAAAGAAAAAGAGTCTTGTAACTATTCCTTTAAATTTAACAAGTGGTTTAAAATAGTCTCACAAAGGAATTATTGCAGATGGTGTTATAGGTTAGCACTACTGAAATTTTCAGGAATAATAGGAATTCTAATCTTATACAAATACTCTAGGGAATAAGAAACAGAGGAAGCACTCCTCGAAGAATTTTACAGGGCTAGTCAAAATACGGTGCTTTTAAATCATGTCACAAATTCTTTGTCACTTCCCCCCTCAAAAGATGAAGTCTCCCCCCGAGTCTGCTTTGACTTCCTCACCACACAGGATGTGGCAAAAGAGGTGCCACATGACTTCCAAGGCTAGGTTAGAAAAAGCGATGCAGCTTGGACCAGTTGCTCTTGGGACACTTGCTCTGGAAGCCTCTGGTAGAAGTTCAACTGCCTGAAAGCTGCCACGCTGGATGGCCACAAGGAGAGATCACAAGGAGAGAGAGAAAGGTACCAAGGAGCCCCAGCTGTTTGCATCTTCCCTGATGAAGCAGCAGAGAGGTAAGTGAGGAAGCTTTCTTCCCTGCTGAAGCAGCAGAGAGGTAAGTGAGGAAGCTTTCTTCCCTGCTGAAGCAGCAGAGAGGTGAGTGAGGAAGCTTTCCAGACTCTAGCCTTAGCCACCATCTGACTGCAGACACATGAGCAATCCCAAGTGAGAACTGTACAGTAGAGCTTGGGCAACCCCCAGAGCCACAAGAGATAATAATAAATAATTGAATTGTTACACACTGCTAAGTTTGGCATAGTTGGTAATGTAGCAATAGATAGTCACAATATATTTTTATGTAGCAAAAACTAAAGTAATGAACTAAGTACCCAAATTACACAAAGACAGAAGAAAAAGGAAAATGACAAAAGTCCTGAAAAAAATTTTGGCAATCTGAGTCCAGCTCTGTATAAACAAAGATAATGCCTATGACCAAGCTGGGTTTATACCAAGAATGTGGTATTAAAAAATTATTTAATGAAACCTACCCTATTGACAGATTGGAGGAAAAAACCATATAATCATTTCAGTGCATGCAGGAAAAAGCATTCAATAAAAATTAGTATCTATTCAGGATTTTTTAAGTTTATTTATTTATTTTGAGACAGAGAGAGAGACAGAGAGAGAGAGAGAGAGATCATGAACAGGGGAGGAAGGCAGAGAGAAAGGGAGAGAGAGAATCCCAAGCAGACTCCACTCAGCACAGAGTCCAACACTGGGCTCGACCCCACCACCGCGAGATCACAACCTGATCCAACATCAAGAGATGGATGCTCAACTAAGCCACCCAGATGCCCCCATTCAGGATTTTTTAAACAAAATTTTCTCAAATGAGGAATTAAAATAAATTTCCATGACCTGATAATAGACATTATCAAAAAGTGAAAAGAAGAAAGAGAGAGAGAGAGGGACGGAGGAAGGAAGGGAGGAAGACTAGCACAAATATCATTCATAATGATGAAATGCTGAAAATATTCCCTTTAAGATGAAGAACAAGACAAGAATGGCCATTATCAACATACCTATCCAACATGGGACTAAGGGCATCAGTCAGGCATGATAAAGGCTAGAAACAAAGCAAATCTGTCCTTATTTGCAGGTAATTTCATTATTTACCTAAAAAGCATATCAATTTATAGAAATTTTAGAGTCTGAAGGATGCCTGGGTGGTTCAGTCAGTTAAGTGTCGACTTCAGCTCAGGTCAAGATGTCAGGTTCCATGAATTCAAGCCCCGTTTTGGGCTCTGTGCTGACAGCTCGGAGCCTGCTTTGGATTCTGTGTCTCCCTCTCTCTCTGCCCCTCCCCTGCTCATGCTCTGTGTCTCTCTGTCTCTCAAAAATAAATAAACATTAAAAATATTTTAAAAATATTTTAAAGTTTGAGAGTTTAGCGAGGCTTCTAAATGCAAAAAACATATTTAAAAAGTCAAGTGCACCTCTAACCACCAACATTAAGTTGAAATACATAATTTTTAAAGGATGCTATTTACAATATAGGGAAAAAATAGAAGCTATATACAATGATCACACAAATGTGGTAAAATATTAACATTTGGAATCTGTGGGAAATCTTTATATTAATTTTATAGCCTTTCTCTAAGTTTGAAAATATTTTAAAATAAAAAGTTTTAAAATAAAAACTTCTGACCATCAAAGGAAAACATTTCCTCTAGAGAGTGAAGAGAAAACTTGAAACTGAAAATATATTTACACACATATAATTAACAAACAGTTAGTATCCAGAAAATATAAAGCATTCCTACAAATTAATATGAAAAAGAAAACAAAAGAATAGTAGGCCAAAAGGTTTAACACACATTTCATAGAAAAGGAAGTACAAATGGCCCATAAACATAAACATATGAAAAGATGCCTAAACTTAGTAATCAGTAAATGCAAATTAATATCATAAAAAAATACTATTTTACACTCATCAGAATGGCAAAAATTTACAAATTGGTCAAAATCAAGATGGAGAGGTTGGAGAACAATGGAAACTCTCATCCACTGATTATGGGAATGAAGATTGGTAGTCTCTGGTAAACAGTCTTGTTGGCATTATCAAGCTGAACACAGGCATATACTGGAGGCTTGCAATGCTGCTGGAGGTATTTGCCCCAGAAAAGCTTACACATGTGCGCCCACAGATATACACAACAATGTTCATAACAGCACCGTTAGTAAAGCCAGAAACAATCCAAATTCCCATCAGCAATAGAATGGATAAATAAATTGTGACATATTCATACATTGGAAAGCGTGTAGCAGTAAAATTGAATAAACCACAGTTACATGAATCAATTTGGATGAATCACTAAAACATAATGTTGAAGTATTAAATCACAGGAAAATATATAATGCAGCATTCTGTTATAAAAAAATAAAACGCAAAACTAAATAATATGTATATATATAGGTGATAAAGGAAAAGGAAAAAGAGACTAGACCTCAAACAAAATGGTTAACATTAAGCTTGAAGGTAAATATAAAAGAGTTTGTTTTACCATTATTCTTTAAACCACATACACATAATGCACATTTTTATGTGTGATATGTTTCCCAATAAAAAAGTCTATGGGTGCCACTTGGCTGGCTCAGTCGGTTGGCCTGCGACTCTTGATTTTGGCTCAGGTCACAATCTCACGGTTAGTGATTTCGAGCCCTGCATAGGGCTCTGTGCTAACAGTGCGGAGCCTGCTTGGGATTCTTTCTCTCCCTCTCTCTCTAAAAATAAATAATAAATTTTAAGAAATCTACAAGCACGTACATAGCTATGACACTTACCCTTAGCATTGGGAGTTTGCCTCATTTCCACCTGCAGCACAGGGTCAGTGGGCTCCGGTTATAGCAGCTGCACATTTCTTTCCCGCATGCTTTCCAACAAACCTCTCTTCACTTTTCCAAGCTGTGGAGTAGACAATCATACCCACTTCAAGGACAGTTAATGAACATTCAATGAAGCAACTGACATATAAAATAGCTAACACAGAGTGGACTTTCAATGTACCTTTTTAAAAAGTGGCAACTCTAATAGGGTCACTCGAAACTTCTTTAAAAAATTTTTTTAACTGAGATATAATTAGCATATAGCATTGTGTTAGTTTCAGTGTACAATGTAACGATTCAATCTATCTAGTGTGAAATGACCACCACAGTGTACTTAAGATCTATCACCACATACAGTTATAATTTTTTTCTTCTGATGAGAATGTGTAAGGTCTACTCTCTTAGCAACTTCAGAATATAAAAACAGTATCGTTTACTACATTACATCCCCAGAACTGACCTGTCTTATAACTGGAGGCTTAAACATTTTAGCAACCTGGAGTCACTAGGAACTTTTAAACACACTTTCAACAGGCCTTTTTCTGATTCTATTGGTACCATCTGGCTGGCAGCTCTCCCAGAGAGTCCTTGTTGCTCATGGTATTTTTGTTTGGGGTTTGATAGTTCTTGTTTGCGGTGCTATGGCCCCTGCCAGGTCCTGCATCTTCCACTTCCAGGCTCGCCAGGATTTCTTTTTCATTAGCATCACAGCAGCTTTACAGAAATAGCCCCAACCTATTATTTAGTCTTGTTTTTAAAAATACACACTGGGTCCTTGGAATTGTCTCTCGTTAACAAGAAATAACAGCAATGGTCCTCAGCCCTTAACCTCCAGGGACACTTTTCCTTTTCAAAATAATTTTTTAAAATTCCTTATACACTTGGAAATGGAATAAATATAGCCTGAGCTGAAGCCAGAGCCCCCCCTAGACAGGGAAGGTTCTTGGTTGCATTTAACCAGAACACTGGCTTCAGGTCATGATGAGAGGTCAGTAGCTCTTTTTATCTGTCTGACTTCCCTACTAGACCATGTGAGCTCTTCAAGACCAGGAGTATATCTTATTCATTTCTGCATTCCCGCATGCAGGTTTGGTATGCAGTAGGTGCTCCATAAATGTTGTCTGAGCTGAAACAGATTGCCCGAGAAAAATGTTTGATTGCAGTGTCTATGGCCATTTGAAGGGTCAGCTAGCTTTTTACATCATTCTTTACATGGTATCTGGCACCATGAACTAATAAATTGCACAGATTAATTAATTAATTAATATTTTTAATTAAATAATTGATTTGGGGGCTGGGACCTGAAGACTACTTGTAAACAGAAATCACTGGCTGAAACATGGTAGTAAATGGGTTTCTCTAGACTGTGAGTGGAACACAGTGAGCGTCCTAGTGCTGATGGCCAGAACACGGAGAGTCTCTGACTGTTCTTTCTGTCTCTGATGGAAATGACCTTCCAGCAGTCACTGAGGGGCTCTGCTGGCACTTATAAATCATTCCTCTTTTCCAAGAGCAGCCCCAGCTCTTGGATCTCACCCTGTCCCGATATCAGAAACCCCTGATGAACCCAGTGCCTGGGGGGCTTTTTAGGAGGACTCATCCTTGTTAAGTCTGAATCAATGGGGAACTTTTCTTTGTTTGCTATTCAGACTGAAAACCAAAGAGCTAGGTGGAATGTGCTGATTGACTTAAGTCCACCAGGATGCACACCAGAAGCTGAAGTGATGCCAACTTCCTCATGTGTGGGAGAGACAGGCTTCCAAGAAAAATTAGAGCACTGTTACCAAGCAGAAGGGCTGTTGGGCAGCCCCAAAGAGCCAATGCCCACCACCACAGCCAGGTGTGTCTGAAGATGAATGATCTGGTGTGGGGAGATTTGGAGTCATGGTTCCTCATGGTAACTCATCAGAGAAGGAGTATGGTCCAGTGGAGCTCCGAAGCCCAGGGTACCCACTAACCAGCTACCTGACCTTGAACCAATCACTTCTTCTCTTCAGTCTGCCATTTTCTCCTCTATAAGAGAAGGGGGCTGGGCTAAGTGATTGCAAAACCTCTTCAAGTCCTAACATTCTGCGGGTCTCTTATTTCTCATTCCTGCCTGTCACCTGAGCAGGGATGAGAGAGAATAATTACTAGCTGTGGGATTACCCTGGCAGTGGTTCTTTTGAACAATAAATATGAGCTTGTTTCTTGTCACTTGTGAGAGTGCTGCTTAATTGGGGTCAAATTATCTGAGGTTCTTTTTGTCAGATTTCTAATGGTAGTGATATTATTAAGGCATTCTTTGAAAATTTGGGAATTTCAAGTGTCTAGCTAAACTTTTCTCAAAACCGAGAAATGTGACTAGTTCAAATGTGATAAATTGGCAAAATGTCATATGTAGGCAGAGACATGAGTAAATTGAATTAACTGGATTTATTCCAGAACAGAAACTGTGTTTTACTCAGGTTTATGTTTCTAGTATCTGCTGGAGTGGTTGCCATATAATATAATGAGACACCCCATTTCATCATCAGATATTTAATCAGCACCTACTATGTGCCAGGCACCTTGTAGGGCCCTGGCTATACAGTTATGATGAGATGACGTCTTGGCACTCAAAGAGCTCCTACTCAAGTACAAGAGACAGACAGTAAATAGACTAACATGATAGGCATCTGCTATGAGAGGAAAAAGAACAGAGATGACAGAGTACCTAACTCAGACTTGGGGAGTCAGGGAAATCTTTGGGGAGGTGGAATCCAAGCAGCTTCAACTGAAGTTGCCCAAGTAAGAAGCTCAAAGTACTAGAACTCTCTGATTGAAGTATAGCATGCAAAAGGAGGAATGAGAGAGAGGGAGAGAGAGAGAGAGAGAGAGGGAGAGAGGCAGAATCCAGTTCATAAAGGACTTTGATGTCTTACTAAGGAATCACCTTAAAGGCACTATGCAACCAGCTGTAGGTTTTAAGCAGAAAGTAAATACATGTGCATTGATTAATAAATACTGGTGCAATTTTTCTCATGGAAATGTCCTCATCTAAAAATTCAGGAGTTGGATTAGATGATTGCCAGGATCTCTTCCAGTTGTGACATTCTGTGAATCTTGAAGTTTCTATTCTGATTCAGGTCAAAGTTTCCTGATATTTGCCTCCTCTCACTAGCAGTAGAGGTTGTTCTGGGCAGAATAATGGAATCAACAGTGCACTTGGCCTCTCTCTCGCGAGCGCGCTCTCATCCTTTCTCTCCCTCCTTTCCTCCCTGCCTCCCTCCACTAGACGGATGAGCGAGTTCCATTACAGAGGATGAGTGCTTCCTTGTGACCAGCCTCGCACCAATCCATCCATCAGCTGATTAACAGTGGCTGAAAGCCACTTATCAGGAAGGCTCCTGCCCTTATCACTGTCACTGTCTGCAAATAAACATCGACTTTATGCTGAGTTTCCATATTTAACCACATTTAAGTAACTGCTGATACTTTCATTACATGACATTTGCACTTCAGAATTTAAAATTAGACACGTGCACACAGCTCTTGCATGAAATACGAAAGACGGGGTTGTTTGGGGCCCTGCCTGCCATTTGTTTTCAAAGAAAAGGAGCTTCAAAGTGAATTCTGCAGAACACAAGAATCTCTTGTACTCTAAAAACAGTATGGACAAGAAAGAGATCAGGCCGATGTAGTTTTATTTTTATTTCAAAAGATTGGTGCCTCGTGTAAAAGCTGTAACCCATCAATAATGGATGAGATGCATAAATGATACATCAAAGTCAGAAAACACAGTCCTCTGAGGAGCAGAAAAATCTTTCTTTTTGAGCTGGATTTCACAATATAAAAGCTTAATGCCACACACAAATTCGTTACCTGATGATGAAAAAGAACGCTGACCTAGACTAAGCATGAATTCACAAACACAGATCAAGGCTTAATGGTGTGGGTGCAAATTCTGGGCCTCTAGGTTTAAAAAAAATAATTTGGGATAAAATTTATCCCTTTGAAAAGAAAATACTTCAGTAAGATTTTTTTGATTAAAACATAAGGTGTTGATGCTCATATTATGATAACATGTCCTTTTGAATCCACAATTTTGCTTATATTCTTATTTTTGTTCTCATTGTGTTGAAAAAGTTTTACCTCCAATCCCTCATAGCATCTGGAACATAGTAGGTGCTCAATAAATGTGATTTACATGAATGAAAGAATAAATAACAATTGCTCAATGTTTTGAGTGCTAACACTGTGCGAAGCAATGTGCTTAACATTCTCCATGCATTATCTCATTTAATCAACACAAATAACCTTGATCTGGGTGTTATTAATATTCTCATTTAACAAATAAAGAAACTGAGCTCTAGAGAGGTTAGAAAACTTGGCTGTGGGTACATGACTAGTAATAAGTGGTCAATCTAGATCAAACTTTGGTTCTGTTTGAGCCCAGAGCTTATATGCTTAGCCACAATAGGATAATGAATTAATAACCTGGCTGTTTTGACCTAGTGAATTAAATGAGAGGAGAGTATTAATGGATTTAAGGGATCAAAGTCATTAAAAAGAAAATGCACTAGTAGATCTTTCAAGAACTTACTATCATATAAAAAATAGAGAGCTCTGCAACTATATGCTCTTTCAAGAGTCATTCGTTTGACATCAGATGTTTGCTGCATAAAATGCTTAATCTACACGATCCAATAATATGGTAGCTATCAGTCACATGTGGCTACTTCAATTTCATTAAAATTAAATTAAATTAAAAATTCACTTTCTCAGTAGCACTAACCACTTTCAAAGTGCTCAAAAGCCCCCTGTGGCTACTGTGTTCGACAGTGAAGACATGGAATGATTTCATCATCACGGAAAGTTCTGTTGGATGGTGCCGTGCAAAGTTGCCTGGACGCAGATATAAATAGTGTGACAGAAGTTGTTCTTTAGGAGCTCCTGTTCTACTGAGGGAGAAGGACATGTAAATTAATAGCTATCATCCCGTAGAATAATGTGGGCAGATAGAAGAGGTTCTGAATTCGATTTGGTGGGAGATGAAAAGGATACAGGATGGGGAAAGCAGAAATAGGACAGCTTCAAACAGTAATGGCAAACTGCTCTGAATCTTGAAGGAAGAGTAAGAAATTAGCCAGCAGGTAAAGATAGGAACTCCAGTGAGGGAGGAGGAGTTTCAAACACAGGGAACCAAAAACCTAAAGGCTCAAAGTCAAGAGGGAGCAAGAAATGGCAGGGGAAGGGCAGGAGAGAAGAGGAAGGAAAGGGGAGGGAGAAAAAAGGTGGAGGGAGGGAGAGAGAGACAGAGAGGGAGAGGGAGAGACACAGGGAGGGAGGGAAAGGGAGGCAGAGAGAAGGGAGAGAAGTATTAGCATTGGATACCTCTCTGAAGGTATTACCTCTCTCATTGAAGTTTAACCTGAGCCCTACATCTTAAAACCCTGATTGGCATTCTCAAAAGGGATATTTATTTATTATCTGTTGCAAATGAATAAGTGACATTTAGATGTCAGCCACAGCCCTCCTTCAGGTTTTCGACACAACTGCTGCCTTCCCAGCATTTACATATTCCACAAAATGTGTTCCTACATAAGGCCCTCCCCACCTCCAGCCACTTTGTGTTTGATCTTTCCATTTTATCTTCTTCAGAGCACATTTCACTCTCTGAACTGATATTATCAATGCGTTTGCTTGCTAATTTATTATTAGTAATAAATAATAATTCTCCACTAGAATTTAAGCTCTTGTCAGCAGAAACCTGCCCGTTTGCTCATGGCTCTCTCCCCATCACTAAAGTGTACCTGGTACGTTATAAGCCTCACTAAATAGATTCATCAGCCAAGGCCATAATAACAACAACAACCGTAATAGTGGCAGCAATGGTAGAAGTGGCAGGTCACGTTCGATGAGACCTCATTCCATGGCAGGCGGTAGGCTAGGTTCTCTGAATGCAGTATCTCAGGTGTTTCTCACAATTCAGAGATATATCTCTTTTAACCCCCATAGTACAGTTGAGAACACTGAGATTAGAGATCAGAAACTCACCCCAGTTCGCGCAGCCGCTAAGTGGGGAATGGAGAAAGGAACACAGGCCTCAGAGAGGTTATTACTAAGCTTCTAACCGGCTCACAGTGTGGCCTCCTCTTTACCTTTCCTGACTCTGCTTCTCAAATTACAAGATGAACTTGACAATAAACTATAAAGTTAAAAAAAAAAAAGAAAGGAGCTATTAGCTTGCATATAATACTTTTTAAACAACATCTCAAGATACATCATTCAAAGGTAACATTTTCAAATTTATTATTATTAAATTTAAATAAATTAAATATAAATTAAAAAAAAAAAAAGGATGAGCCAGAAGGCAGGAAGACAAAACCACTTGGCCGGGGTCATGGAGGTGTCACCCACAGTGCTTTGTCTTCTTTGCTTTGCTGACTCTTCCTCAAATTTAGAGGTATTATGTCTTGATTTGTTGACCTCTGTATCTCCGTCTGACTTAAGAATGCTCTCAGAACAGTGCCTGGTACATGGCTCACTCAATGTTTGCTGAATGAATGAGCACTCAGTCACTAATTTCAGTACCTCTACTGGTCACAGAGTTTTATGATACAATGCTCTAGGGAGACGTTTCTGACTAAAATTTGTTGGCACTTTCAAGTGAAATTACAAATGACTACTATTCAAGTAACCGCACAAATGGCTACCCTCTATTTTTCCATATGTGAATGGATAACAGCAAATATCCTGGAGCAGGAAATTAGGTTATGCAAATACCTTCAAAGGCCAAATGAAAGTCTCTCTTCATTTGAGGGGATTTATTAGCAATTCTTACCTTTTTCTTTCACATGCCCTATTTTACATTTCTGCTGCATTTAAGTTGAATGCTCCATCTAGACAATCTCCAGTACAAACAAAACAGCCAAATTAAGGCTAGTGAAGAAGCATTGCAGTTTTTTTTTATAGTAAGCTTAAGTGCCTGAGCAAATTATAGCCCAGCCAGCCAGAGCTGCAATGAGCCATTCCAGTTGTAAATAAACACATACATGGCCTACAGACAGCCAAGGTGCATCAGAGACATCTCGAGCAATTCATTAGAGCCTTCAAAAGGTTAAACCTGAAGGCAAGATTGGATGGAAAGCATTGTGTCCCCAGCACCTAGGACACTGGCAGCTAAATAAATGCTGAAACTAAAGGTGCTAAAATAAATATTTGCCAAATGAATAGGGAAGAAACGAGTTTGGTTTCCTAGAGATAGCTTCCATGGTGGTCTGTTTACCTGATGATAATGATCACGTGATTCCTGTAGAGGGTCATGAGGGCTCAGCTCCCTTCTTTATCACGGCAATAGTACCTTGTTTGAGGTTCATATTCTAGAGGAAGAGCTCTAGGGAGCACCCTCAAAGAGGAGTGCTTTTTAATGGACACTTGCTGTTCTTGCTTTGGCTTGCACTCATCCCTTCTTTAAGTACCCTCCTCATTGTCTCTGAAAGGACTATGTCTCTCCCATTCTCAGTTAGTGTTGGTTTAGGTGAAGACGAGCCCTTGTCCAGCTGCAGGGAAAAGCATGTAAGCCAGGCTGGGCCAAAGAGAGTGTAATAACCCCCTGGCCACAGTCACATGAGTCATTTTAAGCCAATCAGAGCCAAGAAGTCTCCATCCTGGAATTTTGCTGGGACTACTGGGAAGGAGGTAAGCTTTTTCTGCTAGAGCTGCTAGGAAGATAGAGTGAAGGTGGAGCTTCTAGAATAATCTTATGAGCAAACGAGGAGACCTTGCCTAAGAATTAGTCCAGTAGAGAATAAAACAAAGCCAAAGGTTAGGGAGATGAAAACCAAGGTCCTGGATCCAACCATGCCTGAATGCATATTGCCTCTAGAGTTTTAATTAACGAGCCATAAAATGGTCTTTTTTGCTGAAACATGTTTGATTTAGGGTCCTGATATTATTTACAGATACCACTCTTTCGAAGGGCAATAGTATTTCATACACTACCTCAAAGGCTTAATGTTGAAAAATTAATATCTAGTAAACTTCAATCTTGTAGTGGCTTGGTTGGTACATGAATATACAGAATAGAAAGCCTTAGAAACATAGAATAGCCATTAAGCCACCCTCTTTACCAACATAACAATTTCCACTTTGCACTATGGATTAAGAGCCATAAAATGTTTATCCCTTCTGACCCAGTAATTTCAATGCTGGGACTCTGACTTAAGGAAATAATCTTAAATAATAAACAAAGTTTTATACTCATAGATATTTATCATGATATTATTTATAATTACAGAAAATCAGAAACAACGTAAGTGCCCAATATATGGGAAAAGTCAGATAAGTTTTACTGCAAAAATGTTATATAGTTATTAAAGTTACACTTATGAAGAGTTTTCAATAATGTGTTTACAGCATAATGTTAACAGGGTAAAAGTCTATGTATTGTACAAATGCACTGTGTAAAAAAAGAAAAAAGATCCACAAATAGAAAAAAAAACTCGAACGAAGTATCTCCAAATGCTAAAATTGGTTATCTTTAAGTGGTGGGACTATGGATAATTTCCTTCTCTTCTTTCTATTTATTTGTAAATAAGAATCTTAAGTTTTCTATAATTAACAAATATTATTATATAGAGGAAATCTTAATAGTAAATTTTTTGAAAATAACTCTCTCCAATAGCTCCCTGATGGAAGTCAGCCAGCCTTGACTTGCATATGTCAAGCCTGTCTACTTTGGACCACGAAAACTAGTGAATGAAAGCAAAAGATCAGAGCTACAGACAGCAACAAGCCCCTCACGTAATTGAACTCTGAGCATGTATCAGTCACCCATTCTATGAGCTCACAATGAGAATGCGTTAAAAGCTCTTACCACTGATCTAGTTACATCTCCACAGGGGCTTAGTACCAAAAGCTATAGTTGCAACTATCATTACATTATTAATCTTATTAGTGAGGAAAGTTCAAGGCAAAGTCTTAGATGCACATTTTTCATAATGATGCTTTTCAGGTACTTCTGTTTTCTGGGGACACAAATGAAGGTCTTCTAGAGCAGAATATTGAGATTCCAATCCTCAGAGCCCTCTTCTTGAATAAACCAGTAGGGTAGGCACTGAAAGGACCCCAGAGTTTGATCTTGTCCTTGTCCAATAATAAGGCCTCAGAAAGGTAAACAGACCGGGCCAGAAGAAGAAGCTAGGAGACACATCGATGAAATCAGTGGGCATGGCTATGTCTGTTATTAATTGACCTGAGCACAAAAGATGGCTCTGGAACAATGAACCTCATTTGGGGCCTTGGACAAACATAGCTCTCTCTCCACATACCAAGCTTGCTATCACTCTGTGCCCATTGGAAAGCCATTTCAACTGCCATTTTGTCTCTTGATCAATTACTATAAGGCATATTCTAGGCCCCATTCCCAGGAAAATATACTGAGTAGGTACAAATATGATAATTTTTGTAAAATCACCAAGACATCACCTGCAAACAGAAAAAAAAGAAGTGAAATGAGTATACATCCCAGAGAAGAACACCTACCAGGGAGAATCTGCTTCCTTATGCTCTTGCACGTACCTGGGACAAATGAAGAAGCATCACATTCTCTACAGAACTGTGAACTCAGTAGAGCTTATTTCTTAGTCTCCCCTCTTCCATCCAAAGCTGATATTCAGAATGACTGTGACATCAGTCACATTAACCTTAGAGATAAGTAAACCACTTGGTTTATTCTATATATTTAGTGTTTGTGTCTGTAGCAGTCAAAGGCCACTGATTCCAGAATAGAAAAATAATTAAGCCCTTCCAATGAAGCAGCCTATGGGAAGAACCTTACACATATCTAATCCTCATAAAAACCCTGTGAAATAAGTATTATTCACCTCTGCATGCACCCCCCCCCACCTTCCCTCTTACAGATGAAGAAATCAGAGAGTTTAAACCAACCTCCTAAGGTCACACAGTTAGTAACAACTGAGACAATTAAAACTGGGGACAATCTGATTCCAAAGCCTTTGCTCTCTGGAGATGCAGAGTCTGAGTTTTTCTATGCTATGCTCTAGAAATACAATTCCCAATGAACCCATAAGTCATTCCACGATGTATATGTATATCAAATTGTCACATTGCACACATTCAATATATACAATTAGATTTGTCAATTACTACTCAATAAAGTTCTTAAAAATGGAAAAACCAGACCATAAGTTCAAAGGAAAACACAGCCCAGGCAGCATCCTCTGGCCCAGCCAACATTTGAAATGTCTATTTGCAGTCTAATTTCTCAGTCAACAGTGAAAGGCATCAGACCCAGGCAAAGGACTGACTCCAGCTGCCAGATAAGAGAAATGTTTGGGTACAGGATGGTTTCTGAACGAACCTGAACCTCACTCCACAGGCAGCCATTTGGGTCTCCTTCACAGGGACCAGGGGAGGGACCAGAGGACGTGCTATATAGCCCACAGCAAAGGGACCCGCAGTGGCACAGCAGGCTGGCTGAGGAATTGTCCACCCCACCCCTGGCATCAGCACCTCCTGTCTTCCAGGAGCCCCTCACAGACTCCAGTGGCCACTTCTCCCGGAGTACCAGCCTGTCTCTCCCTGTTGTGAGGTGCCACCAGGAAACCAGGGAGTCAGGGAAAAGAGGAGAACAAGCCATACAGACTTCCCATCTACCACGTCCCTCTACCTTGTATGGGAACAGAGGACTCAGGCCTTCTGATTGGTTCCTCTGGCACTGTTGGTGGTACCTGTGTTCCTTTAAATGGGAGGAAGAGAAAACGGAGCTAGGATATCAGTTGAGAGAGCAAGCCTCCTGTATAAAAATCACTGTTCACTCTTTCCAGAGTCCTCTTGCTTCCCTGGGACCCTGCGATGTTTATGGGGACACTGTGGGTAACAGGAGAGGGTGAGTGGGATGTCACAAGCCACGTCACAATTACCACCCCTCCAAAATGCTCTGAAGCTACATGTGGCAAAAGAACGGTAGAATTCCAGTATGCAAGAAAGCAAAGAAATGCTTCTGCAGCACTGAGCAACCTCCCCCAGCAAAGCTTCTCAGGAAGGGTAATAATGTAAACATTCAGCCATTAGAGGAAAAACCTCACCCTTCATGCCACCCTCCCCACCATTAACGACATTGGCAGCCCTATTAAAATACAAGTCTGATTTGTGTTTAATGATCTTGAAAGGAAAGTAATTGCTAGGGTATTACCATTCGAATGTTCCTAGAAGCGCAGATAATATTTACAATCCGATTGTCCTTTCTGAGGGGGGCAGGCGGGCAGGGCTCCCCAGGCCATTTGAAGCTGAGGCTGAGAAATGATCTCAACAATCCGCTTAAGGGTCTTGGAGCTCAGAGTATATTTTCTTCCTTCTTGTTTTCACTGTCAAAAGACTCCTGGGTAATAACCCTACCCCTTTTCTTCTAGGAAGGGGATGATATGCGGTGAGGAGAAATGCTGGTTGGTTTTTTTGTGGTGGTTGTTGTTTTTGGTGAGGAACAATTTTATGCTACAAGTTAGAATGAAACCCAATTGTCTCTCGGGAAAACAGCAAACTCATTTTTGTGGAGTCAGTCATTGAGGAATTTGAGGAGGGTAGACTACATCATTCCCAAGGAGTGAAACCTAATAAAAAAAAACAGGGATAAAGGAGAGATCAAAAGAAGTCAGAGCTCAAATAGATGGATTTAAATGTAAGCGAAACTGTGTAGCTATGTCTATGTTCCTGGAGCATCAGTTTATAGATTTGTGAAGCAACCAACGTTACTGTTCCAAGAAATACACAGCTGAATGCATGGAGTCCAGGCTGTAGCACACAGTATTAACCACTCAAACTAGGGGGGGAACAGATCCCAGGTCACCAAGCCACCTAATAGCTTTATAACCTTAGGAGAAAGTAATTTTACTTCTCTGAGCTTCAGTGCCCTCATTCAGAAAATAGAAATGATAACTGGACCCACCACTTAGGCTAATCCTAGGAATCCAGAGAGGTTCTAGAAGCAAAGGACTTTTTACAGCAACTGGCAAAGAGTAGGTGCTCAATCAATGCCTTTGGTGGTTGTTGTTGTTGTTGTTATTGTTGTTTTTGTTAAGATTTTATTTTTATATAATCTCTACACCCAATGTGGGGCTCAAACTCACAACCTTGAGATCAAGAGTCACATGTTCCACCCACTGGGCCAGCCAGGTGCCCTTTCCTTGGTTACTATTAGTATTGAAAAGTTGAACAAGGTTCTCACTGTCTTTAGTACCCAGCCTCACATCACTCCTCTACTATTTTGGCACTTGTGTATTTTGCATGCTCAACATTAGTAGCATCTTGGTCTCCTGGCTGCATGCTCAGTTCTTGGTACTCCTGCATCCGGGAGGTTGTAGAAACCACAGCAATTCTGCCCATGTTACAGGTTAAGAACCTGCTGAAAGCTTTGCCAATGGATTTGGCAGGCCTTAGACAGAAATGGATTTGGTTTGGTTGGATTCAGCCTTCCCTCTCCCAGCTATGTAGTCTTCATCAATACCTGTCTTTATGGACAAGTCTGGCCTGTGTACCTTCCCTTTGAACTAAAAATCTGGGCTGGAGGCCACAGACAGTGAACACCAAAGAGAATGGAAAAATCTGTAAGAATCTGGAAGGGTCTTGAATCTGAAAGACAAGGAAATATGGCAAAAGTAAATTATCTCATCCAACTCCCTGATCATGGGGTGCTTTGTTGTCAACATTATGACATGCACTACTTATATTCTGTGTGTATGTTCTCCAATTCTCTTTCCTCTCTTTCTTCCCTATGTCACTTCCCTACCTCAGAGAATGGGGTATGCTTTGCTAGGTAGGGGAGGGCTCCTTTTCACTGACAAGGTGCCAATTACAAATGCCTCCCTGTCTCACCAAACTTTATTTAAAAATGAAGACCTCTGTATCTTTATTCCCAAATTTAAAACTACAATCTGTAGGTCATAGTAGCTTCACATTATATCTAGAACTTTTCTTTTATTCCTAACCTTAGAGACTTAGCGTGCACATAAGCCATAGACTTTTATTGCCAAAGGAGATCTTTGGAATCATTAAGCTCCATCTGGTCATTTTACAAATAAAGAATCAGGCCCAGAGAGGTTAAGTGACTTGACCAAGATACACAGCTGCTACGAGCTGGGCCAGAATTTCTGACTAAGGTCTTGCCATTTCAATTTATACTAGATAAAGTGGTAACTGAGGTTATATTTGTTGGGGATTTGACCTACCATATATGTGTATGCATGTGTTTGCATGTGTATGTGCATGTGTGTGTATGTAGCAGATAACAGCCAGCCCTTTTAGGTTGAGTTGGGTAAGGTGGGGGTGGGAATACTGGGAATTAATGTTAAATGGCAGCATCCATAAGCATTCATGGAACCCCACAGGACTTTCTTTGCTATTTATGCCCCATTTTGCTAAGTTTCTTTAATATTTCTCCTCAAAGAGTGGTCGCTAACCTAGCATTATCTGGGTTGTTGTTATAGATGTGAGTTTTTAGACCCTACAGGGGAGCTGGTGCCTAAAAATCTCTGGAGGTGGCCCAGGAATCTCAATTGTATCAGGAATTCCCCATGATTCTTTGTGTGTTCAAATATGAGCAGCACTGGGTTAAGAGCCATCCCAGGGTTATGCTAAGTCCTGTAAGCACAGGGATTATAAGCATGGGTTTAGGCCAGACAGACCTGAAGTCAAATTCCTTTCCTGAGCTCCAGCATTGTTCCCTCTTTCCATATTTCCACCTGGCTCCCTCCCTCACCTCCTTCAGGTGCTTGAGTGGATGTCCCCTCTGCAGTGAAACCACCTGCCACTCTATATGAACCAATAACTTACCCCCACCCCAAGAGTCCAGATTCTGCTTTCCCTATTTATTTTTCTCCATAGCACTCATCACCTGATATGCTATATATATGTATTATTTATATATTATTGTTTGTTTCTCCACTCTCCACTTGAATGTAACCTTCACTAGGACAGGCATTTTTGTCTGTTTTGTTCACTGCTATAATCTCAGCTCCTAAGTGAGTGCCTGGTACATAGTAGGCACTCACTGAATATTTGTTGGATGAGTGAATGAGTGAGTCACTTACTAGCTGTATGACTTTGAGAGAGTTACTTAACTTCTCTAAGCCTCAGTTTCCTCATCTGGAAAATGGGTATAACAGCCATATAACAGGGTTATTGAGAGGAAGAAACAAGTTCATGTATATAAAACACTTAGCACAGTGTCTGGCACATAGCTAATCATCCATGCTATCTAGGCCTTAACTTTGATAAAGTGATAGAAACATCTCTGAGTCTTAATCCATTCTCATTCCATTCCACTCTCTCTTATTCCATTCTACTCTCATGAGTCTTATTCCATCTCCAATGTTCAGGCAATGGGCAGGGAGTTCTTTGGTGTTCATTTGTTGATAATAGTTTTTAAGCCAAATGCTTAATAATTCAATTTTAGGGTCACAAAAGAGATGTAAATGTCAGAATGGTCATATCAAAATGCCATTGTATATTCCAATTATCATAAGATGGGGCCAAAATTAGAAGGAGTTGTTCTATAATATATTTATTAAACAGGGAAAAAATACTGGTTTTCATAAAACTGCCATGAATCCTTCCTTGTTCTCAGGAAATGAGGACTCCACACACCCTGACTTTTTACCATTCTTCACAGTTATGGCTACTCAAGGGGTCCATCCAGAGAGAACGAGGTAGACATGTTCCACATTAGAGCCTGAGTTTGGGGCCATGGAGAGTTGACCTCTTTGACATACCTGCCACTCAGGGGTGAGATCTATTCCCCGTCTCTTAAAACTAGGCAGGCCTCTGCCTGCTTCAACAATAGAGTATGGCTGAAGAGATGCTATGTGACTTCTAAAGCCAGGTCAAAAAGGCCATGTGACTCTGCGTGGCTTGATGTAAGAAGTTTGAGTGGAGAGGCCATGTGGAGACTCTGGCCCGTGGTCCCAATAGAGCCCAGCCTTGAAGTCACCACTGTCCTGAAGGTGCTGATGGGTAGGGAAAGCCTCCAAATGTCACTTGGACCCTTGAGACCATCAGCTGAATACCACCAAGTTGCGGCAGCTGGTGCCTTGTGAGACAGATGAATCACCCAGCCAAGCCCTGCCTGCATTCTGGCCCTCAAAACCGAGGCATATGATAAAATGGTTTCCAGCCATTACATGTCAGGATCATTGGTTACACAGCAATGAATAACTGGAACAGACATCTTTGAAAATAGACCTGCCACAGTACTGGGCCAGAAGACGTCTTCTGAATAACTTCAGGGCACAAGACAGATGAAAAAAGAAAATATTCCCTATTGTTTTCTTCTTTGTTTTATGAATATCATTGATTTGAGCTCATCTTCTGAATTGTTTAAAAATACTCCCTTTATGCTGAGAGTTCTGCTGTTAGAATGACTTTGTTTCCATAATGCAGGCCTCAGGCAGATCTTCTCCACTTGTTTTCAGTCTTCAGGTGTTTCCCTTTCTCTCTCTCACCCCTACACCCCTACACCTACATGAGCCCATCTTACAGGGCTCATGAATTCAAGTATTCCAACAGTGAAGAAGAAAATTAAAAAAAAATTTTTTTTAACGTTTATTTTTGAGAGAATGAGCATGAGCATGAGCAGGGAAAAGGCAGGAATCAGAGGCAGGCTCCAGGTTCTGAGTTGTCAGTGCAGAGCCTTATGTGGGGCTCGAAACCGCAAACCATGAGATCATGACCTGAGCTGAAGTCAGATGCTTAACTGAATGAGCCACCCAGCCCAGAAGGAAAATTGTAAAAAGAATCACAAAATTAGTCAGCAACAATAAAAAGAGGATGAATGACTGGAATGCAGCGTACAGAAACTTGAGTTCAAGGCCTTGGCTGAGTGCCTTTTCCTCTCTGCATCTCAACCTTGATCATAAAATGACAGGTTGGCCTTTGATCCCTAAGTGATCTCCCAGCCTTAGCCATCCTGAATTTTCAAAGATCATGAAGGACATATGAGAAGGCAACATGCTCATTTGCCAGATCAAAGCTCCATGGGGGCCAGTGTATATTTATCTTTTTCACAGCTATGTACCCAACCCCTTAGAAAGTATTACTAAAAAATAATATCAACAGTGATAGGCAACCATTACTGAGCTCTGTGCTGGAAACTGCAATCAGCTATACATTCATTCTCTTATTTCATTCCCACAGCAACCATGTGAAGTAGATACTAGCGTTACCCCCCTTCTATAGACAATGAGACTGAGGCTTAGAAGTTTATGTAAGAGGCTGGACAGTACAGAGATAGTAAGCAGTGCAGCTGGAATTGGAAGGCAGCTTTCTAAACAGAAAGCCCCAGCTCTTAATCACAACTATTTGTGGAAGGAAGAGCAAGGAAGAAGGCGCTGTATCTTCTCCCAGCCTGTAATTGTCTGCTCTGTTTACAAGGGTGGCTCAGAGACCATAGAAGAAATTAGATCTAAGGCCTTCCTTTATATCCTGAGCTGCCAGTCTCCTGAGATTCAGCCTTACCTCTCTTATTGGCCACAATCCCAGGCCTCAGGTGACTTCCTCCTTGACACCTCTAGCCCTATTACAAGTACTTAGTTCTCACCTATTTGCTAAGCAAAATAAGTCAGCCAGAGAAAGACAAATACCATATGACTTCACTCACATGTGGAATTTAAGAAACAAAACATGAACATAGGGGAAGGGAAGCAAAAATAAGATAAAAACAGAGAAAGAGAGAGAGACAAACCATAAGAGACTCTTAAATACAGAGAACAAACTGAGGATTGCTGGCAGGGTGCTGGGGGGGATGAGCTAGATGGGTGCTATGCATTAAGGAGGGCACTTGTTGGGATGAGCACTGGGTGTTATATGTCAGTGATGAATCACTAAATGCTATTCCTGAAATCATTATTAGAGTATATGCTAACTAACTTGGATTTAAAAAACAAAAACCACAAAACAAACCTCCTCTCATGTAAGCAGCCAGACCATACAGCATCCATTTCCTCAGGTAGGATTGCTCATGACAGATGAACAGGAGTAACTCTTGGCTTTGGTGTTTCAAAAGCCAAGGCTTTTAATTTGCAAAAGTCTGACGGCGTCTTAAAACACAATAATGATTTGACTACATATCCTTGTGGGATAGAACCCAAAGGCAAAAACCCAAAACAAAACAAAACACTGAAAAGGAAAAAAAACACTTTAAACTGTTTTCTGTAATGACATTATTGGTGGTAGAGTTGGTATTCTAACACCATTGTATATGCATTGAGGATTAAAACAAATGAATAATTATGTTGGGATTCTTGAGAATCAAAATTTGGGTCACAAAGAAGAAATAGATGTAAGAGAGGTGCAGTCAGATTCCAGAGGCTAAGGGCTCAGTCCCACAAGAATACCCTCCATTTCTGATGCCCAGTGGCAAGTTCAGGCTATTACCTGTGCTTCTGAGTGACCAGCTTTAAATGAGAAGTTCCTTGGCTCCCTCCTTGCGTTTAATTAATTTGCTAGAGTGGCTCACAGAATTCAGGAAACTAGCTCATTCACCAGATTACCGGCTTATTATAAAAGGATATAACTCAGGAACGGCCAATGATAGAGATGCTTGCATAGGGCAAGGTATGTGGGAAGGCATGCTGAGCTTCATGGTCTCTGAGCACATGACTTTCCTGGCATCTCCATGTGTTCACCAGTACAGGAGCTGTCCAAACCCTCTTCTGCTGGCTTTTTATGGAGGCTTCATTACATAAGTACGATTGATTGACCATTGGTGATTGAACTCAATCTCCTGCCCCTCCTCTTTCTGTAGGTCAGGGGGCAAGGCTGAAAGTTCCAACCCTGTAATCACATGGTTGGGTCCCCTAGCAACCAGCTCCCATTCTTAGGTGTCAGCTAAAAGCCACCTCATTAGCATAACAAAAGACACCTTTACTGCTCTCCTCACTTTGGAAATTCCAAGGGTTTTAGAAGATCTGTGACAGAAATGAGGATGAAGACCAAATATATATTTCTTATTATGAATCACAAAATCACAATCCTATATAGTCTTGAATTTGAAATGATGTATCAATATGAATTCATTACAATGTATTTTATCTTTATCCCTATCTTTGCCCTCTGCAAAGGGCTGGAGTCAATATCAAACCCATGGAATGTATACCACCAAGACTGAACCCTAATGTCAACTATGGACTTTGGTTGATAATGATGTGACAATGTAGGCTCATTGATTGAAACAAATGTACCACGGTGGTGGGGGGTTGACAAGTGAAGGAGGCAGTGTCAGTGTGGGGGCAGTGGGTATATGGGAATTCTCTGTACTTTCTGCTTAATTTTGCTGTGAATCTAAAACTGCTTGAAAAATGAGTCTAAAGGTGGGGGAGGGGCATGGCCAAACAGTTTTCTTATTCCTGAGTGAAAACTGCCATGAGCTAGAGAAGAGAGTAAAAGAAGGAATAGTGAGTATAGGTGTCGACAGGTCCCTGAGGAAGTATGCTGTGCCTAGAGTCTACTTCAAGACAAGTAAGTCAGGGAGGGGCTGTGTTCTGTTCAAGAGTAGAGCCCAGGAAAATGCCAGGCTTCAGCATTTCCTCTGCCAAACCACGTGCAGATGTGGTGGCCTTCCCTGTGTAGCTACAGGTTGAGTGTAGACAAGCAAGTCTCTAAGACTGCCCCCTTGCAGAGTTCCTGCAGGTCACAGGATGCCATGGTTGTGGGTAGCAATGTGATTTCCTGAGAGCCCATGTGTGGCATGAGCACACACAGGACCCCAAACAGCTCCCCAAGTCCCCACAGCCCCAGAGTGTCATGAAGGTGTCTCCTCAAGGAGAGCCCTTGAAGTCAAATGAGAAGTCTGCAGAAGCAACTCCCAAGAACTAACATTCCAAACCCAGAGGAAACAAAAGCATCACAACAGATGCCAGAGGGACTGCATGAGGATGACTGAGGCCCAGGGGTGCCCATTTCACTACCTCCAGCTACCCCACCCCACCTCGCCCAGCATAAAAACCCAATTCCCTCTTTGAAAGAAAAGGAGCTGAATTGCCTAAGATTATGGTCCTGCTATTTAGTAGGGTGAGAGTTCAAAAGTACAGGAAAAAATGTTTAGGTTCATTTACAGAGAAATGAAGTTCTATTATCCATACATCTAAGTTTATGCTTAATGTGGTTTCATTAAGTGTCTTTTTGAAGCCAATATCCCCTGACCCACCCTGGCATTCTGTGCCATAGGCCTTCAGTGACAAATTACAATGGAAAGCATTCTCAAAAGCTTCCAAGGGAAGGAGACTCAGGGAAGGATGAGGAGGAGGGAGAGAACCACTTTACAATTACCATTTATTTGTTCAGCTATGAGAACGGGTAGCAGATGTTTAACTTTTCAAAGCACCAGCTATAAAATAAGATACAGCAAAGATCGTGTATGATATGATTTGTTTCCAGGTCAAAATAATAATGATGGGTGGTTAGCCTGAGTGACTTGTATGTACCAAGTGCTGTATGTGAATATCTCATGTCAACAAACTGTTACCATGGCTCCTCCACCGATAGAGGCACTGACACTCAGGCACCAAAGTAGTTTGTTTGAGAGCCACACACCTGGCATTTAATGGAAATTTGGCAGGAACTCAAGCACTGTGGCTTTAGGACCCAGCTTCTTAGCCATGCTACTCCAGAGTCTCCATTGCCTCAACACAGCTGACATGTCCAGTCAGTGGCCCGCCTCTTATAAGCTCACTTCAGGCCTCCACTCTGGAAGTGTAGATCAGCAGAGACTTGCCCCCTCTCAGCAACTTTAGGAAGGAGGAACCTGCCTCCAGAAGACTGATGCGGACAACTCCAGATGAGGCCTCAGTTTGCTTTACCAAAAAATGTTTGTTTTGTGAAGACAAGTGTTCAGTGTCTGTCACGGAAAGCAGAAGGAGGCTAACTAAACTCCAAGAGGCCAGTCAGGGTCACTCCTGACCTCGAGGCTCTGCTTAAGAGTTGGGAGGGGAAAAGCAAAACACACTTGGTTATGAATGGACTATTTCAATCCCTCTCTAAATAAGCTACTCGTGCAAAATCAGGTCAAAGTTCATTTGTTTTAGATCAGGTATGAGAAGGAGGTATACAGCGCACCTCACTGGGATTGGGGGTGTTTCTTTGCTCTATAACTTGACATTCAGAATTGGCATGAATAACATGAGTAGATAAAGTCAGTTACTGGCCTTGATTTTCACTGCTAATAAAAGAACATTATATATGGAAAGCCTGACTGTGGATCTACCCTAGGGGTGTCCAAGTTACTAAGCCTGAGGCCCAAGCATCAGTTTGGTTGTTTGTCCTGCTGCCGCAAAGCAGAACATTCTCCCTCAGCTGCTGTGGGACACAGAGGAAGGGACCTGACAAGCTTCTGGGTTATTGTTGGACATAAAGTGACCTGGCTCTGGGTCAAAACAAATTTGGCCCTTTAAAGTCTCTGAGGGTTGGGACAAGTCCTGAAAAACAGTGACAGGACCATAATAGGTCCTTTATGAGCAGTTCTATTCTCAAACGACATTGAGTCTGGTGTTCACAGGCTCTGACCTCAGAAGTGCCGTCTCAGGAGCAGCCTGAGGCTGCAGAGAGTCTGTGCTATAAATGGATGCTGAGCAGCTGTGAGGGGAGCTATTTTGGGATCCCAGGGGGTCTCATTTGTACTTCAGGTTAGGAAGCTTCCAAGTGAAGGAAGAGCCTCCAGACCAGACATAGCCTTCCTTCCTCCCTGCCCTGCTCTGCTGCTAGGCCCGTCAGGTCCCATCCCCTCTTTCTTTAAAGATTTCACCAGCACGGGGCGCTGGATCTTTGTGAAGGAGAAACCCAAAAGGGAGAAGAGGGAGTAAGTCATCTCCCCACCCAGGGTGTTTGGGGAAATTGCTTCCTCAGCTGTGTTCTAGATAAGACTGCCTGACCTTTGCAGGTCTGGTGGAGGTGCCAAGGCCTTAGGCTCTCAATGCCTTTTGCATCCACATCAGGGGCTGTCAAACAGGAAGTAACCTGGGAGCAGAGGTGAAGAAAAAAGGGTGTTAGACTCCACTTCATGGCTCAGCTCTGGCCCACTCTGACGGGCAGAAGGACTGGTTCCTTCTCTCTCATGGCCCAAGTGCCATGGCTTAAGTTGGTGTGGTCTTAGAGCCTTCTGAACACAGCTTCTTTCCCTCCCCTTTTACCTGGCTTGAAATCCCCTCACTGGTTATGTGAGGTTAGAAGAAATGGCAGATTAATGGTCTCCTCTCCTGTTAGCCCATGCTTAATGCATCACATAAATGGTGGCCATCTTGAAGACAGACCCAGTGTCTAATGAAGCAGCTCAAATTGCTTGAGCTTGAGCACTTTAGAGCACACAGACCTGGGTTAGAATGCCTCGTTGCTACATCTTACTTAGGTGCCCTTTGTCAAGTCTTTTCATTGCCCTGGGACTTGGGCCTCACTTACAAAATGGGAACCATTATCCTATCTGCCTCATGGGGTTGCTGTGAGAATTAATTGTGCCAAAATACTTAGTACCACACATGCCACATGGTAACTGCCATGTAATGTATGACATTTTTGTAATGGATATGTTATGTCCACTCTCACTAACAGCTGGGGAAAGAGAGTTGACGATGAGAGCTCTTGAGGTTTGGAGCTGCATGAGGACTAGTTCTGACTTACCTTGTCACTGTTGAAGGACCCTACTAAACCAAGAAAAAAGAGAGTGACAAGGGGGCAGAAGGGAGGAAAAAGGTAGGTAAACTTCTTCTGCTTTGTAACTGAGCCTCAGGCTAGCCCTGGCTGGTTGAGCTATGAGGAGCTCCCAGTGCTGACAGCCCAGAGTGCCAGGCATCTAGGAAAGATGGATACCTGTGCTTGTGCTCTGAAAAAACATCTCAGCTCTATAGGAGAATTATAACATTGAAGCTGCAAGGGACTATTTAAACAGAGCCCATATCCTCTCCCAACACATGAGGAAATGAAGGCTTGGAAAACTAAAAGGACTTACCCAGGTCACACTGCTGAAAACATCAGATAGCTTATAAATATAGAACACAATGGTTGGATTTTATTGTTCCTGTAAAAGAAATTTTGTTAGTGGATGGGAGGGGACACATACTCAGCACCAGTAAAGGGACCCACACACCTATTTAAGAAACAACAGGCACAAGAGTTTCCCCAACACCCTAAACAGATCCAGTGAAAACTCTCCAACTGACCTCACCACCCACTTGCAAAAGCCAAGATAAGCAAATGAGCCAAGAAGGGGTTCATTGTTATTGTAGCTTTTGGTAAACAAGGACCCTAACATCATGCAAGTATCAAGAGCCAGATGGCTGCAGGAATTTCTTGACAGTAGGAGCTTCCCCAAATTCTAGTTGCTTCTGAGCAAGTATTGAACTATGTACTGCACAAAGAGTGCCTTGATTCTCAAAGGAACCCAATGCATCCTCAAGGCCTTGATCTTTCCAAAGGAACTTTAAGGGGTGCCTGGGTAGCTCGGTCTGTTGAGTGTCTGACTCTTGGTTTTGGCTCAGGTTATGATCCCCGGGTTGTAGGATCAAGCTCCATGTCAAGCTCTGCAATGAGCATGGAGTCTGTGTGAGATTCCTTCTCTCTCTCCCTCTGCCCCTCCCCTGCTTGCATGTACTCTCTCTCTTTCTCTTTCTCTCTTTCTGAAACAAAAACAAAAACAAAAAAAAAAACAAAGGATTTTGAGATACCTGTCTGATCTCTCTGTAAAGGCGGGCATTGAAGCCATTTTCTGTGCTGTTATTCGATGTGCCTTACAAAGAGTGGGACCTTATATTATCCAAACCAAGACACTTTTAAGCATGAAAGAGCGCACTATTAACAAGTTCCCTGGGACAACACAGATAAGCTGTGAATGTCCTGGGCACTTCTGGATGTGTGGTTACCCCACCTATAAAAGTCAATATGATAATTTTCTCTTACGATGTAAAACTTAGAAGTATATGTCTTCCTAGAATTGATGCCTTTCTTTTTTTTATCAGACAATGAGAGCGGTAGCAGAAGGTATGTAACCTGTCCCTTCCTTTTTGCCTGGGCTGCTAGGAAGTTCAGAGTTAAGTTTTATATCAATTGTAACAATCACTACTGCCCCTGCCTCCACAACTCTCAGTACAATTATCTTCTTGTCCCTTTCCCCAGCCCCATTCTCCCTTCAACACACATGCTCCTTGTTCATGCTCCTCACAGCACATCTAGATAGGAATTTGATCTTTTCTTAAATAAATTACCTCAAAATCCTTTGTAAGCAGGTCGATATGGCTAGCACACATCCTGAATTTTCTGGACAGTTTGCTATCATGTATTCAGCCTATTTTCCTCATAAATTATGCAAAGTTCTAAGGAATTTCCCTGTTTTTCCTTCTAAAACATATTATTTCTTTAAGTAAGCACATTTTGAATTCCTACCATGCACTAAAATGGAGACAGGAATATTATCAGTCAACAAAATAGACAGAAATTCCTCCACTTGTGTAGTGTACATTCTAGTGAAAGAGATGGAAAACAAATGATAAATTCAACCAATAAGCAAATTATATAATAGGTTAGAGGGGCAATAAGAACAATGGAAAAAACACAACAGGGTCAAGGGGTGGGGAATGTCAACTGTTAGGCAGTACAATTTAAATGGGGTGATCAGGGTGGGCCTCACTGAGAAGGTGATATTTGAGTAGAGTGAACACATACTTTATCATCTAAATTGGGAAACTTTTTTTACTTGAACATGGTTTACACACAATGTTACATTAGTTTCTGGTGTGCAACATAGTGATTCAATAAGTCTATATATCATGCTACGCTCACCACAAGTGTAGCCACCATCTGTCATCATACAATGATATTTTTAATATGTTCTTTATGCTGTACCTTTTATTCTGAACTGTAAACTTTCAAAAGTGCAAAGGGAAGCTCTTCGTAATTACACTGGACAACACGTGCAAACTAGTACTGTCCTGGGCTGAGAGAGACATATGACTATCCTACATATGAGTAAAGACTTGAAGGAAGTGAGAGAATCATTCAGGAAGGAGTGGTTCAGGCAGAGGAAATAGCAAGTTCCAAGGCCTTGAGGCCAGAGTCAGGTAGAGCAGTAGCAAGGCATGCAGTGTTTTGGGAAGGGAGTAAGCAAAGGGACAGCTGTAGGAAATGGAGTCCAAGAGGCACTGGGGACCCCAGATTGTGTGGGCCATTGTAAGGGCTTTGGTTTATCTCTCATAGAAATAAAGAGCCATGACTGGGTCTTCAGATATGATCTGGCTTATATTTTGCCAGGATTCATTCATATTGGCTGCTATATTGAAAGTAGACAGTCGAGTGGGTGAACAGGAAAGCAGGCAGACTAGGTAGGAGGTAGTAGTAGAAGTGGTAAGAAGTCAGATTCTGGATAAATTGTGAAGGTGTAACCAACAAGACTTTTTGTTGAATTGGATGTCAAGCGCATGAGAAATGAGCCAAAGCTGATTCCAGAGTATAAGGCTTGAGACTCTAGAAGGGTGGAGGTACCATTTACTGAGATGGTGATGACTTTGGGTGGAGCAGGTGGAAAGGGGAAGAGCAGTGATGGTCAGGAATCCAGATTAGGACCTGAGAAGTCTGTAATGTCTATAAGATGGACCTGTCCATCAGGCCTCTGGCTATACAAGTCTAGAGTTGAGGGAATAGGTTGGGACTAAGAGAGACACATTTTAGTGGCAGTAGCTTATGGATGTTGTATAAGATATGAGAAAGGTGGGACTCCCCATATCCCCCAGATCACCTCTTGCACCTCAAAGCAATGCAAAAACCCTTCTGCAGATCAAATTTTTGTTCCTGGCTTGCCAAAAATCAGAATGTTCATCCTCCAAAGCCCACCACAAATCTTAATTTTTCATGAAGTTTTTCCTAATTACTGCAGTCCCTATGGGATGCTCTTAATTTATATAATTGTCTGCCTCACTGATTCATCAATTAATAACATCTACTGAGCAAACTCTGTGTATATGACCCAGTACTGAGTGCTGTGGTGGGGGGGGGGGTATGAAACAAGAACACCTGGTCCCTACACTCAAAAAACTGATGCCCAGCTGAGCAAACAGAAAAAATGTTAGCCAAAGCACTGAAGAACAAACATCAAGTTCTTTAAGGACTCAGAGTCAGTAGGTGTCTGGGTGGCTCAGTCGGTTAAGCACCTGACTCTTGGTTTTAGCTCAGGTCATGATTTCACGGTTTGTGAGTTCAAGCCCTGCATCAGGCTCTGCACTGACAGTGCTTGGGATACTGTCTCTCCCTGTCTTTCTGTCCCTCCTTCACTTTCTCTTTCTGTCTCTCTCGAAATAAATAAATAAACTTTAAAAAATTAAAAGAGGGTTAGAATAAAAATTATGTTTAAAAAAAGGAGTCAGAATCAGTGACATGAAGAAAATATCTCTTGAGTTGAATCTTAAAAAGGCAGGTTCTGGGGACACACTTTTTTGGAAAATCTGAGTAAATGGTCTCTCTTTTAAAAGTCTTCCAGTTCCAAAAGTCTGTATTTCTATGAATATTGAAAAATGGAAATTTTCTCCAGAGGAGTAAGAGTAGGGTGGGGTGGAAGACATATTAGAAGTGGCTGCCTAAATAGCAAAGTGTTGGGGGCAGGAGTGAACATGAGGTGGCAGAGGAAACGGTGAAAGATAAGACCTGGGGCTTTTCAAGTGTCGAGCAGCAGAATGTGAGTCTGAAAATAAAGGAGCATCAGAACCCAGCTTGAGTGTGATATCACAGACAATATGGAGCAGTACAAGTAATGGTGTGTTACAGGGGTGAACTGAATAAAGGGGGTGGGGGAAAAGTAGAGGTGAAGTTCTTGTCATTATCCAGGCATGAGGTAATAAAGACTTGACTGAAAGAAATGGTTAAAAATGAAGACTAACTACTGAAGTAAAAAACCTTTCAAAAGAAAGAAAGAAAGAAAGAAAGAAAGAAAGAAAGAAAGAAGAAGGAAGGAAGGAAGGAAAGAAGGAAGGAAGGAAAGAAAGAAGAACAGTGTGGTTACAGAAGAGAATAGAGGCCAGGAAAGGGAAGCATGATGCCAGGAGTCCAGGCCTAAGAAGGAAGAAGCAATGGAACCGCTAATGGATGGGGACATGGAGATGGCTTTGGTGGAGAAAACTCCATTCAAATGGGTCATTTGCAGTAAGAACGGAGCCCCCAGGAGCAGGGGAGGGTCCAGGTCAGAGATGGAGAGGCAGGAGTGAGCCATGTGGAGCCATGTTGAAGCCGCGAGACAGGGTAAGCCCAAGGACGACTGTACTTAGGAATCGGTGACCTATGTACATCTGCATGTTTTATTTCCCTAACCAGATACTTGGCAAACTTCTTTCCTATATTCTTGCAGTCTTTGGGGAGGCAAAACAATGTGATGGTTAAGCACTAGTGTCTGGTGTCAGAGTTCCTCCATATGAATCCTGGTGCTACCCAGCACTGGCTCTAGCTTTCTAACCCTGTACAAATTACTTAGTTTCTCTAAGCTTCAGTTCCTTCATCTATAAAATGGAGGAGACAATAGTAGTTGCCTCGAGTTGTGAGGATTAAAATAGATTTGGCACGTGGAAAGTATTTGATCACGTTGCCATTAATACACATGGTCACTTCTCAATAAATATTCACTAAAAGCAGAGCCCATGAAACCAATATTTAAAATCATACAATTCCCTAAACCAGTTTATCAAAGGAAAGATTAAGAGAGAGGACGAACATTTACAGATCACCTGCTATATGTCAGACACTCTGATAAATGCTCAGTTGACACAACAACCCTATTAGATTGCTATTAGCCCCATTTTACAACCTAAGAAACAGTAGCTCAAGAAAGATCATACAGCTAATAAATGATATGTGTTTTTACGCATTTAAAAATTCTGAAAGGATACGTGCCAAGTTATCCTCTCACTTTATATAGCTCCATATTATTTAAATTTTTCAACAAATATCTATTATTTCTATAATCAAAAAATAGTATTTCCATTTTGGGGGCAGGCAGGAAGGGCAGGGGAAGCCTGGCAATCCCAGATGCTCATCTAGAAATGAAGAGCCTTGGGGCCTCTGTTGCAATGTTGCCCTGAGCCACGGGAAAAAGGATAAGCTATGTGTAACACTGAGAACTGGAGAAATCAGCAAGGAAAAGACAAAAAAGGAAGATGGGTAAGCGTGTAATGTATTTGAAAGAGATTTCCGTCTAAGATCATTAAAATAATAGAAAAGTTTTCATGCTTAAAGGGATAAACTTCCTTAATCTGTCTCATACTCTTAATCCCTAGATGAGATGTCTCTCTTCTGGGGAAGTGGACACAACTTCCCTATATATTGACTCCTAGGGCCTCAGACAAGGTACAGGCGTGATTAATTCCATAACACCAACATATGCTAAAGAAAAAAACACAGAAGAGTCCAGCATCCAGATTAAGTCTGAGGTCAAAATTTGTCCTCCTCACAAGCAAATAATAATCTTCTGAAAAAATACAAGGGAAATGCCCCAATAAGGGAAAAACCACCTCTGCAAGGGATTACTTCAATTAATTGAATTCTGCTTTTAAAAAACCATCTCTGGTCCATGTCACGTCATTTGTGTATCTTGAAGGTGGTAATAATAGCAGATGTGTCAGACATGTTGGAGGCGTTTGCTTCATTTTAAAAGTGTTTAAATTATTGTGCTATATATCCAAGAATGTCATAGAAGGGAATTTATCTTTGACAAGAATCAAAGAGGTTTGTTGAAACCCCCAGGGGAAAATAGGGTGGTCTGATAGAGAGCAAGATGAGGTGACTTATGAGAAATCTTGACAATCAATCAATCAATCAATACAGCATCTTCATGATAGTTTATATATCATATATTCCCTTCTAAAGAATTTTGCTTTTGGCAGGTGCATGCAAATGTAATTCAAGTCAACAATTAATTTCTGAATATCTACTGCATTCCAAGCACACAAAAATGAAAAAAAGGTGTAGTCTTTCTTCTCAACGATGTCATATTACTGATTGCAATACAGTGTAATAAATTCTATCTACACACGTGTCTTTTAGATTACCAGCTTTCAAAATCCATGTGCCACCTTCTCCAGGAAACTTTTTCTGGAGAAACCTTTTTATGAAGAAAAATCATGGGCAGCTCATGAAAATTAGCCAACTATCAACATAGTGGCTTCCAAGGGGACCTGCCAGTCCTCAAGTACTCATTAATGGTGAATCCAGGATTATAGTAGTCTGGGTCAGATGGTAGCCAACTGTTGACCAGACAGTCTCTCCAGGGCTAGCATATTGGGGCTCAGATAAAGGGCCCAATTCCTGAGAATTTGGGTGGCAAGAACAAAACAGGATAGTGGGAACCAAAATAAAAAAATTCATTCCTGCACACAGAAACCCATGGGGTGGGGAAAGCTATACTTTAAGGAGTAAAAAGAGCCAAGAGATCACCATAGGATACCTATACTGACTTCAGTTAGCATAAATGATTAGACAAAGAACAATATAGAAGTCCAGAGACCAGTCATAGTGCTAAAGAAGTCAAGTAAGATGGGCTAAAGAGTCTGGGTTCATGTCCTAAACCAGCTTATTTAGATCTTTCTAGCTTACTTAGATCTTACTAACTTACTTAGATCTTAGCCACAGCCTCCCTAATTGTAACACAGAGATAATAACACAATCTACTTCCCTAGGTTGTTATAGGGATTCAATGAGATGATGGGTAAAAAGGCACTTTTCTCCAAACCTAGCACATAGTAAGCATTCAATGCATGTTAGCTATTGGTATTTTTTCTTGCTCGTACCTGGCACATAGTATATAATCAATCATTCATGATTGGACAGGGACTTAATGGATCCTGGGTCTGAGAGAGAAACTAACACCAAGTCCTATCAGAAAGAGGAAGGATTATGGGGCTGAGTGGGGTAGTCTAAATTAGGCTTGCTCTGGTCTAGTTTAAAATGGAAATATGAGCAAGGCAGACGATGGCAGTGGTTATGGCAAAGGCAAAGGAAATGGGACATTTTTGCAACTTTTATGCAGACTTGAAATTTTCTCAAAATAAAAAGAATCTTAATAAATTATATGGGCTTTGCTAAGAAAGAAAGAAAGGAAGAAAGAAAGAAAGAAAGAAAGAAAGAAAGAAAGAAAGAAAAATTATATGGGCTTTGCTAAAAGTAATGCTAGGGAGATCCTCTCTTGGATATACCCTGTAAAATGCCCACTGCTCTCCCCTTACTCCTCTCGCGGACAGCTTCTCTTGCAATGTGCATGGTCCTGTGGCTTTCTGCTTCCCTCCCATCTGCATACTGCACACTGCAGCCGGCCACCTCTGTGCTATGCGGGGCTGCGGCTCTGTTCCATGTTACCTCCCTCTTCCTGGCTAGTTGAATAGCTGATTGAGGTTCAATCTGAAAAATTCCCGTATTGGACAGAAATATGGATTCTGTGAAACATTGTATATGTCACAACCGAACACTGCCCAAGGCTGCTATGGCTCAGGGGGGTTTCTGTTCTAATAATTCCACCCCACTGTCACAGAGGCCGTGAGCTGACCTAGTGAAAAACATGCATGCCACAGCACCCTCCACCCCTCATCACACACCTCCAGCCTCCCTCCAGCCTTCCTCCAGCCATGCTATTTCGTGCATCAGGTTGAGGAAGCTTGAGGAAAGGTGGTTGATACCTATTATTTTCTTCCCTACAGGGTCTCCATGGGACAGAATTTCATCTTAAGGTTTGGGCTTTTTAAAAATTCCTATGCCTTGAGATGTGCTGGCATGGAGTATGAAAAGCTGGTTTATTACTCGAGAATCACACCTCGTTAATAAGTATCCTCTGTGCATCTGGAGCCATTCTCCTTTCCTGAACCAAATGTAAGACTGTCCTGAGGCTTAAAGAGAAGGCAGAGAAAGACTCCCCCTTTCCCCTTCTCATATATTATCTCATTTTGTCCATATGCCAACCCAGGGAGGGCAGTGAGACAAATATGGTTATTTCCATTTACTGGGTCAGAATTTTGAGGTGTGGAGAAATGAACATACCACTAACCTAGGTCACATGGTTAGGAGTAAATAGCACCAGGTGCAATCAACAGGGCAAAGAAAAAGCATGTGGTGTCGTCAAAACAACAGAGAATGAGAAGCCAAACATCTTGGCATTAATCCTAGTTCTGAGGTTATGGAACCTTGGGTACTTGGTTTAATGCCTCAAAACCTCAGTTTCCTCATCTACAAACCCAGGACAATAAAATCTGCTTCCGAGACTGGTCCTGAAGTTATGTGGAAGAACATACAAGCATCTCATCCAGTGCCTGGCAGACTTTACAAACATTACTTCCCTTCCCCAGTGTTCCTTATCTTATGTACACTCCCCTTACTCTAGGATATGAATAAAAATCAGCACCTTGGGAAGGCTTTCCTAAGCCAGTTGACATTAGCTAATGAGATCCTTCATATTCCAAGAACCCAGTTTACAAATGGAATCAGGGGAAGGTTTACTGCCAAATAAAAGCAGTGCTAATGAGGATTGTATTTGCTACACACAGCTTGTGAAATACGCACTAGTAAACCTGGGCAACCTAGTTATTTCTTTATGATTTTTTTTTTAGGACAGCCTTGGGCATTATTTACATTCTCCTCCATATTCGAAATGCTACTTAGGTTAAAGATCTGATATTCCGGCCTCAGACAAAGACATTTATGTCTTTGCCTAATGAATGGGATAAATCAAGCTCATTTTTAAGAATGACAGGAGGTAGAGTCTTAATTTTTTTTATTACTAGACTCATAAAGCATTAAATATTAAGAGTTCATAAACATGGCTATGTGTACTGACAGATGAACCAGGCCCATCAAGACAGGTTCTCTTACTCCGGAGGCCGGAAAATAGAGTCCTGAAGACTGGACCTGGACAAGTGAGCGGGTCGGACAGAGCCCTTAGTCTTCAGCAGAAACACTACTTCTCACCATCCCAAATTGAGACCTGCTTTGGGGAACATTTGCATCTGCCCAGGATGGGTTGGTGGGTGTTTTTACCACAAGCACTGCAGATGATACCAGATCTGGGGCTAAGGTGCTCTCGAAGCTTGCCTGGATTCTTTTCACCCAGACACAGCAAAGGGTGTCCCTTGCTGCTCTGAAATATCCAGTCAGCCATGGTCCCACTGAGAACTCTGGCCACCTGGGAGGTCAGTGGGCTGGACGCCTCACCCAGCCAGTCTATTTATCAGAGACGTGGCCCAAGGTCACAGAGGAGAATTTTGTGTGTGTGTCAGCATATCTTCAGAATGACCACTTCCTTCACACCAAAAGGCCAAAGTCTCACCCTGCTGGGTCACAGAGGCCATTTTTAAAAGTTAAAAATGAACCAGAGTGAAGGAGTCATTGTCCTGGGACACTCCCCAGCCTGAGGACAGAATTGACTGTTTGGAGGGAATGAAAGTGGCCTGAACTTTGCGTCTCTAGAGCTGACAAGGGAAGCACTCTCCACCCCACCCCCTTTAGTTTCCTTTCTAACCACATCTCTCTTCTCAACAGCTCCCGGGTAATTTTCTCAGGAGAATGGGGGGAGGGAGGCAGGGGCGGGGACACGACTCAGCCATTGTGTGTGAAGCCTATATGGAGACAGGGAAAAGCCTCTTGACTCATTAGAGATCCAGGCACCAGAATTTCAGGGCAAGGCCCTGGGGGGACCACACGCTCATTACCCCCTCCTACGGTTGTGAGGACAGAGGCCCAGGAAGCTGATGGGAGGCTGCACTCAGACAAGTATGAAGTGAAAAGTTGATGAACTTCCTAAGACCCTGACTCTTAATAAGGCTCTGTGACTCTGAGCTGGCCTTCAAGTCCCCTTAATCATTTCCAATTTTCTCTTTTGGATATTAGAAACAGAAGGATTCTTTTTAAAAATTAAGTGTGTCTCTTTACTTTTCCCTCCTATAGCACCAAAAGTCTCAGAATTAGAATAAAAGATCCTTCTATTTTAATAGGAAAGGTGGCTGAGAGAGGTTATGGAAGTTACCCAAGGTCACACAGCTAAAAGCGCCAGAAGCTTGTGGGGAAAGAATGAGGTAAGGCTTACATTCTCTAGCCCCTCCAGGTAGGAAGCCTCTCCTGGTCTCCGTGTGCTGTGGGCAGGCAGCTTCAGATGAAGCTTTCTCCAATCCCAGATGAAATCAGGAAAAGAAAAAAATAGGAGAGGACTCAAGGAGCCTCCATCGTGCCTCCGAGAGCACCTGGGCTGTAGAGAGGCAGACGTGATGCTACCCCCTTATATCTACCAGGACAAAGTTCTGGGTTGGCCCGGGATGCCGTTTCTTCCCGGCCTTGGCAGGACCTGGCGGCAACTCTGTCCATGTGCCTAATGAGGTGCTTGGGAGATTCCTTTCTCCATCACTTTGGGGACAGACGTAGGGACAGACATGCCCTCTGTCTCTCCAGAGGACGTGCAACTCCATGTAATTACACCTTTTTCAAGCTGGGTAGATTGGGATTGTTGGAAAAGCCCCATTGATTGTGGGCTTGTGAACCGCCGGGCTCCAACTGGGACAGCTGATAATGATAATGATCTTGCATTTATACAGACCTTTTCATCCAGATGGATCCATAGAGCTCAGCAGAATTTACAACCGACTGTACAACTGCAGAGCCAAACTCTGCCCTCTGCGAGGTGCTGCCAGCTCCCACAGAGGTCACAATACTGCTGGGGGTCTCAGTCAACATTGTCTCTCCAGCGGGAACATGTTCCGGGTCCTTGCACTTGAGCTCAAGGAAGAATTTGCAAATCACGATAGCCCCAGAACAAAACAGCTGCATGGGGCAGCTAGAGAGCTGGGGCTATGGGGAGCTGCACCTGTGCAAAGGAAAGAAGATCCGACCCTTTGCTGAGTGCAGAACCCCTCCTTGCACATTCAGCGGGAGAGGCAGGGAGAGGTCGAAGTTGGGGAGATAGCTGGGTCCCAAAAAACTACTCCTACTGCCTCCAGATCAGCATTTCCCCAAGTGTGTTCCATACTTAGTCCTTCTGCAAGATGCCTCTCAAACAGAAATGTATTTTGACGTCAACTAGCTTTGGGAAAGGCGGCAACTGGATCTTCCAGCTGGAGAGTCATAATGCCCATGAGCAAATTAAAGGTTCTAAGAAGTCCTGAAGTCAAGAAGCCTACCTAACCTTAACCCAGTGTACCCCAAGCTGATTGAACCATGGTGCCCCTTTTTTCTTTGCAGTCTACTGGAGAACATGGTACAAACTTTGACCTAATCTGCTATAGATTTAAATGAGTCTGAAGAAAGCTTTTTCCACCTTTCTGTTTCTCAATCAAAAATGTGTATATTCTGTCTAGGCCTAGGATAATATCAAAGAACTGAACCATTGTCATAAACCATCTTATTCAATCCCTGTTGTAACTATAGGGAAACTGAGACCCAGAGAGGGATGTCACCTGCCAGACTCACAAGTAACTTGCTGGCAAAGCCAGGGACAACCTTAAGACTTCAGTCTGCTCCCCTGACCCATTATACATAATGTGATTATAAATGCATTGACCTTTTTAAAAAACAAAAATGGATATAAGATGTAGAGCAAAGAAATACTAAATAATCCCTACCTTATTTCCTGGATTCCATTCTGTCCTCTGCTTTTTTAAGGTAAAAGGTTTTCTGCATGTAATAAGAAAGTCCATCATTTTGAATCTGAGATATTTGTGGGTTGAGGGTCTTAACTAGGTCCATAAGTTCTGTGGCATTCCCTTACACTCATTAATGCATGTGTCACTTCCCTACGTGCGTGCGCATGCACACACACATGCATGTATACATACACATGCGCACATATATACAAAACAAACTTCTGAGAGACCTGGGGTGAGTAGAAAAAGAACCACTGAGGGATGCAACGCTAGACCTGCACCATTCAATATAGTGGCTACCAGAAACATGTGGCTATTTAAAATCATAGTTTAAATTTGTTAAAACAAAATAAAATAATTCAGTTCCTCAGTTACACTAGTCACATCTCAAGTTCCCAATAGCCACATGTGGCTGGTGGCTACCATATTGGACAGTGCAGTTAGAACATTTCCAATATCTAGGGGCTCCTGGGTGGCTCAGTCAGTTAAGCATCCGACTTCAGCTCAGGTCATGATCTCAGGCTCCATGAGTTCAAGCCTGACGTGGGGCTTTGTGGTGACAGCTCAGAGACTGGAGCCTGCTTCGGATTCTGGATTCTGTGTCTCCCTCTCTGTCTCTGCCCCTCCCCTGCTCCCTGCTCATGGTCTCTCTCCCTCTCTCTCTCTCTCTCTCTCTCAAGAATAAATAAACATTAAAAAAAAATTTTTTTAAAAAGAACATTTCCATCATCTCACACAGTTCAGTTGGACAGTGCTGCTCAGACTCGTCCACAACAGCACTAGGCATGGGCTCCGTTATGTGTTTTCTACAGGCCAGTGGATAATCCTGGTTTTCCTCAAAGGGCAGGAAAACCTCAATGTTGAACAAGAGAGCTTGTGGATCATCAAACAATAACTGTAGGGGCGACTGGGTGGCTCAGTCGGTTAAGCGTCTGACTCGGCTCAGGTCATGATCTCACCATCCATGAGTTTGAGCCCCGAGTCAGGCTCTGTGTGGACAATCCTGAGCCTGGAGCCTGTTTCATATTTTGTGTCTCACTCTCTCTCCCTCTGCCCCTCCCCCGCTTATGCTCTGTCTCTCAAAAATAAATAAATGTTAAAAACATTTTTTTAAAAAATAATAACTGCATCTCCTAAATACAGAAGTTAAAGGCAATGATCATGGAAAGACTACAGGGACATCGATAAAACTCAGATAATGTGGCAGCCATGTTTTCATCTACTTTCTGCCTCCAAGTTCCAGATTAAACTACCATCCCCATCAAATGGACCACTCCACACCAAGATGTGGGCAATTTTCTATTACATGGGTGTTTGGGGTCTTCTTAATCTCTTTTACTACATTTGCCTTGATAAATAATCACCATTTACCTGGTACCTGATTACTTGTCTTTATAGGCCTATTGCTGGCTTTTAGACCAGACAAGGAATACACACGGTTGATTTCTTCTCAATAGCTGCTCAGTAACTCCTTACTCAGCCTCAAATTGGCAATATGACTCCCAAAGTCAACTTCTTTTACTATCTTTCTTTAAAGAAAAAGGTTCTCCCACCACCCCAACACAGCTCTGGCACCCTCTCCCCCGATCAGCATCTCCCATGAGTGTGGTACATTTGTAACAATCAGTGAACCAAACTGACAAGTTACCATCACCCAAAGTTCATATTTATGTTAGGATATGCATTAGGGTTCGCTCTTGCTATAGTACATTCTCTGGGTTTGGACAAATGTATAATGACATGTATCCATCATCATAGTGTCCTACAGAATATTTTCACTGCCCTGAAAATCCTCTGTGCTCTGCCTTTTTATCCTGCCCTCCCCCTAACCCCTGGCAACCAGACCTCCTTTTCTTTAGGAACTCCATTCACTTTCTGAACATTCCTAAACCTCGCTCCTGCTGACAGCAACCTTGCACAGCAGAGAGGACAGCAGATGTGCCTCTGTCTTCTAGCTGGACAGACTCAAGTCCAAAAGCACAGAGAGTGGTGGCAGAAGGAGGGCTGGACGCTGGCTCTGCTCTGGGCTCCCGGCTCTCTCTCACTCGTGGGCACAGTTGCTGCATTCTAGAGCTCTCCCCCTTCTCTCATTTGTCACCATGACCTCATCCTCCCCACCGTGCGGCCTCCCAGCCAGACCCGGGCAGCAGAAGCATCATCACTGCTGATTTTGTTCTGGGATTCGGATGTTCATTCTTTTCTCAGGGTCCCCCAGGTTGCTCAGACAGAGTGGCTGCCAGTCAGCCCCAAGAGTTCTGGAATTTGGCCTCAAACCAAGTTTGCCTGGGGCCAGTGCTCTGCCTCTCCTCAGCCCAGGCTGGCAGCAGGAGGGGAAAGACTGAACGACGCTCTTTGGCTCAGGGAAGAGTGCTTCAGACTTGAGTTTTAACATCCAGCTTTCTTAAAAATTCTGGAGTCTGTCTTACATTCCTCAGGTGGCAAATACTGCACAGTATTTCCTTTGCAGCAGAAGCATGGTCTTCTCAGAGTTGCAGCATCTACAGTGAACCCAGATTCCATGGTTCTTTCCTGCTGTCCTGCTGTGGGCAGAGCTTACCCTTCCCCATAGGAATAAAACTAGATATCAGCTAGGCACCGCGGCCACCCAGAATAACATTACATTTCTCCATTTCCCTTGCAGCTAAATGTGTGGTTGGAGTTCTCAGCATTACGATTGGTGCAGGATGGGGGCATGCAATTTCTGGGAAGAAAGAGAGCATGAATGTCCTCTCCCCTTTCCTTCTTCTGGCTAGAGTGAGTCATGCTGGCTGAAGCTAGAGCAGCCCTGTTGGGCCATGAAAGTGCCTTGGAAGCGGAGCAATGGAGATAAATAAGTAAAAGAGTCTGCGTGCCTGGCACTGGGTAGCATCACACCATCCCAGGACCATCTTCCTGGACTTTTGCATGAGAGAGAAATAAAATTCTATTTCAATTAAGCCACTTATTTTGTGATTTCTGTCGTTCACAGATGAGCCAAATGATAATGTCTCTGTCCCATGTATTAATACTGATAACAGTAATAGTAAAAGAAACAACAGCTACAACTCTGCTACGGATGGTCTTGCAGGCAGTGTGCTCAGCACCTTCAATATACAATCTTATTTAATCCTGAGGACAGCCCTACTAGGTGGATACTGTAGTCACGCTTTATCAAAGAGACAGCTGAGGGTTAGAAAGAATAAGTAACCTGCTTAAAGTGATACATTAACACACACCAAAAATGAGATGCAAAACACTACTCTGTTACAGGAAGGGATGAAACCAGAAATTAGAAAAAAGAAAAAAAAAGAAAAGCAGCAGGTCAGGCAGGGGAAAAGGGCAACCCAACAGCCTTCTATCCCAAACTGCAACACGGCTCCCTGGGGTGCCAGAGAGATCCCTCAGGGCTGCCTCAGGATGTTTTCAAATTTCAAGGGAAACACATCCCTACTTGACATCTGTCAGACCCAGCACAGAACTCTAGGTTGAGGTAGCTCACAGTTCTCACATCATTTATTGCACTACATTTCTTTCAATGCCAGAACCACTGGGGGAGAGTTGCACTGTCTCTGTTGAAGACACTAAGCAAGTCAGACTTAGATCTGGTGTCCATTCCTGATAATGGAGCGAAAGCAGAAGAAAAAAGAGCCAAAGGGTACCAGAGACACAGTTTTAATACCATCGTGTGAGCACCTGCATTCAGCCATGTCCACAGTCTTGTCTTTTCAGCATCATGAGCCACTTTTATAATTAAACTACTTTGTACTGGGTTCCCAACCCTTGCAACAGAGTCTTGGTTCATACATCTTAAGTGGGTTTTTGCAAATTGATCAATGGAAGGGAACTAAAAAAAGGTCTTATATTTGAAGTAATTCTTTAGAAGTTTAAAGACCCCAATCTTATGAGTTTCCATTGTCAGCCATGAACTTTTAAAAATTAGAGTGAGCAGGGGTGAGTTGAGAAGGTGAGGTTACCTACAGTGGTCCTCAATCATCATGACCCACTAGGACATAGCGATTTCTCTGACAAAGAGGGAGAAGATATTTCCCTACTTTACCAGTGTTGAGATGTCCCTAACACTCCTGTCCTTACCAACAGTGATCCTGCCTATATAAATTTTAATCCACCTGCTCTATAAACCAGTTAGGGCTAGGACTGAAGGCTGTTGACTGTTTCCTCAGCCACTTACTATCTATGTGATTTTGACTTACTTCCCTGTCAAGCCTTAACTTCCTTATCTATAAAATGGGGATGTTAATCCCTGTTCCAAGCTTGTAGATATTATACCATAAAATGTGTGCACTTACCATGGTACCAGCCCAGAGTAGACAATGAACCTGTGAGTCCTGTCTCTCTCTTTTATCTAACAGGGCAGGGCATACATGGGGTATGTACTGTACTACTTAGTAACTGTACTAAGTAGTACAGTTACATAGGATGGTTATTTGGTCCTTAAGCATTAACCCAAATTTGCGCTGAATTTACATTAGTGTATTTTTCTTATCAAATGAAGATTGACATTTTATACTTAGGCTAAGACTTCAAGATCTGAATGATCTCTCAACAGCGATAATCATGGTTTCTTGAATTTCCATGTGCCATGTACCATACCTGGCCCGATAATAGAGGGGTGAATATGGCGCAGCTCCGACCTCAGTGGGGTTCCAGTCTATCCTTGATGACGGCATATGGATAGATGAGGATTTCTACAGCCCTACAGTGTCTGCTTTACAAAGAGTGTGACTTTGGGGCTTAGAAATAACATAAAGGGCCTTTTATTCCAACTACCTCTTCCCTCTCATCTGACATTCACAACCTTGATACAATGTACCCATGATTATTTAGCCCATGCTTGAACTCTTCTCCTGATGGGAGACTCACCTCCCCCTGAGGTTGCCTGGTGTGTCTTTGCACAGCTCCAGCCATTAAAAACTACAGATAGGAAGTTTTCTCTGACCTGAAAGTGTCAGCTATTCTATCAGCTCTCTGCCTGAATCTGACAGAGAACAAAATGGGAATTAGATACGTGTGGTGGTTTCAGCATGAGACAGTTACTCGGTTTAATGCCAAATACAAAACAGAAAAGAAGGGGGGATGCATTTGCCAAAGGGAGCCCTCCCCATGGGCTTTGGCTTGGCCCCAAGCTGTTTGACAAAGAGCCACAAAGATGGCATGGTCAGAGCACATCAACCAAATGGATGCATTCCTCCGAGGGTAGAAAAATATTGGGTCTCCATGAAAGCTATTTTTAAATTACTATTAACGGTTCCTCTCAAATTAGGGTCTGCTTTCCTTTTCGGTTTTATTTTCTAAAAACCTCTCTTTCCTAGTCATTGAAAACTTTGATCTTCAACTCTACGCCTTCTCTTTAAATCAGTTCCCTCAGTGTAGACCTACTCGGTCCAACACTGTAGTCACTAGGCGCATTTAAATAAAATTTAAGATTCAGTCCCTCATCCATACAGGCCACATTTCAAGTGCCCAGTAGCCACATGTGGCTAGCAGCCACCATATTGCACAGATCAGATACAGAACATTTCTGTCATTGCAGCAAATTCTATTAGACAGCCTTAGTCTACTTTAGAGTAGCTTTGACCTTTATTTGCTTACTAGTATTGAGTAAATAAACATGAGTTGTTTAACCGTACAGACCTAGAGTCTGATCCCATCTCAGTAAATGTGTGACTTTGGACCAGTTACTGCACCTTTCTGAGCTCCACTTCAACTCCCTCCTCCAGTAAGGTGCCACTTGAGATGCCTCATCCACACACATTATTTGCATCTCTCATTATGTCATTGGCAACATGCTGCCCTAGATCTGAGCTACTGATGTGTGTTTCTGGCCTTCCCCCGGCCGATGAGCTCCCGGAAGCACATTCATCCGTTTCCCCCCCACAGGGTGTAACATGGTGTCCAGCTTATGGCAGGGCCTCAACTGATATTAGATTGAATTAATTCACCTTCTGGGTAATGTAAGCAAATTTAAATGGGGTGCGATTCATGGTCTATCTTGCTGCCTCCAAGAAAAATCCAAGACTTGAATAACTAATGTTGGTTGAATAGCCCATTAATATGCCAATATAATAACAGTATAGTTACAGATGTCAGATGAACATTTATTGTATCAGGCACTGTACTACATGTTTTATGTATGTTTAATCTCCACAGAAATAAGATAGATAAAAGCATCACCCACTAATTTGCAGATGAGGAACCTGAAATTCAGAGTGGTTGGGTGATTCCCCTTAAGGCACGCAGCCCATTGGAGGTGGAACCGATGTTGACTCTAGTTAACTCCAGGGACCATAGGCTGGGTCACTCTGCTCAGCTGCTCCCGGAGCTGCAGGGACTGAGCCATCATCACCAACGAGATGACTGGAAGGGTCCAAAGCTTGGAATTGCACAGTCAAACCTGCCTTAAAGTACCAGGCTTAAGTGATGGATGGTGAGGATATTTTTACTGCGTAGAAGTCGGGTCTGGTGTTGAGACTTAACTCTACAAATCAGTTGTTTTAGACACTCTAATAGACACTCGGGATTTCTGCCCTCAATGTATGCATGTATATCTACTTTGACTTAGTAATTTCTCTTTCAGCAATTTATTCTAAGATACTTACTGGGAATGGCTGTGCACCCCAATTTAGCATAAGGAAATTCATTGTAGCATTGTTTGTGAAAGGGGAAAAAATAGAAAAAAAGCCCAATGTTCAACGTTTGAGGATTGATTAAATAAACTGTTTCATCCATAAGTTGCAAAACTAGTCATTCAAAATGCAATGGTGGAGCTACGTATTTCGTGCCATAGAAAAGTTTTGTGTCGTATTAATGGAAGGGAAAAGCAAGTTACAGTGTGGTTGGCATCTTGTGGTCCAATTTTTGCTCAGTATTGGTAGATAAAACTCTCTAGAATGAAAAAGCACCAAATGTTAGCTCTGGGCCAAAAAACTCAGCTGTTGTTGTCCCTTCCTTCTGTTTATATTTTTTTCTGATTTTTCTACAATAAATATGCAATTTTTGTAGAATTTAACGTGTTTTTTTTTAAATCTGGCTTTAAAAAATTCTATCATTTTACGATATACACATATATTAAATCATTATGCTATAAACCTGAAATGAATATAATGTTGTGTCAATTACCTTAATTTTTAAAATAAAATCTTTCTAAGGAGTCATTTTTAAATTCCCATTTTCACCCAGGCTGTCTCCCTGGCTCCCACTCCATCTCCTTGAGGAGAGGCCGCCTGGATAAAGTCAGGCTCTGAGGTTGGCCCCAGTGGTCTGAGCAAAGCACTTTCCCATTCCTGGGCTCACAATTGGCCTGCAGTTTTTATGTTCAAGGCTATTTATTTTCCAATCAGAGGCATTGAGTCGGGACTTCTGGGGGTAAACTGGTAGCTCTGGGCAGCTTTGAAGCATCACAAGTGGGAGGTTTTGTCCCCTGAAGATTTAGGAGGGCCAGCTCTCTCGACTGTTTTATTGGCTTCTTTTACATATGTATAGCCCCAGAGTGGGGTGGGTGCACTGCTCAGTGAGGACAGGCCTCCCCAAAGGCAAAATCCTCAGAAATGAAGGGAATGTTGCAAACTTCTCAAAAGTTGGCCCTTTGCCCCGCACTTAAACCACACCCCTAGAGACTCCTTCCTTTCTTCTGTATTGTCTTCTGGTAGAAGTAGATCTTAGAGGTGAAGATTGTGGACTTTGGAGTCAGAAAGACGTGGGCTGGCACCACAGCAAGTTGCCTAATTTCTTGGAACCACAGATAAATTCCTCATCTGTAAAATGGGCCAGTAATAGTTGCTATTTCATGTCACTGTGAGGAATAAATTAGAGAATGCACACAAAAGTACTTAGCACAGTTCCTGGTACAGAGTAAGCACTCATTCCACAGCAGCTGTTATTATTTTCCCCTCCCTCCCATCCTTCCCTCCTTCCCTCCCTCCTTCCCTTCTGCCCTTCTTCCTCCATGGTTACAGCTTATCTAGTACAGTCCCCCAGGGAAGTCTCAGCACCATCTCCTCTCTCCACCAGTCCCCTAGTCCTCTGCCTCAGAAATTTTGCAAACCACTCATCTCCAAACACACACATCTCAGTCCTGCCTGGTATTTTCAGTGTGGCCTTCACATTTCCCGTTGACTCGGGCCCTGGTGTAGGGACAAATTGGACGAGCAGAGTGTAAATGTTACCACTTTGGCCCCTCCTCAGGAGGGGCTGAGCACAGATGTTTGCAGGGGCAAGCGCAGCCCGGTAAGAATGGGGGCATTGTGTGCGGGCTCACACAAAGGCTCAGTGGCCCCACTCGGCTGCCAGCCTCCCGAGCATCCCCTCTTTACGCATTGATTTATTAGGCCAGGGATGAATGAAAACGTAATTAATATTACTGAAGCATTAGAGTCTATTTAATTTAAATGCCACTGAATATTTCACTTTCAGCTGGGAGTGACAATGTGCTCAGGCCCGGATGGTGAAAGCTGGGGCCATCTGTTACCCCGGCAAAGGAGGGAGACCGGGGAGGCCGAGGGTGTGGGGCTTTGTGGACATTCCAAAGGTCCACGATCATCATTCAACTCAAGGGCAGCGGAACCGCATTCCTCCACACGAGCCCCTCTGGGGGTGGGGGGGGAGGGGGCTTACAAATCAGGGGCACAGAATGCAGAAAATGGAAAGACCTGCATCCTTGTCTGCACCAAGAGAGCCCACTGGGAGGCCGGGAAGCTGCAGGGGAGTGGGGGTGGGGGCACAATTACAGGATTGATCAGGGAACTGCTGAATTGGAGAAGTAAGTGTGGACCAGCTAGAATTGCACTGTCCAACATGATGGCCACAAGCCACATGTGGCTCTTTCAACTAAAATTAAATAAAATTTAAAATTCAGTTCCTCAGTCCCACTAGCCACATTTCACTTGCCTAATAGCTACATGTGGCTAGTGGCTACAGGCTACCGTGTTGGATGGCACAGAACACTTGTATCATCACAGAAAGTTCTAGACAGCACTATTCTAGAAGTCAATTGGCCACAGAAATCCGCCTGAAGAATCCTGACTGATTTGGGGGCTCTCTGACCCTCAAGAATCACTGATGGTCAAGAGCAGGTGCTATGGTGACAGTTCACATGGGTTCAAATCCCAGTTCTGTTGCTTGTCCTTGAACAAGTTATTTAATCTCTGCCTACCTCAGTTTCTTCATCTGTAAAATGGAGAGAATAATGGGACTTGACTACATTACTGGGAAAAAGAATTATAAAGTGCTTCCAGTAGTGCCCAGCACACACAGGAAAAGTACTACATACACAGAAAAGTCATTATTATTCGTGGACTGGGCTGCAGGGGAGAAATATCTCGGACTAAAGGAGGAACGTTTCCCTAATGTGTCTGAGCTGAGGGGACAGCTGGGTTCTGAATTCAGGAAAATAAATCTCCAGGCAGCCAGCTAGGGGCCTGGATCCCAGATTTCTGGATTTCTGGAGCAGGGGGAAGGATGAGGGGGATCCCAGGGCACTCGGTGCCTCAGCAGCAGCAGCAGGAGGGGGGAGGTTCTGTCCTTAGTGGAATGATAATTAGCCCGGTGGGTTCTCTCATAATTGGGATCATTTGTTCTCCTGGTTTTTTTCTCTGACAAACTGATTCCATGCCAGGGGAAAGCTGTGTGACTCACACCTTGCCATGCCAATTAGCTGATAAACATCAAACGTAAACAAAGATGGCCTAATTAAAACTAGTCACTGAACCTCTGTGAGCATCTTGTCAAAATTGCACCAACATTCTGCACCCAGGCTTGTGCTGGGTCTCGAGAGCTAAATGAGAGATTCCGTGGAGAATCTGCAGATGGCCCCTCAGGAGGGGCCCCAAAAGTGACAGAGGAAGCAGGCAGAAGGCAGAGGAAGGGATTAGCTCAGCCACTTGGACTGGCCCCTCCGGCTATTCCAGCTGCAAACCTCCACACGCGAAGCTTCTCATGTGCACATGTGGCATGTTCTCAACTGCCCCTTTGCACTGAGAAACCGTCTCGGGGTTATTTTTGTTTCCATGTGTGGTTTTCAGACGGGTATCTGTTTTGTACTTTGGATGTCTCTAATCCTGAAACTCTCAAATCACTGTCACGTAGTCAGTGAACCTCTCTGTGACTCAGTTTTCCTCCTGAAAACGAGAATGATGATACTTGCCCAATTGACCACTCAATGTCACAGTGAGAATCCAATGAGCCTAGGTACATGAAACACTTTGCAAAGACAAAAGCTTAATTCCACTTTAAGTTTTTCTGTCCGGTGTCAAGAGCAATGCTTTTGGAATCGGATGCACATCAATGAAGATCTCGCCTCTGCCACTTAACCCCTCTGAGCCTCAGTTTCCTCACCTGGAAAATGGGACTACCGATATGTGCCAGAGTAAGAATTAAAGGCTTCAAGGCACTCACCACAGGGCCTGGCAGATAGTAGGTGCTTAAGTTTGTTAGTTTCCGACCTTTTTTTTTTATTCCTTCACCAAAGGGGAAGGAAGGGCTCATAAAATAGAAAAAGGAGCGTGAGAATGTTTTCATATGCCCTAGGCTCTGTCTACGCATACACCCTCACTCCATCCCTTGATTATTTCTCCTTGTAGCTTAACCACACTTAGGTGCCATGTCCTCAGGCTGACAAAGGCCACTGGGATCTGGGCTCTGACAGCTTCTCCTCGTCCATCCTACCCTGACTCTGCACTCCATCCACACACCCCCTGCTCCAGCCATACAGGACTACCCTCAAATGTTCTAGGCAGCTTTCACACTGCTGTCATTTTTCCTATCCTATTCCCTCTACCTGGAAGCATTTCCCCCTACTTTCCACACCTGCTGAAAACTTTCTCAACTCTTAAGCCTCTCTGCTCAAGTCTTTATGGAGATTTTTTCCAACCACCCTCTACTCTGCCTCCTTCAACCCGCAGAAATGACCACTTGGGCTGTTTGTCGCATACCCTGTATGTTCCACCACCATGTGGTAAAGTGAAAATGCATAAATGAATCAACGGTTGCAACATGTGGCAGATATGAATACCACTCTCTCTGCCTTCAAGGATACAAAATCTGGTGGAGGAGACAGATTTCAAACCCCTTAACACATGACCTGGTGCTTAACCCATGGCACAACCTGCCCCCAGGCTCCCCCATCCTGGGACTAAGATCCCCTGGAGGGCAGTGACCTATCTTGGGCATAATTGTCTCCCCAGCACCTAGCACAGTGCCTGCACACAGCAGGACCTCCATACCTTTTTTGGAGGAATGAATGAATAATTAAATTAATACCCGAATGAGTAAATAAGCCAATTCCTCATTTTCTGTCAATGATTTGTCTGCCATCTGTCCACCTGAGCCATGGTGGTCTCTCCAAACTTGTTTTCTGTGAACACCCTTAGGACAGAAAATCACCTGCCAATGGCCAACGTGAACCCTTAGGTCTTTGGCTCTCAAGACCTCACACACCAACTGTAGGCAGACTACCTGGGTTCAACTCCCAGCTCTGCCCCTTAATGGCTGTGTGACCTTTAACAGCATATTCGAGCTCTATGCACTTCAGTTCTTCCTCTATAAAGTGGAAATAATCATTCTGCCCACCTCCCTGTTGGTAGGAGGATTAACCAAGTTAATACATGTGAAGTGCTTGCTCTGTAATGCAAACTCAGCACAGGTTGGCTTTTCTTACTCATCCTCTTCCTGAAGACTTCCAAAGCCAGTCCATCGACCTACAGCCACTCATGACCAAGAAGGGGTGCAGACAGCTTGTCGGTGACTCTGAAATGAGTCACCCCATGTTGCAGCTCTGAATGTTATGATTATTTCCCCCAAAGCTGGTTTCTGTATCAGGACCGAGGGCAGACCTGCAGCTGAAATGTGGTTCCAGCATCAAGACAATGCCGGTTTCACTGAACCCTCTTAATGTAAACAAAAGGATTAAAACTGCTCTGAGGCCCCAGGTAACACTCTGGCTAGGCCAAGTTTGCCATATAAATAGAGACGCAGTTCACTATCAACGTTCATTAAGTTGTGTCACCTGAATGAGGAAATGCCCGCTCCCTGACAGGATGCAGGCCGTTGCCACAGCCCTCCTGCCTGCCAGGCAAAGAGCCCTCTTCCTCCTTCAGGTGGATGCCTTAGAAAGGGGCTTTGTCACCAGCCTGGTCCTCCAGCGCCCGGGATCCACACATTGCCTGGCCTGGGACACGGCAGGGCCCTCCCAGCACCAGGAACCTGAGGTTGGTTTTGGCAATGACCCTGTTTCCAGAATAATCATCACGTAAGCATGTGATGTAGTTGAAGGATTGTGGACTGTGGCGTTTGGGTCCACACTCTTGTCATTTCCTAGCTGGGGAGCCAAAGCCTCCAGTTCCTTATTGAAAAAGCGATGAACTGGGCTGCAGTGGTGTGATGTGATGTCTGGCACACAGTAGATGCCTGTGACATGGACGCTGTCATTAGAAGCCCACAAAGGGGCGGCCGTGGTGATGCAGCTGAAGCTCAGAGAGCAAGCTGTAGTGCTGGCTGCCTGCTGACCTCTCATCAGTGAACAGCCTTGGGTGAGAAATCTAGGAGGCCCCAAGGAGATCCCAGACTGCCCATGGGGCTCTGGCTAAAAAGGTGTAACTTTCTTGTCCCCAGAAGCAGGGGAAGTCCCTGCAGAATGAGAGAGAAGGCGCTGTCTGTGATATTTCAAGTGGAGATCTAAGACTGCTGCATCAATGGAGAAGAGAGCTGCCTTCATGCCTTCGGGGTGGCCTAGAAGTGGCTGCCTGGATGTTCTCTGCCCAAATTCACCCCCACTCTCACCACGGGCCTCATTGTGTGATTTCAGGCTCAGTCCCTATTCAAATGCAAACACCAGGAGGCGCCTTTGCATTGTGGCCCAGCGCTCAGTGATAGAATTGACAAGCAGCAACTTCTCGAGCCAGAGCTGCTAGGGAAAGAGTGGAAGAAAGGGCCATGGAGGGGCCCTATGCACAGTCGGCCAGGAGATATCTCAGTGAGGAGGCATGGGCAGAAAGGGCCAGGTCTTGGCCAGAGTTGGCTCTGCCCACAGGAGGACTGGCTCTCTGGCAAAGGACAGGGGAGTACCTCCCCTGGAAAGACAGCTAAACATGAACCAAACTGCCTGGATTGATTCCAGCTCTGCCTCTGAGTGAACTTGATTGAGCCTCTCAACTTCTCTGAGTCTGTAAAATGAGGGCAGGAATACCTACTCCATAGTATAGTGAGGGTGGCAAGCCATAAGCACCCAATAAATGCCAGCTCTGGATATTTTTCCAGCAGGAATGTGTTCGGCACAGCCCTCCATGAGAGTGGCTCCAAGTCCACTAAGAACCGGAAGGATCCAATGCAACATGGTACCCTGGATGGTATCCTGGAGCAGAAAAACCACGTGAGTGGAAACACTGGTTACATCCAATAAAATCTTTAGTTTAGTTAATGGTATTACTGATAGTCATTTGTCAGTTTTGATAAATGTGTCATGGTTATATAAGATGGTAATGTTAGGGGAAGCTGGGTGAGGGTACATGGGAACTCTCCATGCTATCTTTGCGACTCTTCTGATAATCTAGAATTATTTCAAAATTAAAAAAAAAATTTAATAGCGGAAAGTGCTGGCCCTTCTGGAAAGAAAGCAAACAGCACGTCACTGCCACATGTTGATAGTAATGGCCCCTATTCCTGTTCTTTCATACACATTCCTCCAGGTGATAGATAATAAAATGTAAAAATAGGGGCGCCTGGGTGGCTCAGTTGGTTAGGCGTCTGACTTTGGCTTCAGGTCATGATCTCATGGTCCGTGGGTTTCGAGTCCCACATTGGGCTCTGGGTTGTCAGTTCAGAGCCTGGAGCCTGCTTCCAATTCTATGTCTCTCTCTCTCTCTCTGCCCCTGCCCCACTCACGCTCTGTCTCTCTCTCTCTCTCTGTCTCTCAAAAAATGAATAAATGTTAAAAAAATTTTAATAAAATACATAAAATAAAATGTAAAAATAATGACCATTACAGCACTTATGAGTCAGGTTCCAGACAAGATGCTTAATATATACTATCCTATTTAATCCTGACAATAACCTTGAAAGCTGGTATTTCTATTCTCATTTTATAGAGCATGGAAACTGGAGCTCACGAGGCTGTCCAGTTAAATGGCAGAGGGTTTCTAACCATTTCTGTCTAGTTCTAAAGTCCGAGTATTTCACCGGAGGAAGAAAAATGGGGATCACTGGAGGCTGCAAGCTTTCATCTTTGACATCACAGATTTAAGAACCTGTGCCTCAGTGAGACCAATCAGGTAGGTGAGAAGCTGATTGTTAAAGATTGGAAATACCTGAAAATTGAATTAATCAAAGTATTGATATTCACCAGTGTTGTTTACCATGGCAAAAAAAAAAAAAAAAAAAGGAAGAAGGGAAGGAAGGAAAGAAGGAAGGAAAAGAAATTTAGAAAATAATCTAAATATCAAACAATTGGGAATTGGGAATTTCACAGAAGTGGTTCTGCCATACAATAGAATAGGTAGCCATTCAAAGTAATTTTATAAAATTCTATTGCAGACATACATCAGAATACTTTTGGCTATCGGTAATGTAAAAATGCAACTCAACCCATTGAAATTAAACAATAATTAATTTATTATCAAAGCCAAAACCACATCTGAAGCTGCTGTAGTTTTAGCCATCATGTGTAGGAATGACAATATGTGGTAGAAGGGTAGTTTCAGAGTATCTCTTTTTAATCACCAGAGAAACCCACTCCCCAAATCCCCTCTCAGTCTTGGCCTCCCTTCAGCCAGTACTACGTCACATTCCATCCTTATTCCAGTCAACGGCCAGAGGGATGGACTGCTATTTTAGCTAAGCCCAATCATCTTTTACCCTGGCAACTGGAGATAGAACCTGCCCTCCCGGAAACAAATTGCCACGAAAGAAGGGTAGATGCCTGAATTCAAACAGGGACTCTGTTAGGAAGAAAGAAAAGGCCAATAGCTGCAGGATAAGAAATCAACATTTTCTGTTGTAACATAGAAAAATTAGCATATTATCGAGTGGAAAAAAGAATACATTTCAAAAGAGCTCAATAATATAATTCTATTTATATAAAATTATTCATGTGTTTATATGTGTATATGCACAGAGACATATCTGAAATGATATTCTTCAACAGTTAACAGCGGTTATCTCTAGGCAGTGAGATTCCAAGAGTATTTTACATGAATTATACTATGCTGAATTTCTTGTGTTTAGCTATATTGATTGAATTGTTTGCTATAAGTTTGCTATAACTTTGCACTTACAAAGACAATAAGTATTTTCTTTGAGGGATTTCTGTTTTGTTTGGTTTTTTAATTTTTTTTGTCTTTTATTATTTTTTATTTTGAGAGACAGAGACAGAGAGTGAGCAGGGGAGGGGCAGAGAGAGAGGGAGACACAGAAACTGAAACAGGCTCCAGGCTCTGAGCTGTCAGCACAGAGCCCGACACGGGGCTCGAACCCACAGACTGTGAGATCATGACCTGAGCCGAAGTCGGACGCTTAACGGACTAAGCCACCCAGGTGCCCCTCTGTTTTGTTTTAAGTAAGCAAGTTCTTTGTGTGGACAAAATTAGAAACTGCTGTTCTGGGCTTTGGAAACTTTTGAGGAATTAAAAATTATGAGTTTTTTTAAGGTTTTTGTTGTTGTTATTTGCATGTCAATTTTAAAATGTGTCCACAAATTCTTTGACACTCCTTCTACTGAAATGCGGAGTCTATGTCACTTCCCTGTGAACCTGGGCAGACTTGAGACTGTTTCAAATAATAGAGGATGCCAAGAGCGACACTGTGTCTGAGTCGAGGTCACGAAACACCAGGCAGCCTGCATCTTGCTCCCTGGAATATTTGCTTTTGGAGTCTTGAGTCTGCATGCGAGAGTCTGACTTACCTGGGGCCACATTGTGAGGTAGCCCAAGCCACATGGAATGGACGTGGATATGCCACTCTCGTCAGCAGTTTCAACTGAGGGTAGTCCAGATGCCAGATCATTTCAGCCTCCAACTGTTCAAGTCTTCCTCACTGAGGTCCCACACACCTGTGGAGTAAGGCAAGTCTTCCCCCCTGCCTTATCCAAACTCTTGACCCACAGGACCCACAAGCATAATAACATGGCTGTTATTTTATACAACTCATTTTAGAGCCATTTTGAATGTAGCAGTACCAACAAACCAGGGCTATAGACCTGTTCTCACAGGAACAAGGTGTGGAACCCATGGATTTGTCCTTGAACGTGTCAAAGGAGCTGAAGGCCAGAACATACAAGAGATGGCAAAACATAAGGAGCCATAGAAGTTTCCCATATTCAGGCTGGAGGGACAGGAGGGACAGACATGTGTCCCTGGGGCATGACTCAGAAGAGTTAGGTTTTGCAGCCAGCATGATAGGCAACATCAAAAGAAAGGGGACATCTTGAGAAAGGGCTCATAGCAGCATGGATTGCTGGGAGAAAGCCACAAAACACGAGTTTTTAAGGTGGGACTTAGTAATTTCTACTAGCTGTGTGACATTGGGCAAGTCACTCAAAATCTCTCCAAAACAGAGAGTCCCCTCTTGTCCTGTGAGGATGAGTGAGCCAATGTGTGTGAAACTCGGTGCGGGGGTGGGGAAGGGTGTGTGGCAGGGGTGGCAATGCTTCCCCCTACCTGGAGGCTGGACTGGTTCCATAGTTAAATACCTCCTTTTCTTTTCTTTCTCTCTCTCTCTCTCTCTCTCTCTCTCTTTTTCTAATGGTTGGATTGAGGATGGAAGATTCTAGTCACTTTAAAACATAGTTTTTAGGGGCAGCTGTCTAACTCAGTCAGTTGAGTAGCTGACTCTTGATTTCAGCTACGGTCATGACCCCAGGGTCAAGGGCTCCAGCCCCTACCTTGGGCTCCATGCTGGGCATGGAGACTGCTTAAGACTCTCTCTCTCTCCTTCTGCCCCTTCCCCGACTCATCCTCCCCACCTCTAAAAAGTAAAAATTAAAAAAACTTTTTTTAGGGGGGCCTGGCTGGCTCAGTCGGAAGAACATGAGACTACATCTGGCCAGTTGCCGTCCCCCCCCCACCCCCGCATAGGGTGTAGAGGTTACTTAAATAAAAAATCTTTTTTTAAAATTAGTTTTTCAGTGGTGGGCAGCTGTGAGCGTGGTGAGGAGGAAGGAGAAGGAGGCATCAGAGTGGGGACAAAGTGTTGAGAAAAGAGCAGCTGACGTTTGAACAGAAAGACCGGCATGGAGACCTTGTGTCGCGCGCCCTGGTTAGTAACCTGACTGTGGAGCCAGAAAGATCTGCAATTCGCCCTCTCGCTTGGCCACCCGCGCCGCCGCCTGCGGTGCTGACCACTGTCCCCCAGACCTCTGCGGGATCGGCTGCGCACCCTCCCGGGTGGCCACCCCTGCCCACCTGCTACCCCCCACCCCAACCCCCACCCCCACCCCCACCCCACCGCAGCTTCCAGGCTCCTGCGCACTCCTGGCCCCCGCCCACCGGGCCGCCACCCACGCCCCTGCCAGTCTCGGCCTCCCAGGCCTGGCGCGCTGTCCGCCCCTGGGCTTTTGAACACACGTAAATATTGTCGCTCCTCTCCCGAGACTCTTAACCATACACTTCATCCTTACGATAAAATCTCCCCCTTCCCTGGCCTCAAAGCCCTGTTCATCCGGCGGCCGGCCGGTGTCTACCACGCTCCCCTCCCTTGCCCTGACGCAGCCAGGCTGGCCTTCCCCAAGCTGTCGCCATCCCCCCGACCCAGGGCTGGCCGCCTGGCTCTTCCCGCTTCACACGCTGCTGCCTCCTTCTTCTCCTTCAGGCCCGGATCCAGGCATCCCGTCCTCAGAGGCCGTCCCTGACCACTGCGCACCACACCCCTGCCCCCACCCAGGGGGGCACTAGAACTTCCTCACAGCTCTACCTGGTATCAAAGAATATCTCATTTATTTATCAATTATATGCTATTAATAATAAATATTGATTAATAAATGCAATATTTCGATCGAATGACATAGTATTCTAAGATCATTTACGATCTACCTTCCTGAATGGGAGGCCCTGGAGGAGAGGGACTATTTCTTGGTCACCTCTGTCTCCAACGCCATCAAGAAGGTCCATATTCATCTGCCATCTTTGTGGAGCCCACGTAAAGAAGCTTCTCCTGGCTGTCCCCACTCTCCCCGGCTTCTCCCTCCCTGCAGCTCCTAGAGGACTGATTTGGCACTAATCCCACACTGCCAGTAGTGGCAGTTTTCTTTCAAATGTGTCACGCTTCCCCGGGGGAGCACTGTAAGACCCTGCTTCTCTGTCCCTTCTCCCCTTCCCTGCAACACACACACACAGTACATAGCACAGAAACGTTGCACAAACAGAGATGCTTTAGAAAATATCTACTATTTATCTGGTGAGTTGGCACTTTTATCTTCTCTCCATTCCCTGCCTCACTCCCTCGGGCTGAAGGGTTATCCCTAAGTGTTCTCCTTCTGTGGATTCCTGTCATGATCAACTTTGCCTGTTGCTTGGTTGTGATGTGAACTTCATTCTCCAAGGCCTCTCTGTGAGAGGACATCTATGAGGGCTCACTTATGAAGTGAGTTCCCTGACTTCATGTCCAGTGTAAACACAGGCAAATGTGTGATTATCAAGCATTATTACCGCTTGCAATTACCCTGGCTTTCCAGTCAACATTGTGAACTAAAGAAATGAGCGTGAAGAGTAGAGTGCTTAAATTTTGCCCTCTTTGCCCCTTAAAATATTTATTTTTCAATCATCACTCTAAATAGTTGAATTATGTCTTGTTATCTAATTAGTGCATGTATGTGGAATTTACAGGCCATCCAGAGGAAAGCTTCATAACTTTCTAAATGTCTGCATCTCACTGAGTGTCCCATCAAATATTTCCAAGTATTCATTTCCAAGGCTCTATGTCTAGATTGCTAAACACTACCATCAAAAGCGTCTCTGTAGCAATTAAGAAGCTCCCTGAGTTAATTCACTGAGTCTTTCCCAAGAGCCTAGCATTGTGGAGGGCTCCCCTCATAGACAAGTGGTTCTCAAAGTGTGGCCCAAAGGCTGCGCACATCAGAATGTATCATGATACTTTAAAAATGCTGATTCCCTGGCTCATGCCAGACTTCTTAAAGTCTGGCATTTGCACAGAGTGGAGCCAAGGAATCTGAATTTTAACAAGCTCCTCAGGTCAGTCTCATTCACATTGAAAAATCACTGATAGAGCCATTTTCCTGCCTTTTCCTTGTCCCATGTCTTGCTCTGATAGCTGCACTGCTCTGATAGAGGCAGGAGGGACAATCTGTGGCAAATGAAAACATGGCTGCCTTACAGAGCACTCTTCAGATCAGGTCTCCTGGAATCATGGAATGTATTTTCTAGGGAATTAATCATGACAACGTGCGCTAGTTAGAATGCCAGTTCCAGGGGCGCCTGGATGGCTCAGTTGGTTAAGCGTCTAACTTTGCCTCAGGTCATGATCTTGCAGTTCCCAAGTTCGAGCCCCACGCTGGGCTCTACTGACAGCTCAGAGCCTGGATCCAGTTTCAGATTCTGTGTCTCCCTCTCTCTCTGCCCCTCCCCCACTCACACTTTGTCTCTCTCTCTCTCTCAAAAATAAACATTAAAAAAAAAAATAGAATGCCAGTTACGCTGCTCTCCCATTCCCAAAATGACAGTGGTTTTAAAACGATGGAAGATTGTTTCTCTCTTACATCAAGGTCTGAACATAAGAAGCTGGGATTGATGTGATGTTGGGGATCCTCCTACTTTGTTGCTCTCCCATACTCAATACCAACATGTAGCATCTGTCTCATATCCCTTTATTTTTTTAAATATTTATTTATTTAAGTAATCTCTACACCCAACATGACGTGAGGCAGGGCTTGAACTCATGACCCTGAGATCAAGAGTCACAGGCTCCTCTGACTGAGCCAGCCGGGCAGCCCTCTATCTCACATCTTAATGTGGATGCCCCAGCTCCTGCCACCACATTTGCATTCTAGTCAGTGAGAAAGAAAAGGCATGACCCTAAAATTGCACACATCACTGCCACTCATATCCCTCTGGTAACTTCTAGTTATATAAGGGAGGCTAAGTTATAGACCCCTTTTTCATTTTTCCTCAAAATTTTGCTCAAAATCAATTTGGAAATTCTATTACTAAAAGAAAGAGTGAAATGCTTGTTGAATGACAAATAACTGTCTTTTGCCCTAGTACCGCCAGACTCATTAGGGGTGTATGCATGCGTGTGTGTGTGTGTGTGTGTGTGTGTGTGTAGCTCAATATTCTGGTGTTCTTTTTAGCTAACTCAAAGCTCAGCTACTTTGCTGCAGTTATAGGGTTGCTAGATAAAACAGGATACTCAGTTATATTTTCATTTTAGATATACAGCAAATAATTTTTCAGTGTAAGCATGTCCCAAATATTCAGATTTAACTGGGTGTCCTGTGTTTTTATTTGCTAAATCTGGCAACCCTCTGTAATCAAGGACCAGAAATTGAGATAGTAGGAAATAAACACGTGTTTTTCAACCCAGAGAGTAGGAAGTGAGTCTTTTTAGCAGCTCTATGCCAAGAAGCCAGTTCATTCCTCTCCCAAACGATGGGATTTCTGCAGTGAAGAAAATAGTCCCTCCTGTGGAGGAGAGAGACAGGAGCAGGGAATGTACCATGGAGCCGCAGAAATGTGGATAGTGTGCAAACGTGGTAGAAGCTATCAGCATGAGCAGGGGACAGCGCACAGGCAATTGGCAGGAGCTGAGACAATGAGAGCACCTGTGGGCCTGGAGAAGATGACCGAAATCAGGGAAGTTGTATGTTATAGAGAAGGTGCAGTCTCCAGGGGAAACGAATGGCTTGCAGAAATGCACGAGTATGAGCAGCAAGGGAACAAGGCAGAAAGATCTGCAGGAAAAGCAGCAGACCCCTTGTAACAGATGGACTTCTGTAACTCTGCAGTGATAAGCCCTCAATGAGCAAAATTTTATCACAGTTTAAGAGGTTTACAAATAGACCTATAAATGAATAACTAGGATCAAACCCCAAGTTGTAGAGCTGGTCTGTAGGGCCCCATGGAGGAGGCACACACTGGCTGAGGCAGTCACAAAGGCCTCCTAGACTAGCCATTTACAATCCATGTCAACCTTTACCTATTTTCTCTCCTTCCTCTTCCCCAGGTGGGACTGACCCACAAGCCCTTGTGAGATCTTCTTTGATACAGATATTGGTGGCCCCCTCCCCATGCCTCACTCTGGAACTCCTAACCCACTCCTCATATCTATTGGCAGGACTCCAGTTACAGTGACTGTGTTGTTAGTCTCCTTTGTAATGAACCAGATCCTGTGTATGAAGAAAAAGCTGAGAGGCCTTGAGTGTCAAAGTTACCTGCCAATCCTTTGGCTTTCTGCCACAGATCCAAGGGCCTCCACCTGAATCCCAGCAGAGACTACAGCTCAGCTCCCTTCAATGTGAGTCCTAACCTGCTCCTGGGCGTCCTGCCACCTGCAGACTGATCTCATCATGCAACTGCTTCCTCTGAATTGCATGGCCAATGGGACCATTCCATATACTTTGCTCCATGATATTCTCCCTCCCTATGTGGATGGTCATCAGAATCAGGCCTGAGATTGCTGTCCAATCAGAGGTTCTCGGTTAGTGGGAGTACATCAAAACTCTACTCATAGGGATTTTTTTCAAAATCCAGATGACCAGACCTCACCCAAACCTACTGGATCTTCGGAGGAGTATGCAGGGGTATGTGAATTTTCTGAAAGTTCCATTGATGAGTCTGATGTGCTCCTGAGATGAGGAACCCCTTCTCAAGGCACTAGGGATCACTTCTGTAGCCAGCTTAGTCCCCCCACTGCCAACCAGCCTTTGTCCCCTTCCCTTCTGCCACTATTGTACCAGAGTGTCAACATGCCTTGCCCCTGAATCTTCCAAAGTTGTGACAGTAAGGGGAGAATAGTGGATGAAAACGAAATTTACACCTGCCCCGCATGTAACTTAGCTTTTGTTAATATTAGACACTTTTCTGTGGTAAGAGTAATTTATTCTCAAAACTGCCCTTAAAAAGATTGAAGTTCTGCTGAAGAACCATAGACAGTATTAGTTGTTAGTGGCTACAAGTGATCTGAACCATCCTACTGACCATTGGTGCTCAAGAACTCTTTACTATCGACTGTTTGGCCTGCCTGACCAGAGCCCATCTGAAGATTGGGGGTGGGTGCAGCTGAGAATTAAGTGGCTACTGTCACAGAATAGGGTGATTACATCGAGCTACATCTATGTATATCAGAGCTGCAATGTCCAACAATATTATCAATCTCCTTAACACAAAAATTGGAAAGGAAAATAACAACAAAATGTGAAAGCCACATTTCCTTTTATTTCCTCCTATCACCTCAACACTTGCTCAGCACTTCTAGCCCTAAAATGCACCCCTCAGACCCAATATCATCTCCAATTCACACCCTTCTACTTGGCTGGGTCTCTGGGACTGTATATTGATGTGCCACCAACCCGGGCTTTCAATATGATTCTATCAGCCCACTGCGTGTTTAGTCAGCACAACACCAAACATCAGGTTTAGCTATTTCCTTTGAAATTAGCCAGATATTTTTTCTGCTGGAGATATTGAATCAATATGGTGTGTGTAAGTCACAGCATGACCCTCCTCTAAGTGATAGCTGCCCCCATGCTCCACTGGTCAAGAGTGAAGCCTACTTTCCTCCAGCTTCCTTCTGGTTCCCTTGTGCCCTTACCACTCAGTCCCTGGCTTTTCAAACTCAATTCATGTTACTGTCATCCAGAGTTTTCCCATTCCTATCTTGGATTTAGAGAACTTCCCTTTGAGACACATCCCTCCATCCACTCATTTATTCATTTACAGAATATTTACTACATCCAAGGTACTGGTAACCCAAGCTTGATTAAGATATGAAATCTGTGCTAAAGTTCAATATTAATAAGAGTTTTTAATTGCAGACAATGGAATCCTCCATAGTTAAAGCACAGAAGGATTTGCTAGGCAATATTAAGCAGCTTACAGAATTTCCAGGAGGGTCAGATTTGGAAGCTATACATCCAGAAAAAAATGACCTTACCATTCACTTCATAGTATTGTTCTAGAGGTATCCCTACTTCTGCATGCCCTATCACTGGCACTTGTGATTCCAGACACTAAACTCTAACAATGCTGCCACCTTATTCCACATGCTTCTACCATGCTTGCCAGGATGATTTCTCCAAATGTGGCCTCCATCTTTGTTACTCACTTCTACCATCATGTGTCAGGTGTGTAAAGACACTTGATAGGATCTTGGTCACATATGTAAGCTTACTGCAAGAGTTTCTGTTTTCTGTTTTTATCCACTATGGTGATGAAGAGGATAAAAGGGGGAGGGGAGTTGAGGATATAGAGAGAAGATCAGAGGAGACATTATGGGTGACTGAGTATGAAATCTTGAAGATAAGTGTTCACCCAAAGGATAAAAGAAAGAAAGTCCAGGCAGAGGAAAAAGCTTGAGATAAGGCACCAGTGTGTCAAGAAGCAGGGATGTTTAGGGAAAGACGATAATTTAATGTGGCTACAGCAGGGGTAAATATACTGAGGATTGGATGGTAGGGTGAAGGGAAATTGACAAAGACAAATGAGCCTAGAAAGTAAGCAGTGACCAAGCTGGAAGGGTCCCTTATGCTCCTAGAAGTGTGGCCTTTCCCTGAACGAGCCAAGATTCAGGTACTTTCTCCACATCTGACCAGAGACTACAAATTGTCAATCAGGTGTTTCTATGCCAAGCACCAACCCTCACTGCAAACTTTGCCTTGTAAAGCATAGTTTCCCCTACTGAAAGGTAAGAAAAACAACTTTTGACAGAGTTAGTTAGTTCTATAAACAAAGAAATATTTCCTTAATATTTTCAAAATATTTCCTTTGTTCCAATTTTCTGAAGTGTACAGATAATATATAATCAAAATGATTTTTCTGTTCAACCACCTCTACTTTGCCACAATTTTGTAGTGTTTTCCCAAACAAGACCATATTGTTACACTTGAAGAGGGCGCTCAGCAGCTCCATCAAGGCAACATACTCATACAGAAATCTATTGCATTTCTATACATCAATAAGAAGCATCAGAAAGAGAAATCAAGGAATCAATCGTATTTACAATTGCACCAAAAACCATAAGATACCTAGGAATGAACCTAACCAAAGAGGTAAAACGTCTGACTCTGAAAACTATAGAACATTTATGAAAGAAATTGAGGATGACACGAAGAAATGGAAAAACATTTCATACTCATGGATTGGAAGAACAAATATTGTTAAAATGCCGACACTATCCAAAGCAATCTACACATTTAATGCAATTCCTATCAAAATATCACCAGCATTTTTCACAGAGCTAGAACAAATAATCCTAAAATTTGTATGGAAAAACAAAAGACCCCAAATAGCCAAAACAATCTTGAAAAAGAAAAATAAAGCCAGAGATATCATAATTCCAGACTTCAAGCTATGTTACAAAGCTGTAGTCATCAAGACAGTATGGTACTAGCATAAAACAGATACATAGATCAATGGAACAGAACAGAAAATTCAGAAATGGACCCACAACTATACGGTCAACTAATCTTCGACAAAGCAGGAAAGACTATCCAATGGAAAAAAAAAAAAAACAGTCTCTTCAGCAAATGGTGTTGGGAAAACTGGACAGCAACATGTGGAAGAGTGAAACAGAATCACTTTCTTATACCATACACAAAAATAAATTCAAAATGGATGAAAGACCTAAATGTCAGACCTGAAACCATAAAAATCCTAGAGGAGAAAATAGGCAACAACCTCTTTGACCTCAGTCAGAACAACTTTTTACTAGACACATCTCCAGAGGCAAGGAGAAAAAAAACAAAAATGAATTTTTGGGTCTTTATCAAGATAAAAAACTTCTGCACAGTGAAGGAAACAATCAACAAAACTAAAAGGCAGCCTACAGAATGGGAGAAGATATTTGCAAATGACATATCTGATAAAGGGTTAGTATACAAATCTATAAAGAGCTTATCAAACTCAACACCCACAAACCAAATAATGCAGTTAAGAAATGGGCAGAAAATATGAATAGACATTTTTTCCAAAGAAGACATCCAGATAGCCAACAGACACCTGAGAAGATGCTCAACATCACTCATCATCAGGTAAATACAACTCAAAACCATGATGAGATACCAACTAATACCTGTCAGAATGGCTAAAATAAACACAGGAAACAACAGATGTTGGCAAGGATGTGGAGAAAGAGGAACACCATCGGTGGGAATACAAATTGGTGCAGCCACTGAGAAAAACAGTATGGAGCTTCCTCCAAAAGTTAAAAATAGAACTACCCTGTAACCCAGCAATGGCACTACTAGATATTTTACCCAAAGGATACAGAAATACTGACTCAAAGGGTATATGCACCCCAATGTTTAAAGTTATTTTTTAATTGTATTTATTTTGAGAGTGGGGAGGGGCAGAGAGAAAGGAAGAGAGAGATAGAGAATCCCAGGCAGGCTCCACAGTGGCAGCGGAGCCTGATGTGGGGCTTGAACTCACGAACTTGAGATCATGACCTGAGCCAAAATCAAGAGTCAAGTACTTCTTTAACAGATGGTGCTGGAAGAACTGGACAGCAACATGCAAAAGGATGAAACTAGACCACTTTCTTACATCATACACAAAAATAAACGCAAAATGGATGAAGGACCTGAATGTGAGACAGGAAACCATGAAAACCCTAGAGGAGAAAGCAGGAAACAACCTCCTTGACCTCAACCGCAGCAATTTCTTACTTGACACATCCCCAAAGGCAAGGGAATCAAGAGGAAAAATGAACTATTGGGACCTCATTAAGATAAAAAACTTCTGCACGGCAAAGGAAACAATCAGTAAAACTAATAGGCAACTGACAGAATGGGAAAAGATAGTTGCATATATGACATATTGGATAAAGGGCTAGTATCCAAAATCTATAAGGAACTCAAGGAACTCACCAAACTCCACACCCGAAAAACAAATAGTCCAGTGATGAAATGGGCAGAAGACACGTCTCCAAAGATGACATTCAGATGGGCCAACAGATACATGAAATGATGCTTAGTGTCACTCATCATCAGGGAAATACAAATCAAAACCACACTGAGATACCGCCTCATGCCGGTCAGAGTGGCTAAAATGAAAAAATCAGGAGACTATAGATGCTGGCGAGGATGTGGAGAAATGGGCACCCTCCTACACTGTTGGTGGGAATGTAAACTGGTGCAACCACTCTGGAAAACAGTGTGAAGATTTCTCAAAAAATTAACAATTGAATTCCCCTATGACCCAGCAATAGCACTGCTAGGGATTTACCCAAGGGATACAGAAGTGCTGATGCATAGGGGCACATGTGCCCCAATGTTCATATGTTCATAGCAGCACTTTCAACAATAGCCAAATCATGGAAAGAGCCTAAATGTCCATCAACTGATGAATGGATCAAGAAGATGTGGTTTATCTATACAATGGAATACTACATGGCAATGAGAAAGAATGAAATCTGGCCATTTGTAGCAATGTGGATGGAACTCGAGGATGTTATGCTAAATGAAATAAGTCAAGCAGAGAAGGACAGATACCATATGTTTTCACTCATAAGTGGAACAGGAGAAATTTAACAGAAGACCATGGGGGAAGGGAAGGAAAAAAAATAGTTGGGGAGAGGGAGGGAGGCAAACCATGAGAGATTCTTAAATGCTGAGAACAAACTGAAGGCTGATGGAGAGGGGGAGAGGGGAAGGGAGGTGATGGGCATGGAGGAGGGCACTTGTTAGGATGAGCACTGGGTGTTATATGGAAACAAACTTGATAATAAACTATTAAAAAAAAAAAAGAGTTAAGCGCTCAACTGACCAAGCCAGCAAGGCACCCTATTTATTTATTTATTTATTTATTTATTTATTTAGAGCAGGGGAGGGGCATAGAGAGAGAAGGAAAGACAGAATGCCAAGCAGGCTCTGAGCTGACAATGCAGAGCCCAACACCAGGCTCGAACCCACAAACTGTGAGATCATGACCTGAGCACCAAAACCAATAGGTTGGATGCTTAACCTACTGAGCCACCCAGGCACCCCACCCCAATGTTTATAACAGTATTATCAACAATAGCCAAATTATGTAAAGAGCCCAAATATCCATCAACTGATGAATGGATAAAGAAGATGTGATATATATACATACAATGGAATATTACTCAGCCATAAAAAAGAATGAAATCTTGCCATTTTCAACAACGTGGATGGAGCTAGAGTGTATTATACTAAGTAATATAAGTCAGTCACAGAAAGACAAATATCATATGATGTCACTCATGTGGGATTTAAGAAACAAACAGATGAACATAGGGCAAGGGAAAAAAAGAGATGGAAGCAAGCCACTCTTAACTATAGAGAACAAACTGAGAGTTGCAGGAGGGGAGGTGGGTAGAGGGTTGGGCTAAATGCATGATGGACATTAAGGAGGGCACTTGTGTTGAGCCCTGGGTGTTATATGAAAGTGATGAATCACTAAATTCTGCTCCTGAAACCACTATTACACTATATGTTAACAAACTAGAATTTAAATAAAATTTTTAAAAAATAATAAAAGGCAATCTACTCATTGCTTCTTTAATAGATACTTTTGGGGTGTCTCTCCATCTACAGTCTTCCTTCTCTGAGAACCACATGCCTCCTCCCACCAGGGCCTTTTGTATGTAACCCTGCCTCCTGGTCAAAACTGATTAGAGGGGCACTTGGATGGCTTAGTTGGTTAAGCATCCAACTTTGGCTTAAGTCATGATCTTGCAGTTTGTGAGTTCTAGCCCCACGTCGGTCTCTGTGCTGACAGCTCAGATCCTGGAGCCTGCTTTGAATTCTGTGTCACCTTCTCTCTCTGCCCCTCCCCCACTCGTGCTCTGTCTGTTTCTGTCTCTCAAAAATAAACAAAAATATGTTTAAAAATTAAAAAACAACTGATTGGGACAGCTTATTAACACCTGACCCAAGCTAAGCAAATTGGATTCCATTCCCTAGTAATTTAGAATTCATTCCTTCTTCCACTCAACAAATATTAATGAAACCTTAACTTTAAACTAGGCATTGTTCTAGGCCCTGGGAATACAGTGTGTACATTTTCTCCTGATACCCCACTGCATCATGCCAAGCTCTGTCAGATACCTATGCTTCATGTATATACATTCTCTTTCTTTGTTTCAGCTGGTTTAGTGGGTGTCTATTCCTTACAACAAAAGAATCTTTTCTCAATAATTTCACATTATTATTCATGATGGGGAAATGCCTTATTTTCTTTCTTTGGATTTTCAAAGCCATTTCCCCATGGTAAAGAACCCAAGAAATCTCTCCAAAGTTTTATTTTTATTTTTTAAAATATTTTATTTTTAAGTAATCTCTACAGCCAGTGGTAGAGCTCGAACTCACTACCCTGAGGTCAAGAGTCACATGTTCTACTAGCTGAGCCAGCCAGGCGTCCCTACCTATTTTAACTAGGTAAATTTTCATTGAATAGAATCATATTTGATCTCAAGAAATCTTTACCTTTGAAATTTAAACTTTATTATCCACTTTGTAAAAACAGAGAACATCAAGTAATGTGTCAAAGTCTTCCATTTAATTTTTGCCTTTTATTTCTTTATAGTCATCACATGACAACTTCCCTATCCCTTGCACACACACATGCGCACGCACACACACACACACACACACACATACAACTTCTAATAAACATCTTATGTAAGGAAGGAAAATAGAAAGACAGGAAAATTGAGTGGTTAGAAGCATGAGGTTTATAAGACAACCCTGAATTTAAATACCCCTTCCTCTTGCAAAATTTCAAATCCCTAAAAAAGAGACAGACAGTAACTATTTCATAGGATTATTGTGAGAAGTAAAGGTAGCGCATGAAATGCGCTCGATAAACAGCATTCACTAAACATGTAGTCACTGTTTATTATTAGGATCTTTACTTGTAAGCCACTGTGGGTATGCATGTAAAATCGGTTATGTGTACACAATACACAAATGTACATAACATGCATGGTACACAAATACATCTATATAGGCCAGTTGCACTATGTCCCTTGCCCTTGGAGAAACTGGATGGTAGTTTAGGCCAAGAGATGATTCAGACCCTTGTGTATAACTAATTACAGGACTCAACAATAAATTGTAATCTAATCCACTAGTGTAACCAGAGGGGTGAATTTCTGCCAATTCAAGATCCAATGTCACCCTTAACAAACCTTCCTCATCCTGAATGTGTCTAGAAGCTCCAAATGCTTTGCTGGAAACTGAAAGGGTGGGGAGGGAAATGGGGTGGTGATTCAATTCCTCAGGACCCAGACACTGAGAGGTTTCAAAGCAGAAGTGGAAAACTCTGCTCTATCCCACAGTCTTAGAAAATGACTATTTAAGAAGAGAGCAATGATACTGTGCGTGATCCCAGCAAGTGCCACACGCTGGGCCAGCATTCGCCAAAACTGTTGTGGACCGTGATGGGTCAGCTCACTTGTTAAATGTGCTCACTCTAGAGTCTGACTCCCAGGGTTCAAATCCCAACTGTTCCTTTTGACTTTGGCCTTGTTTCTTGGCTTTCCTGAAATTTGCTTTCCTCGTGTGTAAATGGGTATGATGATAATACTAATATCTGTTGTATCAGTTTCCTACGGCTCCTGTAAGAAAATATTACAGGGGCACCTGGGTGGCTCAGTCGGTTAAGTGCCTGACTTTGATTTCGGCTTAGGTGACGATCTCATAATTTGTGAGATCGGGCCCCATGTGGGACTCCACGTTGAAAGTGCAGAGCATGCATGGGATTCTCTTTCCTTCTCTCTCTACCCCTGCCCTGCTCGCTCGTTCACTCTCTCTCTCAAAATAAATGAATAAACTAAAAAAAAAGAAAGAAAGAAAATATTACTAACTTGGTGACTTAAAACAACAGAAATCTATTCTCTCACAATTCTGGAGGCCAGAAGTCCAAAATCAGCTTTTCGCTGGGCTGAAATCAAGGTGTCAGCAGACTCATGTTCCCTATGAAAGCTCTAAGGAGAAGTCCATTCCCAGCCTCTTCCAGCTTTTGGTGGCTGTTAGCATTCCTCGGCTTGTGGCTTCACCACTGCAGTTTCTGCCTCGATGGTCACATCACCTTCTCCTCTTCTGTATATCAAATGTCCTTCTACCTCCCTCTTATAACAGTGAATGTGACTGCATTCTTGGGCCAGTGATGATTAATTTTATGTGTCAATTGACTGGCTATGGGGTACCCAGATTAAACATTATTTCTGGGTATGCTTGTGAGGGTGCTTCTGGATGATTATCATTTGAAACAGCAGATTCAGTAGAGTACACAGCCCTCCCCAAAGGACGGTGAGCATCATCTAATCCATTGACAGCCTGAATAGAACCACAGGCAGAGGGAGGAGAAATTTGTCCTTTTTTCCTGCCTCACTGCTTCAGCAGGGACATCTCATCTCATCTCATCTTCTCTGGACCTTGGATTGGGATTTATACCATCTGCTCTCTTGGTTCTCAGGCTTTCAGACTCAAACTGAACTACACTATCAACTTTCCTGGGCCTCTAGTTTGCAGACAGCATATCATAGGACTTCTCAGCCTCTATCATCTCTGGAGAACTCTGGACTGATTCAGGGCCCACCTGGATAATCTTCCTATCTGCATAGACAGGAATATTTTTGGCCGTATAAGAGAACATTCACAGGTTCACTTTTCAACCTACCACTTTTGCCTTATGGGCTTATTTTGAGGGCTCAATGACATGCACAGACAAAGCACAGTGGCTAGAACATGGAAAGTGTTCAATCAGCATTATCTACTATTACCAGGAAGATCTCGCTTCCTGCAAAATGACCTTGAAGGAACCCTCGCCCAAAGAGATATAAAGTAATACAGGAAGGGGACTGGTGATAGTTGACCTTTGTTAACAGCATCTGATTCACAAATGCTTTAGATTGGTGATCTTAGCATGTACCTTTCACGGACACTGCTGTAGCTCACAAGTCTTTGTGTGATAGACAAGGTGGGGAATGGGAAAGAATCCAGAAATTAATGCAAAAGAGTTGTTTTTATTAATCCAAATTTGAAAATTAATGTATTCATGGGAATGTTATTTTCCTTCCAATTTTGAAATAATCATTACATTCTGAATGAAGAAAACCTTCATATTCTAGAAATTTTTAACTTTCCACATTGGTTTATAACCTACTCTGTAACATTTTTTTAAAGCTGAGCATATTGGTCTTCTCAATGTTGGCATAAAATCGTTCTTTGTTGTGTCACCTGAAATCTCTGTTAGTTTCAAAACTATAGAATAAAGATCAAGATTCAATATTTTAACACCTTCCTATCCTTCCCAAGGCTTAGCAGGTAAGCAGTCAGACTGAGAATAGATTTACACTCACAAAGCCCTTTCACAGGTATTATTCATTTAATCCTCCTAATAATCTCATGCGATGGACAGGAATCAGGTGTACCACTTCATAGGTTTGGAAAATGAGATGGTAAACGTAAGGCTCAGAGAGTGGAACAGAGCTGGTCAAAGGCAGAGCTGGACTAGAAGTCGGGTATTCTGCCTCCTGATGTCACCACTAGAAAGAGAGAAGGGTGGAAGTGGGTGGCCCTGAAGAAAGGCAAAAGGTCACCTGGAAATTCAAGCCTGGAAAAGTCTGAGGGAAGAAAAGCAAGAGATGTGAAATAAAGGAAGTCAAAATCCTAAGTCAACCTCCTGTTTGCTTCTAGTTAAAAAACAAAACAAAACAAAACAAAACAAAAACAGAAAGATCCGATTCCAATGAGCCAGTGATTTTATGCATGCACACACATTCTTATTGATTCCTTCCTTGGGCTGATTTCACATGATACAGTACAGGGAGTGCATGACCTTATTTGCTAGTTCTTTTTCTGAACCACATTCCCTCACCTGGGCAGGTATCTGAGCAGGTGAGAGGTTTCTCTGCACAGCAAAGACAACTGACAGCCAGTTGTTTCTCCAGAAACATTTCCTCAAAGCATTTGAAAGCCAGAGAACATAGGAGAATCAGGAAGTGAGAACTGTTGATCACGTTGAATTAAAATATTTGTAATAATATAAGTGACAGTTTATAGAATAAATGTACCCACATGCACGCGTTACTTAGCTCCTTTTTCATACTGTAATTCCCTCCTCTTCCAGGAGGGTGTCAATTTCCCAACTGACTGCATTTCCTGTTTTTCAACTTTTGCTGCATTACATGAAGGTTTCATCTAGGGCAGGTGATATTACAGTTACTGGCCTTTGGAATAACAGGCCCATCAGCACTGCATGTGGAAATGGATGGGCTCATTGAAACAGCCTGATACAGAAAGAGAAACTGGATGTGAAACTACACATTTAGAATTTCAAAACGGTGGGATTTACCCACTGTGGCACCTTAAATGGGGGAGATATTTGAGAAGGGGGCCCATAAGTAGAAAAGCACACTATTAATAGAAATCACTCATTGCATGTGAATTGATGTGCACAAGGCACTGTAATTGACATCAAGGCCAGCTAAGAACCAAGAGATAAAATTTGTCATTCTTTCCCTTCAGAAACTTTTTATCTGGTCAGAAATGCCAAAGAACTCACAAAATCATACAGTCAGGACAAAGCCCTCTGTCACATGTTATTTAGCATTTTCAAAGGAGACATACAGGAGTTGAGACAATAGGCCAGGTTCACCAGTTTCAAAACCAGCCCAAATAAAAAGGTTTGTACTGAAAACAAGTATTGGTGGGATGCCTCTTATTTGCAATAGATTTGAATTTTAATAGCACTCTTTCTGAGCCTTCATATCATTACTGTTATTTTGTCACTGTTTTCACAGGAGACCTTACTGTGTGTAAACCACTTTTTTTACATTATTTCACTTTTTTCCACCCACACTTGTGTGCGGTAGGTATTATTCACATCTTTTAGATGAGGAAACTGAGAGAATAAGTGATTTACATGACATTTTACAAGCAATAAGCTGTGGCTCCAAGCTTCAAATACTGACCCCCTCCAAAGACTCGCATCATCTCTGTGTGCCTCATGGCATGGATCCGATCAGAGGAGAGAAGCCATACTAGTAATGTAAACAGGGACTAGCTCATAAAAAAAAATTAACTAGTAACAGGAGAGTAAGCGCTGAGGGGATTTAATTGTATATGATTGTTCACTGCTCTTTAAGAGTTTCCAGTGTTGGGGCGCCTGGGTGGCTCAGTCAGTTAAGCATCCAACTTCGGCTCAGGTCATGATCTCAGGGCTCTCTGAATTTAAGCCCCATGTCGGGCTCTGTGCTGACAGCTCAGAGTCTGGAGCCTACTTTGGATTTTGTGTCTCCCTCTCTATCCCTCCGCTGCTCATGCTCTCTCTCTCTCTCTTTCTCTCTGTCTCTGTCTCTCTCTTTCAAAAATAAATAAAAACATTAAAAAAAAAGGGTTTCCAGTGTATTTTCTATACCAAACCAGACTCTTAATTCAAGGGCAAGAAAAGTGTTCGTGCCTCTTTCATATTCCCCACCAATGTCAAACACTATGCTTGGCAGAAAACAACTTGGGTTTTTGGGTGTTCAGACCCAAGCAAGTTCAGATCCTTGCCCTGCTACTTATTAGCTGGACAAACTTGAGCAAAACATATAGCCTCTCTATGAAACAAGGATAATAATGGCTATATTAATGAATTGGAGAGAGAATTAAGTGAATTAATAAATGCAAAGGACTCAGCTAAATAAGTGGAGACTACTACTATTACCATTACTCTAATTAGTATCATCATCATTATTAAGATTCCCTAGTTCCTTGTCTTTTGCTGCCCAGTATAATAATTGGGACAATATCTGAAAATCAACAAGACATCCTTTGACCTCATTTACAGACAGAGCTTTCCTTTGGTCTGCCGGAAGGAACTACCATATGTTACTCAGCCCTATTTTAAACATTGAATTTGTTTTGCTAATGGAATGTTAGGTCAACATCCACCCTTCCCCATCAAAAGTCTCTTAAGCATCAGCCTACTGAAAGTTGGCCTTCTTTAATCCAAGGGTGGTATTTCTGTGCCTGGTTAACTTTCCTCTACCTTTCAACATGAGCCAATTGGCTTTAATCACGGGATGTCATCGAAAAAGATTGGGCAGATTATGGGTAGTAATAGAGACAATTACCAAGGAGAAATGAGGAAAAAATAAATGAATCTTCCATCTCAGAGAGAAATAAATGGCTTCATTATGGGGTCAATAAGGATGGTCCTAGAATTCCCTGTCCAAGAGAAAATGCATGATGGTAGTTGGGGAGCTGTAGCATTTGGCAGCAACAACATCCACGGATCAAAACAGCTTTTAAGGGCTGACCTCAGGGGACTGCATTTCTATAAAAGGAATGAGATGTTTTTCTTTATGCTGCAGAAAATGCAGAATCAGAGCCGATTGGAAACACAGCTAGCTCGTCTGTCATTATTTGCAAAGGACAAGGAGAAAATGATGTTCTGCTCTCTTGGGGTGATGGGCAAAAATCTCTCCATGTTTTTTGGAATTCATTTGGGCAAGTCTCAGGAAGCAGGAGAAACAAAATCTTTAAGGTAAAACTTTGTTGAAAATGAGTTTTTCTGGAGTTATCTCCGTAATATTGGATTTAATAAGAACCTTTACATTGGAGCCCCATTTCCCCTTCTGCCAGTGCCCCCAGGCCAGCAATGTGGAGTGATGCTTGCCTGGAATGGCATTTTAGAAGAAGCTGGGGATGTGAGTGGTCTCACGCCACAGGGTGTTGTGCAGTTCTGCACAGAATGTCTCCAGGACTTCCAAGGTCAGCAAGTGCTCCATGGGCCTCAGTTCTGAATAGGGGTCCCAAGGCCCACCTTATGCCTTACTTAGCACCAACCACACTCAGTTAATCCTGTGATGGGGACTCAAAGAAAGGCTCAAACAGGACTAACATGAACACTATAGGGTACATTTTCCCTTTACATTAAAATGCTTATCTCCTCTGGGAGCCTCAGAGGCTCAGTCTTTTCAACATCTGACTCTTGATTTCAGCTCATATCATGCATGATCTTGTGGTCATGAGATTGAACCTCGAGTTGGGCTCTGCACTAGACATGGTGCCTTCTTCAGATTCTCTCTCTCTTTCCCTTCCTCTCTCAAAATAAATAAATAAACATTAAAAAATTAAAATAAAATAAAATACATACCTTCTCACCTGCTGACTGACTTTAGAACTAACTTAATTTCTCAGCAGTATTCAATGTTCCACTTTTCTCCAATAACTTCTTCAATTCTTAAATATTTAAGTGCCTCCCATGGGCAAGAGGAGAAAGCAGAGACTCAGAAATGGTGTGACTGGGTTAAGCTCTTCTAGTCTTTCAAAGAGGGGAACTTGAGTACCCCATGAATCCTAACGGAGGAGTTAGCCCACCTTGGCTCTTCTGCCTCCCAAGGACGCCCAGTCAGAGAGTGAACAGGTGCTCATGGATTTCCCTGGCAACCTCCTAGGGAATGGTAATTCCCTGATGGGAAGGAATCGAAAATCAGGTGCAGGGAGCAAAAGCTACCTTGACACACAACAGAGAATGAGAAACTGACTTTTAGGTCCCAGGATTATTGTCCAGGACGCCTGGAACTCACTTAGCTGACCTCCTAGGAGTAGTTTATTCATTAGTGTGAATATTAAATGTTCGCATTTTTTAACAAATCATGAGCCTTATTTTTTTATGAATATAATTTATCATCAAATTGGCTTACATACAACACTCAGTGCTCATGAGCCTTATTGGTATCTTAGAATTATCTTCCAAGGGCCTTCAACAACAAAAGTTCTTTTGTACATTTGGAAACACTTGGAAGACTGGCATTGGAAACATATAAACATATTACATGCATGGATATAAATAATTACTGCAAGTTGATTATAGCATTCATTCTTTCTACCAAATACTATTCTTAATAAGGGCTGCATCTGATTGGAATTGCTTAAACCTTGTCATTATTTCTCCTATAAGCAACTGCAGACTGCAGGCTTAATTAGAATGAAATTGGTGCTTTGAACAGGTAATCTAGCCTACATCAACTTACTGGGTAGAAGGCCAGTAACATATGATCCATTATAATAACACATAATAATTATAAAAGTAAAAGATACACATGTACATAACATGTTTTTCAATCCTTATATATTAGAGATATATTATATTATATTATATTATATTATAAATTAGGGATGTGTGTATATATGTGTGTGTGTGTGTGTGTGTATACTAATAAGATTGAAAAATATTATAGCCCAAGTCACAACATTTAAATCGTAAAATCTGTTGCAAGGATGAGAAAATCCATTTATTGTACTGAACTCCATTTATTGTACTGAAAGCAAATGCCTTTTTAGTAACCAAAGAATGTACACCTTTGGAGAAAGTAAATTACAGCCCATTTCCTACTCAGGTAATTACATTCTCTGCTGGTTTAAATCTCCTCCCAAAGTTCTGTGCCCCACACAAGATTCTCCCTGCTCTGACTTTGAACCTTTGGACTCTGGAGTCCATCGGAGCATCATCCCTACTTTCTCTGAGCAGCCCCATCCCCAGTCCTGAGCAGAATAATCTTATGATGGAGTTTGACTATTTATTCATGTGTCTGCCGTCTGCCACCCAGAGCTGAGAGCATCTTCCTGGGGAGACTCTACTTAAGAGCAGTCACAGCTTATTACCTGTCTATCTGAGGTACAAGCCTGAATGGCTTTTAATTTTTTGATGCTTAATGTAGAGAAAATAGAATTGCTTTTGATTGATCCTGCCAAACTCTATGATGCATGCACTTCTTTTATTGTTCAATGGGTCACAGGAAGCTAGCAGAACAAGACTATTGAGAGGGGCCAGTGCAGTGGAAACACCGTGTAAGAGGCCACGTTGCAATCTTGGCTACTGGCTCTGTTACTATCTGGTTAACCTTAACCAAATTACTTACGGTCTCTGAGTCTCAGTTTCCTCATTTTTTAAAATGTGCTAAACACACAGTTGTTATAAAAAACAAATGAAACTATGCTTGTCCTATTACCTATGTACACACAGATAGACATTATGATTATTTAAAAAGTACAAAACTATTCTTATAAAGATGTATAATATGTACACTGTGTATCACACTTGCCACTGGTGCATCACTTTACTACCATTATGGAGAAGATTATATACTATAAAGGTGAAGTTTTGTACTGGTTATCTTACAGAAAGTATATTAATAGAACTATAGTGAAACCTTTAACAAAAGCATAAGGTCTTAAGGAATTGCAAGGCAACGCTCACTTTTCCAAATTTTGGTCTATGTTAAATTGTCAGTGAAGGCTGAGCTGGTATCCTATAGATGCCGGAGCCTGGAAGAAGCACAATTACATTTTCATTGACACACAATTCTACTCCCTCTATAAATCAACATCATTTCCTCCTGGCCTCTCCAAGATTCAGCAGCTGTCATAAGGTTGCCAGGTAGAATAATGATTCAGGACCCACAGACTACACTGTCTTATTGAACTGCTCCCAAGCTCACTGGCTCTGGGACCCAATAAATCATTGCTTTACAAGTCATCTGGAACACAAGGTGCAGCCCAGAGTCAAGAGTCAAGGTTCCACAGGACTGTTAGGAAATATTTGTTAAAGGGAAGGGGGGAAAGAATTTTTTGGGGGGGTGGGGAGTCACATAATAACCTTTCTCCTGATCTTCTAAATCGTTTCCTATCTGCATGTTTTTCATCCTATGAATATTTAAAAATTCCACTTCAGTGTTCAGATACCATTATGGTTTTTTTCTCTTGATCTTGAAGCTCTTCCAGAGCCCCTACAGTTTTTTAAAATATAGAATTCAAGATTCTTTCTCGTGTGGCTTCCACCTCATTCTACCCTACTTCCCATGGAGATTACACACTCAGTAAAGAGTCAGCCTGTTTTCAGTGTCCTGAGCAGATGGAGACAAAGTTATTCTCCACTTTTGTTCCAAGAAACAAGGCAATGTTGTGTTGCCAAGTTTTTGGTTTTTTGTATTGAGCAATTGGAATAATGATAATAATACCAACATCTCCACTTTATAGCAGTGTTACCATTTATAAAGTTGCTGCTGCGTCATTCTTTCACCATCCTGGTCTCTCTTGGAAGAATTAACTGTGAATTATGCTTTGTGATGCTACAGACAGCATGAGTGAAGGATAAAGACTTCATATATTGAGCAACACCTAAGATTCCAAAAGGTATTAGATTTGCTGATGAAACTGAACACACAACAAACTTGTCTGTGTCTTGTTATTTGTGTCTAAGTATTTAATCACTCCACTTTTCTCATGTCACCTCTTCTGATTTCTTTACTCTTTTCCATAAGAATAATGCTTTCATCACAGGACTCTATCTCCAAAACCAAGAGCACATGTATACACTGTATGTTAGCCAACTTGACAATAAATTATATTTAAAAAAAGACAAAAAAAAAGAATAATGCTTTCGGTTTATGAGCAAGAATTTGCATTCTTTATACAAAAAATGGATCCATGGACACAGTAATAACATTGCCGTGGGGGAGACAAGATTCCTGATGAATGCTCAAATTAGTGGATGGAATTTTAAGAAGAAGCAGAATAGTAGCATAGACTCAAAATATCTCCCCCAAAATAAACTGTGGTGGTGGATTTAACCTGTGCCCACAAATTATTTGATTCTTCTGTCTCCAGGAGGTGAACTCCATTCTCCTCTTCAGTGTGAGCTCAACTTAATGACTTACCTCTAGCAAATAGATATAAAAAGAGAAAAATTATAACATTACATGGCAAAGTCTGGTAGACACCACCTTAACTAAGTAATCAAGATTAATATCACTGTAATAAGATCAAGGTTAATATGACTATAATAAGATATATCAACATTTGTATCCTCTAACACCATAGGGTAAGAAGAGCACATCATCTATGTGGTGTGCTTCCAAATCCATAACTCCAGAATTCATGAAAAAACATCAGATAAACCCTAATTGAGGGACATTTTACAAAATAGCTAACCACTACCTATCAATAATGTCAAGATCATGAAAGACAAAGAAAGAGAAAAAAAGAGGGAGAAAAATCATCGATAGGAGGAGACCAAGAAGATGTGGTAATTAAATAAAACATGGATTAGATCCTGAACAAAAAGAAGACATTAATGGAAAAACTGGTTAAATCTGAATGAAGTCTGTATTTTACGGACTAATATCAATGTTAATTTCTTAGTTTCAGTAAAAGTCCTAAGGCCCTGTAAAGTGTTAACACTAGAGGAAGCTGGTTGAAGGATTTACAAGATCTCTCTACTATCCTTGCAGGACTTTTGTAAATGAAAAATATATTTCAAAATTTAAAAAAAATGGTAAATAATGTGCATGTTTATGAGCATATTTAATGTAAGCATAAGATAGGCAAAGCTTACATTCATTCTTTCAGTCAGTTCATTCTATGTACATTTCTTGAGAGTCTGCTCTGTACTAGGCATGGGGGAAACAGTGCTGAAGGTGATTGAGGTTCCCACGCTCATGGAACTTACAGTCTGATGGGTAGAATGAGTGATAAAAAAGACAGGATGTTGCAGGTGTGTGTCACACGGTACTCAACCTGTTCTGAAGGTTAGAAAAGCTTTCCTCAAGCAGAAGGGGTTTGAACTGAGACCAGAGATGAAATGTAAGACAGGGATGGGGGCCGTTTGGGCAGAGGGGGGACACTTCCAGGCAAAAGGAGCAGCATAACAAGGATTTAGAGCAAGGAACAAGTGATGAGAAAGAAAGCCAAGAAGTGGAGTTAAAGGGTAGAGAGACAGCAAGGCATTCAAGACCTTACAGGTCAGGGGAAAATTTAGGATTTGGTGCTAAAGTAGTAGGAAAGCCCTGGAGAGTGTTAGGTAAATTATGTAATTATATTGCAACTTCTGTCTCTTAATTTGATTAGTTCCCAGTTTCCTAAATCAGTATTGCCCATGTTTGAGAATGGATTAAATTTCCTAAATGTTAGTGACTCTCATAAGAAGCATATTTACTTTTCGTCCTGACCCCATCTCCAACCTCAGTTCTTATTTTAGGGGTGAGGAGGGGAAAGGACTAGTTTAGCCGATTGTAGTAGGACCTGATAGCCCAGGAAACAAAGAAACCCAACACTGAGATGAGCCAAAGTCTCAAGTAAAACCTTTGTTATTCAAAGGCTCTTGTAGTACAGGAAAAAAATGGCAACAGATTGTCCATGGGCATAGCTGCTGGTACAGGGAAATTGCTGTTTGTCCCCAAAGTAGGGAAAAAATGGCAACAGAAGTTTTTCCATGGGCATTTTTGCTGGTACAGGGAAATGGCTGTTTGACCCTGTCTGGCAGGGAGCAGAGTTGAAATTTCCTTTATTGACTGAGCCAATTGTGGGTGTGAGCAGTCTCTGAGCAAGCGCAGGTATTAGCCAATCTGCTCCCCAGCTCTCATTTCCCTTTGCAAGTCCTCGCCCCATTGTCAGAGTCTTGGGGGTGGCAAGGCCCTACCTCCCACTACAGATGCACCTGACTTAGGCTTAGCTATTTGGGTGTCCCCACCAGATATCTGAGACACAGACTATCCAGAATTCTTCCAGGGGGTAGAATAGTCACAACCAGGTCTGGGACATCGGTGGCAGCAGTACCAAAAGAGGTGTGCAGAAACCAGACAGGTCCAGTGGCATGATTTGTGGTTCTCCAGTCTCCCTCGGCTCCTCTCCATCAGTTGATCCTTATTCTCTGTGAGAGAGGCAATATCTTCCCAATAATTTCTTTATTTACAGGTTTTTTTCTGACTTCGATGACAAAAAAAATTAACTGTTAAAAATAAGAATTCACATTTATATAGCACTCAGCATTTGCCAAGCAACGTTCTAAGTACTTTGCTATACACATTATCACCTTTAATATTATTAAAATAGAGAAATAGATTTCTCTGCTGACCCAGGAAGCCATGTGGCAGATAATTTACTTTAAGAAGAAAAAACTATGGATGGAAGCCTATTTTCAGGCCCAGAGATCAAAAAGTCACTTTTCTCTAATATCAAAAAATTGGAAGCAACCTGAGACGTCTGAGAATATGGACAATGAATAGACAAATTTTAGCGCAACTTCCCCAGGGACTAGTATACAGCCACTTAAAACGATAATTAGCAAAACTGAGATGTGAGATGAGAAAAGCTTATGATTGCAATGGTATAAAAAGATGAAAGCAAATGGTCAAGGAGTAGGAAAAATTATGAAAACATTTAGAGCTGTTTTGTTAGGGTGGTGATGATAGATGGGGTTTTCCCCCATTTCTAAACTGTCTCAGGTTATTACATTATATCCATAATTTTAAAAGGATGTTATATCTATAATTTTAAAAAGAAATGCTCTTTCCCTCACTATATATTTATCCCAGTGTTCCAGAATGACTTTTCTCCAAGTGTTGGGAAATCCCGATAATCATCCCCTTAGCAACCATTTAAGATAATGAACTTCACAGCCCCTCTAAAGTCTATGCTGTTAGGACAAATATTGACCACAATGTTGAACTGAAGTTTCAGTATCAAATCCCAAAATGGACCAAAATTTCAATCCCCGTCAGTTTTTGTTGTGAGGTTAAAACTCTAATCCAGATATACATATTTGGGGATGTACCCCACCACTGCCCCCACCTGATCATTCTTGCTGCACGACAGTTTTCTGCTTTGCACAGAGAACTGGGACGTCAGCTTCGGTTCATGAAACTTTGTAGATTTTTGAGACATGAGTCCTTTGATTCACACCTTTACATTTTATGCAGGTTCATACAATGGGGCTTTGTTATACCCTCGGTTTGTGATGCTCTTGTCCAATTCCCTGATTCTTAATCATGTCTCTCCACTTCTCGTGATAAAAATCTACCTTCCTCAAGGAAACTTCCCCAGTTCCCTAAGGTATTCTCCCTAAGACACCAAACAAACAAACAAATAATATTAATGTTAGTTGAACCACTAATGAAACAAAAGTGAAAATTGCAATATTTGTAGGTCAAAAATGACCTAACATTCACAGTGTCACATGGTTCAGTCTAATTAATAGCAGGCAGCACCACCTACAGTGTACAACATTGGCAGCCTTTGTAGGTCACATTTCAAAGCGACTAAGGTCACTTACTATTGCCCATCAGAATCTGCAGCACTCTATGAGTTGAACTTGACATTGCTTTTGACAAGTGGACCCCATATCTCCAAGTGTGATACCTTTTCCCATGCATCCCAGAGATTTATAGCTTGCACCTAGTTGAGACATTTTCAGAAAGAAACTTTGAGATCCCTCTGACCAAGACACTACTAATTTATTTAGCCAGATGATCTTATTAAATAAGAACTACTAAATAGTTCTACTTAATCAAACAGCCTGATTATTTTTCAAAATTAAAAAATGCATGAACCCTGTGACCTAGCAATTTGACTTCTTGGTAACTTGTCCAACAAGTATACCCATTCTCATGCAAAATGGTGTATATTTAAGAACATTTATTGTTACTTTGGTTTGTAATAGCAAAAGACTATTTCTAACTATTTAAATAAATTTGACATTTCAATACAGAGAACTGGAATAATACATCTCCAAGAGTTAGAATTGAGAAAAGAGACCAGTGTTACGGTATATGTCCATTTCCATGGGGAAGTGATGCCAAGAGAATATGTATGTGCACATACATAAGTGTATGAATCCATAGACTCTCTCTAGGCTGATACACAAGACAATACTAGTCGCCTCTTTGGAGAGGAATTGGGTGGAGCAAGAAAGGGAAGGAGATGGATCTTTCTGAGTATTGCCGTTTGATACGTTGTAAGTTTGTCTACCATATTCGTGGATTACTTACTAAAAAATGAAACTAATGGTTTCTTTTAAATTGGCTTTTTCCCTTAAATGAATAAGATTGAGAATTAAGAGCACAATCTTGCTTTGATATTGACTGAAGTAGGAGTCCATATCATTGACTTGAATATAATTATATTCACCTGGTTCATTCCAACCCTCCTGAAGTATTTATGCAAAGGATCATACCTCTCCTTGACAAGAAACTCCCAGATCACTCTAAAGTGTGCTCCTTCAAGGCTGGAGAAGGCTTAGGGAGGTAATTTCAGGGAAAGGCAGGGCATATCAAGTAAATTAAGCATAGATATAGACATTAAATACACAGGTCTGTATCTTCTTGTCAAGAGCTAAAAACACTGGCCTAACAGTAAATGTTCCCCCAGATTTATACAATATTTATTTGCTTCTGGAAAATTAAATTATTAAGATTCTTGAAAGTAGAGCATTCTTTTGAGCAGGGAATATATTCCCTCTATAATTTTGAAAGCAACTTGAGTCTGATTTCCTATTCAGCCTCCACTATCTGTTAAGTGCTAAGAATCAGGCACACCAAAATCTAGGATAATGTTTTTCAAGGTTGTTCTATTTTTGGTTTAGTTCCTTGCCTTTAACTTTTAATTGTCAAGTAAAGCTAAATGTAGGTCAGTCCCTTATGTAATGGATCACACATTTGATCTTTGGGCAGATTTTAAATATCAAGATTTTTGAGGGTGGAAAAAAATGACAGTAAAAGATAACCCATCCAATTATGTTTTTATTTAGGTAGCCCTGGTGCTATACCAACCCAAAGTCTTCCTCAAAACAACCCTAGTTGTAAGTGGTCTAGGCAATTCACTTGGGAGAAAAATGAAAACTTTGGGAGAAACAATGAAAAATAAGTTTATGTTGCACTCAGATGTTTCCAACTGGGTTTTCTTTCCTTTGCTCTTGGGAAATGCTTAAGCAAATAGTATTAGAATATCTTCAAAGTTTCTGGCAGAGTAACTGCCAAACAGATCTTTCTGTATCCTCTGTCAGGATGCCACCTGCCCCACTTTCCCTGCTCTCCCCAAGCTGCCTTCAGTCTGGCTTCATGGTATCATTAGGATACATGTATCAATTCCCTTTCAAAAATTAATTTTCTGGGGTGCCTGGGTGGCTCAGTTGATTAAGCAGTCCGACTTCGGCTCAGGTCACGATCTTGCAGTCTGTGAGTTCGAACTCTGCCTTGGGCTTTGTGCTGACAGCTCAGAGCCTGGAGCCTGTTTGGGATTCTGTGTCTCCTTCTCTCTCTGCCCCTCCCCCGCTCATGCTCTGTCTCTGTCTCTCTCTCTCTCTCTCTCTCTCTCTCTCTCTCTCTCTCCTTTAAAAATAAGTAAACATTAGGGGTGCCTGGGTGGCTCAGTCGGTTGGGCGTCCGACTTCGGCTCAGGTCATGATCTCACGGTTCGTGGGTTCGAGCCCCGCATCGGGCTCTGTGCTGACAGCTCAGAGCCTGGAGCCTGCTTCAGATTCTGTGTCTCCCTCTCCCTCTGACCCTCCCCTCCTCGTGCTGTCTCTCAAAAATAAATAAAAAATGTAAAAAAATTTTAAAAAGTGAATTTTTCATTTTTAAAGGGAAATGCAAAAATGAAGTAATTAAATTTAATTCAATAACAAAAATTGAAAAGTAAAGGAAAACTATATTCCACATATATATGACAAATGGTTACTATTAATAAATAAATCCTTTAATTTTTTAAGGAGAAAAGAATCCAAATTGGCCATTAAATATATTGTAAAATGTCAGGGCTCCTGGGTGGCTCAGTCAGTTAAGCCTCCAACTCTTGATTTTGGCTCAGGTCATAATCTCACAGTTCATGAGATCAAGTCCCACGTCGGGCTCCACACTGATAGCATGGAGCCTGCTTGGGATTCTGTCTCCCTCTCTCTCTGCCCCTCTCCTGCTTACTCACTTGTGTTCTCTCTCTCTCTCTCTCAAAATAAACAAACACTTTTTTTAAATGTCAAACTTCATTAATAAAGAAAATGCAGATTAAAATTGTATTACTTCACCTATCAAGTGAGCAAAGATAAACACTAACGTTACTATTTAATATCTGCTACCATGTGGGGAAATAAACACTCTCAAAACTTGCTATAGAATTGTAATTCTATACCTTTCTAAAGGGTAATTGGGCAAGCTGTGCCAAAAACTTTAAAGAGTACAATTTCCCAGGGTACCTGGCTGGCTCAGTTGAAAGAGCATACAACTCTTGATCTCAGGGTTGTGAGTTCAAGCCCCACGCTCAGTGTAGAGATAACTTAAATAAATAAATAAATACGTACATAAATAAATAAATAAATAGATAGATAAATAAATAAATAAACTTTTTAAAAAGTACAAGTTACCTCAATCAACTAGTTTTACTTTTAGAATGTGTTGTATGGAAATGTATAAAGATATACGCAAAGTTACGAGTGGTCATTGCACTGCTTGATTTTTTTTACTGTAAATATGTCAACTTCACAAAACAAAAAACCTTTTTCTTCAAAAACAATGTAAAGGAATAAGTGAAACTCCTTTGAAAAGCATCTACTGTATGTATGAAAAGATTCATTTTCCTTGAGGCCTTTTACTACCCATTAAAATAAACTGCACATTATTTTTACAGCTTGAAGTCCTCTGAATGAATTTGTAGATGTTCTCTTCCAAAGAATCGGTCTGGAAAGATTAATCTTTGGTTTTGGTTTAAGAAATGAAGTCTATTAAGTGGTCTTAAAAACAGAAGTGGGCCTCGTTGTTCATGCAAATTATTGGTGCTTTCAAAGTCTTGGGCTTGGTGAGCACTCGCTTTCTCTTCCTTTGCACTGGATTTTAAATCGGGGGGAAAAGCAATGGGAAAGGAGCCCTGTAATGGAGGCATCCACTGTCCTGCACATTTGGAATGAAGGCCAATGACCTTCTACAGTTTAGAGGCCCAGAATAAGCCTTTGAGATGACAATGCAGCTTTGATTTTACGATTACAATTAAAGATCAAGGTGAGCACCCAGTGCCCAAAGACTTTCCCTGATGGAAATGAATAAACACTTGGCTCTAATATTATAACCCAGCTAGAATACAAATAGGGGGATATTATCAGCCATCAGAGCATGTTATCCCTGAGTAGCAGTAGACTGAGGAACAGACTTTAAATCAAAATGAAGGAGAGTGCTCCAGTGCCTCTCATCCACCATTCCTCAGCTGGGCTCCCCATGGAGCCAAGAGAGAGGGAAGACCTTCCTGTAAACAGCCAGATTAGCAGAATGAGCCCTGGGATTCAATAAAGTGTCAGGTGAATTCATTGTACACAGATTCTCATTTGCCTCTTCTGCTGTCTGACAGATTGCTTCTTTGCAGACCTCCAGAAGGAGGCAAATTGCTGGGAAGGGTGTGAGGACAGAGGTATACTCATACACTGCGGGTGGGAGTATAGATTGGCACATGATTTGGGGAGACAGACAATTTGGCAGTGTCTCCCAAGTTTTAAAATGCACATACAGTGTGGTGAAGCAACTTTGTGTCTGGGAGTCTAGATTTCAAAATTCCAGCACGAGGATTTATGTGCAGGGAAGCAATTGCAACATTGTTTATCATGGAAAATCCAAACAACTTAAATGTCTATCCATACAATGGAATACTATATGGCCATTCAAAATGAATTGCTTGGGGCACCTGGGTGGCTCAGTTGGTTAAGTGTCTGACTCTTGGTTCGGCTCAGGTCATGATCTCACGATTTGTGGGTTTGAGCCCTGCAGTGCACTCTGTGCTGACAGCAGGGCCTGCTTGGGATTCTCTCTCTCTGCCTCTCTCTCTCTCTACCCCTCCCTGTCTCTCTCCTTCTCTCAAAATAAATTTAAAAAACTTTAAAAAAATGAAATACTTGGGCATGATTTGGAAAGATTACATTTGTTAAATGATCCCCCTTGGGGGGGAAAATCCTTGATTTCCTTAAATGAGCATAGATATATGTATATGTAAATGTATAGTTAGCACTGAAAAGAATTTGAAAGTTTCTATAGCTTCTAAACTATAGTTTCTAAAGTTTCTACAGTTAATAAGGATTCTTCTAAAAATGGATGCTGTTAGGATTAAAGAAGAAAGGAAAACTCACTTCCTACTTTATCAATTTCTGTATTTATTAAGTAATCTCCACACCCAACGTGGGGCTCAAACTCATGACCCCAAGATCCAAAGTCGCATGCTCTACCAACTGAGCCAGCCATGCACGCTCTCCCCAATTTCTGTATTGTTTAACATTGAAATTTTTCCTTACTATTTTTACTGTTATTTCTTAAACGATACCTTTTTTAAAGGAAACAAACCTGTATCTGTACATTTAATAGCTCGTGTGAAGGTTCTGTTCTAGGTGACACTATGTGTCCCTTTAGCTCTTCCCACTCCAGAGGACACGAGTGCTGGGGAGAATGAAGATAGTGCCTCATGGCTTTGATGGACAAAGTGAGTTTTGAGGCAGGGTATTCACCACAGTATGGCAAGGTAAGCAGCTACTTGTTACTCCAGCTACATATGAGATCTGAGCGGTATCTCTGCAGAGCTAAGAACTCTGGATCAAAGCAACATTCAGCTTTCTCTGCTTCTGAGCCTATTCAGTCCCCAAGGCTGGGGTGGGGCTGAGCCCACATGTGATTGGCCAAGTGGACTATGATACAAGGATGAAAGAACCTGAGCAGAAGGCAGAGAAGGCATTGCCTCAGGAAACTGGATTTCAAACATCCAAGCTCCATCCCTCTCTGGAGGCTTGAGCAAATTTCTCAATCCAATTGATTCTAAAAGTGCTTCAGCTTAAGGGAGGCAGCTCAGGCAGCGGTAGGGGAAGGTGGGCTAAATGTGGCATTAGAAGGCCCTGGAGCCGGTTCTCCCATCTACCTTCTGGTGGTCTTGAGGACAATCACTGCAACCCTCTGAATGCTGTCACTCTTGTTTTTGTCAGCTATAAAAATAATCCCCAAATGACATCCCATCTATTTGAACAATACATTTTACAAAGATGTCCTCAAGGTCTCTGGTAGGTCTAATATTCATTGTGGTTTATATAAACAAAGACTGATAAGCCCACAGCCAAAAACTCTCTCCAAGTAGGGAATTATGGGTGACCATTGGCTGACAACTCAGTGGCAGGCTGTACCAAGGCACTTGAAACCTGTTTTTGAAGTCAGAAGATATTTATGGGGGGAATCATGCCCTGGTTGAGCACCATTGTACACCCCCACTGACCTTTTCTGAAGGCTATCTTCTTCCTCAATCTTCCTGAAAAACTAGAGTATACTTTCTGCATCTTTTTTATGCTTTCCTGGAGTTTCCTCCCATGGTCTTGTGTGGAGAAGGTAGTCTACTAAGTGCTGAATGGCTAGATCAAATTTGGCCATTGATTTTTATTTACAAAGCTCTCTCCTAAGAGAGTGTTGTTCTCCCCTCCTCCAGTTCTATTGCTGTGGCCAGAACATGAATGTCCAAGAACACTGTCAGGTTCGTGCTCAGGGACGCCAATCCCTATCTCTGCCAAGAGCTAATAGTTGATGGACTCGCTTGTCATGTTTCCCTTTTATCTCCTTCTGTTATTTCACTCCCTAATTTTGAAGTAAGAAGTTAGACCAAAAGGAGAGGGTGAGAGAGGGAGAAGAGAAGGACAAAAGGCAGGGAGGGAGAGAGAGGGAGGGAGGAAGCAAAGAGGATAAAAGAAAACCTGAAAGATGAATGAAAGAAATGGCAAGGAGAACAGAGGAAGGATTTGAGAAAAGAGGATGGCCCCATAGAAGCAAGGGAGGTATTACCTACAACTTTACTGAGAAAATGAGAAAAGAACCAGCTCCAGCTCCACCACACTCACCCAACTGTATCTGAACCCGGCAGCTCTACTCCCCCCCATTATTGTTGACAGATAACTCCTGCTACCAACCAGACCAATGCCTCCATGTATGCATTGTATCCTATTTCTTCTTGCCTTCTTCTGGACTCTGATAAGACAGTTTTCCTCTCTGTCCTCAGCACCATCAATTTTTCCTTTTCTAGTGTATGATTTCCCATCAGGATGCAAACATGTTTCATGTCTATTATCTAATTTTCCTCTTCCCCATTGCAACAAAGATTGCAGTAATAGTTACATGCACTTGTGCTGCCTCAAATTTCTCTCATCTCATTATGTTTCAATCCCACTCAGACAAGATTTTGTTCACTTTGCCCAATAGTTCATGACAAGATCCCCATTGATGGCCACACTGACAAATCAAACAGCCAATTCTCAGATTTTACCCAACGCAACCCAATGCTATTTCATAGCATTTGATGCTGTCTTTGATTACCAGTTGTTCTCTCTCACTTTCCTAAAACACTTTCTCCAATTGCCCTCCTGTACCACTCTCTCTTGGTTCTCTTCCTGCTTAGTTGGCTGCTCCAAGGATCTCCTTTCCTGATTTCTCCTCAACTCCCAGACCTTTAAACATTGCCACAGCTTGATCCTCAGACCAATTCTCTGCCTCACTGAGTACCTCACTGATTTCATTCAGTCTCATAGTTTTACAAATTGTCTCTTTGATAATGATTCCCAAATTCACCAGGCTGGAGAGTCCCCCACCTTGAACTCCAGACTCATATATCCAACTCTTATCTGACATTTCCTCTTAGATTCCTAACAGATGTCTCAAACTCAGTATACCCAATACCAGACTCCTCATTTTTCTCCATAATCCTACCCAACCAGTCTTCCTCATCTCTGTAAACGGCAAACTCAGTTTTCTAGTTTTTCCAGCCAAAACTCTGACTTCTCTTACTCTCACAACCCTACCTTATTTATTAGAAAAACAAAATACATCGGAATCTAATCACTTCTCACAACTTCCACTGCTCTCATCATTAGCTCTTACCTGGATGATTGCAACAGTCTCCTGACTTTATCGTGCACTGTTGTGGGTACTGCTGATTGTTCACCACAATCCATTATCCTTTCCTTTCTTTACATGTGTGTTGACACATTTCCCACTTCTACTTACAGTTTGCTGTGGACATGTGACTAAATTATGGACAAAGGAATGCAAGAAGAAGGGATGTATGCTACTCCCAAGGTAAGTGTAGAGACCATGGGCATGCTTCCTGCATTCTCTTTCCACTTCCCAGGAGACAGAATTTGAAGGCAACTGTGAACCATGTTGACAAGAAGAGAGGGTAGTCTAGATGTGCAAATAATCATATAAAGCAGAACTAGCTGCCAGTCTGAAACACACAGGTCAGGCTGTTAGGTAAGAGAAGAACAAACTTCCATCTTCTTTAATCCACTGAATTATAGAAGCTGAGGCTTATGCTATTTAACATGGGAAGCTCAGGTAGAGAACCTAAAACCTGCAAGCTTCTCAAGAAAGGGTTTGAGATGTTTCACTTCTGAATCCTCTCTCCCCAAAATGAGTAGTTCCAATACATGGAAAACAAACTGTAAAGTTAGCGTTATAAACATTTACATGAACAAAGAAGAGTTAACATTAGGTCAACACACCAGCTGCAATTCACATCATATGTTACATACAAATATAATAAGTTTACAGCATAAAAACAGGGGCGCCTGGGTGGCTCAGTCAGTTAAGCGTCTGACTTCAGCTCAGATCATGATCTCACGGTTTGTGGGTTCAAGCCCCGCGTCAGGCTCTGTGCTGACAGCTCAGAGCCTAGAGCCTGCTTCAAATTCTGTGTCTCCCTCTCTCTCTGACCCTCCCCTGCTTGTGCTGTCTCTCTCTGTCTCTCAAAAATAAAAAAAAAAATTTTTAAAAAGCATAAAAACAAAATGCACAATTTATTTTTAGCAAAATTCATGACTCTTTCAAAAAAGTTTATAGCAAACAAGTATACAGCACTGTGGGTACATTTTATTATTTGATATTATGTGTGGTAGGGCCTCAAAGTAAAAGTGCTTAGAGCCTGGCATGGCCTTAAATGCTCCCTGTCTTTGCTATTTACTAGCTGAGTTACTTTGATCAAGTCCTTTAAACTCTGAGACACAGTTTCCATCTCCTGTAAAACGGGAAAAGAGCAGGAAAATAATACTTATTTCACGGCGTTGCAAAGATAATCAACAATAGTCAATCAACAACAATCAATAGTACATGGTTTTTGAAAATACTTTGCATACATTATGGAAATGTATGAAATGAATACTATTACACTATAGGTTTCCATAGAATCTGTTTGAAGTGAGTCTAGAAGTCAATTAAGCCTATAATGCTCAAACCTACAGAATTATCTGGAAAGCCTTTTTAAAAAATATTTATTTATTTATTTTGAGAGAGAGACAGAGAGAGAATGTGTGTATAGAGGGGTATGCATATGAATGGGGGAGGGTCAGAAAGAGAGAATCCCAAGCCCCTTCCATGCTGTCAGTGCAGAGACCAACATGGGGCTCAATCTCTCAAACCATGAGATCATGACCTGAGCCCAGATCAAGAGTTGGACACTCAACTGCTCAACCAACTGAACACCCCAGGTCCCCATCTGGAAAGCTTTGTAAAACACAGATGGCAAGACCCATCTCTTCAAAGAAGTGCATTAAGTAGGCCTTGGGATTCTGTATTTTAAGTTCCCTAGTCACAAGAAACTCATATTATTGGTTACTCTCAGTGGTTAAGCACTGAGTGGCTGGATGACAGGGTAGGAAGGAGAAATTTCACATTTTTTAAAATTTTTAAAATTCCAAATCACACGAATGTATAATTCTATTAAAAAATAACCAGATTAAAATGATTTAATACATTAACCAATAGATAAATACATTTTCTTGGGAAACTCCTAATAAGGCTGGCCCTGAACAGGAGTTTAGGGTGTAGGTCAATTTTCTCAACCGCCCCTTCACGCAGATTTAGCCAGATTCTACTTGAACATTTCCAATATCTCCACTCACACTACCTTACAAAGCAGTCCATCCAGTTGTCACACAGCTATAATTGTTAGAATATTGTTTTTGCAGGTCTGTGTCACAGTGAGGGATGCCATAAACATCATCATGGAGGTGGTAGCATGATCTGACTCACAGCATAACTGAATTCATCGATGATAGTGAGGTACTTGATGACAGGGTTTACTGGATATGATTCTGGTGAGTCTCTGTCTGTCACCAAGACAGAAAACTGACATTGATTTTATCTTCAGATTTTTGCTTGACCTACTGATGTGATTGTGGCTCTGGTTATCAGGAAGCTCTCAAAGTGGGATATGAGTCCTTGTTTAATCAGTACTGTGTCTGTCTTGTCCCTGATTCTTATTATCTAATGCAAATGGGCTTCCTTATTACCTAACATAGTAGCTTCAAGCAGAAAAAACCAGGCAAACTGAAGCTACAAAATTCAAGCAACTGAACATCGTCATGTCCTAGGGACAATGTAAGATTTCTTGGTAAATAAATGTGCCGGTGCCCCAATCCAAATGCACTACAATAGCCAAAAGCCAGAAGAAATCACTCTGAAAAAAAGGAGTGGGAATTTTTTAATTTTGCACTTGGTTTCATGATTTTGGAAGAGAAACCAGCCTTTTCATTCCAAAAGAGTATACCAATTGCCCCTGCTTTATCCCCACCTCCGCTACCAAATTCCTATTATTTATTCTCCTTTGAATGGTCTGGAACTGTCAAGTAACAGAAAGGTTGTTATCAATACTGCATCAGCCCCAGATGGATTAGAGGGAGAATGATGTTTGTGGATCTCTGTAATCCCTCCATCGATTCTGGGATTCTGAGCTTCTCTAGGGAATGCAGCAAAGCCACAGGAAGTCCCCAAAGGCAAGATGTTGCAGGCTGTTCTCTGGTTCAGCTGCCAAACACAGAAAAAGTAATGTAGGCAAGAAAATGAGAGGAAACTCTTCCTTGCCTGCAACTCAGAGGCAGATGAGAGCATGAGTTATTTTATTCCTCCTGAGATCCACCATAGCTTGTCAGTCTCTAAGGAACACAAACTTCCACGCATGTCTTCTGTTTCCAAAATCAACCCCAAAGTCACCTGGTTCAAGTAGCCTCATATGGAATTAGAGATATGTACTGATGTTGCCTCCAGCCCAGTTCTGTTTCCAAGTCCAAAAATAGATTTGAGGGAGACTTTGAACAAAATCTTTATATTCTCTGTGCTTGAGTTTCTTTAAATTGAATGGCATTTGCCATTCACTTTCATATAGAAGTGAGAGGAAACAGCTGCCGTGGGATTCGTTAAAGAGAGAGAGAGAGAGAGATTTTGAAGTATATTGTAAAGAGAGAACAATGAGACATAAAGTAGCCATTCTTTACTCTTTTAAGCAGTAACTTATATTTATTGAAATTCATGTACACACATAAGCTATGGGGAGATGGAGCATAGGTGGGTATTCTAAGAGAAACATAGAATAAAATAACAGAATAATATTAGCTGAAAAACTCAGATTTCCTATACACACAAACGCACACAAATTAGGATCACAAGCACTATTATGGGCAGTTCTAACGACATTTTCTTTATTCTGCTTTGAAACACGTTTGTGGACATTGTATAGGACTGTTTTAAATTCTCAATATTATGCTTTATTTCATCAAAATGAATTTGCTCTAAACAAAATAAAAATGTTCAGCCTTATCTGTCACAAACGTGGGGTATTTACTTTAAAAAAGGACTTAAGGATGCCAAAAATGTTTTATGTAAAATATTCATTACACTATAGGACAATGGGATAAAGAAATGAGAACATTATACATGGTTTTCCTAAAACATCCAGGCCCTAAAATGACCACAACTGACAATAACAAGGAAGGTATGTAAAAAATCAAAAATATTACTACTTTAATAAAAACAAAAACAGAGTTGAAATCAATGTTTTTATATTGTAACTGTGTTTAGAAATATTTTCAGACTATGCAATCAAAGGTGCATCAATGTTGGAAAATGTTCGGTATATATATTTTTTGAAAAACACACATTCAGTGATGTGTATGACTCCTGGCAATGTCTGTTTCATTTTGGAGGGGGAAACATTCTATTATTTGTATTATGTACAGAAACTAGGGAAACCTTAGCATTATTTTCCTTCTTATTTTAGTTTTTCTAACTTTGCATTGTTTCAACATATCTGCTTTGTCTTAAATACTGAAACAGGAAAAGAAAGAAATCCCCACTTCAAATACACAGAAGAGCTAAATGGGATTTTAATTTTTTCAAATATGATTTCTACTTTTGCACACTTCATGCATATTCCCCACAGGAGGAAAGACAGAAGAGGTAAAAGTTGAAGCATGGTGAAATTTGATTTTGCCACAACCCCAGCCAACGCCTGTTAGATTGATTTTCCTTCCCTGTAAACAACTGGAAAACAGCGGCAACAGAAAAAAAGTCCTTAAAACTTGGACAATCACTAAAGAATATTTCGTTACACGAAGAGGGAGCTGAGTGGTCGCCACTACTTCTATGGGTTTCCTCAGCAAGACAAACTCTGCACATTCAAGTTTTGAAACTATGAACTACAGTATTCCACAGATGATCGCTCCTGGTGTTTAAAAGGCCCCTGCAGAGGTCTAGTCAAAATATTTACATTCCTCGCAGAAACTGTACCGCCAAGGAAAAGAGAAACATAGTGAGAGGACGAATCAGAAAGAAAACTTTCCTTCCCCGGGAGCGAGAAAAGGTGTCAGGCCGCTGGGTCTTCTCCATCCACAGTCCTGTTCGTTTAGATCAGGCGTGGATAACACACCTTTCCGGTGAACGTTCCTCTATGGCAGGTGCTTTAGCACAATTTTACGTCAAAATTAGGGTTGTATCAATTTCTGAGAGCCTGTGGGCAAAAGAAAGCCATGAGTAGGCGTGTTTAATTGTCAAGCGTGTTCCTCGGGGCGCTGCACCCGCGCTGTAAATACGTGAGTGAGTGATAGGCACGTATATGTTTTCCATAAAGTGCAGCCACTGGCTCACAGTGAGTCAGATTCTGGCGTGGAAGCGTGTTCGAAGCTGGGCGGCGGCCCGGACTGGATGGGGGTGGAGGAAGGAGCAGGCGGGGACGATGATTAGCGAAGGAAATGACCCAACTCCCTCCCTTCTGTTTTCACAATCTGCGTCACGCTTCTGTGTGCGCCGCACCCGCGGCGGCTGAGCGGGCGGCCGCGCTGGCCAGGTCACTTCGGGCACTCGTCTGGCGGTCGCCTTCCCGACCCGGGTCCTCCAGCTCCGATGCTGCCTGCAGGAGGTCTACCCACCCTCATCACCCGCCCCCTGGGAAGGCCGAAGTAGGGACTTGACCTGGCTCCTCGGGGTCAACCCTGGGAAAAGGAACGTCTCCCTTCCCGGCGCCCCTCGACGTGGGTGCGGAGCTGGGAGACCAGAAACCGGACCTGAAGCCGCCGCCGAGCCCGGCCTGGACTCAGCGGTGGGGGGGACTGTGGCCGGCGAGGCGGCGGAGGCGGCGCGGGGCGCGGAGACACCTCCGCCTGCCCCGCCACCGCCGCGCAACTCCTGCCGCCCGCGTTCTCGATAGAAAAGCACCTTCTAACCATTAGTCGTAATACTCCATTATTCCTGTTAGAACAAGTTAATGTAAGGGTTGGGCTGGAAGGCCCCGGGCGGGGTCACGTGCGCCCCCGTCACTCCGGCTCCCCTCGCCTCTCCGGTTCGAGTTATGCCATCAAGCTAATATATTGTGACTGCTCTTCTCTCCTGTGACAAAGGCTTGCAGCTGCCTCCAAATCAATAGACGTCAAAGAAATATGAAAACAATCATGACACAAAACTTAAATCCTGGCTGGAGCCTACATAATCAGAACTGTGCTTCTGTTCTCCAAGCCGCCGATTAATTTATCCCAAAGTTTAGTCAAATTTTTATTCCGGTACCTTTTTCCCAGCAGATCCTGCTACATCTGTCGGGTTTGTAATGTAATTTGTAATTACTGCCCTTCATGTGGTCCGGTGCCTTGAACCATCTTTAATTAAAAGCATAATTAAGGGAAGATCTAAAGAAAGACAATTACCAGATGGTCTTTTTTTTTTTTTTTTTTAAGAGGCGGTAGTTTCCTGGAGAGGGGCGTAGGGTCTGTCCCCAGGACCCGGAGCCTGGGTAGGGGGCGGTGGGGCCGAGCGGCGCTTGCGCACTGCGTAAACCTAGGCCCCGAGCCCGTCCCAGCTCCCCTCACCCCACCCCCCCACCCCGGGCTCTAAGCCCAGAGGCCGCGCCCCAAGGTGAGCGCCGGCGTACAGCGGTGCCCAAATCCCCTGGTTCTCTTCACTATTTCTCTGGGTTTTCGGGGTGTAGGGTGGCAGCGGGGGCGGCTGGGGCAAGTTCAAGGCTGAAGAGACTTCCAAATCCGCGAAGGCGCTCCCGGAGCCGACCCCGCCCTGCCTTGCGCGCCAACCTGGGAGCTCAGAAGGCGGAGGACGCGAGGGCTGGAAAGAAGGGGAAAGGAAGAGAGAAGGGCAGCTGTCCCCGAGAGGGCATCCTGGCGAGGGTGCCCCAGCCTAGGCCCTCCCTAGAGCCGGGCCGCCTCGGGTGGGAGCTGGGGGACGGGTCCCCTGCGGGTCTGAGAACCCCCGGGGCAACAGGACAGCAGCGCAGCGCCATCGCCCGCAGCCCCGTCGGGCAAAGTAACCCTTTGACAGCGATTGTCTCGGCTGTCGGCTCCTCAGTGTCCACTGGTCCCTGGAATTCTCAGAACAAGTTTCGGAGGAGGAGGGAACAAACCCATTCCCCACCCCTATCAGATCCCCACGTCCCCGAAATGAATAATGTAGTCAGAAGCCAGGATTTCTGCATTAGCGCCGCGTTGCCCCGGCGGCTGGCTCGAGGATTCGGAAGTCGAATAATGGAAATTAAACTGTTGTTGTATGGCGGGGATGTCATTATGTGACTGTTCATATTCAAAGTCAGGCAGCAATGAATTGTAATCATTTCAATTATCTTCAATACACTTTCTTTAGGACACAAGTTGTCAAAGATAAAAAAAAAAAAAAGTACATTCTTGCGGCTCCGTGGGTCCATTTTCCAGACGGTTTGTTGCTCTTGCTGCCTGATTTGGTTTCGGCTTTTATTCCCCAGCCTCAGAGTCTCTTATAGAGACTCCGACGGAGTGAGCGAGCCCCGGCGGTCCTAGCCGCTTCTCTGGCGCTGCGTGCCTGCTACCCGAGTCCGGAATTGGCCTCCGTGCGCCTGGCGCGCGTATTTTGGTTGCTTTCAGGTTTAATTAACTTTGAACAACAAATATGCCTGGAGATGTAGATCTGGTGTCGCCTTGGGGAAGGGGGCCGTCGTATTATATTCTGCATCCTCCCCAGCCTTAGAGGGTGGGCTGGCTGCCGAAGCCTGCGTCCCCGGAGGCCAGACACATACGTCAGAAAGGCACGTGCTGGACGGTGCCCTCGCCTCCAGGATCCCTGAGAGAGCCCGGGTCCGTCTTCTTCCAGCCAGGAGAAGGCAGGGAAGAGCCTGGACCGGCGGAGCCTGATTTTCTTTGTTGAAACTACCCCCAGACACATGCTCGCTCCCTGTTGTCCCTGAACGTGAGGCAGTGGCGATTTGGATGTGATGTCCTCTCGGGATGGCAAAGAGCCCTCCGCTCCCGTCCCAGGCAGAGAGGGTAGGGGTCGCCTTTGAAGCCCACGTCCATCGCGCCTATTAGGACTAATCCCGATCTTTACACTAATATCGCGTCTCGGGTTTTTATTATAATCATTTGGGAGGAAATGAGCTCTTGCCAGGCAAATAGCACCCGCACCACACTTTTCATAGCTGCGCACGGCCGAGGCCTGAACAACCCTGCGGGCAATCCCCGAGCTGCCGATATTATATTTGTGAAATGTCCTTTTGTTGAAGCTTTTAACACCTTCTTATAACGAATCATTTGTTCTTTTCTCTTTAATTTTGATAGACAATTAGCCATCAGAGATACACCAGTTGACTGTAACCGAGCATTAAACTCGCCTTTATGTAACGCTAATTTAGCATAGCTGCTTTGTTTAACTTTGCTATATAAGAACCAGGTTTTGTAGCAAAAAAAAAAAAAAAATAGGTGTAATTTTATGTGGGGCTTCATTTCTTTTGGCCCTGTACGCAGCAAGCCCTCTCCTCTTTGTGAAGCATTCTGCTGGGGCCTGACGCCATTTCCCGTGCCTAGCACCTGCAGGCTGGGGTGGGGAGGGGGGGTGGGGGAATTAGCATTGATATAGATTTAGTTGAAATGTAATCTCTTAAATCTGTCCAAGATTCGGGGAGATAATTACACTTTCACTGAATTGCCAGGGGTCAGCGTCTCAGAGGACCTGAGGAGTTGATTTACTAACAATAGTGTTACATAAAAAATGGCGTTTGAGATTATAATGTTAATGGCTGCGGTCGCTGGGGAATGCGGCCGCTTCCAACTAATTCCATGTAACTTGGTTTTTGCCTCCCTTTTCCTCCCTCCCCTTCGTGTCCAGCTCCGTCTTCTGAAAGATTCAGAGCCTCGCGGTGTTTAATTTGGTGGCAGGCTCCGGGAGGTTAGGAAGCCGGAGCTTGGCGTTGACGCGCTGTTTTCTCAGAGAATTTGTGGTGACAGGTTGTGGCCTTGACATCAGGATTGGGCTCTTCCCCCACGAAGAGCAGGACTAGAGCTTGGACTCTGCGCGCCAAGCGCGGAGACTCGGGTTGGAGCGGAGCCCAGGCAGCAAAGGCGGACCACGGCTTCGGGAAGAAGCGCTGCGCCCTCCCAGGCCGGCCTCCCCGGCCAGCCTGAAACTGGACCTGCCCCGCTTCCAGCCGTCTCGAATCTCTGGGCTGGACGAGAACGAGGCCCTGTTCTCTACCTTACTCGCCCGCACAGGCCGCACTTCCAGCCCAGCAGCCCCAGACCTGTGGACACTTCCTTCCCACCGCCAACTTTCCCAAGTTCCAAGTGGAGTTTGGCGGGAGGCCTGGACGTACATGCAGAGAGGGCCGCGGGATATCAAGAGACACCGAAAACTCCAGATTCTAGCTTGCGGGTGGGGATAAGCTTGAAACTAAGAAATCAGCCTCTTTTGGGGGTGGAGACGGTGAAGGAGTTTACACTCCCCTACACACTTGTCGAACTCTTGTCAAACTTGATCCACATTGGTCTCCACCCAGAGAGCCTAGATTCCCGCAGAAATCCCATTACCACTCTTAACTTGAAGCCCCATCAGTAGTTCCCGAGCTTCGCAGCCCAGTAAATTGCTGGCCGGCTCGTCCCCACCCCTGGGCCAACCAGAAGCCCCAGAAACTGCACAAAAGTCAAGGGATGAAGAGGGGAAAAGCAGCCCCTCTTCCTGGATAGGACGAAGAACTGGTTTTCTGACCTCCTCCAGGGCGTCTCTGGACCAGGCAATCAGAGGAAGCATCCAGATCCTGGGAGCGTCCTCAGGCCACATCAGGGTTCACCCGCCTGTGCCCGGACCCAGGACGTGGCCATTGCTGATATCCTGAGTTCAGGAGCTCAGACTTTCTCCTGAAGGCGAGACTTTGGAGTGTGAAAGGGGGACACCTCTGCCCTGCGCGGTGACATGGGTAGTCAGAGAGCTCCAGGCTCGTCCTGCCAGACTTGGGCGCAAGCCTTGCCTGGGCTCTCCCTTGGGCTGGGAATTCTGCTTCTGTGAAGAAAGGGTGCTGGAACCGCCACTTGCGGGTCCAAGGAAAACAAGGAGCCGCCCCTTCGCCTAACACGTCCTCACCCACTTTACCTAGTCCCACAGTGCCCGCTGACTGGCCAGGCACCAGTGGCCCTCAGGGGCGCTCCGGATCTCACCGGACAACACAGACCGGACAGAGAGGCCTGGGCGCCCAAGCCCTTGGCGCTGGGGGGTCCCTGAGTACCGTGTGTGTTTACGTATGTGCCCCCTTATCTTATATGTAACAGCAATATATATGTTAATTGAAAACTTCTGAATTTAAAAAGGTTGTGACAAGTTATAATTTGTCCTGTCAATGCCTGGAATCCTTATTTATCTCTTTAGCTTGCCTCCCGCTCGCGCCTGTCAGCTAACAGCTTGCCTAACTCGTTGACTTCCTCACTCATGGCACGGAAATGACAAATGTGCTGTTTTATCCGTACAATTTATTTCATTATTGTTGCCAGCACGACGCATCACAATCAATCATAAGGAAGTCCAGTTGGCAGGTGTCAATCTTGGTGTGTTTTTGTACGTCTCAGTCTATATTTAATCCAATTATAAGGGTCACAGAGTAAGTGCCAATCCTCTTGTTACAACTCACATCTTATTTAAGATTTAAAGTAAAAAAAAAAGTCAACTCCATCACATGGACCTTTGGGGGGAAGGGAGGGGATGCCTTTGAAACCCCCTCCCATCTCTCTCTCTCACTCTCTCTCTGCCTTCTCACCTCCAGTTTAAATTATGAAGCTATCCCTTTTTATTAAAGAGTTGCTGGGAATCCGAGGTTTATGAGCATTTGTGTGCAAATGAAGGCTCTCGTTATTTTGCTAAAGTAGAAGCAGACTTAATGATGAGAGATCTTTCCGCTCATTGCCCATTCAAATACAATTGTAGATCGAAGGCGGCCTTGTCACGTTGAGAAAAAGTGAATTTCTAACATCCAGGACGTGCCTGTCTACTTTCAGCGAATTGCATCCAATCACCCCCAGGGAATTCAGCTAATGTCTCAGTCTCCACCCGGACAAGGGAGAGAAAGAAATCAAACATGGTGCCACAGACTAACTTAACATGAAAACGTTTAGAAAGAGAGAAAAAGCAGAGTTTTCTTGAATTGATTGCAATAGAGATTTCCTTAGTGGGAAAGCAAACTGGAAGGACTTGGAGACTTTCCCAAATGTCCAAGAAAACTTTGTGATGGGGTAGAATCAACAGAAAAGAGAAGAAACTAAATATTTCTTTGAATGAGAGCAGGAAAATAATTGAATAGCAGAGAAACCATACTCTTGCATAAATCATGCCATTATGCAGTTCTTTAGACCTGAGTGAAGAGATAGCAAATATTAGCTTTGCTAAATATTTCCCTTTGTGACACTCAGAGTTACAAAACATTTCTCCAATTTCTACTTAAAACCAAAATCCTGTTTTAAAAGCTGCCACCTTACGGTAGAGGGAGAAGAGGGAGGGAAGAAAGGGCAAGAGCCATATGCATTGCTCAGTAAATTTAATTCCTGGGATAATAGATAATATATGGATTTTTGGCTCATGTACCTATTTGAAATGACATAATATACACAGGTATTTTTTTCTCAATTAGTCAGGGACTTTTGCCTCTACCTCTATTAATCTTCATACAGAAGAGTTTTAGAAAATCCCTTTATAAACTGTCACCCATTCGGGAATAATTTTAAATCATATGATATTATTTTAAAATAATACTTTTTTAAAAATAGAAATTAACAGGATGCATTATTCTCCACCTTAGTAAAATGAAATTAAAATACCGAAGGGGAAAAATCCATTTCTACTTTTCAATTGTTGCATGACTCAATGCCCATTCTCAAAAGAAAAATACCAAATCAATTCCTACCCACCCAGTAGCACAGATCCAACGTAGGAATTCCTCCAATCTGAAAGCTGCTTTATTTGCATAAAACAGTTAAGGAAAGAGAGGGGAGAGAATGAGAGAGAGAGAGAGAGAGAGAGAGAGAGAGAGAGAGAGAGACATACCTTTGACAAGAGCAACAGATCTCAGCTACAGTTCAAGCCAAATCGGTTCTCTATCTATCGTCCCCTCTCCCTCTCTGCTTCCACCCAAGCCTTGCCCTCTAATCCTTCATTTCGCTTCCTTCCTCCACCCCTACCCCCTATTTCAGGCCCCTCACCCCCATCCCCAGTCCCCACAGGGCGTCAAGGGGCTTCGAGGCAGTGGTAGGCCGGGGCCTCTGCAGTCCTGGAGGCTGCCAAGCTTGCTCACTGCTATGGAGAATCAGAGCTTGGGACTGTCCTGGGTATCAGAGAACTTCAGTCTGGGCTAGCCTGAGTTGAGGGGAAGCCTGGAGGAAGAGGGGTTTCTTTCCCGTTTCTGGCCCTTTGCACCCCACCTACAGCCCGCCTTTGGTCTCACTCTTCATCCCCGGGTTGCCAGTCGTCGATGACACCCCCGGGCCTCCCGCGGCGCCCTTCTGCCAGGTGCGGCCTAGCGAGACTGCCACTGCCCAGGCGGGTCGAGGCCGGGCCTCGCAGGCTGAGCACCACGAGGGGGCCGGGCTGGGCCGAGCCGTCCACAAGACCCTTGGCAGGCCGGAAGGGGAGTCCCCGGCTTTGGGGGTTCTGGGAGGATCTCCAGAGTTCTCTCAGGTAACAAACGACACCGGGTACCGATTTTCGGCAGCGGCTCAACTTGCGCCTTCCCTGGTGGCGACCCCAGCGCGGGCTTCCCTTGCCTCCTCCCGCCCTGCCTGCTGTGCCCGGGGCAAATGGAGAGCGGCTTCGGCGTTGGCCCGGAGCTCGGAAGAAGGGCCTAGTCCAGCCTCGCCTCCACCGCCCCCCGCTCCCGCGCGGCCCGAGCGCGCCCTTTATTGACAGGCAGATAAGCAGGCGGGGGCCGTGGCGTTTCCAGCGTCGCTCTCGAGCACCCTGCTGGGTTGCAGGGATCCGCGCACACTAATGGCCTCAACTCCAAACAAGCCCGGAGCAGCCTTCCCGGAGGCCTCCGGTCCGGACAGAGGGGTTGGGTGGGGAGCGAGAAGCGGGTGCGAACTAGGGAGTAGGGAGGCCTACTCAGGCTCCGGGCCTACTCACAGTCTAGACTCTCAGGCAGACCAGGGAGCGGGGGAGACCTCCGGACATCCGGGGCCGGGGGCTGGACCACGTCCTGGAGGGGAACCAGGAGATTACCAAGAAACTAGGTCACAGGACATGGCCGGTGGCGGCAGAGAAGCCCGCAAACGCCTCCCTGAGCCAATCCCCAGCGAAGCCCGACTTGGGGAGACAGGACAGCGGTAGGGTCCTGCCCCAGATTAGAGTGGCTGGTAGGGGAATGGATGCTCCTTGCCCCTGACACGGGAAGACCAGAGGGCTGAGATGGGGAGAAGTGTGGGGAACTTTTTAAATTAAGAAATAACATCAGCTTAGACTTCTGCCAGCAGGCTCCGATTCTCCTCCCCCTGCTCTACCCTACCCTCAAGGGCCTCCGAGGGCACTGCAAAAAATAAATAAAATCAAGTCCGGCCAGGAGGAGCCTGCAGACCGGGTACCTGGACCCGCCTTTAGGCCTGCTGTGGAGTCCTACACCTGTCCAGTGTGCTGGGAGGGAGCAGGAACCCTGGCACCTGTCCCAGCTCTGCGCCCTCTGTGCTGCGCTCTCCCTTCTCCACCCCCCACCTGAGCAAAGTGGGCAGGAACTGGCCCTGGAATCCTCCTTGGGCCTAGGCCTCCCCCTCCTCTTTTCCACACACACCTGCTCCCAGGTCTACCAGGACTAGGCTTCCCAGGAGCTGCCTGAAGGCCATTCTATAACCCACCACATCCCTTCCTGCCACCTTGTTAAGAGCCTCCTACCCATCCATGATGGACCTCTGTCACTTCCTAGTTCGACCCAGATGGAGACTGATCAGGAAGGGATTAAACATTGAGAAGCCCTCTCCCCTGTGTGGGGGGAAGGAGGACATGAGAATGACAATGTGGGTCTAGGTACCCTTCCAAAGATAGCCAGGCCCAGCTCTGCTAAGCCGTCTCCCAGTCCACAGCAGGTGTGAGGGGAAAAAGAGCAGATCACCAGCTCAGTATCCAGCCCACCCAGCCCCAATTTCTGTTGTTTTTGACTCCTGGAAGGGGAAGCTTGACTTAACCTGGGATTTTCCTATTTTCCTCCTCTAGGCCACAAAGTCAGCAGTTAATCACCAAGTGGAAGATTCATAAAATCACCTATATTTTCTGTGACTGGAGTCTTTCAGCCCAAAGGGGCGAGGTAGGTGCTGTTTGGAGCATCCTCACAAGAACCTAGTTGGCTTGGCCAGGACTTTGGCGTAGCCTGGGGTAAGGGCTCGCCTGTCCTCTCCTCGGAGCCCTCCACTGTGCCCAGCTGGTGACTTTGCAAGTGCGAGGGCCAGACTGGGGTACCCATCTTTCCTAGGGCTCCTCCTGAAAATGATTCCTGCCAGAGGCCCCTCTCAACCCAGGCGCAGCCTCCAAGTCCCTGGGATAAAGTGATTCCTCCGGTGATCGGAGGATGGGCACCTAGGAAGGTAGCTGGCCAGCCTAGTGGCAGGGTCCCGCGTGCCAGCGGGGAGGAAGAGAGCACTCGGGAAGACAGGTTTCCTCGGGGTTGACTATGCCCTAAAGGAGGGCTGGGAGGACCCGTGCGGGCTGGGCGTGGGTAGATACGGGCTGGACTCTGGAAGGCCAAGGCAGGGCGCAGAGCGGGCCTGACTTGGGGTGGGGAGGGGAAGGCTCCCGCCGGGCCCGAGCGCAAGTCTGCGCGGAGCTGAGCCCAACTCTAGCCGCCATGACGTCACGGGGGTTGGGCAGCCAATGAGGACCGCGCTGGCATGGATATTAAGGAAAGTTAGCGCCTGCCTGAGCACCCTCTTTTCTTATCATTGACATTTAAACTCTGGGGCAGGTCCTCGCGTAGAAAGCGGCTGTCAGATCTGCCACTTCCCCTGCCGAGCGGCGGTGAGACGTGTGGGAACCCGCGCCGCCAGGCTCACCTGCCTCCCCGCCCTCCGCTCCAGGTAACCACCCAGGCTCCGGCCTGCGTCCGGCTCGGGGCCCGCGCCGCCTCTGCTGCTCGCGATGGGTGCCCCCAAATCCAAGGCTGCCTCCAAGTACCTCAGGGGCTTGACTTTTGCTTTTAAAAGGAGGCATTACAAAGGTGGAGTTTGTGAGGGCGGGATAGTATGGGGGGGGGGGGTTGGGTTCTTAGCTTTGCCGAGGGTGCTTTTCTGCAAAAGTAGCAAAATGTTCCAGTTCCCAGAGTGGACTTTCAGTTGGGTGCAGAGTTGGTGGGGGAGGGGCGGGAAGAGGGAGACGGGGATCTGCTACTGCTGTCTGCAGAAGCCGCTCGCAACCGTGAGACACGCAGGAGGGGATGCAGTTTGCACCCAGAACTCTCCCGAATCGCAGTTCATGACAAGCACTCGCGAAGTCCCCACCAGCGCCCGGAGCGCGTGTAAACTCCCCACCGCGCGGGTCCGGCGGAGCGCTACAAAAGTTTCCAGCGGTTGCAATGTGTAGATGGCTGGACCGAAACAAAGTCTTAGAGATGGGAGTTCGTGTCTCAGAAGGGAGCGGAGGACGAAAGAATGCTGCCCGCAGAGCTGGGCAGCGCGTAAAGCCCCAGCGTGTGATTTGAGCTTCGCTTCGGAAGACCTAATAATTAACGATTCTCACTGAGCTAGAACGCGGGCTCCGGTTACCGCGGGCGCTGCGCTCGCTGTCTCGGTGGGAAGCTTGTGGGCGCCAGGGAAGCCTGGCCGCTGAACGCTGGGGAGAGCAGCGCCGGGCCACTCTCTTGCCCCGGGACAGCCCAAGCCGGATGCCAGAAGTTTCTCCGAAGTGGGTCAGGGAAGGGACCACCCTGAACTTAGGCTACCTGGTGGTTCTGCGGAGCGAAAGTTCCGAAAGTCCAGCCCCAAGCGGCCGCAGACTCCGAAGCGGGCTTAGGCATGGCATAGGAGCACTGGCCCGGGGAGGCCTCTGCATCAGGCCCGGGCTCGCCCGTCACTGCCACTTGTGCCCTGCCGCCCCCTCTCTAGACCTTCGAGAGGCACCTTCGGAGGACGTTTGTATCTCAGACACCTGTGACAGGTGCTTGGGATCACTGTCCAACTGGGAGCCGTGGGCCCCCCTGCCCACCTTGCCTGGGAAGCAGGGGAGTGAGAGAAGTGGCCGACCGGCCTTGCGCCTTACCTGGGCCTGGGTTCTCTCCTCCGCGGTTTCCTTTCTCCGGAGCTGGAAGGCAAGCAGGTTGCCCGCTTCGCAGTGGGAAGTGGACCTTCTCCTCCAGTCATAAATCAAACCCAGTCATCCTCGGGCCTCCTCCCTCATTAGAGATGTTTATTGGAGATCGTGTTTATTCGGCTGTCACGGCGAGAAAACGCAGTGACATAATTACCTCTGACCAGAGTTCTCTCCCCGCGCCCAGGGCAAGACTGAGACCTCCTCTGTCGCCTTCTCACTCCCGTGCCCTGCTTGATCCGAGAGCGTATGTGGTTGCCTTGTCCTTTTTTTCTTAGACCCTCTCATATAATTTGGATTATTGAATGAGTTACTATTCAAATTTCCCCAGGGCCTGGGCGTTTATTTATTTATTTTAGAATCTGAAAGGAAAACCAAAGGAACCTAACGCCCCTCCGGGGCAGAAGGGGGCAGAGCGGGAGAGACGGAAGGAGAGTCCCTCTCGCTGCGCAAACTTTCCTGCCCGCCCCGCTGCGGCGCTAGGGGCCCAGACATCACCCGGCGCCAGAGGCGGCCTGAGCAGTCGGGAGCGGACCGGGAGGGATGGATGCCGATATTGCTGGTGATATTTGTTGTTTTATTTTTCATTCTTTCTCCTCTTCGGAGGAATCTCATACTTCAGGGCCCCAGGTCTAGGATTCTTGAACTCTCCCTGGCGGAACTCCGTGGAGCCAACCCACAGCTCACCCCGCCCCCCCCCCCCCCCCCGCGCCGCCTCTCGCCGCTAGGCTACGCCCGGCTTCGGTTCCCTCCCCCCACCCCTACTCTCCCACCCCCCACGTCTCCCCCGTTAGCCAGGTTTGTAAGTCACCATCTGCAAGTCAGAGTTAGAAAGTGATGAAAAGCGCCGAATTGTTCTCTAATTGAAAATACTTTTTTTTTTGTGACCGCACCGACAAATATCTGGGATCTCGGCTTTTGATCCCTCGCTGTTGCTTCTGTCTCCAATCGCTAATAAAACTCGCATTGAGCCCCTTAGTGCCTTGATTAACAGGCAGATTAACTCTTACTGGGGTGGGGAACAGCTTGTCCCAATCAATGTCATTTTAAAAGCCCGATACGCTTAGCTCCGGTTCCCTGGCTGCTCGAGCGAGCCAGCCATGACATTTGCTCCCTCCCCCTTCCCCAGCCACAAATCCCCCAGCAAAGCCCCCAGTTCCCAGCTCCCTTGTTCCCCGCTGCACTCCCGGACAAACTGCAGGACTCAGTCCCTGGCCTTTAAAACAAGCAGGTGTTTTAAGAGGAAGTCTCCTGAGAGAAGGGACTGAGGTGGCTTTAGCTTGCTTTTCGTTTGAAGCTCAGCTCTTCTTGCCGCTTGAGGGAGGAGGTTAGGGTAAAGGAGAGAAGGGGAACCGTCCAGGGTGATGAAATGGAAAGCAAACTTTCCTGAGAATCCTATTTGCAAATTTCGGAGAATACTGCTTTGCAAGTATTCTACACACCGGCAGTTTTAAACCTGGTCCCTATCTGGACAACAGCAATGTAGGGTCCGGGAAGCAAAGGCTTGGGAGTCCCACCTGCGCGCAGGCTGTAGGGATTTCTTCGCAGGGAGACCCAGTTGGATAATGCTTTTTTAAAAGTATTTTTCTTGGGGGGAGGGAGGAGAGACTCTTGCAGTCTAATGTGAATGAAAGAAGACTGAACCCAGAGAGCGTCTTGACACATTTGTCACTTGGCAAGAGGCGAGGAAGGGCCAGAGCACCGCGTCTTTCTGTATTTCCATAGCCGACCGTGGTCACAGCCTGGAGGCGCCACCCTGCCGGGTCCCGGCTCTCCTCGGCTTTCCAGCGGTCTGGGTTCAGCGAGGCTGCTGAGTGAGCTGGAAACCCGAAGGTTGCTGGAGAAAGGAGAGAGAGAAAGACGCCGAGTGGTGGAGGCACCCCGAACTGAGTGGCAGGGATGGGCGCCTTTGCCTTTCATGCTGGTTTGCTCTGTTTCGCCAGCTTTGGCTATCCTGGGAGTCCACCTTCCTAGGGCCTGCAGACAGAGGCCCTTTGAGGCTCTGCAAAGCAAGCAGGTGTCTGCGGAGACTTTCCTCCTTCAGAGAAAGCTCGTCTCCACCCTTCCCTGCGCGCCGGCACCGTGCCTCTGCTTGGCGGTGGAAAGCGGCAGTTCAGAGGTGTCGCAACACCGGGTGGGAGATTCTTGGTTCTGAAGACGGGAGCCGAATACACATCTCCCAAGAACCGGACACGTCTTTGCCTTGCCAGAGGCCGGCTCTGGACCGAAAACCTGGGGAGTGGGTACAGGCAAATACCAGGGACTGCTGGGAGTGAGATCCTGCCCGTTCTCACACTTGTGAACCAGTACTGGTCGGGGGCTCCGGCACTCTCCGGGAGCGGCGATCCCCCAGCGTGACTCCCTCGGCACGGATAGCCTCCCCTACCGGGTTGGATGACCCTGGCGGCCCCTGCGAGAACAGGCCGAAAAGACGTCTTTCTCCGGCGCCAAGGGGCGGGAGGGGGTGGGGGGAGCAGGAATACCTGGCGAGAGGCGGGAAAAGGCGAGACTGAAACGGAAGGCGCGATTTCCCCCACCCTGGAGGGCAGCAAGTGGGCCTCGGTCCCGTTGGAAGCCGCAATTAAAATGGCGACCTGAAAGTTGTCTCAATTTTGCATACACCTCTGGCCCAGGCGTGCTGCACCTCCGTCCCAGCTCCGCAACCAGCCGCGCCGCCACCATAACGGGTATTTCGCAGAGGGCGCGAGACGCCCCACCAAGTAGAACAGCACTCCCATCCTCCTTGAGATTCCAGAGACGCTCTCCTCCAGGGAGAACAGGAAATCTCGCTCTCCAACCCTCTCTCCTTAAACTTTGAAAACTCTGCCTCCCTTTGGGCTGAGCTTCCCCCCAAAGTATTGACACTTTGGAAGCAGCCAAGTCCTTTTTGTTTCTTGTGTGTGCAGAGGGGTTTCCAAGAGTCCTCCCCTAGCCCCCACCCCCACCCAATGACGTCAGCGGCATTCACTCCCGGCTCCTGGCCTGTTATGATTTTTTGTTGTTAAAACTTTTCTCCGAGGTGAGATGGGGGTTGAGGAGTGGGAGAAGGAGCTAATTCAAAGAGCCAGTGCCCTGGGGGGAAATAGCAACAAGATTATGGCTGCTTCTTTCGGAGGCAAAGCTTAAGAAGGTGCTAATCCACTCGGTCGCTAATTGAAAGGTTGTAAAAATGATATTCGCCTCCAGTTCGGACAGTCTCTGGGCCTCGTCCCCCCCCCCCCGCCTCCCTTGCTTATGCCCAATGGACTTGAATTCAAGCTTCTTTAACGCTTGTTTGAGAAGTAAAAAGGGAGAAAAAAAGTACGCAGATTTCTGCTGGTCTGGGACCTGGGCCCGATGCCCCACTTCTCGGGATCCTCCTAAAGTCGCGGTCCTACGAAATCACGCACTGGAGGCCACTGACCCCAGCGCCCGTCCCCGACTCCTTCGCCTGTGGCCTGGGTTTTCTCCCGGAACTGAGTGCTCCTGGGCCGCGTGGGAAGGGCCATCCCCAGGCAGAGAGAGTCAGCGAGTTGTGCAACCCCAACCTGGTCCGGGTGGAGGAGGCCTCCGTTCCTTCGGAGCTCTGCCCTGGCTCCTCGGTCGCGGCGTTAGTGGGTCCGGGTTGGGGAGAAGAGTGTGAGGCCCACCCTAGGTCGGTGGCCCAAGGCAGCCTGCAACGTCCTCATGGTTCCGGCTCCCAGGGAAAGCTGCCACAACGCCTGTCTGCCGCGAGTTCAGGGTGCCCAGAGTTTGTTGATGAGCTCTGACTTTCAGCACTTTTCATAAGTCAAGAGGAGTCAAGTGTGCCCAGAGTGGCTTCGTTTCAGCCTCCCTGCCTCAGCTATGCCATCTCCATTCTCCTTTGCGGGGTCCTGGGGTACGTCCCCCATCCCAAACCGTCCACTTCCCTTCCACTTGGGCAGCAAGCTCCGAGAGAACTCCAGACTTCGCAGGAGTAGACAGCCGCTCCCTCTCCTGTCACCTTAACTGCATGCGCCAAGGGGCGCCTTTGGAGTGTACTGAGGTGTGTCCTAATCGTCAGGCATTCAACAAATGGACTTCTGGTGTGTGGTCAGAAGAGAACAGCCATTTGCTTACTTTCCTCCTGGTTTTCTGGCAACAGCTGAAGGGGAGCTGCCTCCTGGGACTGAGCAGACCCAGGAGAGGGAATCTCGGGGTGGAGACACACGCATCGCACACAGATAACCAGTGGAACACATCGACACACGCTGACGAAGACACACACAGGACTCTTCCCCAGCATTGGTCATCTTCCCCCACCCCAGGCCTCCACCACCCCTCCTCCCCTCTGGTCTCCCCCTCGCGTCCCCTCCTCTCAGGCTCCTGGAAAAGCAGCCGCACTTAGTCAACAAATGGCACGTGGGAGAAGTTGGTGAGTGTTTGGTAAGGACTCTTCAGGGCTTTTCACAAGAACCCTCTGTACACAAAGTAAGTGGCGTGTTTGCTCGGGCCTCTCCAGCCCCGGCTGTGCCTCCGCTCCGCTGCGCACCGCGGCTTCCGAAAGGAGAAAGGACTGAAGAAAGGGCTGGGGGAGCAAGAGTGGGGGAATGGGCAGGCCCAGGAGGCCTGGGCTAGGGAGGCCGCCCGGCGTCGCCTAGATCCCAGCCAGGCGGCCTTCTTTCGGCCTAGGCTTCGTCTCGGCCTCCGCCGGAGTGTTGCTGCTGGGACCCAGTGCTGTTCAGTTCCCTTTTTCTCTTCTTCTTCCCAGCGGCCAGGTAGGCTAAGGCGCGGCCGCTGCTGTGCTCCGCGTCCCAGCGCCCTGGAGGGGATGAGGTAGGGCGGGAGGAGAGGGCGGGCGGGGGCGGGGCGGCAGGCCGCGCAGCGCTCGAGTTGGCAAGAAAGGGCTGCGAGAAGCTGCAGAAACTTGCTCCCTCCACGAGCTGAGAGTCCTGCGCCCAGCCCAGGGGGGTGGGGGGCGCGACCCTCAGCCCAGCGGCCTTCACTCGACCCCTTAAGTTCGTGGCCACAGTGCGGGCAGCGCTGACTCCCGGAGCGCTAGGAGCTTAGAGATGTCGGCGAGCGTCAGCTCCAGAGCCCGGGCTCGGGGGCCCAGCGCCGGGGAGAGAAGCCGGGACCCACCATCCGAGCCGAAAACAAGTGTATTCATATTCAAACAAACGGACCAATTGCACCAGGCGGGGAGAGGGAGCATCCAATCGGCTGGCGCGAGGCCCCGGCGCTGCTTTGCATAAAGCAATATTTTGTGTGGGAGCGAGCGGTGCATTTGCATGTTGCGGAGTGATTAGTGGGTTTGAAAAGCGAACCGTGTCTCGGCCTCATTTCCCGCTCTGGTTCAGGCGCAGGAGGAAGTGTTTTGCTGGAGGATGATGACAGAGGTCAGGCTTCGCTAATGGGCCAGTGAGGAGCGGTGGAGGCGAGGCCGGGCGCCGGCACACACACATTAACACACTTGAGCCATCACCAATCAGCATAGGTGTGCTGGCTGCAGCCACTTCCCTCACCCACACTCTTTATCTCTCACTCTCCAGCCGCTGACAGCCCATTTTATTGTCAATCTCTGTCTCCTTCCCAGGGATCTGAGAATTGCTCTCACACACCAAACCAGCAGCGTCCGTGGAGAAAACTCTCACGAGCAACTCCTTTAAAACACCATCATTGCAAACCATTGTGGTCTTTAAGCAACAACAGCAAAAACAAAAAACAAAAAACAAAAAACAAAAAACAAAACCCAACCACCCAAAACTCTTGACAGGAGCTTTGACGAGAGAGGATGCCTCATAAAGGTGAGTCCGCTTCTTTCTTCTTGCTTCATTTTAATTGCAATATTCAGGCAGGTCTCCCCTTTCCTCCCTCCTTCCTTCCTCCCTCTGGCCGGTCCCCTCCCCCACTGCTACGCCGGGAGAGTTGGGCCGGAGAAGTTTCCACGCAGGAGCCCAAACTTTCTACTTCCAGCGAAAGCCCGCGTCGGAGGGCGACAGCCGGCGAGCGGGAGCGGCGCAGGGCTAGGGGCAGGCGGCCGGCTCAGCCCCAGCGCCAGCGCCAGCGCCAGTACCGGCTAGGCTCGCGGGAAGAACCGAGGCTCCGGGCGAAGCAGCAACCGCGGCTCCCGACCCCAGCGGCTCCCGACCCCAGCGTCGCCAAATGCTCCCGGCCGGCGGCAGAGGACGAAGAGGCTGTTGGGTGCCCCAGGCCCGAGAACGGCTTCGGAGACCCGGCGTCGCCGGCTGCTTTGTCCAGCCGAGGGCCCAGCGAGCGCGCACAGAGCGAGCGTGTGCAGGGAGCGCCGAGGAGCCAGCTCGCCGCGCTGCCGCCCGCCCGCCCTCCGGCTTTGTGCGGCGCTCCGCTTGGGCACGGAAGAGTCCGCGGCCACTCGAGCGCCGAGGGGCACCGCGCCCGCCGCCAGCCGGAGCAGTCCTTCGGCGAGGCAGCCACACGCTGGAGGCAGAGAGAAAGAGCGAGGGAGCGTGAGCCGAGAAGGAAGCCACCAGGCCAAGGCGGTCGAACGCGCGCTCGGAGGGAGCTCGGAGCCGAGCGGGAGAGGATTGTCAGCTTCCATCAAGCCCCCCCCCTCCCCGGCTCTTGCCCCCAACTCGAGCGCAGAGCTCGGAACTTGAAAACTCTCTGCTCCCCAGGCTTCCCCCAACCATCGCCCTGGCCCAGCGAAAGCTGGGGCTTCCCTATCCTCCAGCTCCCAGCGCTCGGTGGGTATTTTTTCTTGTCTTCCTCTGACAAAGCTACAACCCGGTGTTGCCATTTCAACAAGTTTGGAAAGGTGGATTGCTTTAAAAAAAAAAATCCAAATCTCCTGATTTTTTTTCTTTGTGAGGCCTCAAAAAAAAAAAAAAATCAATATGAAAGCATTGGCTTTCCCCTTCGTCTTCACATTCTCTCCCAGCTAATTAGTCTGAGTAATTTGAGAGCTTTTCGATTCTAAGACCCCAGGAGGAAAAGTGTCTTTTCAAAGTTCATAAAGTTGTTGCCTCTTTCCTTGTGCAGATTTTCTCAGTCTCCCTGGATCATAATAGCCCTGAATTTTAGCAAGTGTAATTGGGGGAAAATGGAGTTGAATTTCAAGTGGAAATGCTTTCTTTTTCGAGTGCTTAAACCCAGCCCTCCAGTCATGAGTGATTTCTAGAAAGTTTAAAAACAAAGTGAACGTGGTTTCTTTTTTCTTTTTCCTTTTTTTCCCCTCTCATACTCTCTAAAGCTTCCTAAGCCATTTTAGACGTTTAACTCGAACTTGGGAAGGTTTGAGGAGGGGGCGGGAGCAGAAAATGAAATGAAAAGCAAAGAGCTTGAAAGCCTGGTGAGTTTACCAAGGACAAATAATAGCTGTTGCCGTTGACATTACATTTTTTATAGCCCGCGACCTTTGCAAACGTCTGAAGGCAATTTGATTAGTTGTTATCTTATTTGGCCCTAGAGAGTGAAACTTTGTCATCTTAATTGCTAATTACTCTTTGGCTGGGGGCCGGTAGGGCCAAAAAGTGAGGTTTCTTCTTCACCCCAGCTAAGGAGTTTGGGGATGGATTTTGAGAATTAAGTGATTAAAAAGCGCTGCATTTGAAAGCGGAGGCTTGAGTTGGGGATGGGGGTGGTGGTGGCCCAGTGGCCTAGAGGACCAAGGCCCCATTGGACTCCGAAGAGTCTGGAGACCCTTACTTTCCCCGAGTGGGTCTCTGACTGGGATGGGGCTGTAGAAAGCCCTGGGCTGAGCTGGGGGTCTTTGGCTGCAACTGAGGTTTCTAGCCCCTCCACCCACGCCTGCTTCCGGGTGTCAGTGGCGCCAGCTTCCCTGGATGCTTTTGCACGAAGTGTTAGCGATTACTTAAGTAATTAAGTAGCTTCTTAGCTGAGATAGAGGTGGGAATGGAGCAGAACTGGGACTTGAGATGCTTCCACCTTTCCAGTTGCTTCAAAAACTAATCGGCTGGGCCTCTCTGGAATCGCTAGTGAATTTTTTTTTAATGGCTTCAAGGATGTATGGGCCAGGAGGGGGGCATTCAGTTGTTGTTGAGTACGGTGTGGGTTCTAGAGAGGAATTCGGGAAGTTTTACCCCTTCTGGAAGTCCACTTCCCCTCTCCCGGCCTGCTACTACTCTGCAGTTTCAGAGTCCCACTTTGAGGGGGAGCACATTCTTCAAGAAGTTGGGGTTTCTTCTGCCTGTCCTAGATCTGACTATGGCTGTTGGGACTGAGAGACAGGAGGAAGGCCCTGGGAGCCAGCCCAGCTAGAGGTAACTAGGTAGCCCTCTGCCGTCTCCAGTATTTACCAGGCCACATTCGGAAGCTGGGTAAATTCCTCCTCTTAAGTTTATTTTTATGGATTTAAGCTGCCTCCCAGCTAGTTAATAAACTAGACCGTGAATGGCCTTCAAGAGAACAAAAATGTGCTTCTTGGAATTCTTTGCTCGTAGGCAGGAAAAATTAATAATCACAATAAGCAAAACAGAAAAAAGAATGAATATTTTAGTTTTTTTTTTTAAACGCGGAGAAATAATGCTGTGACTATTTAATTATTTTACTTCTTTTTTTTTCTGCAAACCTCCTGAATAGGGTCTTTATTGTAACTCTCTCTTCCCAATTGAGCTCCCCACGGTGCCGTTGTATCTTTTTACAGCCCCTAACAACTCACACCAGTAACACAATTACCTCCAGATATTTATAACAAGAAATTACTTTTCTATTTTCTACCCCCCCCCACCTTCTTCTTAGGGTAAGGCAGGGAGGGGGTGGAGGAGGGCGAACCTTGGGGGACCCGCAATGGGTCAGGACTTGCAAAGCTAGAAGTGTCCCTCTGTTCCCTTTGTGAGTTGGTGGGTTGTTGGTACATTTGGTTGGAAGCTGTGTTGCTGGTTAGGGAGACTCAGTTTTGCTCTTTGGGTTTGGGGAGAGCTGGAGAATAGAAGCCATTGTTCGCTGCCTGTAGGCTTTGTTGACCACGCTCACCCCCTCCTGTTCGTACTTTTTAAAGCAGTGAGGCGAGGTAGACAGCGTGTGTCACAGTACAGTAAAGGGGGGGAAGATCTAAACACCAAAAGAGAAGTTAATCACAATAAGTGAGGTTTGGGGGGGAAAAGTTGGGCTCGCTACTTTCAAAGTCCTAGAAAGGCTGGGAGGAGGGTGGAGTGGGGGCCTGACTGGGAAGCTTTGAGGGAGAGAGTGGAAGATGAAGGGGTAACCAGAGAGTTGGGTTCTGGGGGCCTTGGAGCAACTGGGATGGTGAAGTTCCTTAAGGAAGGAGTATGGGCTCCGCAGCCCTTCTGATCTGCCCTAGTCCGCACCCTCAGGCACCCTGAAGTTCTGAGATCCCCTTCCCCTCACCTCTCAACTTCAGGTATTAGTCTTTGGCCTCGATTCCTAATGCCACTGTTTCTCTGGTGCTCCCCTTTCCCTTTAACTGGTTCTTGATATTTTTGCAAAATGGTTCCCTGACTTGTCAGATTCTCCAATTCTCCCAAGCCAGGCCTAAGCACTGACTTTTAAAAGGTGGGCACTTCTTCATGAGAGGCTGCTGGAAATGTGGTTCTAACTCTGGGCTTTAGAGTTTTATGGTAGTTTGAGCCCTAGATGCATGTTTTGTTTTGTTTTGTTTTGTTTTGTTTTCTGAGAGTGTGACTCTGAGAGCCCAAGGGCCTATGCTTTTGAGCCACAGCTTGACATACCTTTCTCTCCTTTTGTTTTGTCTTAGGGGGAAGACTTTAACTAGGGGTGCGCAGATGTGTGAGACCTTTTATTGTAAGAGTGGACAGACTTCCCAGATTTCAGGCAAGTTCTGGTGGCTGCTTTGGGCTCCAAAACCCAAAAGAGTCCGAATTCTTGTCCATTGTTGTTCACATGGAAGAAAAAACAATCAAAATTGGGTTGTTTCTTCTGATTAAAGAGTTAGCTACTAAGGAGTTTGGGGAAAATAGCTTGGGGGTACTGGAATATTTTATTTGTAGCCCAAAGGGTAGATTTTGTATACACTGGAGGGCGGAGGTGGATGCCCCTCAGATGGCCCCAAGCGATTGAGTGGATCATTTCCTCAAAAAGGGGCATTCTCCTGTCCTGATTCCAGGTCATCCTCTGTCAGGAGGTAGGGCCTACCTGGATTAACGCCTATATCCTTGCTAACAGAGCCCCATATTCGAGCCCCGTGGGATCTCGCGGCCCCCAGCCAGCGCCAGCATGCAGAACAGTAAGTGCCTCTGGTCTTTCTCAGACTTCGGGCTGGAGACATGGGACCGGCGGGTCAGGGGGGGGCTCAGAGGTTCGCGGGTGTCCACGTTGGCTAGGCCCACCGGGCAGGAGGGAAGAGGCAAGAGGCCCGGGGACCTGAGGCAGCTGCGCCCACCTTCATGACCGGCAACCCTAGAGGGGAGGACGTTTATGCTGCTGTTCTTGCTCCTAGAAGAACAGGGGCTAGGCCCTTCACAACAGCCCGCTAGAGTTTGTGAAGCTGAGGTAGAGAAACTCCATCCCCCCCAAATCCTGTAACTCACACCCCCTCCCCGCCCCTGCCCGGACTCTGACCCCAGAGAGAGAGGCTGGGCTGAACAGGGAGGGGCGGAGGCTTCTCCTAGTTGCCCGAGGAGAAGGAGGCCCCTTCGGGTTTAGCCAAGACTGCAAGTCACCACCGTCTGGGAGGGGTGTGGGGGCTCCCCTCCCCCAGTCACTCTCAGGACAGCTCCTCCCCTCCCCACCCCAGCTAAAAGGCAAAGGGAGAGGGGTACCCTGGCCTGCGTGGGGGTGGGGGCGGTGGGGAGGTGGTAAACCGGAACCCTGGGGCTGTTCCTGGCCAGAGCAGGTTTACTGGGTCTGGGAAGAGACTGGGTGTCGAGCCTTGGAACTGGAGAAGCTCCGCCCTCGTAGCTGCAACTGTGCCGGTTCTGATCAGTCCAGGCCCGCAGTGCCTTTGATTCTTGGGCTCTTGTGCCTCCCATCCTCTCCGTGCTCAGGCCCTCTGGGCCCCAGCCCACCTTCCTGCTCAGTGGGGCACTGCTGGGGTGATAGCGGTACTGGGTGCTGGTATGTGGCAGGGCTAGTCTGGGGCCTGAGCCTGGGGGCCTGGAGGCCCAGTGAAACCAGGCCTGGGCTGAGGTTCAGAGTCTGGACGTGGTTTTAGGGTTCAGCTGTAGGAGGGGTGCAGAAGGGCCTCGGTCTTCCAGCAGCCTTCCCTTGCGGAACAAACTGCAGACCTCGGAGGGTCTCCAGTGACGGATCCATCAGGCCTGGTAGCGCCAGCCGCCCCAGGTGCTTCCTCGGCTTGGTGGGCGCGAAGCGCAGGAGAGGATTCAAAGGTGGCGATCTTAAAGGCGGGTTAGTTGTGTGGAACCTGCCAGGCCCGGGAGGGACCTTCCTTGGCGAGGCAAAGGCTTCTGCCCACCTCTCCTGGCTGCTGGGTTCTTCCGCTGCAGCTCAGGCTCCCCAGCCGCAGGCTCTCCGGCAGGTCCCGGCCGGGGCTCGCCGCGCTGAGCGTTTGCCGCCGAGGCCTGGCTGGCAGGCCCCGAGGGGCGCGGGGTCGCGGGCCGGCCTGCAGGGCTTTGTGCCGCTCGCTCCCGGGTGTGCGCGAGGCGCAGAGCATCCAAATTGACACCATATGTTTTCCTATTAGATGCTTCGCGGTCGAATTCTAGGCGCATAATCATCGCCACTGGGCGAGAGCGCCAGCCGTCCCTAGGGAAGGGACACAATGATTGAGGCTTAACCTCTGAAGGGGAACTTAGAGCTGCGCTTCCTCGCTGCCTTTTCGATGCTGGCAGAGGCAACCTGGCCCTGGCGTCTCCTGGGCGGGCACCCGCCGACGGTCGCTGGCCGAGGTGGTGGGCACGTTATTTTTTTGCAAAGAGGGGTGGAGGGAGGTCTAGGATTAGGCGGCCTCACACGCCTTGGCATTCATAGACTGGGAATGGCCCAGGCTGTGTGTGAAGTTTGTAAAGTCTTTCTCGGTCTCTCTCTGGGATAGCCTTTCTCTTTCCGGGAAGGCTCCCTTTGCCCAAAGGGAAGGCTACGCAGCCAGAGCAGTAGACTGGTGTTGTGAGGCAAAGGAAGGCAATAAAGGGAACTTAGGAGAAACCGGAAGCGCGGACGAGGCCTTGCTCTGTCGGAGAAGTCGTGTCCCGGCGATGTCCCCGCTTGCGCTGGGCCCGGCCGGAGCCCAGATCCCCCAAACGCCTGTCACTTCTCATCGAGTTGAGGCTCTGGTTCCCCCCCCCCATCGGTGAGAGCCCCCCCCCACCCCGCCACAAGCCTTCGGCTACCCTGAAAACTCGGCTCCCCTTGAAGGGGAAACGAGTGCAGTTCAATCTTGTCTGAGTGATCTACAAATAGGGACGGAAAGGGTCGTTTTATCACGGTCCCGTTTGTCGTGACGATGCAATTTCCCGGAGCGGAGCACTGTCACAAAGTGACAAGGCTGCCACAAGCGCCCCGACTGATCTTTTCAATTAGCCTTCCATGCATGATCCGGAGCGACTTCCGCCTATTTCCAGAAATTAAGCTCAAACTTGACGTGCAGCTAGTTTTATTTTAAAGACAAATGTCAGAGAGGCTCATCATATTTTCCCCCCTCTTCTATATTTGGAGCTTATTTATTGCTAAGAAGCTCAAGCTCCTGGAGTCAATTTATCAGAGGCTCCAAGGAGAAGAGAGAAGAGGAGAGAGAGAGAAGGGAGCTGAGCAGCGAGCCACGTCTTCTCCTGGAAGAGCTGCTCTCTAGAGTCCCGGGCTGCAGGTTGGAGATTTTTAAGGAAGTGGAAATTGGCAATTGGCTTTATTTGTGTGCCTGTGGTTTCTGGGGAGGGGGCTACAGAGAGGTGCTAACTCCCTTTCCCAGTTCTCTAAGATTAGACAATGGGGGTGAGGCTGTGAGAATAACAAGATAAAGGAGGGATAGAAGACACTGTGGCGTGCTCCTCTCCTTTTCTTTTCGCTTTTTGATTTTTGCTAATATCTGTCCCTGGCTGTGTGGAAGGCCAAGTTCAGCAGCGGAAGTACAGCGAGCTGCGGCCTGTGCAAACGGACTCCCAGCTCTCGGCCCCATAGCTGCAAGCCGGAGGACTACTTTGTGGTTGGAACGATCTGGGGCTCTGACCCTCATGCCTGTACTGGAGGCGCAGGTTGGGGTTCACCAGCCGCAGATCTGATGCTCTGGTTCTTCTGTATTCCTTTCCTGTCTCTTCATGTGTACATGTAATGTAACGTAATATATATGTAATTAAAAAAAAAAAACAAACTCCAGTGCTTGTGCGATGCCTCCACCAGAGTTTGGAGTGTGACAGCAAACGTTTCTGGACTGTGGAGTCCAAGAGAACGCTGGAGAGCTATAGGATTTGCTGTAACTGTTCTAACAATGCAGGGACCTTGGAGATTCGGTGTGGGTTCTGCAGAACCCACGTTTTGCCATGACATTCAGAGGGGATCTTTGGAAGGATATTTTCTGAAACGATTATTTGCACCTTGTGGGTTCAGGGGCCGGCTGGGATGTTTATGAAGAGGGGCAAAGGGCTGGAGTGACAGCGGCCAGGAGGTGCGTGTGTTCTTGCTCACTGGCATGGGTCTGTAACACGGCGCGGCTGTGTTTGGGCTGGGCTGCCTGATGCCCCGCATGGCTGCGTGGTCTGGAGTCCTTTTTGATCGATAGCAGGGACTTGATCGCTGAGGTTGGCATGGGTTGGCAGGGAGCTGAGGATGCATTGTGGTTGTCTTCTCTTCCTCTTCTTCTCCTTCCTCTTCCTCCTCCTCTTTCTCTTGACTCTTCTTTCTCTCTTCTCCTCCCTGCTCTGCTCTGCTCTCCTCTCCTCTCCTCTCCCTTTTCCTCAGGTCACAGCGGAGTGAATCAGCTCGGTGGTGTCTTTGTCAACGGGCGGCCACTGCCGGACTCCACCCGGCAGAAGATCGTAGAGCTAGCTCACAGCGGGGCCCGGCCGTGCGACATTTCCCGAATTCTGCAGGTGATCCTCCCGGCGCCGCCCCACTCGCCGCCCCTGCGGCCCTCCACTCTCAATGCCCTTTCTTCATTTCTTACTGTAAACGCTGCTAATTATGGACCCCCTTCACACACCCACCCCAGCCCCTACCCCACACCCCTGCCTTCCCCTCTTTCCCCTTTTCCTTCCAGCATCCTTCCCTATTTCTTTCAACCTGGGTCAGTCACTTAAGATAACTCATCTGCTTAAGGAAAAAAAAAATGTGTGTGTGAATTAAAAAAAAAAACAACAACAAACACCTTTCTCTTTTCATTTGGTAAAATCATCAATTGTGGTAATAGTTTATGAACTATAATAAGCTGAGTTACATAAACCAGCAAAATTTCATTCCCCTCTCCCTCATGCCACGCTCACCTCAGATTTTGAGATATTTGCGTTCTTCATATTCATGAGGAATATTTATTGATTTTAAAAGGCAAATGCTATTTACTTCCCTACTCACATTTACAAAATTGGGCATATTTTTAAAGGAAAATAAGTAAAGTTTTAGTTTATTTCTCCTCTTTGCTCATTAAAATATGGCACTACTTTAGTCAAGGTCAGCACGCAAAAAAATTTATCTGACTTCGTTTTGATGCATCTTCAGGCAATGTTTAGGAAAACAGGTTTTTTTTAAACTTTAAAATTAGGTTTTTTTTTTAGTTCAAACTGTTTGAAAGTATCATCATATTTGTAGTTTTTAGGGCTACAAATGTAATTTTAAGAAAAAAAGCTCTCTACAGTAAGTTCTCATACCATTGAAGGTATATTTTTGTGTTATAGACCCATGCAGATGCAAAAGTCCAAGTGCTGGACAATCAAAACGTAAGCTTGTCATTGTTTAATGCATACTTAAACAATTTTATTTTTGTCTTGAAATTATTAATAATGTGGTTTTCTGTCCACTTCCCCTATGCAGGTGTCCAACGGATGTGTGAGTAAAATTCTGGGCAGGTATTACGAGACTGGCTCCATCAGACCCAGGGCAATCGGTGGTAGTAAACCGAGAGTAGCGACTCCAGAAGTTGTAAGCAAAATAGCCCAGTATAAGCGGGAGTGCCCGTCCATCTTTGCTTGGGAAATCCGAGACAGATTACTGTCCGAGGGGGTCTGTACCAACGATAACATACCAAGTGTAAGTTCACTGAGAACATTCCCCCTCCCTGCCCTAAGCCCCATGCTCTTTCCTCTTTACCATCTCTCCCTTCACTTGCCCACCCCCCTCCTCCCTACCAGTGTCATCATGTCTCTGTCTCCTTCCTGCTCCCTCTGTGTCACCTCTGTAGCTGAGGGTGTTGAGAGGAGCACACTGACCTTTTTTGATCTTCTGGAAAATGGGAGTCAAGTGTGGGGAGCTGCTCACCTTATTTGCATGCTGCAAAGTAGAGGGTGGAAGCACCCAGTGAAAGGCACTTGAATGAAGAAGGAAAAGGAAAATGAAAACCAAAATCTAACCTCCTCCAACCCAGACTGCCTGAGCCTTCCTTTGGGTGTCAAACCTCCACTTCTGCCCCAATAGAAAACAAAGTGAGAGAAAGCTCTAAATCAAGCCTGTCTTTTTTTTTTTTTTTTGAGGAAATCTTTTAACAAAGATTAGGTCACTACAAACATCCAGCAGCAGTGAAGCAAATGCCCTCTCCATCCCACATTCTCTACCCAACTCAGTTTCCACACCCAGAGTGATGGCTGTCATTCTGTCCACAATGTCTCTGCAAATCTACCCACTGTCCCAGGATGTCTGGGAGGTTTTTTTGTTTTTTTGTTTTTTTGTTTTTCTTTTTTAATGTGTTAAGGGTCATTCTTTAAGGGAGTGGGCGTGCAGAGATGGGGACTGAAGATAGGGCAACTGTCTTCAGGAGACGCTACCATTTGGTTTGATTTTGGTTTGATTTACAGGTGTCATCAATAAACAGAGTTCTTCGCAACCTGGCTAGCGAAAAGCAACAGATGGGCGCAGACGGCATGTATGATAAACTAAGGATGTTGAACGGGCAGACCGGAAGCTGGGGCACCCGCCCGGGTTGGTATCCGGGGACTTCTGTGCCAGGGCAACCTACGCAAGGTAAAAAGCGCAAGCACCTATCCTCAAAACTCTCCATATATCAGCCACTTGCCCATCTTCTCCCTCACCCTTTTCCCTTTCTCCACTTCTGTACTTGAAGAATGTAGTGCAGAGACTCTTCCAAGGCTTGGGACACATTGACTTGCCCTGTAGGAGGGTAGTATTTGTTGAACTATCTTACTGGCTTTCGAATTTGAGGATTGTGTATGTCAGGACTAGTAAGAATGTGGTGGGTGTGTGTGTGCGCCTATATGTTTTGGGCAGGAGTATGTGTGTAAGAGCTAGCTGCGTGGTGCCCTATTCAAATTTGCCATTAAAATGCACGGAGAGCCCCCTTGCTGTAGAAGTGTGACAAGTTAACACACTGACAGACTGCGAGGTAAACATAATTGTATCGTTTTGCTCTTTGCTGTAATTGACAAATTATGTGAGTATGAGTAGGGTGCACATGAAAGGGCTAGCAGCAAGATGCAGGGCAGAGTACAGGATAGGGCACTGGGAGCGGTGGTCTCCCAGTTCGCAACAGCACCATCATCTCTGTCGGTCGTATTCCCTCCGTTCCTCTGGGCCCCCAGTTCTCACTCTCTGTGGGTGGCGACTGCACAGAAGGGTGGGGTGAGGACACTGTGAGCCGGCCTGCGGGGTGTCTGGAGCTGTTGGGGGGCTGGGAGGAGAGAAGGAATCAGGACCCTCGCAGGATCTATGAAAAGGAATGGGGGAAGAGGAACAGAGGGGGGTGGGGTGGTGGAGGTTGGTTCTCCCCTCCCCTACACACCCCGAGGTAGCTTGGTCAAGAATAGGAAACAGTTTACTCCGAAGATTAATCGGTATTTGTTGTCCTTGTGACAAGGAGATAATATGCGGGATAATGGGACGTGGCGTCTCACTCCCCGGAGCCCGACGAAGCCTGGGGGCTCGGGGCCGGGGGCGGCGGCGCGGGGACGCCGACAAGGCTGCCCGCGCGTCAGTGCGCTCTCGGACCCGCTCCGGGTGCCCCGCGCCTCCACGGAGCCGGGCTAGAGAAGGGAAAATCGGTAACAGTATGCGAAATATCTGGTACAAAGGATGCTTCTGTCACTCGCAAGAATTTGTTATGGGAACAATCCTGTCGCTCTGTAATTGCTCATTAGAGAACGTTTTGTTTCTCATTAAGGCGACATGAATAAGCGTCTAGTTGAAGGAGACAGCTGTAGAAATGTTCCACAAGAGACCTCTGGACACGATTCGGCACCAATTGCCAATTAGACATGTCAGTTTTAAGAGCAGAAAACAATATAGGACGGACACTGGGAAGATAGGGAGCAAAGCGCTTGCTCCGTGTTTCCCAGCGCGGCCGCTTGGCCGGCAGAGGCCTCCTGATGCGCTGGGCCCGGGCTCCCCTGGGCGACCCCTCTGGCCAGCTCTTCCTATCCGGTCCCGACCCCGCGGCCTCCTGGGGTGCCGCTCAGTCTGAGGCCCAGGCCTACGCCCGACTCTGATGAGGACAGGGAGTGACAGGGCTGAGTGTAGACCACCACACCCTCACCTGACCTTTGAAACTGTTGGATTCGCACGTGCGCACACTGGACACACCCAGGAGACACCCGACCTTGGCGTCCCCCCAGCGCCCGCCCCTAAACCCCCAGCATCCTGAGGCCCTTGTGACCCCTCCCCCGCCGAGTCTGGCCGCCAGGGTCCGAGAACTCTTGGGGACGGCGCAGTGAACGGGGCCGGGGGGCTGAGCCCAGAGCCTCGACGCGCTGGCCCTCTCGGTGCGAGGACTCACGTTAGCTGGGGGCCTAGAGCATGTCCACCCGCCTGCGTCCCAGAGCCGCGACAGAAGTCCCGGACAGCCGTTTCGTCAGCCCCTCCGCTTCCACCAGAGGTGGCGCCCGATTAGGGCAGCTTTTCGTCCCGGGAAACTTGAGCGCGGGAAGCGAGAGCCTAACTCAGCGACCCTGTGGTGACGGTTGCGGCGGGAGGTGGCGCTAGTTCAGGAGCTTTTAACTTTCAGGCGCCGAATCGCTGGAGAATTCCGACTCCCCAACTGTCAATTCCCCCTCCACCCCCACAAGAAACCCACTCGGGTGCACCGCGGGCGCCGACTCCCCCACCCCCGCGCTGGGAGAGAACGCGTCGGGGACCCCCCCCTTCCCGAGCGGGGTCCCGGGCGTGGGGGCGCGGGGCGCCGGAGGCGGGCTTCGGCCGACACGCCCCGGGAATCCCCAGACCTTTTGGTGCTAAGAAGGCCCCCTCCCCTTCGCCCCGTCTCCAGGCCCGGGAAGCCGTTTTTGGGTTTTAAAGAGTCCATTACTCCAAAAGCATAAGGCGAGGTTAGGTCTCAGAGGGAGACAAATATGGTTTCCATCTGATCAACGCCATGCGGCGGTGAATAAAATCGTGACGACGTGGGCTGACAACAACAAGAGACAACTCTATCCAGACCCAATTCTCCAGCGATTTGGTGGTTTTAGGGATCACGGAGACACTTTTTCTTATCTCCTCCCCCCCACCCCCCACCCCCATAATACCCAGGCCCTCTATAGGATTTAGTCAGTCTCTTTTCAACAGATGCTACAATGTTTTGATCCGCGCTCTAGAGCTGAAAAGGTGCCGCAACCGGGTTGCTATCTTTTCTTGCTTGTTTTCCGCCTCACTGATTAAGACACTAAGAAACTAAGGAATGATTTTATTTCCCAGCGTCTTTTTTTTTTTTTTCTCTCTCCTCTCCTTCTTCCAGGAAACAAATCCTATCCCCGGCGTCAGATGGTCCTGGGGCTGGGATAATGGGAGGCGCTTTCACTCGCCTTCTCACGGATTAGGCTGGAAGGTGGACGGCGCCCATTGAAGGCCTCTTCTTTGCGCGCTCTGAGGGGGCGCCTTTTAAAGAAGATATCTTAATTGTCTGCCACTTAGGTTTATCATATGGAGAATTCGAGATCCAACTTTAGTTTTATTTTGTTAAAAGCTTTAAGAGTGGAAGGTAAATCCACTAAAAAAAAGGGGGGGGGCACCCAATCTAAGAGTGACCTTTCCTTCAGCGCCTGGCTGCAAACAGTTGCTACTTTGACAGCAGCAAACAAACTTTCAGTGGGGCAGGACCACTCTGCCAGGTCGTGGAGGGATCCTGCAGCCGCGGGGTTTCTCGTGGCCTGCCACTAATTCCACTCCCGCCCCCCTCCCCATTGACTCCCTCCATGCCTTAAGTGTCAGTTCTCAAGTCAGAGCCACGCCTGCGTTAGTGTGGAAGAGACAGAGAGACTGGGAGAGATGGGGGTGGGGTGGGGAAGAGAGCATGCAACTCTCCAAGTTCTAAATTAGGAAAATGTCAGAAAAGTAGAGAGTAGAGAATGCTATCTGCAGAGGTCTGAGGGAGACCTGGGCAGCTTTGTTTAATTGGTGACATCGAATATGCCAGAAAAAGGACTGGGGTGGGCATGAGTGACCAACAGAGCGAGATAGGATTGTGTTCTCTTCAGCACCCCAGTCCCTAAACGTCCGATGGTTGGAGATTTTTGTGTTTCCCCAAAGCAATAACCCACAGAACGAGTTTCTAGTTGGCCAAAAGAACTATTTGTAAAGTCTTCCTCGTTCCCAGAATCTGAAAATAAGGGGGGAGGGGGGTTCCTTCTTTCTTTCCATTTTGAAGTCACCTGGAAACTTGGGGCAGTAAGTTAGTACAGACACTTGTGCCCACACACGTGACTGCAGCGTCTCCCACAACTAAGTAGCCCTCTCCCAGCCCTCTCCCCAACTCTCTGAAGTAGCCTGAGTAGCCATCTCTCTAAAGTAGAGCCAATCTATTTAGTAATTGCCTCTCTCTGTCTTCCTTTCTTCCTTTCTCTCCTTGTCTCCTTAGATCCTTTTGCCTCTTTTTTCTCTTGGCACTTCTGTCCTTCTTATACCTTTCTGGGCTCTGTCTCTTTGAAGCCCTCCATCTTTTTCCCCCTCCTCTCCTCCTTCTCTCCCACCCCCTCCCCCTTGGCCCTCATCCTCCCTCTCTGCTTCCCTCCTCCTTACCTCGGACCTGGTCTCCATCCTCCCTGCCTTCCCCGTCCACCCCTCCCACACAAGCCTGCCTGGTCCCCATCCACTTTTCCTGCCTCTCCCCACCCCCTGCTCTGGCCCCCCATCCACCCTCCATCCCCCCAGCCAAGCGCCCTAAATAGCATTGAGGCGCCCGCTCTTTGGACAGTGATTAATGATAGCAGAGCAGAGGGGTTAACACACTTCACTGAAAAGTCTGTTGACTGGGCTTCTTGTAACACAATGTGGCCCGCTGCACGCCTCAAGAGAATCCTTTTGTTGTCCGCGCTCATTGTGGCCTCAAAATTCTGCCCACGAAAGTTTGCCAACGCTCCTGCCCCAGGAGTTTAATAGTTTCCCTTACTCACGGGGCATTGTGTGGCGCTGAAAAGCAGCCCCTCGCTATTCAAGTGTTGGTGGTCATCTCAATAGATCTCCAAGGGCCCATATGGTGGCCAGTGCCGATGAATCCGCCTGTTTAAATGGGGGAGAAAGTTGGGGTTTTAAAACATTTCAAAGTTTCTGAAAAGATCCCACTAGATCCTGTCACAATTCCCTGAACTCTTTGAAGGCGCTGCCTATTGTCTCCTGGTTATAAATGATATTCCTGGCCAAGTCGATTCCCACCAAGACGCCCCTAGAGGCCCCTCCCCCCCACCGGCCAAATTTCTAGGATGGGGGGCAGCCCCCGTTGGCATCCCTTGGGGGCCTCAGGACCCAAGACCCAGGACCCCGCCTGCAGCGGCTCTGGAGGGCCGGTGAGGGCTGAGTCCTCCCTTCAGACAGGATGTGGCCTCAGGAGCAAGAGGCAAAGCGAGATACAGCTAGCCCAAGTGTACATCTTCCCTGGAAGCAGCAAGGGAAAACAATAAAACTTTCCCCTGTTTAATGATAGAAATTACAGTAAAAGTGGTGGAAATGCCCTAATTAAAAATGTACCACTTAAATGATATGCCAAGGACTCAGCTGCAGCATATTTAGCTAGTTAGTGAACTCTCTACTATTTCTTTTTTAAAATTACACGTTAAAAATTTAAAAGAAATCTTACTTTTCTCTGGTGCAACACATTACAAAGAATGGACAGTCCTTTTATCTAAATATAAAATTCCATTTTCAGCAATTATAGCCTGTTCTTGGTGATGATATAATTACAGCTGTGCTCGTAATAGGTGTCAAGGCAAAGCGCACTCATACAATAGTTGAATAAAACTGCAGAACAATGCAAGCATTTCTAAATTCACAACCTTTAAAATGAAATTGACTGTGCAGAATTCAAATAAAAACTAGATAAATATTTTTTTAAAAAGATTACAAGCTTGGTTTGGTTTCTTAATAGCATTTTCTACAAACCTATCAACATCTAATTGATTAGATAGGAATTACTGATTATAGATCAGCTGAAATCTTGAACATCACTCTTCTATTTTCCCAACAGAGCTATAGGTAAATAAATTCTGTAGGGAAAGGGGAAACGGGTGAGGCGTTTGGGACTCAAGGTTAGTTATGAAAGACCATTTTAATTGGAAACTTCAACACTTGTTTTGTTATTCAAAGAATCACCACTCTGTAATGTCCGTATTGTGCAGTCTCTTCTTGATAAAAACAGAAAGAAAGAAAATGGTGATAAGATAGTGTATGTCACTAATGTCTTTTATTAGAAGAAGACTGACGCTTAGTTACCTTGGGAATGTCTTGGTGAGAGTCTCGCCATGTACTGCTCTTGGAGTTTATGGCTCTACCCAGGCCCCTTTTGGAGGCTCGGAGTTATTCTTGATTTCTCTTACTGTCCTTTTCTTTTTGTTCCAGATGGCTGCCAGCAACAGGAAGGAGGGGGAGAGAATACCAACTCCATCAGTTCCAATGGAGAAGATTCAGACGAGGCCCAAATGCGACTTCAGCTGAAGCGGAAGCTGCAAAGAAATAGAACATCCTTTACCCAAGAGCAAATTGAGGCCCTGGAGAAAGGTGATGGAGTTTTTCAAAGTAGGGAGGCCGTAAATCAAACTAAATGCCACATCTTCAGTACAAAGAGCTAAATTTAGCCAGGGCCCTTTGCATGGAGTACTGAAAAGCTTTCTTTTTTCTTTCTTTCTTTTCTTTTCTTGCTTTTTTTTTTCTGGGCATCTTTTCAGTGTGTGTGTTTTCTTTCTTCTTTTCATGTACCAGTAATTCAAAGACTAAGAGTCTGACTTCTCATAAAGAAAAAATGATGGTTTTGCTAATTCAGGCCACAGAAGCGTCCTCGAATGAATGTCAGTCCAAAGGAAATTTAACTTGGTTCTGGTGGGGTAGCTCTTTCAAGTACAGTCAATGTTCATAGTAGCAGCATTTTAAAGGGAGTTGGTTGGAAGGGACAGAAATGGGGAGGTGGGAACCAATTTGATCTAGGGCTTGGTTGACACATTTTGTGTAGTTCTGGTGCAACATTGCAACATAGAAAACGCCACTTACTCTTTCAGAGTTTGAAAGAACCCATTATCCAGATGTGTTTGCCCGAGAAAGACTAGCGGCCAAAATAGATCTACCTGAAGCAAGAATACAGGTACCCAGAGAACATGTGGTTTCATGCCTTGCCCTTTCTAGAGACAAAGGTGCTTCTAAGGAACACCGTTCATTGATATAAATAGTAAAAGGTTCAGTCCGCTAAATGCTTTGCAGCCACTGGGGGATGGGGGCAGGGGTGGGGAGCAGAGCAAGTGCCAGGGGGCGGTTGAGTTGGGAGTAGGCACAGGCCTAACCTGTTCCCTCTGATTTCCAGGTATGGTTTTCTAATCGGAGGGCCAAATGGAGAAGAGAAGAAAAACTGAGGAATCAGAGGAGACAGGCCAGCAACACACCCAGTCACATCCCCATCAGCAGTAGTTTCAGCACCAGTGTCTACCAGCCAATCCCACAGCCCACCACGCCTGGTAATTTGAATACTACTCCTACTACTAAATGTGTTTCACCTGTTTGCCTGGCTCTGACTTTCAGCATGACTGTCTACGGCCTCTCTCTCCCTGCAGTTTCCTCCTTCACCTCTGGCTCCATGTTGGGCCGGACGGACACAGCCCTCACAAACACGTACAGCGCTCTGCCGCCCATGCCCAGCTTCACCATGGCGAATAACCTGCCTATGCAAGTAAGTGAGGCTGCCGGCCATCTGCTTACCGGGTGACTTGGGGAAGAAGTGAAGAACGGGTCAGGGCCTGCAGACCTCACTGGCCATGCATGCGCCCTTGGGGGCCTTTCTCACTGCGGTGATTAGCTTAGCCAGTCAAGGCTGAGGTGCAAACAGTCAATCCACTCTTGTAGTTGGACTGATGGATTGATTGATTCATGCTCTAAAAAAAGCATAAAAGCCAAGTTAATCTCCCTTTTGCTCCGAGAGGATGTTAGCTTGATAATGTTCGGTGGGAATGGGGCATGTTTTGGGTACCGGTGAAAGTTGTGTCAGAAAACGGAAATAATGCTGGCACATTATCAGATAGTAAGAGGTTAGTATATGTAAATTTGGGTTTCTATTAATGTGCTCGTATTAATATATAACCTGTGTACGCATTTGGGACATTATTTAGTGTATATATGACAAACCAGTGGTTTCTTCCTGACAAACCAGGAAGAAAAAAAGGATCAGAAATAAGATTTATATTTGGATTGTGGGATATACTTTGATATAAAGGAATGGTGAGTGTTCTTTCTATGGCTTATGGTAAAAAAAAGGAATACAGATACTTGCTAAAAATTTAGTGTGTCTTTGCCAAGAATCATGTAATGAGTTTGTGGTGCTCCTCACTGCCTGGATAGGTTGATGGTCTTCACTCAGTGTGACAACCCATCTCTACACTCTGTTCCGTCCCAAACGTTTATCAGCTCCTCCGTGTGCAAGGCCCTGGAGTAGGTTAGCCCTTTATGATGGAAGTTGTATAAGGCAGGTGGAATATATTAGAACTTTGGAGCTGGATGGATTCTTGATGGGAAAAAAATTGGTCTTCCTTCTGTTGGCCCTTCTGTGGTGACTTTCCCAGGACTTCTGTTTGTGCAATGCTTAGAAGAGGCCGGATGGTGTGAGATTGGCTAGCGTGAGCCGCTGCTGGAAACAGTTCTGGGGTTACAGATTGTTTACTCACCACCGAACATCTTTTGATGAATTTCAAGTCCAAATAACAACAAAATAAATGTTTCACAGCCTCCAGACGAATATACGAGCAGCTAGATAAGCGACTTCAGAGGAATTATTCACGTGTTTATTTTTATTGCTTCTGGATATTAGTAGCCATAGTGCAATTAATGTGAATTAAGGGATTAACAGCCCATTGGTTGGTATTACTACAACTGTTTTGGAATTTTCCAGAAGTCAGGTTGCCTAGAGGAAATGATTTTGGGAATTAGAAACAAATGCAAGCTGAAATTCTAGCAGGGCCCTCAAGGCCTGCTTGCCTCTTTGAACCTGATGTTAGCAGTCATCCTCTGACTTTAATAAGGCCACTGAAGGTCTTGTTCAGTTTTGTAAATTGTAGTGACATCTAGGTTTCTGCAAAGATAACAAAATTTGTATATGAGAAAACATCTAGAAGCAATTAAATAGGTGCTACTATTTTATTAAGGTTATTTTTACCTATAAAGTGGTTGTAGGGTCAATTTATTTCAAACACTGACTTTTAAAAGTTACACAACTTCTATGAAACAAAACATAGATACTTTTGTAAAGTATAGAGAAAATGAAAAAATTATTAGTGATTCTACTGTTCAGAGAAAATTACTCTCTGAATTTTGGAGTTGGGGTGTGCTGGTCTGTCTGTCCATCAATTCATCTTTTTGACCCAAATCTTCAGCCATTTTACAAAGAGTGGGTGTCTTCCTCTGAATTTTCTCTAATGTGTCACCCTTTCTGAGAATGTGGATCATGAAATGTTAAACATTTCTGCAGTTTGCAGAACAGAGTAGTACCATCATCTCCCTCATTCCTGGCATGATGCTTTTATTAATTCATCCCAGTCTTGCTGCCTTGGCATAGCTCCATGCAAGCTCATGAGGGGTTTTGTCCCAGCCCTGTGTATTTCTTGTTCAGTTAGGAGAAAGCTTTACCTCCTCAATACCACCAGACCAGGTACTGAGAGGGCAGTGACCTAATTTTGTGGATAAAACCCAGTCTGGGTTTTTAGGTCTATAAGAAGTCACAGCTAATTCTCAGGATGGGGCTAGGCATTTACTGATACCTCTAACCACTTTAATCTGAGATCGTAACTGATGTGCCTCTTCAAAGAATCTTTAATACCATGAGTCCAACCATGGAAGGCTCCCAAGGTCCCTGAAGCAGACTTAATGGAGAATTCCGTCCACAGTTCTCTGCCCAAAGCCTGAGATACAGGATTTGGGGGTCACTAGATTCCCATATAGATTGGATTTGCAGGAGAGGGAGTGTGTTTTAATGGAAGTCCGCATGCTATAGGTTCTCTGAAGATGCCAGCAAAGGTCCAAGGTGAAAATGGACAGAAACCCTGTTAATTTTATGGATAGCGCCAACCATCTAGCTAGACAGTTGTCTGAATTTATATTACTTTTAGCCAACTTTACTCTAGCGGTGGCCATCGGAAGGGCTGGTTGGAGGCCCGACTGTTGTACTTTCCACCAGAGCGTCTTTAGTGATCAGACTTGTTGGCAGAGTTCCTGGGGTGGAGAGAGCCTAGGGATGTGGCTGTGTGTTGTGCTTCTCAGTAACCACAGGTCTGCCTTTCTCCTCGCAGCCCCCAGTCCCCAGCCAGACCTCCTCGTACTCCTGCATGCTGCCCACCAGCCCTTCGGTGAACGGGCGGAGTTACGATGCCTACACCCCCCCACATATGCAGACACACATGAACAGTCAGCCCATGGGCACCTCGGGCACCACTTCCACAGGTGAGCCGCCGCTCCCCGCAGGCTGCGCAGGGGCGGCCTTTACAGCTGCTTTTGCCAGGTGATCTAACTTCACTTCAAGTTACTCTAAAAAGAACCTCCTGGCCTTGTGTGATGGTGTGTTTAACTCTTTGCTGCTCTCTTCTGGGGAGGTGGAGGGGAACTGATCAGAAGGGGAAATTTAGTCAAGCCAGTTAGGAACTTGACACGGTGGAGACAAAAAGCAAAGTTGTTTTTCCTGAAGTCACAGGAAGTTGTATGTGAAGACAAGACCTGAGAATGTCAGTTTTCTGAAGAGAGATTGTTAGCCAGAGCTCAGCAGTGAGGGCCCCGGAGTGAGCGGCATGGTGAGTGTTGTGGAAAGACCTCACCTTCCCAGCCCCTCCCTGCCTTTCATCGCAGCTGAAGAAAGAAGTACCACGTTGGTTTGCCAGAGATAGTTTTATTTTTAAAAATTTTTAATGTTTATTTATTTTTGAGAGAGAGAGAGAGAGAGAGAGAGAGAGAGTGAGCAGGGGAGGGGCAGAGAGAGAGGGAGACACAGGAGAGAACCAGGTTGCAGGCTCTGAGCTGTCAACACAGAGTCTGACACGGGGCTTGAACACACAAACCTTGAGATCATGACCTGAGCTGAAGTTGGACGCATAATCAACTGAGTTACCCAGGTGCCCCTTTGCCAGAGATAGATTTATTGCTAAAGTTCCAAACATGCAAACAAATGGAGGTGTGTTTGTGTGTGTGTGTGTGTGTGTGTGTGTGTCTGTGGACTTGGAATTCAATAGATATGTGTAAACATGTAATCTTGTTTCTGAAGGTTCTACTTTTGCTTGTGAGACTTCAAGTATTTTTTTTAAATACAGTTAGAATGTTAGAAAGTATTAAGAGATTTTTTTTTAAACCTATAAATTCATGCTCCATGCTTGTCTCTTGAAGGGAATTTCTACATGGCTATTTCTTTCATCCACTTCTAGGACTCATTTCCCCTGGTGTGTCAGTTCCCGTTCAAGTTCCTGGAAGTGAACCTGATATGTCTCAATATTGGCCAAGATTACAGTAAAAAAAAAAAAAAAGGATATATGGTGTTAATTCAGTCAGTGACTATGTGGACACAGCAGTTGGGCGTTCAGGAAGGAAAGGAAAATGGCTGTTAGAAGCACTTCAGATCTGCAATTGTGTCCTGTGTTGTACCACTGGGGAATGGACTTGAAGCAAGGACCTTTGTATACAGAAGGCACGCTATCAGTTGGAACAAATCTTCATTTTGGTATCCAAACTTTTATTCATTTTGGTGTATTATTTGTAAATGGGCATTTGTATGTTATGAAAAAAAAAAGAACAACGTAGACTGGATGGATGTTTGATCTGTGTTGGTCATGAAGTTGTTTAAAAAAAAAAGGAAACCGTGATCAACAAGCTTTGCCACGAATTTAAGAGTTTTATCAAGATATATCAAATACTTCTACCCATCTGTTCATAGTTTATGGACTGATGTTCCAAGTTTGTATCATTCCTTTGCATATAATTAAAACCTGGAACAACATGCACTAGATTTATGTAAGAATATCTGTTGGTTTTCCAAAGGTTGTTAACAGATGAAGTTTATGTGCAAAAAAAGGGTAAGATATAAATTCAAGGAAGAAAAAAGTTGATAGCTAAAAGGTAGAGTGTGTCTTCGATAAAAATCCAATTTGTTTTATGTCAAAATGTAAGTATTTGTCTTCCCTAGAAATCCTCAGAATGATTTCTATAATAAAGTTAATTTCATTTATATTTGACAAGAATACTCTATAGATGTTTTATACACATTTTCATGCGATCATACGTTTCTTTCTTGGCCGGCAAAAATTAATTGTTCTTAGATATAGTTGTATTACTGTTCACAGTCCAATCATTTTGTGCATCTAGAATTCATTCCTAATCAATTAAAAGTGCTTGCAAGAGTTTTAAACTTAAGTGTTTTTGAAGTTGTTCACAACTACATATCAAAATTAACCATTGTTGATTGTAAAAACCATGCCAAAGCCTTTGTATTTCCTTTATTATACTATTTTCTTTTTAACCTTATAGTGTGGTGTTACAAATTTTGTTTCCATGTTAGATTATCATTCTAAACTAACGGTTACCTTCATACATACTCTATTTTATGTCCTGATAATTCTTAAAGAAATAGTTTTTTACCGCTTCATTAATTAGAAATGTGTTAGAAAAAAATCCACTTAAAGCTGTGTGTAGATCTGTGCCCAATTGAACCCACAACGTACATATATAAAAATGGTCACATTCCCCAGTTAGCCATTTAATGCAAAAACTCAAAGTCTAGAAATAATTTAAAAATGCAACAAGCTATTAACTAGGAATTGTCTTTTGAATTAGGGCTGGCATTTTCAATCTGGGCAGATTTCCATTGTCAGCCTGTTTCAACAGCGATTTCACTGAAGTATATTCAAAAGTAGATTTCTTATACAAGACTCTCTGAAAGCTGTTGCCTTTCTCAAATAGGCCCTCTCCCTTCCCTCTCCCTCCCCTTTGCACAAGAGGCATCATTTCCCATTGAACCACTACAGCTGTTCCCATTTGAATCTCGCTTTCTGTGCGGTTGTGGATGGTTGGAGGGTGGAGGGGGGATGTTGCATGTCAAGGAATAATGAGCACAGACACATCAACAGACAACAACAAAGCGGACTGTGACTGGCCGATCGGAGCTAAAGGCCTTCAGTCATTGGCAGCTTAAGCCAAACATTCCCAAATCTATGAAGCGGGGCCTATTGTTGGTCAGTTGTTATTTGCAATGAAGCACAGATCTGATCATGTTTAAAGTGGCGGCACGCAGGGCAGGAGTGCTTGAGCCCAAGCAAAGGATGGAAAAAAAATAAGCCTTTGTTGGGTGAAAAAGGCCTGTCTGAGACTTTTATTTCTGTCTGTTCTGTGCAACATATAAGTCAATATAGATAAGTTTTCTGCAAAGTTCAGTCAAAGGTTGGGGGTTCTGGCGGTCTAGATGAAATGCTTGCACAGGCAGAAACCTCTGGGGACAAAGACACATTTCCACTGAATTGTACTCTGCTCTTTTGTTTTGTTTTGTTTTTAATCCCTGAAGGCAAGTGATCAGAAATATAGAAATTAATTGGATGCTTTCAAAAACAGCCTTCTAGTTCAACATCTACTATTTTCTGGTTCCGGAGTTACTTGTGAACAGATCATTGTGATTCATCTCTGTGGCATGCTATATATTAATCGTTTTATTCCACCAGAGTTACTGCACATTTAGAGACACCTTCCTAGGTTGAGTGCAGTTTTTATATGTGCGCATATAGTTTTATTCAACGTCAGCCTTCACGGCACGCTTGCACACTTCTGCAGTGGCGTGTGCACGCATGCGCACTGTTGGTACAGTCGCCGGCGCAGTTATTTCTACCTCCTGACATTTTGCAGCCTGTATTCCCTGAGGGACATGTACCGGGGGAACTGTCAAGAGAAGGGCCGTGTGGTGTGTGCTGCAGCTGTTGGCTGGCTCACTCCTTCCCTGCAAGAAGGGGCGGTTTCCAACCGGCTATGATTTGGGTCAGGGCTGGGCAGCCAGTCCTGGCCCGCGGCTCCGTTGTGTGGAGAGCACAGACTTGGGAGAACTGGGTGTGGCACTGCGGGCACAGGAGCTGGCAGTGGGAGAAGGGGGAGTGTTGCGGGAGCAGAGGGTCTGTGTGTGTGCGCTCGGGCACGTATACCTGTCCTCTGAGGGTCAGGACTGCCAGGGCGCAGTGGTGCAGCCTGGTTTAGTCTGAAGAACGGCTGCCCGGCTGCAGAAGCTGCCTGGTCCAGCAGGACGGAGCGGCTGCCTTGCCTTCTGCCCTCGCCCTAGGGAGATGAGCTGTCCTTCTTTCTGAATGGAGCCCCAGCCACTCTCCCGGGGCCAGCACGGCAGGCGCTGTGTGGAAGCGGTGCCCTCGTTGTTGAAATCATTTGTTTGTATTTATTTACCGATAGGTATATTTATATATTTATCGATGGGAACGCTGCAGGGGGGCTTCCATGCCATCTTCCAGGATGGGGGCCATCGATCTGTCTGGGATGTCCTCAGTAGAATCGCAAGACTGACGGCCTATGTTTTTCTCCAAACTTGACTGACTTAGGCAGACCAGGTGAACAGAATTAGAGCTGAGTGAATGACAAATATTCAAATTACTCTGAATGGATTTCCAGAATATTCTCTCCCCACCCCCCCCCAAGCTGGGCTTCCTAGCTCTTAACTGGTAAGCAACTGGCTTCTCGCTGGGGCTTACACCATCATTTCTCCCTACCTTTTTTTCCTCCCAATCAGAAATAGGTTTCCTAAAATTCACCTTTTAAGGTGAATTCCTTAATTCACAGTATTAAGCTCTAGCTTTGTTTTGTTGTTTTTTTGCTATATAGGGTGGGGTCTATATTCTTCTCCTTATTTCTTTTTGCCTTGGGCCTTAATGTTAACAAGATTTACAAAAAAGGTTTTTCTCCTCTCTATAATGTTTGGCTCAAGAAGGCCAAACACAAATCCTTCCCTTTTCTGTTTCTCAAGATTAAACCTCATCTGTGGTATTTTTTGTTTCCTTGTTTTTGTTTTTTGCCTGCTCCTGAATGATTTCATTTGCTCATTTTTAAAGTTCCAAGGGTAAGTAGTTAGGGTTAGTATTTAAGTTCGGTGATGTTGATGGTGACTATCTTTGGAAAGCATTAATAGGATGTTTTAGAAATGACATTCATAATGGGCTCTAAACAAATGAATAGGGGCCCCCCCTTCCCTTTTGTATGTGTATGCTTGTGTCTGATTCTTTAAAATTAAAAGACAGGGAATTGATTGCAGAGTGTTTCTTCCTTTTGAAGTGGTTTTTTTTTTTTTAATGTGGGCTTTTATTTTTTTCTGTCAGTGTTAGTATTTGCAGATTCTGGAGGTAAAAAAAATAAATGGAAGAGAGGAAGAGAAAATTGGAAACTGATGGCTACTAAGAAGAAATTCAAAAGTTCTTACAACCTCAGCACCTGAGAGCAGGGTGCAGTAGTCAAAATATTTACCTCATGTTAAAGAAAGGCAAATCTAGTGTAAGGAATGAATACTGTATAGGGTTATGAAGTTTTAGAAACATTTAAAAGATATGAGGATATTTCAAATACTGTGGTTGGCATGGTTACTTAAATATTTATACCTTTGAGACAAGTTGATAATTGAAAAAAATGTGTTAATGGAGTTCATAATGTATCAAAATGGTCCATATAACTACTATAGCATTACTGAAGACCAGTATTTTTATGTACTAAGTTATCAGAATATGGATAGTTGATAATGTTTCCAGAAGAAAGGAAAACACATTTTTAGAGTGAGTTTTTATCAAGGGAAAACAAAAATATACATCCTTCTGTAGCTTATTTTTACAACGCCTGACTAGAGAATCAGAACAACAAAGCACTTGGATCTGCTTTTTGGAAAGCCCAGTTACTATAATTGTTCAACATGCACTTTTACTGAGTTTGAAAAGTTTCTTTTATATTTAAGATAAGGGTTCAGATATGCACATTCAATTTTTATAGTGTTTATCTATTTTCAAAGCATATATTAACTAGTAATCAGGTGTTCATTTTATAGACATGGTAGCCAGGGTAGTAGTATATCAATGACCGCTCAAGTACTTTTGTCAAGCAATTTACGTATCTGATGACCTCACATTTCCTTTTCAGAGTCAAATGCTATATAATCGCTCCATTGTGTGTTTGTATAAAGTGAATCCCAACATGGTAAGAAAAGGGTTAGAGTTATTAAAATAATAACCCAACTAAAATATCCACTTGAATTTATTCAGATTGTTCATAATGCTCTCAAAGGACATAGTGAAGCTTTTGTGGAGTACCTGCACATTATTTATTATCTATGGACTAAATTGATTTTTTGAGGTTGCTTTAAAATTTAAAAGCACCTTTGCTTAATATAAAAGCCCTTTAATTTTAACTGACAGATCAATTCTGAAACTTTATTTTGAAAAGAAAATGGGGAAGAATTTGTGTCTTTTGAATTAAAAGAAGTGAAAAAAATAAACCAGACATTCTAAAAAAATAGAAGAAACCTGATTTTTAGTACTCATAAAATAGCGGGTGACAAAATAGTTGTCTTTTTGATTTTGATCACAAAAAATAAACTGGTAGTGACAGGATATGATGGAGAGATTTGACATCCTGGCAAATCACTGTCATTGATTCAATTATTCTAATTCTGAATAAAACCTGTATACAGTATGTGTTTATGCTACAGTGGGTTTTTTTCTAAGTGACTGACATTCATCATATTGGTTAGACAGTTTTAAAAACCTAGTCTTTGTTTTCTACAGTGTAGTCAAGAGCAAATAAAGTATAATTTGTAGTGTATTACAAGCAAACTGCTTAAAAATGCTAGTTATAACTGCTTCAAAATTTATTCTAACATATCTGAAGATATATTTTGGAAATTCGGTTTCTCCCAATGGATGTTAAACAGCTTTTTAAAAATTGAGATTCTTTACTTAAATGCAAGTTACTTTTCAACCTTCACTTTTTGTCTATGTGTCAAAAGCTTTGAGAATATGGAACTATGATTCACAAACCTACTGTTCTATATGGAAACTATTTCGATATGCTATATACTCCAAAACACGTTTATGTGGTTATAAATGTACATTCCCAACCGATGTTCAAAACTCACAAAGGGCTTACCTGATGCAATGGAAATCTGAGTTAGTTTTACTTTTCTGCTTTTTCTCAGACCTGTGTTCTGTAAAAATCTCTCACCAAGCTTCAACACATGCTTTCCCCTAGCATTAATGCCGCTGTCAGTTTGGATTTCAATCCTGAATTATGTCTGTTGACGTAATTTCATAGTGCTGATTTCAGTTGTTTAGGATTACTAAACAGAAGACCATCAACTTCTTCTTCTATGCTTTCTGTCACTCAAGTTCTTTATATTTATTAACCACTATGGCAGACTGCTTATCTTTAATGGTATCTTAATCCCGAAATATCATTTTGCCTTCATCAGTTTAATAACAGGATGCATAAATGCAAATTCATTTTATTATCGTCTTCATATGTGAGCAAATGAATTTTTCATTTTGAAAAAAAAACTTTAGCATTTTTGGGGGCAAGTGACTTTTTCAGAAATAAAGAGAAAATGTTTTTCATATGCAATTACGAATCTCATACTGTTTTACATGCTACCTGCTGTCTGTCATATGCACTTCACCATGAGCTAAGTGCCTTAATACATGTACATTAATGACCACTGTGAGGCACTTTGAATTTTGACGTTTTATTTAAAAATAAGGTCATCTGTTTTCTGTAGATACAGCGTAAAACAAAATGTTCAAATGAAAGTATTTTTGCTCTACTCTTTCTGTAGAAAAAGTTGGTTAAGGAAAATGAAGAACGGTGGCCTCATTTTGCAATGCTAACTGTTTTTCAAGGATTGGAGGGTCAAGTCTTTAAGAAAAATATTTACATAAGCTATTAGCAGTCATAATGAGGGCGTCATATAATCCTGCGCACAGCTACTAAGGAGGAGTCCTAGAAGTCCAGGTGCTTCTTGCCTCCGGCCATCACGCCACAGCCTGGGCCCAGCAGCTTGGAGGGTTCTGCCAGATCCTGTTTGCTCGAGCGGCTCACTGTGTCTGACAAGTCTGGAGGCAAATGCAGTCGCTATGGCAGAAGATTCCAGGAGAAGAAAGGAAGAAAAAAAAATTAATTTTGCTTTAGCCAGCACACTTCAGAATACAATATTATGCTCTGTTGATCAGCATTTAGTCTTGCATATAAAATTCCTGCTAAAACAATTCTTCAGACTGAAGCCCAATAGAATCACATCTTATTCCTACCAGGTTTTACAAATTGTAGCCCCTGCGGAAACTGGACCAGGGATCTTAGGGGGACATTTCCAGAGTCCTAAACATATTAAGATGTCTCTTATTTAGGTCAAAGTGAAAACACATAAATGCATAAATAAAAGCCATACTTGAAAAATAACACTATTATAATAATGGCAGGGTTGTTTTTTGGCTTTGTTTTGTTTTTGCCAGGGCTCCAAAATGCTATTTTTTAACTGAATATAGCTTTTCAGCAATTACGGATTCCTACAAATGCCTATTTCCCTTTGTCTGTTAAGGTGACCTGATGATTCTATTTCAAGACTATACTTTCTTTAGGAACTTATCCATTTTGTAGAAATATTGATATAATTGACATAATGATAAAAAAGATACCAATCAAAGGGTCAGTATTTTATATACTCAGGTAAGTCAGGTATGATATCAATTTCAGGTCTTGGTAAGTTTGTTTCTATGTATGACAGGAGTTATGTTTTCAAAAGTATAGTTTAGTTTTTACCATCTTCCCCTCTTAACTGTTCTGCAGACAGAGGCTGATTCAAGCTAATGCAGTAAGTGACCATAATTCGCAAAAGGTACTGTAATTAGGGAGAAGTACTCATATTTTAAAAACTTTTTGGGGCACCTGCGTGGCTCAGTCGGTTAAGCGTCTGACTTCGGCTCAGGTTATGATCTCATGGTTTATGAGTTCGAGCCCCGTGTTGGGCTCTGTGCTGACAGCTCAGAGCCTGGAGCCTACTTTGGATTCTGTTTCTCCCTCTCTCTCTGCTCCTCCCCTGCTCTCTCTCTCTCTCTCTCTCTCTGTCAAAAGTAAAAGAACTTTTTGGTTTTCAAAAGGATCTCTATCAAATTCTTTTAACTGTCAGTTCCCCCAGCCTATATGATTTTCACAAAAATCCAGGCTCAAAGGAACATATCTGTGTGTGAAGCACACAGTGAGTGTAGGAGGCTAAAGGTAAGTGAGGTAGGGTGGGTCCACCGATGTCTAACCAAAGCCTTGTGGGAGCGAACTGACCTGGAGACCACCTATCTGAAACCCTTCATTTGGGAAACTCCCTTCAATATGAAAAAAAAAAGTAAGATGAAAAAGGTAGAACCATTTTTTTGGTCAAAATATTATGATCCATAAGCATATGTTCTGGCTAGTTTCTTTCCAGATAAAAGGCCTGTTTACTGTCATGTAAACACAAGCTGTGTGCAGAGGATCAAAATATTTTAAAAGATTAAAAAAATTTAGAAAAATCTCTTCTTTGATTTCAGTTTGCCTGTACTTATTATTTAATGCCAATATACCTAGAATGAAAGACACCATGACGGACATATGATCAACAAAGATGGCAGAAAGGTCGAGAAAAGCTGTAATTGCCGTATGATGATATCCATATGCTAATATTCATTTGTATCCATAGCACCCAACCTGTCATATGTTAAATAACTGTCTATTTCTTAAACAATTTTTAAATCAAATATGCTCAAATAAAGACACACTTGTTTCTTCATTTTAAACAATTCTTTCATTTCTTCACAGCTCTTTTTTATTTCAGGCAGGAGTGAAAGCATGAAAGGTGCAGGAATCTAAAAGACATGCATGACTCTAAAGTCTGAGGTTAGAATGTCTTTGTAGTGTTAACTCTGTCAGTATTTATCTGAGGAAACTGGAGGGAGAAAGACATCTAATTAAAAAAATTTTTTAAATTTTTATTTACTCTTAGAGAGAGAGAGAGAGAGAGAGAGAGAGAGAGCGTGACCGAGCATGAGCGGGGGAGGGTCAGAGAGAGAGAGGGAGACACAGAGTCTGAAGCAGGCTCCAGGCTCTGAGCTGTCAGCACAGAGCCTGATGTGGGGCTTGAACTCACGAACCATGAGATCATGACCTAAGCTGAAGTTGGACGCTTAGCCGACTTGAGCCACCTAGGTGCCCCAAGAGATATCTAATTATATGTCTGAACTTCAATGCTTCTTTAAGATCTATTGCTAAGGACCAAGGAAAAATGACTAGGATATATGCATGATCTGAAGGTTATCTGCAACTTAAAGAAAATTCACCATGAAACAATGTGTGTGTGTGTGTGTGTGTGTGTGTATGTGTGTGTACTTTTGGTTGGAACCTCATAAGGATGATGTCAGATGATGATTAGGCTATTTTGGAAATCAACTGGAGTCAACAAATATTTAGCATCTACTCTACACAAGGTGAACAGAGCACCTTCCTCATTACTCATTTCCTTACAATTCCAGGAACACAAGTAAGACAAGCAAGCTGGTAACCATCATAGTGAGAAGCCCAAGACATGTCTATAAGAAAGGCAGAGACATAGCAGAAACCAGGTGGGCGGAGGAGAGCAGGAAAAAGCTTCATGGAGATGGGCTAGGTGCTAAATAATGAATTGGATTCTGACATGCAGAAATGGTGATTTGCTTAACATTAGAGCTGATACATCTTTAAGATGCATTTGGGCAAAGGGTCACACTGTTCTGATAATCTAAATGAGGAAACTAGTGTAGTTTGTTCGGAACACCATAATACAATTTATTTCAGGAGTTTACCTATTTGCTAAACATTTCTCTTCCTCTGCTTCTCTAGGCAATGAACGTGAGCCAGTTGGCTGAAAGCCCTTCATAGCAAAAGTAGCTAAATGTGACGTGTGACATGCTTGGAAATCTTTCAGGTTGAATGGCTTTGAAGAAAAGTCAACTATCATACGTGTGTAACTTCTGAGCACAAAAAATTTTGGTTGATATGATGAAATGCTTCTGACCAAATGCTACACTGTAAACGCTAGTTACATACTTATGTCCTTTGAAAAACCTCAACCATGGCTCTTGGAAATATGTGAGTGATTTCGCCAGCTCTGGTGATTGTTGCTTGAATGAGCTTACTATGCACTCTAAATTCTCAACCAGTGGGTTTTGTTTTCTTCCTTTCTGAGCCTCCCCCTGTGCGCCATGTCAGTGCGATGTGAAGCAGGGAGGAAGAAGGAGAGATCAGGTTCCGGGCTTGCCAGGTGTGTGAGGGACTTTTCCTTTGAGGCTTCCAAAGCATTTACACGTTTGACATGTAAATGTTCAAATGCTGCTGTACCCCAGATCTGTCTTCTGAAAAAAATACACTGTAAAATACTCTGCACAGCATGTGACTTCCTTTAGAATAATGCTGCAAGGCTGTGGGAACATATAAACTTTAAACCTTGCTGTTTCTTCAGTAATGCTTTAAATAAAAATCAGACTGTCTAAAAAAAAAAATACCATACCATTTTCAACCTTGTAAGCCAAACCAAGGTATTATTCATCTTTCTCATTTTATACCTGGAGTTCTGAGGCAAGAGCCAAAAACATATCCTACATCTTGAGTGGAAACTTTCCCCACCTGATTTTCTTTTCCCAGCTTCTGGGAGGAAGGGATTGTGCTGTTAATGCAAGAGCTGCCTGTCTGGCTGTGTGCCTATTTTCCCCCTTGATGCCTTGTCTAAAATGATGATTTCTATGGAGGCAAAGGGATTTGAGAAAGATGTGACAGCTCCCAATGTCTCACAGAGGCTTGGTGATCTGCAGTGATCCCACTGGGTTAATGGGTCCCTCTTCTCTGGTGCTACAAGGTGGGAAACCGTGGGGCTGCCAACTTACTCTGGCAGATTAGGGGAGCTCCTGCCAAAAGGCACCCTTAGGCCCATCGGAAGCCCTGGGTCAGAACAAAGCAGCAGCAGGAGCACTTTGCTCGCAGCTCTGGGGCATAGCGAGCTGAACCAGACGTTGAGAATCTTCCCCCACTTCCTTCGTCTCTGTCTCTTCTTTGGGCTCAGCCACTGCCCCTATGTTGTTCCTTCTTGAGTCGGCAACTAAACTGGGTCCTTGTAGAGGCGCAGGATTGGGTTTTCTGGCTCCGGAGTTTCCCTTCCTAATTCCTTTTCTCCCAGCCTGCCAGACCTGTGCTCAGCACTCACCGTTCCCGGACAGAAGGGGCAAGATAATGAACCTAGATTACACCTGGACTTGAGACAAACTGCAGGTAAATACCCATTAAAATAAGTTTAATCAATTTATATTTTTCATATTTTGCCAAGACCAAACCACCAGGCACTGTTTGTTTTCTCTTTGATGTTGTACATTTTAACCCTTCACAGATGAATAGACATTTGTTTTAATCCTTTTTATATTTCTGACATTTCCTAAAGGGTCATACTTTGTATTATTCAGATTCACAGAAATCAGTGTTAATATTTCAAAATGCTTTCTAATAGATTTTTCTTTTGTTCTTTAAAACACAGCCAATTTATTTTATTTAAATTTTTTTAATGTTTATTTTTGAGAGAGAGAGAGAGCGAGTGAGCGAGCGCACAAGCGGGGGAGGGGCAGAGAGAGAGAGAGGGAGACACAGAATCGGAAGCAGGCTCCAGGCTCTGAGTTGTCAGCACAGAGCCCGACGTGGGACTCGAACTCACGGACTGTGAGATCATGACCTGAGCCACAGTCGGCTGCTTAACCAACTGAGCCACCCAGGCGCCCCTAAAAGTTTGTTTTTAAGTAATCTCTACACTCAGTGTGGGGTTCGAACTTATAGCTCTGAGATGCTGCTTTGCCAACTAAGCCAGCCAGGCTCTCCCATAGCCCATTTAAATGAAAACTTATAAGCACCTTAAACACAGAGGTTCTACACTGGTCACTTAACAGAGGCAGCCAGTGAAAGTTTGATGTCCCTCTGTCACTTACTCTCGGTGTGACCTTTGACAAGTCAGTTTGCCTGTGTAAGTCTCAGTGTTCTCCTCTATCACAGGGTGATAATTCTCCCCTCGTGAGACTGTCGTCAGGATCAAATGAGATGTATAAGTGTTCTCTGAAGTCTCAAGTACACTAATTTATTCACACTTCTTCTTGCTCCAAAAAAGATGTTGAGTTGGCTCATAAAAATACATATGGCTCAACAGGATAAAAGTAAGTGCATTTGTTAAGGCAAGGAAACAATTCTACAGCTGTAATGAATTACACATGATTGTGAGCAGCAACAACAGAATATGAGACTTAGCCAGCAGGTCTCAGTCATGTGCTGATGTCAGAGCATCGAGAGTACATTGCCCTCTACTGTGGCCCTGTAAAGAAATCAAAAAGGGAACTGCGATCATAGTCTTGGCTTCTGGAAAGACTTAAAAAGTCTAAATGGTTTCCCTCATACTTAGTCAGGCAATAGTGTACATGGGGCCTATCACATGCCTAGCTTCTGGGCCAGCGAAAATAGGCACGGTGGTATTGCAGAAGCAATTTGGGGTCCATCTTATTTTAAAAATCCATCTTTTGCACATGTCTTTGTTGCTGACAAAATAACTAACAAAGGACATGCCAGAAGATAAAGCTTCTCTACTCGAGTTTTAAAAGCATTTCTCCCTCTTTACATGATGAGGAGAAAAAAAAAATTAAACCGACTCGCCATCCTGTTCCATTCCAGATTCTTTCAAGAGCCGTGTGATGCCCTCACCTGGAGGATGACTTGCTGACTCCTGAAGCCAAGTTCTGTGTTACGAGGCACCGCTCTGAATGGTCGGGGATGGATTAGAGTATAGGCTGAGAAGCTGAAGTATAGAGACACTCCTACCCCCTTAAAATAGTGGCTTAAAAAGGGCAGAAGTTTATTTTTCTCCCATTTTATAGTCCAGAAGTAGGCAATTCTGAGCTGTGAGGACTGGTCTGCCAGCCTCAACAGGTGCTTCTTCCACTTCTGGCTCCAAGGCTGATGTGTTTGCTTTCTCTCAGCTGCTGGGAAGAAGGGGGCAAGAAGGCATAAGACCTGGAAGTTGAACACATCACTTCCACTCATGTCCAGGACGTAGACATGGCTACACCTGGCTGGCTACAAGGGAGGCTGGGAAATGTTGCAAAATGTGTAAAAATGTTTAACAAGCCTATTCCTATGGAAGATGAAGCAAATGGATATTGGGAGACAACCAGAGTCAGCTATAGTTTCAAGAAGGGCCATAGCAAAACAACCCTGAGCCAGGCGCGCTCGCTTGGTGTGTGGCTACCGCTGGCTGCTGGGGGCTCCACTCTTACTTTCCAACCAAGGAAACGCACACCGGATGCCTCCACTAGCCCAGAGGGCAGGGGAGAAGGCACAGTTCAGAGTCCCTCTTGCTCTATACATAGTTATTTCCCTTTCCTTTGTGGAAAGACTGACTTCCTTCCAGTGGCACGGGGTGGAGGACAGAGGGAAGGAGACCTTGCTGTCTTCGTCATCATTGTATTGCTGTTATTTCTTCACAAGACTTTATTTTTTTTATTTAAAACATTTTTTTAAATTTTTTAAAATTTTTATTTATTTTTGAGAGAGAGAGAGACAGTATGAGCAGGGGAGGGTCAGAGAGAGAAGGAGACACAGAATCTGAAGACAGGCTCCAGGCTCTGAGCTAGCCGTCAGCACAGAGCCTGACGCGGGGCTCGAACCCACGAACTGCGAGATCATGACCTGAGCCGAAGCTGGAAGCTCAACCGACTGAGCCACCCAGGCACCCCATTTCACAAGACTTTAGAGTGTGTTTCAACTTACAAAATAAATCCGGGTCATATGCCATTATGTAATTATTTACATTGTTACACTTATTCCATCATTATTCCATCATTACAATGTGATGTTATATTGCAGTTACTCTATGCCTGGTTAAAATCTTGCCATGTGGAAGATGCATCTGCCTAGTTTTTGGTGAGTCTGGTGTTATTCTCATATATGAATAGGGCAGGGGAAAACAATGCCAAAACTGATTTTTGCTCTTTTTGGATTGGTAAGTTTACATTTGGTAGTGGCTGCATATTTCTGGAAAAAAATTCTGCCAAATATGGTCAGGTTTTAACTTTTAGTTTTTGTTTAAGATGCAATTCATTCTCAGGGTTTAAGATTAAAATTGTTTTATTGAATGTCATAATTATACTATATCCTTTGAATGGAAAACAATTCATTTGGTTCTTCCTGATTGATCTGAAAATTAGACAAAATTTCAGAGCTGGCATATTGCATACTGGCTGCCCATTGAAAAATGCTCAGGTGTGCAATTATTTTGACCGTCAATTATATCTGACAGTATTGTCTTGCCTCCAAACTCACCTCACTGAAAGCAGATTGTGAAGAACTCACTTGTCTAAACAAAAGTGTGATTTGTGAAAAGGCATGTGTCTGTGGCAGAGATTGCTAGCTTACTCCCAATATCTTATTCTCTTCCTTTGCAGCCAGTAAAAGAATCTCTGGGGGGCGCCTGGGTGGCTCAGTCAGTTAAGGGTCTGATTCTTGGTTTCGGCTCAGGTCATGCATGATCTTATAGTACATGAGGTGGAGCCCCGTGGACCAGACCCAGGTTGGACTCTGCACTGACAGCGCAGAGCTTGCTTGGGATTCTCTCTCCCCCTCTCTCTGCCCCTCCCCAGTGTGCACATGTGTGCACTGTTTCTCTTTCCCAAAATAAGTTGTCACATTTCTCAACCTCCCTTGTCAATAGATGAGGCTGAGTGACTATGTTAAGTCTTAAGACTAAGTCATAAGTGACTATGAGGCTGAGTGACTTATGGTTAAGTTTAGGGTCAGATCTGTGAAAAGGGGGAGGTGCCTTTTACTTTTCTTTTCCCTCACTTTGGCAGAGGGCCTCTATCTTGGGCTCTGATCTATCCTTCCTCATGGGGTTAGGGATCTGAGGGCAAAGAGGATGTGCCCCTTCTTTATAGGTATTCAGAATTCAGAACTCCCTATGCAAATGGCTACAAAGTTGGCATGGTCTCTTTCCCAGGTTTGTGCTCCAAGGGTGGATCGTGTTGTCTGTGTGCACGCCCGGCCTCCCAGGAATGGTCAAGGGACCGCTGTTTGTGTGGCGTGTGGATGGCGTTTGGATGTGCAGGCTGGGTGTTCCCCAAGCATTTGCATATGGCCCCATGTATGGGAAGGAGACAGGAAGAGAAAGGAGGTGGGCGGCAGGCCAATTCTTCCCGTGTCTCCAAGTTCTAGAGTAAAACCCATATCATAAATTTAAACTTGGTTTTCCAGGAAGTTGTATTTGTGAAGGAAGACCATGGATATTTCGTGGTTTCATGGCTTGATAACTTGATATAATAATTATGTGGTCCTTTATTCGCATTATTGCTCTAGGCTCTACAAACGTGAGGGGAAGCCTAACTCCCCTCTCCCCACTTGCTGAAATGTAGACTTGAGGGTGGGTATTGAAGCAACCATTCTGGACCATCAGTTGGACGCTATGGGTTGAGGAGGGTACAGCAAAATGAGAAAATTAGTCTAGGGTTTCCTGACACCATGTGGCCACCCAAAGGCCCTGGGTCACTAACCTGGGCTTTAAAGTGAGACATATGTGAACTTCTGTATTATTTAAGCCACGGTAGTTTTGGATCTCTGTAATAACAGACTAACTTGTATCCTGTTTATGCAGAATTTAGTACCTGAAAAATGATGTGCTTGAGTTCTGGGATTTAAGTGGCTTAGCGGTTGGAAAGTGGGTGGCGAGGTCAGATTGCAAACTGGAAGGCTGGTGACCCTTGTTATGACTGTGATAACTTGGAAGGCAAAAATTTTACCTCCTCATCTGTGGCTCCAGGTGAAATGGTGGAGAAATTCAGAAATCTGTTGTGCTAGTTGCTTCTTGCCCTGTTCAGCAACTTTATAAAAGGGGAGAATTTGGAAGAAGTGTCCGAAAGGAATACTCCTCTGTGTGAGGCACTCTGCCTGCAGCCCAGAGTCTAAACTGATAAAAGGCTTGGTAATTTGGGGCCTCAGAGGATTGAAAAAAAATAACCCAACTGTTTCTGTCCTACATGCTGAAGCAGGCAACCTTCACAGAAGATGTTGGTGTCCCTGAGCTTTGGTGAAATATCCTCATTAAGACACTGGCTACAAAATGGGAGCCAGCTCAGAGATGAATGTTAGAACGGAATTGCCTTCCATCTCAAGTTGATTATTTTAGATGGCGTCAAGCTAGTTACTCATAAGGTGAAAGAGAGGGACAAAGGTAGAACAGAAAGGTCAGAAAATAAGACTCAATGGGGCGCCTGGGTGGCTCAGTCAGTTAAGTGTCCGACTTGGCTCAGGTCATGATCTCACAGTTCGTGAGTTTGAGGCCTGCATCAGGCTCTGTGCTGACAGCTCGGAGCCTGGAGCCTGCTTTGGATTCTGTGTCTCCCTCTCTCTCTGCCCCTTCCCCGCTCACACTGTGAGTGTGTGTGTGTGTGTGTGTGTGTGTGTGTGTGTGTGTGAAAAATAAACAAACTTTAGAAGACTCAAGTCTTAGAATGTAACAGTTGTGGTGGACAAGTATTTCCATTCCAACCTCTCCATGGAGGCTGGAAATGTATGAATTATGAGAAGCATTGTACTACATTCAGAAGGTGGAGGAAAAGCAGAAGATATTTTCCTGCTGCTCTACTGCAGTTTGCAAGTATTATTGCAGGGACTATTTTTTTTTTTTTTTGCATCAGTATTCCAGTGACTGGTCAACAGCTCCATGGGAGTTGAGAGGCAAGTGCAGAAGTGGAAGCAAGACCAGTGTTTCAGTGGGGGTCAAGGGATACTTGTGGTGGTGGTAGTGAGAACCTACCAGCCACAAGATTACAGCCACAGAGGTGTGCGCCTTCAGTTAACAGCTCCAGTGGTGGCCTCCCAATCCCTCACCTTCCTGACTGAGGAAGCAGCAACTTCCCTGAAGGCCAGTTAGGTGGTGATGTCCTCCAGCCCTTCCAATTATTTCGCTAGCCCCCCAATTTTCTGGTATAAACTTTTCCTCTGCATAAAATAATTCGATGGGATCGGTTTCCTGTTTCCCGAACCTAGAACTTTGTCTAGACAACTCTCTGGGCATGATTACCTGTGTGTGGGACTGAGGCAAGCGATCAGACTGAAAACCTACTAAAGTCTTGAGGGGATTATACTGGCAAAGAGACCACAAGCCTGGTCAAAGGTCTATGATTATTCAACCCCTAAAATAATCTTAGGTCCCCAAACCTGATCTAGTAATAAGTGGGCTGTGAGAACTATGCAGCCTCCCAAAAGTATACTCTCTGATGGTGACGTCATGTAGCCATGAATGTTAATGGACAAGGAATAACTTCCTAAAAGGATACAGAAGATAACAGACAAGGGATTTCCTTACAGAGAGCAGAACTGGGGACTACAAACTGGGCTGAAGTCCTCTACTGCCAGGGCAGAGAGTTCCTGTAGTTTTTACCCAGTAGGAGTCCCCACTCACCCCTGAAGAGGCAGTAAGTGTGTGGGAAGAAAGCTGCACATGGATATTTGGATTCCGATGGGTTGTGGACTATGACAAAGTCCGATGATTATCCTCCAATATCTACTCTACCTTTTCCCTTTGGTAGAAGAACTCTTGCATAGGTGACCATCCTGAATAAAAATCCCATTTCCACGCCTCTTTTTCAGCTAGTTGTGGATCATATGACCAAGTTTGAAAAGAGCAGAAGTGATGTCACAACGTCAGGACATTGGAATGGAATTTGAACTCAGGAAGTCTGGCTCCATATTCTTATTCATTACTCTATGTGCCAGAACTCTTCTAAGTACTAGCAATAAAACTGCGAACAGAACAGGCAAGATCCCTGCTTTCAAAGAACTTACAACTTCAGAAAAGGATAGTACCTAGACATTTACATGATGCAAGGAGAGATAGGTAACATACAGGAAAGCAAACAAATGAATAAGATAGTTCAGATAGTGAGAGGTGCTTTTAAGAAAATAAAACATAGTGATATGATATTAGCTGGGGGGGGGTGTACCACTTTTATTTGGTGAAGGCCTTTCTGAAGAGTACATTTGAGCTAAGATTTTCAATTTGAGAAGGAACCTATGAAGACCTGGAAAAAGAAGTTTCTAGGCAAAGGTAATCAAATGCAAAAAGCTTAAGGCAGGAATAAGGTTGGCATGTTTGCAGGGCAGGAAAAAAGTCAGCTTTTCTGAAGCAGTCAACAAACAGGGGAGTGGCTATGAGAAATTTGGCTTGGTAGGTAGGTATCTGATTGTGGAGGGTTTGTAAGTGACTTGGACTTAATTCTTTGAGCATAGGGTGGCAAAGGAGTGATACAAATTTATTTTCTCTGAATACCAGGGCTATCTCACCCATATTCTTATAAAACTATGCATAGACATTTTGAGTAAAGAGTTGCAAACAGATATATTCTGTTAAAGATAGAATTTTCCAAAGGTGGTGTACACTGGCTCATCTAGATCCTGTATGCTTCTGATTCAGAAGAAATATTCTATCTCCTAAGTGGTCCACAGTATCCCCTACTCCCACTTTCCTCCTGTGGGACGTGGTGGTTCTCAATGTCATGCCAAGCCAACAGTAAGATTCTAATTGGAGTGGTTGGGCTCTGTATGAAATGTTTGCGGAGGAGAAACTCTGGCAGTACTGTTTTGGGGGGATGGTGTGCCAAGTTTAATCCTCTTAAAATGTGAGCCAGAATCTTTTGGACTGTAGAGTAATAAGAATACCACTAAGTGTCAGTCTCAATGTTCCTGAACTTGCACACATTTAAGATGTGGGGGCGTTATGTTATTTTCCTCTCTTATTTCATATATTGACAGAGAACAGACTGGATTGCTCCTAAAGAACTTTGCTGAAAATGGTTTTACCTTACAGACAAACTAAAGGCAGTACCTTTTCCTTTTTCTTTTTGGTTCCTCTTTTGCTCCTTGACATATTTTATTCTCATTCATGTTCTAACATGAGTAGGACTGAAAAAAAAAATCATCTAGGTAACAGATGGAATAAGTGGCTTAAACTGTTACCTAAACGTGGACAGGAGAAATACTTGACACATGCCTCCCTCCAGCCCTCATTAACTTCTTCTTTGGGATAAAGGGATGGGACGGAGAAGTCACACAGGGCCACTGCTATTCCTGGGATCCCCTGCTTGTGAACCATTGCCTCAACGAGACTCTCCACATCTCCCCAACTGACTCCCTTCCATTCATTTTTCCTTAATTGTGTACAGGGCTTCTCACTCTGGCAGTGTTTTTACTGGTCTCCAACTGCTGCTTGCCCCAAGGCTTGTGTGGCTCTGGAACGCACAATGCAGGCAGGAGCATATAAGCTCCAGAGTGCGTAGAATTTGAATGAAGCTTCAGCAGGGCCAAGTGGAGAGAAGCTTGAGACCTAGGGCTCTACCACTGCTATGGCAGTACATGGAGGAAGACTGGGGTCTTCCTGTGCACCGACTGTCATTTTGATAGGCACTTCAAGCCTGCTTTGTCCAGGAAGCCCCCGTTCTACCCCCTACAAGTGAGGAAACATTTTAGAAGCAGTATTTTAGGTACTACCCCTCAGGTGGCTTAACAGTAGTAAGATATTTTAGGAACATACCATGTTTTAGAACTGAATGCTTGAGGGAGAAAAAAACCTTTTTTAAAAATAAATTAAGACTACTAATTATATGAGAATTCCTTTTTATCCCTTTTTTTTTCCTTTTAAAGCATATGGAAATTACTCAGGAAGTGGCAAAAGGTAACATTCTCTGTTTTTGTCTATAGGATTCAAACTAATGTTTGCTCCTTACTACACTCTGAAACCTCTGACTCAGTAAACTATTAGTAAAGGTGTGTGTAAACTCAAGGTTGATCCCTAAATACCAGAGATTTTTAGAAGTACAGCAGATCCACTATTCAATGTAGGGACTGGCAGAGGGCTCTGACAGTTTATGGAATAGATGAATTCTAAGATGTGAACAAGCTGAAAACAGGGACTTCTGAAATTGGATAATTGCTTAAGGTATCATGGTAATGCCCATCCACGAAATAACTTTCAAAATTGGCAGCGTTTGATGAACCCTCCTTTCGGAAATGTGGCAATCATATATATTTTCTTGCACGTAAGCACAGCATATGTAAAAAATATATTGATTTCCCTTTGGCTGTCCATGAATGAGTACTGAGAGCATAATGGCCAATGTGTTTGCTTGCATAATGCCCTACAGTGTATGCAGAACATTGCTCTACCAAGTCCTGAGATGGGGTATGGAGTGCTCGGTGGAAATGGCAATGTAAAACATCCTGACAGCATTAAATCTCCTGACTGCTCTTCAGTTACTTTAAGACCCCCACATTGCAGGGTCTGCTAGTTCCTGGGTATGAAGAAAGAATTTTTAATGGGTCCAAATGTAGGTGTTTACAAGGGGGAATTGTTGTTTTTTATTAGGAGCTGCCTTATGTTCAATAGTTGTATTTACTTTGTCAAGCTAGCCAGAATTAGAAATCCCCATTGCTAGGCAGCCTAGAGCGTCTGCAAAGTATTTCTGGGCATTCAGAACTGAAGCATGTGCTGCCCAAAGGCAGGTTTCATTACAGTGTGTTATTTAGTCCTCGTTCGTCCCTCCCTGCCCCCACACCCCCAGATAGCAGCACTTCTATAACAGGAAATCTTGGTTACTTTATGCTGAAACATATTTACATGACTGAAACACGACAATTAACACATTTGTAAAGCTTGAGGGATAGGCACACTTTAATGGTTTTTTGAAGTAGGCTGATTTCCTGGAGCTTTTAATCTTATTTTATTTTGTTCTGCATGCATGAACAAGTTCCTCCCTACTATAGGTATTTGACAAAGTCTACCTGGTATGAATGTGAATGAAAAGAAAATCATACCAAAATTAACTTTATGTTTTACCTTTGCCAAACCATTCCTTGCTTCTTTCACCAGTTCAATGTATAACTGAGGGCTCTGCTCCTATTTTTGACATGTTGTGTTAGTTTTTGTACAAAGGCAGTTAGGAAGTATGCTGTGGGTTTGGCAAAATGAAACATGGCTTGCTCTGTACCAACTGTATAGAAACTTTTCATATTGAATGAAAAGTATCAATTACAGTAGTGATTTTCTTCACTTTTCACGGTCAGCTAAAGTCACACTCTCTGAGGTGGTGTACATTTTACTTGCTCCAAACTTAAATTAACACTCAGGTGGTATTAAGTACTATTATTTGATAAGTTCTATTATGTGTGTGTTTGTGTGCTTGTGTGTATGCCTGTTTATACACAGACATATAAATATGTAACATGAAAATGTTATCATGAATAATTTAATATCTTTTAAGTCTATAGATCAATTAGTAAAATCTTGGTAAAATTCAGGGAAAAAACCCCATTTCATATCAGAACCCTGTAAAACAAAATGAAAACTTCCACTTTCCCTTTGATTTCTGAAAGCATGCTAACCCTGGAAACCACCCACCCCAACTCTTACTTAAAAGTTAATGGCAAATTTACAAACTACACTCGTTTCAAATAGTCACCCAGTACATCTATTTCCACCCTCCATACACCTCCCTCCTCACCAATTTCAAAGGGAGCTCGGTGAGACTGGGCAAAGCAAGAGCCCTCT
>CM053575.1:27569365-27586528 GCA_028646485.1 Cryptoprocta ferox
ATAACATTCAAAGTATAAAGCCCGCTTCAGGTTGATCTTTATTTATATTGCACCGTAAAAAAATAATCACTTTTTCTTTAAAAGATTCCAATAAGTATTTTAGAATTAAGCAGCAGTTTAAAAATTATAACTCAAAACATAAGAAACTAGCACTCAATAAATAGCAAATTTACATATATTAAAGCCTATTGATATTTTTAAGATTACTTTTCAGCAAAAATTCCCTTCTGTTTAATCCTTTAAAAGTCATCATATGTATAATACATAACCTAAATAATCATAGTCAAACAGACTTGAAAATGACTGTAAATCTATAGGAAGAACATAAATTTATTCATTGAAATGCAAAGAATAAGATCAAAATTACCTCTGATTTAAACAGAGAAAGTAAAAAGATTCTTACTGCAAAGTATATTTATTTACACCAGTTTTTTAAAAAAATTCTAAAGCCTATTTAAAAACTTAAACCTTTTACATATTAAAAAAATCTCACTATAATTTAACTCCAAATTCTTTAAAAAGAAATGTAGATTTCCTTAAGGTAAGGAAAAGTTCACTGGTTCTGCTTTGTGAAGCCTTAACAAAAATCATTCAAATAAACTTTGCTGTGAGGACAAAGTAGGCAAGAGTTCTCTTTTTATTATGTTGTCTCAGTTTCACTAACATTTGTATTACTTTCATGTAATTTAGTATGTGTATGGGGTGTGGTGTTTTCCCTTTGTAGTCCTGTCATCTCTGTGTCTGAGTTAGGTGTTAGAGGTTGTGCTGAGTATCTCATGAGTTGGACTAGTTTCGATCTTTGCTTACCACGGTCACCGCAGATCACTTCTGTCTAGCTTTTTAAAGCCTTCTCCATTAACTGGGAGTGTGGCCTGTTCCAACATCAAGCTAACTCATATCTGTCTGGATTATACGCTAAGGTTCCCTGACCCGTTTGGAGTTGCCACTTACTTAAATCTTAAACTTCATTTTGGTGCTTGACAGCAATGCCATTGTTTTGCTTATTTCCCGATTGGAAGGCTGGCAGTCTCCTCTGAGACTGATGCCAACTGAGCTCTGTGCGTCAGCCAGTAGGAGTCACTTGGAGCAGATGGTCATCATCCTTCCCCACAGCCCAAATCCCTGGTCTGGGTGGCAAAGTCCCAAGACCACACCTACATCCATGCCAACTGTCCTTATTTACTAAGATGCTTCTTCTTATTTGTTTAGCTTAATAAATCATTTCCCCTAATATCTTTCTAAATGACTCATGCACTTATTCCAATTTTCTTTGATATATCTTCCTATTAGCATCTCTGCCCTCTATCTCTATCCTTTATTTGCCATGTTATCACAATGCATGTTTTTTAATCCAAATTTCTTCTTGGTTTCATATTTATCTTTAACTGCAGAGATTTTATATAGTTACTGGTGGATATACACCAGCTTCAAATTCTATTCTAGTGAGAAAGTCTATAAATCATTACTTCCACCATTTCTGTTCTTCTGATTTAAAATATTAATGTTGAATTTTGGGTATTTTATTTTACAAAAACAAATAAATGAATGAACAACTGTTTTATGACTCTGAGGAGCATCTTAAGAGACTATGAGTTAATAAAATTTCCAAAAGAGTTGATACCTAGCCTAATAGAAGATGTAGCTTAATTCCTAAGAGGGCTAAAGGTTCATAAAATGCTTAAAAAAAATCAAGCCATGTAGTTTCCTACTCGTCGGGATGTACAATTAGTAGCAATATCCCAGGCTAACTTGTCTGAAAACAGCAGTGAATTATTTAACCATGTATGTCGGTTTTGGACTAAAAAATACCATTATATCCTATCACTCAGAAACATACAACGTACTGGTAAAAAGTTGGCTGGGCCCTGCTATTATGATCATAATGTAATCAACTTAAAAAAAAGTCATAATGATTTGTAGTTAATTTTATTTTAGAGTCATCTCTAATATTCAAGGAAGTCTCAAGTACAGGTAGCTTTATTCCTGAAAAACTGTATTTAATTAAGTTGTTATGAAATGAGATATACCATTGGACTTAGACTTAAGTGGATTCTATTATGCATCTTGTATAAACTGAAAAGACCTTTTGAAATATAAATATCCTCTCCTAATATTTCTATAAATCCACATTTAAAGAATATCTAGCATTCTTAAACTGATGTATCCATGTACTTAAGGAAAAGGACTTGCCAAAGCAAGAAAGATAAGACGAGAGTGGCAAGACATAATCCAATCTATTAAGCTGTAGCTTATAGAAATTTTCTTTCAGGCATACTGAAAAGATCACAAAACTCACAGGAAAGAGGAATAGACTCCTTTGGGCCTAGACTATCAATATTACATCTAATGTGGTGACATGGATGTTTTCAAAGTTGTGCCATTTAGAAACAGCAGGCCAAAGATACTGCTCAGCCAAAACTTTGTCTAGCATCCATATATGTAGCCAGGGCAGATTTTTATATCTGCAGAATTGCAGAAGTTGGTATGTAATTTGTTGGGAGTTAGGGAACATATAGGCCATCCCAAGAAAGGTGGACATAGGGCCTATATCATTTAATTACAGCAGTCAGGCTCATCAATATTTCCAATGACTTAATACAGGCATTAAAGCTGATGAATACAAGCTACTCAAGTTGGTAATTAAAAAAGGTATGACATATGACAGGAAAAACAATGTTACTGGCGCATGAAAATGAGCATTAATAAAAACAAAGCAATGGGCTGTTTCTGTTCTGTCCTTAACAGAGGTTTATAGGAAGACACACTAATATTATGTATTTTGGTAGCTTCGGAGAAGAAAAGTGAATTCTTATTTCAGACATCTTTTATGATACAACTTTTAGAAAATGAAAGAATAGATTGAATACCCAAAAATGATACATTTTTCTTACCCTCATAAGGTACTGCTAATGTTAACAGAATTGTTTCAGTCTTTCAGGGTAGTATCAATTATTTTTAAGCAGAGGATTCTTGTAGGATTATGCACTAAACATTCAACGGGTCTCAGAACAAAGGGCAAGACTAAAAACTTAATAAATTCTCTAATTTTGCTTTTCTACTTCAGGAAGATGTGAATAGAGAATGTGAATTTCTCAATTTGTAAATTAGCTATTTAGGAGAAGGATTAATGCTTTATTTATGTGGGCACACACAAAGCTTCTTTTTGCTATTTGTTTTATAGGTACCAGAATATAAGATTAGTTTCTCAATATGTATAGTCATTTAAATAAAATCATATTAAGTAATTTTGTTAAGTTTCACTGAACAGAATGATGGATGAAAATAAATCACAAGGTGATATCTAGCAATAAGAAGTCAAGATATGTTACATAATATGATATGGGCTTGTTATTTAAGATCTTTAAATGTTATTTTTTTATTAAAAAGTTCCACCCTATTTGTCATTAACAACTGAATGAAAATCAAAGCTTATCATTTCATCTAAAATGTTTTAGTATGAGGTGAGATCTTGCACAATCTTGTGACACATACTACCTGATAAAACTTGTGCTGGATAAAAAAGAAATACAAAAGCAGAGAACTTTCTAGGTTGACAACTTCCATGGCCCTAATTGTCTAGTCTAGTTGAAACATACCATGTAATTCTATCCACAAAAGCTTGGACTTACAATCTTAAGTTCCTACAAGTCTCTCTATTTGATTTCAACAACTATTAACCTCTTAACTACATTACTACACAACTTACTGGAATGGTAAAGAATAAACATGGGTGAGACTCACAAATTATATTAGAGGCTAGGATGTTACAATAAATCCTCGAGGAATTTACCAAGGGGATGGAGCTGTTAATGCTCTCTGAGATTAGAAGGTGAAAATTGAGTTGAGTAACTTTAAGCTGTATTGGAAGATTTTCAAAATCACAGTGTAAAATAACAATATTAACCATAGCATAACTTGGAGTTAAACATAAAATTTATCAATGGCATTAAGCACAAAACTGCCTAATAGTGTCCTGAACTTGTGTAGAAAATTATAATGACTAGGAAGGGAAATCAGATAGTTCTAGGCCAGAAACTCAGGGCAACAAGTCAAATAGACTTTGATTTCTTACTTAAAACCAAATATGTGACAAATATGTTTCTAGTATGTATTCTGTAATAAGAAATTCTGTTACATATCTGTTTTAAAGCAATAGGTCCAGCAAATGTTTTTATAGAAATACGATAAACTGTGAACCCCCACTTCTTGGAGCCATTTTTTTTTTTTTTTTTTTAATAAGAGGTTTCCTTCTCTTATAGGCCAAAGTTTGAGCAAACAGTTAGGCCTGGCATCTTGTGTAATGAGTCCTATCAAGTCCAGGATTCTTTTAATCACATTCAAGTGGCATTTGGAAGTACTTCACCCCTGACAAAGTTTAGTGTGCATGTGTGCACATGCATGAGTGTTTTCAACTTCAGAAAATGAGCACTGAAGAGGGATATTGAATAACCCCAAGAGCTTATTGACCAGTAGTCCTTGTCGTCTTCTTAAAGACACATGGAAGGCTAAAGAGCTTCTGTAAGGATGAGTGGAAATAAAGATGTGGAGCATATTGTGTTTAAGAGGAGCAGTATGCTTGTTTGTCAGCTCCCAAACGACAGGCCGCTGCTCTGTATTACTGTTACTAAAAATACCGTGCTTGGCATGGTAGATGTGAAAAAAAGAATCTGTAGCCTGATTTGGAAAGAATTCAGTGAGGTAAAAATGTAACTGGGAACTTCTCCTCTTTCACCAGCTGTAGGCTGCCCCTATTTTCCCTTAGAAATTAGTTTTTACTACATCCTAAAGTAGACCCCCAAACTCAGAGGCTAATTTATTTAACCCCCTCCAAGGCTTTCCACACTCTGGGAATAGCAAATAAATACCAGCTAGACTCAGTACATTATAAAGAGGAAACATAGCAAGTAAGTAGAAGGTATATTTTGATTTCTTTGCATTCCTTAAGATGGTACAGACTGTTTTAAAACATACTTTTTAGGGGAGCCTGGGTGGCTCAGTCAGTTAAGCGTCTGACTCTTGGTTTAAGCTCAGGTCATGATCTCACAGTTTGTGAGCTCAAGCTGTGTCGGGTCTGCGCTGACAGTGCGGAGCCTGCTTGGGATTCTCTTTCTCCATCTCTTTCTGCCCCTCCCCTGCTCATGTTCTCTCTCTTTCAAATAAATTAATAAACTTAAAAAATACGTTTTTTGGTGCTATTTCTAAATATCACAAGGTTATCATTGTCTGCAGGATAGAGAGAGAGAAGCATTTCACAGTCTCCATCTGGCTTAATACCATCTTGATCAGTAACATTTTATGTCACATGGATAGCTTTTTAATATTCCTCAGTTCATTGATATTAATGTTTCATCAATGTCAAAGGACAAGCAGAGAATCAGGTAAGGTAAGTTATATACATGTGGAAGAGCTTGAAGTCATAGAAACACAGGAGGAGAAAAGTTAGGGAAGAATTGATTTGCTTAACAGTTGTATAACTTAAAAACTTCCCTTTCCTCTAGGGGCTCCTGGGTGGATCAATTGGTCAAGTGTCCGACTCCTGTTTTTGGCTCAGGTCATAATCTCACGGTCATGAGATTGAGCCTTGCACTGGGCTCTGCACTGAGTGTGGAGCCTGCTTAAGATTCTCTCTCCCTCTCCCTCTTCTGCCCCTCCCTGACTTGTTCTCTCTCTCTTTCTCTGTCTCAAACAAAAGACCCCAAACCTCCCTTTCTTCTTTCCATTTTTTCTTCTCTTCTTTCCTTTCTCAACAAACATTTGTTAAGCACCTACTATGTACCAGGCAACAAACCAATGGAAGATACCAGAAGTCCTTGTCCCCAGGAAAGTGCTGTGAAGGAGTTATACAGAAGGTGCTGAAGTCCCTGAGAGACATTTGTGGAGGAGGAAAGGCTCTGAAGGGCCGTTACTGCTCCAGTTGAATTTAAAGGGCAAGTTAGAGTTACAGAGGCAGTTAGAGCCCTAGGAGAAGAAAACAAACAGCAAATGAAATATCAAAGAGGGGTGTAACCAGCAGCCTGGGCTGTTCAGTACAATTGCAGTTTATGGTTTGTGCAAAAATAAGGATGGAGAAGGAGACACAGGAGCCAACACATGTGCAGCAGCTTTCATCCTGAAGATAGTGGAGAGTTACTAAAGGATTTTAATTATGGGATGTGACATGATTAGATTTATCCTCTGAAAATATCACTCTGGCTATAATGATATCACTCTGGTGGGGCATGGGCAATGGGGGGAAGGAAGGAAGAGCAAAACTGGAAGCCAGGAGACCAATGAGGAGGCTATTGCAGCAATCCAGGCAAATAATGACGAGATCCCATCCTTCAAACAGGCAAAACTGGAGATTTTGTTACTTCCATCTGTGATCATTTCTGTGGTTCTTCTGAATAAATTTCTCATACCATCCAATATCTACTTCGTATTATCCTGGGTGTACAGGGAAATTCATATGTGTTGTACTAAAAAATTGCTGTGGTGTTGCTGATATCATTTTCTACCTACTCTCTCTCCGTGAGGAAGCAGGTGTTAAAAGAAATGATGATTTGAAGAGTTGGATGTGGAGCATGAGGAAAAGGGAAGTATTAAGGATAGATGGACAGGTGGATGATGGATGGACATACCAATTCAACAGATAATTTTTAAACTCCTATTCGATGACAGATATTATCTTAAGTAATATGTTCACTAATGTTCTTTTTCAATCCAGGATCTTACTTGCATTTAGTTGTTATTTCTCCTTAATTGTCTCTAGTTTGCAACAATTCCTCACGTTTTCATTACACTTTATGTATGCTTTTATACTTCTGAAGAATACTGATCAGTTATTTTGCAGAATGCGCTCCATTGGTCTGAAGTTTTCTCTTATGCATTTTTAAAAAGATTTTATTTTTAAGGAATCCTTGCACCCAACATGGGGCTCGAACTCATGACCCTGAGATTGAGTCACATGGACTGAGCCAACCAGGCACCCCTTCTCCTATGTGTTTTGGGCAAGACTACTCCTGAAATGATGTTGTGCTGTATGTTTCATAAGACATCATACCAAGAGGATTGTGATGTTGATTATGTCCTATTTCTGGTGTTGTTACCTATGCCATTCAGTTGAGGTCAGTCTGGTTTCTCCAAAGTAAAGTTATTACCTTTTCCTTTGCAGTTGATGAGTATCTTGGTCAAGGGATTTGAGCTACACATTAACTGTGCAAATCCTGTTTTTCCTCAAAATTTTGGCTATTGATTTTCACAAACATTAAGGGATCTTGTCTGCAACATTTATTATTGTAGTGTTTAACCTAATGATGATTCTATATTTCCTTTTTTTCTTCTTCATTTATTTATTAGATTATTCATATCAGCATGGATTCATGTGTATTTATTTTCTTCTATGGGTTACAAATCAATATTATCATGTATTTTATTGCTCGGATTGTTTTGAGCAATAGAGTAGTATAATCTGATTTACTCTGTGATAAAAGATTACTCTGAATGATGTATGGCAAACAAAATGTGGGCAGGCAATTCAGGAAGCTACTGTAGCAGCTCTTGTGAGAGATTAATGGTGGCATCATATAACAGGGGTTAGGGTCAAGATTTTAGCTGCAGAGGTGGTAAGAAGTGGCTAGATTTGGTGTATGTATGTATTTATATAGAAATAATTCGAGCTTATACAAATAAAAACCATAATGAGGTATCACCTTATATCTGTTGGAATTGCTATAATCAAAAAGATAAGAAATAGCAAGTGTGGAGAAAAAAGAACTGTTGTGCACTGTTGGTGGGAATATAAACTGATATAGCTACTGTGGAAAACAGCATGGAAGTTCCTCAAAAACTTAAAAATAGAACTACCATATGATCCAATAATTCCACTGGTGGGTATTTAGCCCCAAAAACAAAAATAATAATTTAAAAAGATATATGTACCCCTATGTTTATTGCAGTATTATTTACAATAACCAAAATATGGAAGCAACCTAAGTGTCCATTGATAGATGAATGGATAAGGAAGATGTGGTGTGTCTACACACACACACACACACACACACACACACACACACAGAGGAATATTATGCAGCCAAAAAAAGGTAAGATTGTGATATTTGTGACAACATGGATGGTAAGGTATAATGATAAAAGGGATTATGTTAAGTGAAGTAAGTCAGACTGAGAAAGACAAGTACCATATGATTTCACTCATACGTGGAAACTAAAAAAATAAATGAATAAACAAACAAAAAGCAGAATCAGATCTGTAAATACAAAGAACAAACCGATAGTTGCCAGAGGAAAGGGGAACGGGGAGATGGGCAAAATGGGTGAAGGGGAGTGGGAGATAACACGCTTCTGGTTAATGAATGAATAAGTCATGGGAATAAAAGATATAGCATAGGGAACATAGTCAATGATATTGTAATAGCTCACATGCTGACAGATGGTATTAGCTACAGATTTGGTGAACACAGCACAATGCATAGACATTTTGAATTACTGTGTTGTATGTCTAAAACTAATGTAACATTGTGTGTCAAATATACTCAAATAAAAATTTTTTTTAAAAAGAAAAAAAAAACCCTAAAGTGCAGACATGAACAATAGAGCAAGAAAGAAAATCTCATGTGTATATTTTTTAAAAATGTTTGGAAATAATTTGAATTCTGTTAATGGTTAACATGTGAATTAACAGTACTCTCTACATGAAATTGTTATATAAATATATAATTTTTGAGATAAAAAAAGAAATATTTCAAGCATATAGAAAGCCCAGAAAATATCATTACATAAAGCACTTATGTACTTAACACTAAACTTTATCATATTCTAACATTTGGTCACTTTTGCTTCAGAATAAAACAATCGTGAAGAACCTTGTATATCCCTCAGCAATCGATACCTCTCCAGAGGCAAGCATCAATACAAATTTTTTGTTTTATACAAATGGTATACTGCATGTATTGTTTTGCAACTGGTTTCATTTCATAGAAATTTATGATGTGGAGATTACCAGTTTGATACATGTAGCTATAGCTCATTTATTTATTCTTGTAAAATAAAAAAAATTATTTGAGAGAGTGCACAAGCGTGTGTGTGAGTGGGAGAGGGGCAGAGGGAGAGAGAGAATCCCAAGCAGGCACATGCTAAGCGCAGAGCCTGATGTGGGACTTGATTTCACAAGGCAGCTGAAATCAAGAGTTGGATGCCTAATGGACTGAGCCCCCCAGGTGCCCCTCATTTATTTAAAACTGTTCTGTGTTCCATTGTGTGAATACATAAAAATAATTTATCCATTCTCATGTTGATAGACATTTATGTTGTTTTCAATTTTTCTGTCCTACAAGAAATGCTATATTCAAGATTCTTTTCTTCTTCTTGTGCACAGGCTGAAGTTTTTCTACAGTGTGTATCCAAAAAAGCAATTTCTGGGTCAAAAAGTATGTACAGTATCAGTATGACAAGGTATTGCAAACTTGTTCTCAGATGTAGTTGTACCAACTTATAATCCCATCAGCATTGTATGGCCAGACTCCAAGAAATTTGCCAATTCGATGAGGGTGGCATGATAGTTGTATTTTAGTTTTTGTTCTTCCTGGCTACCAGTGATGTTGAACATTTTTTCATGTTTTCTCTCCTGTGAATTACATATGCCTGTTTTCCCGCTGAGTTGTTCTTTTATGACCTACTCGTTCTGGAGGTTAACCCCTTGTTGGCGATGGGCAGTGCAGATTCTTATTTCTTAGTTTGTGGTGTCTTTTATCAACCAGGGGTCTTAAAGTGTAATATGGTCAAGTGCTATTGTCCTATTTTTTTTCCTCCACAAGTTTAAAGGTTTGTCTTTTCACATAAAATCTTTTAAAGTAACTGGGAATTATTTTTTCTGTATAGACTAAATTTTTTTCATGAAATTATCTCAGCACCAGTGGTTGAATACTTAGTCCTTCCTTACCCTATATATCTGTAATGCCATATCTGACATTTTTCAGTCTTCTAAATAAGAGAGGGTCTGTTTTCCTAGGCTTTTCATTGTCCTTTAATGGCTTGTCTGTCCCCATGACACCCTAATGCTTTAACTTTGTATGCCCTTATGACAAGATTTGCTATTTGGTAGGGTAAGTCACCATCTATACTCTTTTTTTTTTTTTTTTAAACTTAGTTATTCTAGGGGAACCTGGGTGGCTCAGTCGGTTGAGTGTCTAGCTTCGGCTCAGGTCATGATCTCACGGTTCATGGGTTCGAGCCCCACCGTCGGGCTCTGTGCTGACAGCTAGTTCAGAGCCTGGAGCCTGCTTCAGATTCTGTATCTCCCTCTCTCTCTGACCCTCCCCTGCTCGCGCTGTCTCTGTCTCTCCAAAATTAAAAAAAAAAACATTAAAAAATTTAAAACTTAGTTATTCTAGACTCTTTGCTTTTCCATGTGAAGTAAGGGTCAGCTTGTCAAATACTAATGAAACCTCAATCAGGAATTTGGCTATAACTGCATTACATTTCACATTACGATATTGAATCTTTTCACCTATTAACATCCTATCTAAAATGTCTTAAAGGGCCTTCAATCAAGTTTAAAGCTTTCTCCATAAAGGCCATATGCATTTTTTATTAGTGTTAATCTCAGGTGCCTTATAGTTTCTGTTGTTATCTGAGCAGGAGCACACTGCAACTTACCAGCTGTGTGATCCCAGGGTTCAAGTTATTTAGTCTCTTAGCACCTCAGTTTTCTCATCAGTAAATTGAAGATAATAATGGTACCTACTTAATGGGGTTTGGTATGAAGATTAAAGTGTGAAAGCATTTAGGTCAGTGCCTAGCACAAATAAGCTCTTAGCTTTCTTATTTTTCATCCAACAAATACTGAGTTCTATGATGTGTCAGGCACCACCTCTAGCACTAGGGATGTAGCAGTGAACAAAACAGACAAATCCTTTCTCCCCTCATATAAATAATTCACGTGAAGCACTTTTTTAGGTTTGGCACTTAATAAAGAGTGGCAGAGGGGCACCTGGCTGGCTCAGTCAGTAGAGCATGGGACTCTTGGATCTCAGAGTCATGAGTTCAAGCTCTATGTTGGGCGTAGAACTTACTTAAAGCATTCAATCAATGGATAGACAGTAGCAGCAGCCGCTACTCTGGAGTGATATCTGAAATAGGAAATAGGGGAGCAAGCCATCTGGATATCTGGACAAACAGTGTCCCAGACAGAAGGAACAGCAATGCTAAGGCCACAAGGTGGTAGATGCTTGGTGTGGTCCAGGAACAGTTAGGAGATCAGCTTATCTGAAGAGAAGAGAGCAAGGAGGAGAGCAGGAAAAGAAGACAGACATAAAGTGGAGGGCAAGATCACATAGGTAGGCTACTATAAGGATTTTTACACTGAATGATTTGGAAAGCTATTGTTTTTTTAAATGAGCATACTAACATGAGCTGATGAATAGTCATTATCTATAATAATATTGTTATATTTTCTAATTAGGTATACCTGGTATATAAGAAGACTACTGAATATAGTATAATAATTTAACACTTATGATTAGCTAGCTGATCATAATAGCTAATTAATACATAATGCTTATAAAGTACCCGGAACTTTACAAAGATTAAGTCATTTTATCTTTTCAACAACCCTTTTACAGATGAGTCAGCCGAAGCATAGACAGGCTAAGTAATGATCAAGGCTTTGTGGATGGTAAATCCCAGGACTGAGATCTTGTGTCTGGCAACACTGTTGCATTCTCTAATAGTTTGTGGATCCTCTTGCCTGTAAGCAGTCACATTTCCTGACAATAAGGACAATTTGGCTTTGTCGTTTCCAGTTCTAATAATACTTATTTCTTTTCCATATTTTAGGGGGGGATATTATTAAAATGATTAGCGTCTCCAGGAACAATGCTAAATGTACTTGGAGAGAGTAGATAGTTTTACTCCTGATTTTAGTAGGGATATCTCCAAATGTTTAATATTAAGAAAAATAGGGGCACCTGGGTGACTGGGTTGGTTTTAGCCCAGGTCATGATCTCACATGGGTTCGTGGGCTCGAGCCCTGCATCTGGCTTTGCACTGACAACGCCTGCTTAGGATTCTCTCTCTCCCTCTAAATAAATAAACACATAAACAAATAAACAAATGAAAGAAAAATATTCTCTTTGTTCCTGATGTTCACCCTTTATCAGGATAGCAACTTCTTGTCTATGCTCAGTTTCCTAAAAAATTTTTTTTACTTATCAAAAATGAGTGATGAATCTTATCAAGTACTTTTCTGCACTGTGGTATTGAACCATTCCTGTTTTTATAAGAGAAACCATACTACTCAGTAATGGGGTGTGGGAGGGAGAGTGAGAGGGAGGGAGGAAAGAGCGAGAGAGAGAGAGAGAAGAGAAAGAGAGAGAGAGAGAGAGAGAGAGAGAGAGAGAGAGAGAGAGAGAGAACTGCCAAATTCCATCTGACTGTGTTTTATTTAGGATTTTTGTACCTATGGACGTAAGTGAAAGTGATCTATAGTTTTCTTTTCCTGTATCATCTCTGTCTAGTTTTGATAATACGAGGTGAATAGTTTTCCCTTTCTCTATTCATAGCTTTTATAAGAGGGATAACTTGAAATTGTGATAAACTTTATGTTGTATCTTTTTTTGTGGCAAGACTTTCCATTAGGCCTGGGATATAGAGTTAATGGGCCTTGTTAAAGGACTGGAGACAAGATGTGAACGAGAGGGGATGACTGTGAGCCCAGTGGTTTAGGTGGCAGGGGCCATGCCAGGCACAGGGATGCAGAACATTAGAAGGGTAGGAGATGGGTGGAAAGGCAATTCCGTTTTTGACATGCTTGATTTCCAGTTTCTTTAGGGCATCAGATAGAGATATCCAAGAGGTTGCTGGGTTGTGCTGGAGACAAAGCTTTGGGTCTGTGGTTCATTGATTCATTTCATTTTGTTCATTCAAAAAAGATTTATTGAGTGTTTATTCAATGTCAAACTCTGGGTACACAGTCCTTTTCCTCTTCCTCACAGTTCAGCCTGACAGGGATTATGACAGTTTTTATTAATAGCCCTGTTTCCTGTGTTTCTATTCCCTAACACTAGGATTTTGGTTTCTCTTCCTTCTCCCAGATTTTCCAAAATGTAGACCTGGGAGGGGGCACATGATTGATGGGGGTTGGAAAAAAGATGGTATGTAGGTTTGAAATTAATTTTTAAGTTGGAAGAGTGCTGGGCATAAAGCAAGAACTTAATTAATGCTTGAAATAAATTAAGCCCTTAAAAGAGCTTTGGGCTTTGTTCTTGGCTATAGTTAGAGCCAGCTTTACAAAAAGGTGCCAAAGCCAATTTCCACTAGTGGACTTGTTAGAAAGTCATCATTTAAGATGCACATATTACCCTGAGTTGAGAAGGGTCTAGGATGTGAGTAGTACACAACTCTATGAGGCTTAGTCCTCTCATACATGAAATAAAGGGTTATTAGGACTTGGTGATTTCCTAGATTTTTTCAGCCTTTAAAATTTTATATAGCTTATATGTAGAGATACTGGTAATTAAATACTGGAGGATAAAAAATTCTTTTCTGTGGAGGTCTTTAGAAAAGGTATATTCTTTCTGCATATTTCAGTTAAATGTATGTCTGCCTAAAGGCTAGACAAAGGAAAGGTGAATCATGAATACAGGGAAGTATATGTGGCCACAGACCTGAACAACCAAAGAAATCACAGAGAATAAAGACAAAAGCATGGATTTCACAAAAGACATTTAAATGAGACCTGTAAGAAACATGCTGTCAGGAAGACACTCTGGCAGGAAGGAGAAATCAGAAAGTATACATTTCTCACTGAGGACTCATAGGTATTGGGTAGAAAGCAAAAATTGTAAAAATAAAAATGAACAACCCCCCACCCCCACCCCTGCCCTAATACTTTTTATGGACGAAAATCTCTGTAAAAGTGAACTGAACAACAGGACAAGGGCGACATGCTACATCCATCTGGGTCAGGTTGTACCTTTAGGCAAGATAATCAAGGACTCTGAAAAACCACTGCCGGCCTCCCAGGTAGCCTGAGGGAAGGACCACTGTGACAGGGAAGAAACATGTTTCTGAGTGAGGATGAGTTAGCCATGTCCTAAGAGAGCAGTTGCTTTCCTGGAGGGTTTAGTTCTGAAAGACCTCATGCTTTTCTAGAGTCCAGAAAATGCCTTATGTGTAACCGCTGGGAGCCTCTGCTGTCCACACTGAGGCTGAGCTTCACTACCAACCCGTACCCCCTTCTGGGGGTGCTACTATGTGAGCAGCACAGCTGGAAGAACTACCAACCACACGATCTGCTTCCAGGAAGTACATCATCAGTATTATGAAGTAATAAAGGTTTGAAGAAGCTGGCAGGGAATAAAGGAGACTAAATGGCCTTAATAATACTCAATAAAAGCATCTTTTTAATTTTATCTTCTAATTATAGGAATGACTATGCAGTTAAATTTATGTATTTATTTTTTTGAGTATTTTTCCTTCCTTCTTTTCTCATCTACAATTCCTTTTCTCTTATTTTACTCCACAGAGACTGAGTTTAAGTACATGTAAAAGTCTCCAAATTTTCATGATAGACTACACTTAGAAATGAAATAATGGATGTTTTAAAGATCATTTGTTAGAATTAGAAATCACTGACAGAGGAAGTAATCTGGAGTAATAGCTATGTGGATGAATATTTATAAAGATTCAGGTCCAAGTTGTTGGGGGAAGCCTCTCTTAGAAAGCCAACATGACTATACAGGGTATAGGGCCATCTACGACAACTGTGCTTTTATCACATTTTTCTTTATAACTAATCTGTGTCTAAGCCTTGTTGATTATTTATTGGAAGGGACTTTATATGTGTCTTTCTTTCCTCCTTCTCTTTTACTACAGTTTTTGACACTTTTATAACCTCATACTTAAAATATCTCTGACTCATTTCTCTGTCTCCAAAAATATGTTCTGTATATTTCTATCATACTGATATTTATTAAATGTTGCTTTTAGCATATTGCCAAGGACCTACAATGGTTCTCCATATCCTCTATGGTTTTCAAGGAATTCCACAAATCATTCCCATCTTACTTATTTTCCCCAGATCAAATTTTCTTCAGTCAAACCAGTTTCTAGACTGTTTCAGAGTGTGCTACTGGCTTTTCTCCATCAGAAAGACCTTTCTCTTTCAAGGTTTTCCTAATATTCCCACATATCTGGGTTTGGCCAAGTCCTAGCACCTTCTTTATTCTAGACCTAATTGACTCTCCTTGTTGAGCTACAATCATAGATTACTCTGTACAAGATTACATTTCATTACGTATAAGTATTTCTTTAAAAATTTTTTTTAATGTTTGCTCATTTTTGAGAGAGAGAGAGAAACAGAGCGCGAGTGGGGACTGGCAGAGAGAGAGGGAAACACAGAATCTAAAGCAGGCTCCAGGCTCCGAGCCGTCAGCACAGAGCCCAACGCAGGGCTCGAACCCATGGACTGGACCGTGAGATCATGACCTGAGCTGAAGTTGGACACTTAACCAACTAAGCCACGCAGGCACTCCTGTATGAGTACTTTTTCATCTACTAGCCTTTTCTGCCTTACTATGTCTGTAAGTTCACTTAAGGGTAATAGAGATAGTCTGACCTGTGGGGGTAATATTCATGGTTTAGTATTCATTAAAGTAAATGTCAACCAGAACTCTATGCTATAAGATCTTGGTTCACTTTGCTGTAGAGGACTTTATGTAGAGGAAGAGATAGTAATATTAACTACTACTGTGAGGGAACACAACTAAAGAATCCGCTCATTCGAGAAAAAGAAAACAGAGGAATGTTCTAAAATTATCCTCAGCTTCTTACTCTAAAAGGAATTGTAATCTACAATTGTAAAGTATTCTGTTTTGCATATTTTAAGAGAAGCTCTGTTTTGAATATAGTCCAAGTATAATTTTAAGTAATATTTTTATGCTTTAATTCACTTCATCTTGTAGAAAAGTTGTTATGCACTAAATACAAAAAAGGCTTTCATGACTTGATACTAACTTATCTTTTCACTATCTGGCTCCTAGGTTGCTTGCAAACACCAGTAATCGTTGTTAAATAAGTAAGCCTCTGTTGCCTCTCACTCTGGGGCACGCTTTAAAGAGTTGCCTTTGAGAGAAGCAGCCACATTTAGAGCATCTATTTCTGTAACTTTTTATTTGGGGTTCATATTTAAAACTACCGCAGCTTTTCTCTATCCATGGTGACTTACTACCGATGGCATGTCTCTTCAGACTGGTGGTCACATTATTTCTCAATGCACCTCAGTTTCAGCAGTCTGGAGGATTACTGGCTAGCTCTTTGGAGTGACCCCAGGTTACTTAACATGAATTTTATGTAGGCCATGCGACTAATACATTACGATCCTTTTGAGTATATCCTACATATTATGCAAAATCCCATCTAGTCCTTTGCCCTTGATTTGGTAACAGAGAAACGAACCTTAACTTATGTAACTTCAACCTCTTCTGATCCACCTTCTCTCCACATTGTCTGCCTCCTATGCTTGCTTCGATTCCTCAGTTTCTCCTGCCATGGGGATCATTGTTTAAAGTCTACTTACACGAGGCTCTCAGATCATCCTTTTAACACAGCCTCTACGATTCTGTAAATAGTCTTACTCTCCTATGCATACTAACTTTAGGTTTTTAACTATATTAAAACCCAAGCACCGTCTATTCAGTGTTCAAGTTACTACTTGTGTTCTCTCTCTGCGTGTCTTCTCCACCGGCTTGAAAGCTCCTTAGAGGAGAAGGTTGTATCATATCTGTCTTTCTCTCTCTCTGTTTATCTTTCCAAGCATGGCTGGCACAGCAGTCCATATATATATCAGCATACATTTGTGTTCAGTGAATGTTGGTCCAGTTAAAATGAATAGTATACATATATTTAAAAGTCTAAAAAAAAGAAAATCTGTAAAGTGTTTCTCCAATTCATGAAAAGTCCAATTGTTTATTTAAAGTGCTAGAAGTATTTTTGTTTTTATCTATTTTTTCCAAGTTTATTTATTTATTTTTAGTAATCTCTGTACCCAATGCGAGGCTCAAACTCACAACCCCGAGATCAGAAGTCATATGCACTTCTGACAGCCAGCCAGGCACCCCCAAATTTATTTTATTAAAAGAGGTTGAGAGGTTCACTGTCTACAATCATTAA
>CM053575.1:27587028-27623117 GCA_028646485.1 Cryptoprocta ferox
TAAAGTGCTAGAAGTATTTTTGTTTTTATCTATTTTTTCCAAGTTTATTTATTTATTTTTAGTAATCTCTGTACCCAATGCGAGGCTCAAACTCACAACCCCGAGATCAGAAGTCATATGCACTTCTGACAGCCAGCCAGGCACCCCCAAATTTATTTTATTAAAAGAGGTTGAGAGGTTCACTGTCTACAATCATTAACCTCAAGCTTGATTTTCCTATTGAACATTTGTTGGCAGCATGGAAGTTACTGAAGCTGCAGAAGAGGCATTTTGAACTAAAGCAATATTCTTACATTTCATTCACCTCCAGTATGACTAGCATTTCAATGCTCTTCATATCTGCTTATGCAAAAGTCATGGACAACTTGCCTCTATTATTAAGGCACCATAAGGCATAATTGTATCTAAATGATTCAGGATAAAACACACACCAAACTGTTTTGCTGAAATCAACTTATGTAGTTGAACAGTTATTGTGTACTATTAAACAGTTGGCACATTTCATATCTTTGGCATGTGAAAGCCAATTTGGGTTTAGACTTATGTTGTTTAAATGATGCCAATGTGTATTTCTCACCTTCTTAAATATATCAAAATTCCTCAGGATGCCAAACAAAATCTATCCTCTGGGAGTAAAATGTGCCAATAGCTTAATGGCACATGGAAGCATTACTAGAAACACTTGAGAGGGGAAAAGACCTTTTTCCCACTAACTGACTGAGGTCTTCATAAGTGAAAATGAATTATAGCTCTGGAAATTACCTGGTGAACTTCAGGCAAGATAGCCAAGTCAGATAATTCAGCATAATTCCTTCAACTTTATAGCCTCTGGGCCTAAAACTGGCTTTCTTAAATCTTTTCTTGGCAACTGTGTTTGCTATTTTTAAAGCCTGAGGGCAAAGCATGTCTAAGAATTTGGAAAGAAAATTTTCCTCATTTTAATTTTCAGAATCTGGGTAATGAATGGTAGTAATGATTAAGGAAATGGGAACTCTACGATAAATATTTAGATAAATATAAGCTGTATGTTCAAAATAAATAGAAATGTTTACACTAATCATGCAAATTATGGATTTGCTTTTGGTCTGGCAAGTATATGGTTGTTTTGTATAGAGAGTAGGAAGTTTAGCAAGGAATGAATATAACCTATTTGTAGATCAACAAATGTGATATTTGAGTATCAGTATATATTGGTGTTTTCAACTTCTTTTTTTTTTAAAAAAAACTCAAAAGGTTACACAGTTTTAAAATAATGGTAACACAGCATGAACTTCTACAAGAGATTCTGTAAAATGAATCATTATTACTAAAATAAAAATGACTAGATTTCACTTAAAACAAAGTAGTTTGTCACTGTTAACAACACTGGACACCAAAAGGAAAGACTGGAGAAAGTATTGTGAACATATTGTACCTGCCAAGAAAATAATTTCTATGGGTCTACCATGAGAAAATAATATTTGAAAGAGCCCGAAGATAGAACAAATCACAAATAAAAAAGTTAGCAAACACTGGGTGCCTGGGTGGCTCAGCTGGTTAAGCATCCAACTCTTGGTTTTGGCTCAGGTCATGATCTTGCAGTTGGTGAGTTCGAGCCCCATGTTGGGCTCTGCACTGACACTTCGGAGCCTGCTTGGGATTCTCTAAACTTTATTTAAAAAGTTAGCGTGTGCTAAAATATAACAGTAAAGAAAAATTCCTCTGATAGCCATAATAAATGTCAATTTTACATTTTTGAAAATAAACATATAAGCAGAGAGTGAAAGCTGCATTTCAATGTTTTACAGTCTTATATGGTATTTTTTCAGAAATCACCAGGCTTAGTGAATTGTAATGGTCTCACTATATTTTCATTGGTCATGCCTTATTCACTGTAAACCTATCTCATCCTAACATTCCCTGTTTGTCATTGGGAATGTTCATGTATAAGAATAAAATAACTAGACTTTTCTTTCTTTCTTTTTATTGTGGTGAAAAAACATATAACACAAGATCTACCTTCTTGACAAATTTTTAAGTGCATAGTACAGTATTGTTAACCATAGGCATATAACCATTGTGTAGCAGATTTCTAGAACTTTTTCAACTTGCATAACTGAAACTTAATACTCATTGAACAGTAGCTCCCCATTTCCCCACCTCCTAGCCTGTGCCAACCACCATTCTATTGCTTCGATGAATTTGACTACTGCAGATACCTTATATAAGTGAAATTGTGCAGAATCTGTCTTTCTGTGACTGGCTTCATTTTTTTAGCATAATGTCCTCCAGATTCATCCATGTGGTAGCATATGACAGGATTTCCTTCTTTTTTATGACCAAATAATATTCCATTGTATGTATATACAAGGTTTTTTAATTCCTTCATTCAGAATTGTTCATTCAGGTTGTTTCCACATCTTGGCTCTTATGAAAAATGCTGCAATGAACATAGGAGTGCAAATATCTCCTCAAGAAACTGATTTCAATTCTTTTGGATAACTATCCAGAAGTAGGATTGCTAGATCAAATGGTAATTCTTTTTTACAATTTTTTTGGGAATCTCCATACTATATTTTTTGCATGATTTTCATTCCCACCACCAGTGCACAAGGGCTTTAATTTCTCCACATATTCACTTATGTTTTGGTAGAATTCACCACTGAAACCATCTGATTCTGGGCTTCCCTTTGTTGGTACGTTTTAAAAAATAATACTTATTATTATTATTATTATTATAATGGCCATCCTAACAGGTGTGAGGTAATATTTCATTGTGGTTGTTATTTGCATTTCTCTGGTGATTAGTGATGTTGAGAAGCTTTTCATACATCTATTGGTCATTTGTATGTCTTCTTCAGAGAAATGTCTATTTAGTTCCTTCTCCCATTTTTAAATTGGGTTTTTTATTGCTGTTGAGTTGTAGGAATTCTTTATATAGTTTGGATCTTAACCCCTTATCAGATATATGATACATAAATATTTTCTCCCATTCAGTAGGTTGCCTTTTCATTCTGTTGATTGTTTCCTTTACTGTGCAAAGGCATTTTAGTTTGATGTAGTCCCACTTGTCTACTTATGCTTTTGTTGCCTGAGCTTTTGGTATATATCCAAGAAATTACTGCCCAAACCATTGTCATGGAGGTGAGACAAAAAACCAGTCCCTTGGGCAGCTCTTTGAAAAGCCAGAACATTGGATATACCCTCTACTCCCTTTTCCTCTGAGGGAGGGGCCATGGAGTTGTATAGGTCTCTGTTGTACCACTGGAACTCTGGAGCAGCAGCATGTCACCTACTTCTTTTATTTATTTAAGATGTTTATTTATTTATTTTGACAGAGAGAGAGAGAGAGAGAGAGAGAGAGGTGGGGAGGGGCAGAGAGAGTGGGAGAGAGAGACTCCCAAGCAGGATTGGAGTTGTCAGTGCAGAGCTCCATGTGGGGCTTGATCTCACGAACTGTAAGATCATCACCTGAGCTGAAATTAAGAGTCAGACACTTAACCAACTAAGCCACCTGGGTGCCCTGCCACCTCCTTTTTGTTCTCTGTGGCCCTCAGGCATCTAGGGCATGCTGGGTCCCATTAGTGCTCTAAGGCAGGCAAGACAGAAGTTAGTTCCTCAGGATGCCCTTTCCACTCCCACTCCCTGACAAAAGAGTCAGAATATAGGACTTAGGGTCCAGATTTCTCTTTTTCTCTCCAAGGAGAAGCCAGGAGGTAGGGGTATCCTCCAGAATGCCTGGCACAGTACCAGGCAGAGGGACTATGCTGAGAGGGTGCTATGGATTTCCCTACTGGCTTCAGTGCAACTGGTTTTGAGTTCACCTGGGGTGTGGGAATCTCTTAACGGGTTTCTAGATTTCTCATCAAGAAATTGGTCCTTGTATTATTGATGAGTTGGGGTCTCTGTGGGAGGAAGGAGGGTCTGGGGCTTCCTATTCTGTCGTCTTGCTGATATCACTATAAGACTTTTCTTAAATTGGCTTTTTAAATAAGATAATCTCACCAATTAACAGCCACTAACCTATTTGAAGATGGACAAATCTCAGCCAAACAAATAGTGCTGCAGTCAGTGTGGCTGAATTGTACGTAGACAGGGTAGAAGAAAACATAAGCATTTTTGATAAGAGCCCTCATTCAGGCTGTGTCACACACTCACACTAATAACCAATTTGATAATTTTGATTATGCCCACTGATTCTTTGATAGTTCTGACTGGGTGCATAAGAATGGCAGCCAGTGTTTGAATTTTATTAGCAAATGGGTCAATTCATTATGTAAGTGAAGCAGTTATGCATACAGAAAGCCCTAAAGCTTTCTCACTAATATAAATTACCATGATAACCACTAAAAGGGGAGTAGAGTATAACAAAAAGTGTTTTTTTTTGACATCTGAATCTGAAGTCTAATTTCTTGTATGCCAGTATTGATATCTATTATTGTTTTTATTAGCCATTTTTTCATGGGTGACATTTTACATTTCACTGCCAAAATTATCTATTATTTCATATTATATTTGCATATTATATATTTCATATATATTTAAGGGTCTCTGTGAGAACCTCAGAGCCCGAGGAAATGGACCCATGTATGTTTTTATTGCTAACTTAGTACATAGATACTAATTGAGGAAACAATCTATGTAGAGACAGAGGAGGTTTTGTACTATCAACGTCGTGTGGTGCAGTTGTCACAACTGAGAGTAGACATCATGTCTTCTACAAAATTCAAAATCTGTTGCATTTCTCACTTTCTTAGCCTTTACAAATAAATAAGCACGTTCTAAAATTAGCTGTAATTATAACCTTTTGTTTTACTGGTTAAAAAAAATTCTTTTGGATTTGATTTTCCTTTGAATTCTGGTAGAGAAGGCGAGCCAAGAATCACTTGAGATTCTTTCCTCTATCTGATAAGAGTATTCTGTGCTTTAATATAAATGAATAATTCTATAACTTCTCTCTATTTGTTAGGAAACAATTCAAATAGAAAACCCAGGGTGCCTCCCTATGATTCAGGGTATTAGTTATCATGAGGTAAGGACATTATATTGTACTCTTTCAATCCAACTTTAATTTTGGTTTCCAAACAACCTATATCTCTTTTCGAGGTTAAAAGCACCAAAAGTACACATGAACACTAAGGAAAATCTTAAAATTTCCTGAAATGCATTAAGCCATCCTATTTATATACCAAATATCGTTTGTTTATGATGGTCTACATCATTAATCTAGATAAATAAATGTGGAAGTGAAGGGAGCTAGGTTTGCCATGTTGTCCATTGCCCAGCAACCAAAGGTTATGACCGTTTCTGCAGCAGGGTAGTGTGGTGCGAGGCTTGGGGCTACTGCAGCATATGCCGTGTTCTGTACCAATACTGATTTAGACAGGAAAAACCGAGGAAGTCACATTTACTCTTGGTCAACAGGGCAAGTTTGGGGTATTTACTTTTTTAACAATGTCCTCCCCTAAAATGCTCATGTTTGCCACAATTAGGTGATGGATACACAGAAGCTTCTGTAGAGTCTCCGTTTAATATTTTGACAAAAGTATAAATGCCCACTAAGTTCGTTATATGCCTAAATTCTTTAAAATCAATTTTTGAACTTTGAAAAAAATTATCACAGTAATATATGCTTCTAATAAATAAATACCCTATAAAACATAACACAAAATATATGTAAAGGAAAAACTAAGAGTGCCCCACTACTTCTAACTCCCTACCTACATTCCCTTAGGTAACTATCCTTCCTTTTAATAGATTATATATACTTTATTATTAAAGCCACTTTTCAGAATGAACAACTATGTAACTATATATATCATTATGGCAAAATATTTGAAACAGATTTTATAAAAGTCATCAAAAATGTAATATGAGAAAAATGATAAAACAAAATCATTTTCCTCTTTATTAACCTAGTATTTGAACATTATTAAAGATATAAAACAAATGGCTTTTAAAACTTATTTCACCATTTTTCCATTGTTGGAAGTGAAGTTTATTTCTTTTAAAAAATATTTTTTTAGTGTTTATTATTTTTGAGAGAGAGAGAGACAGAGAACAAGCAGGGAAGGGGCAGAGTGGGAGGGAGACACAGAATCTGAAGTAGGCTCCAGGCTCTGAGCTGTCAGCACAGAGCCCAAGGCGGGGCTTGAAATCACAGACTGCAAGATCATGACCTGAAGTTGGCCGCTTAACCGACTGAGCCCCCCAGGTGCCCTGAAGTTTATTTCTTTTATAAGATTTTGTCTATTAGCTTTAAAAAATAATATCATAGCAATAATCATGTTTGATTTAAAGTAATGGGCACTATTGGGTGCCTGGCTGGCTCCGTTGGAAGAGCATGTGACTCTTGATCTCGGGGTTGTGAGCTCAAAACCCCATGTTGGGTGTAGAGCTTACTTAAATAAATAAAGTAGTGGGCACTGTTATTTCAGAGACAGATGAGCCTGTTTAAGTGAAGAAATATACTGGAGGTATATAAACTGGAGGCCATTCAACAGATGTGTACTTGGAGAAACTGTTCTGCATGCTCAGTGCTACATAGTGTTTGTGCTAAAAGACATTTAGGATGTGTGCTCTGCCTGGCATCAACCTGCCCAGTGACTGTGGTGATTCACTACTTGAGTCTCAGCTTATTTATTATTCAACTGGGCATTAATTCCTGCCCTGAGAGTCAGCATTTACTAGTTTTTGATATTCTTTAGTAGATACGGTGAAAGTATAAAGGCAAGGTAGACACATTGACTACATTCAGTGACATTAATAATTGTGTGCAAGAGAAGGACCTCTGTCCAAGAATAAGTGTGAACACAGTTGCTTTTGTGACTAGGCCTCTTTAGAAGTTTGGAATAATTTACAAATGAAGGAAAAGCCCTTTTGACATTCAACAAAAGTGATTATTTTACTTTTATTCTTTAACGTGGAGTGCTTAATTGGAAAGAACAAGTGACCTGATTCTCAAGTCCTGGTTCTATCATAAGCTAGCTATCCTGAGCCAATAAACTGCCATCTTTAAGTCTCAAATTTCTGTGTATAAAGTGTAATTAATATCTGCCTTACTTTCAAAGTTTCAGTTAGCACTTATTATATGTAACACAATATACAATGAATGAGAATGCTTTCATCTTGTTACTCTCTGAACAAAACCCTTGTTTCACATGTGCTCACTTTAAAGGGGAAAAGCACTCCAAAAATAAAGCTCTTGGGGCAACTGGGTGGCTCAGTGGTTAAGTGTCCAACTCTTGATTTCAGCTCAGGTCATGATCTCCTGGTTCATGGGATTGAGCCCCACATCAGGCTCCGAGCTGGCAGTGTGAAGCCTGCTTGGTATTCTCTCTCCTCTCTCTCTCCCTCTCTCTCTCCTCCCCTCTTTCTCTCTGCTCTTCCCCTGCACACATGTACGCTCTCTTTCCCTCAAAAAAATAATAAAATAAATTTAAAAATAAAGCTCTTTTTCTTCTGAGGCCTGAGCTGAGGACACAGATACTGAGGTATATGTGTCTTAAGGCCACAAAAGTCAATCCCAGAAGTTATAAAATTGGAGCAAGTTGTGCTTGGTCTTATGCTACAAAAGAATATTTCATTTTGAATAAGAGACAAGGGCAAGCTTCAAAAGATATAGCCCAAGTTTAGAGAGTCCAAGAAGAAGTATTTTCTACACAGAAATTGAGTTTATCATAAATTACACTTTTGTTTTTGTTTGCTAAATAAAATTACAATATTAATATGCAAATCAACATATTAGTCTATTCATAACTTTGGGAAATGGTACATCAAACTAAGTTACATGTTTTTTCTTTTTCCTTTAGGATTGCTATGTTACTTTAGCTCTGAATTCCTAAGCATTATGCTGAGTTTCCTCAGCTCATTTGACCAGAGAATGCTTTGTTGACTGGGTGCATCTGATAGGAACAGTGTTATGCAGCATGCATTTTGGACATGCTGGCATATCCTAGCCTATAAGATCAGTCATCAAAAATCACAAATGATTCCAATATTGCTTATATTTTCCGTTTATTTTTGAGAGAGAGAGCGAGCGAGCAAGTAGGGGAGGGGCAGAGAGAGAGGGGGATACAGAATCTGAAGCAGGCTCCAGACTCTGAGCTGTCAGCACAGAGCCCAATTGTGGGCAATGTGGGCTACATGCTGACACTGGAACACAATATAGTATGGACGACCTTATAGGGCCCTCTGAACCACTCATATATCTAGCCCTTGAGAGGACCAGCACTTGGATGCCTGCCTCAGAAGTAGAGGAGTAGTCATAATCAACAGGGAACTATAAGAGTGCTGGCTGTGTAAAGAAATACATACTCTGTTACCGCTCCATTCTCCCTGACCCTACAAATTGGAGGACCTGGACCTTACAAAGAGGAGAAAACCCAGAATCTTCATATCAAGACTCTATTCTCCAGTCCCTTCAACTCCCGAAACAGTGAAGATCCCAGTTTAAGCCCACATTGAATAAAAGGCAGATGAGATTTTAAACTGCATTTAAGATTAAAATTTTAAACAGTATTGAAATTTAATAAACATGTGACCCCAAAGTTGTTAAATATGACAAAGATATACTTAAGGAAAAGATTTGACAGTGGAAAGCCACCATGAGAACAAATAAAATTGTTTAATGTATATGCTTCTTGAGTTGAGCTTCCTCAATAAACTGGTTAAATAAACAGATTGGCCTTGACTCTGCTTCCATACATATGGAACACTATACTCTGGAGTAAAAAAGAAAGTGGAGGAAGTAACCATCGTGGCCTCTGGCCTTGTTAACTTGCAAATTTCACAAATAATATTAGTGAGAATTATTAGACTCTTGTTGGCAATTTTAAAGCACAGGTGTCGAGGAATTACACTGCATATTATCTTTGAATTTCCCTATTTTGGAGGGATGGGTTAGACAAGTTGACCCAGCAATTCCTCCATTATAATTAGTCAAGATTTTATAATACCATTTTAATTCAAATAGTGACTATAATAGCAATTATGATTACAATGAAGTGGTTGTAGTCAACATTAATACTTTACATGAAGGAATGTGAAATCACCTTTAATAAGGGAGACAAAAAGGAAATAAAGTCAGCATTATAGTAGATATTGGTTGATATTCCCTTATTCCCTGTCCCACACTATTTCTCCCTAGTCCAACTTTCTCAAGGAGAGGTCTAAGCACGTACCAAAAATACAACAGAGGTCCCTGGTAACTTTATTCCACTTCCTTGTCTGGGACAAAGAGGTCTGAGGCCCAGCTCTATCATTAATTAGCTGTATAACCGTGGACAGGGCAATGCAGAATGAAGGCTAGAGGAGACATCTGCAGAAGGCTGCAATTCTAGGAGTATCCACAAATTCCCTCTGTTCTTCATTTAATCTCTCCAGTCCTTTGACATTACTTCATAGAGAAGCCTATATATTTGCTAGTTCCTTCTGATGCTCTGACTAGATCAAGGCAATCACCTATTACAAGTAAGTACCCAAGGTATCTACAATCAATCAGTATCTTATCTTCTAGAAATCTGCTTTGAAACAAAGACTCCAGGGCTGCTTGGGTGGCTCAGTTTGTTAAACATCTGACTCTTGATTTCATCTCAGGTCATGATCTTGAAGTTCATGGGATTGAGCTCCTTGTTGGGCTGTGCAATACCAGTGCGGAACTTGCTTGAGATTCTCTCTTTTTCTGTCCCTATCCTGCTCACACTCTCTCTCTCTCTCAAAATGAATAAACTTAAAAAAAATTAAAAAAAAAAAAGACAAAGGCTCCAATTTTATTGGAGCACAGTGATTATAATTATGATTTTTCAGTGAATGTGTTGTTTATTCATTCCTTTTTTAGTTCTCCAATAAGGATCTTTGGGAGCCAGACTGCCTGGGTTTGACGCTTAACCGACTTGAGTCCCCCAGGTGCCCCCCAGGATGGGTTTTGTACTGCCTGCTCTGCCATCTACTGGGTCTTTAGCCCCCACCACTCTCCCATTCCCTGCCCTCCCTTTCTAGTGCCTGTTGCTCTCTGCCCCTGTTCAGGGCCTGGGTTGGCGTGGGAAGGGTCACGGTAAGCATGCACCCCACATCCTGAAGTGGAACATGGAGGCAGCTGTCCTGCCTGGGGTGGGCAGTATCAGAGAGCATTTTGTGGGCAATGGGCAGGGACAGGCTTCTTGTCACTTATGATCCAGTGTGGAGGTTGCAATGTGGAAACTGTCATGTTCCAATGTGGAGGATGCAATACCCACGCGATGTGGGTTGGGGCAGTGAGGCTATAGGAAAGGGAGAAGAAGACTGGCTCAACTTTCCCACCTCTGGCCAAGGCACAGCGTATCAGTCTGGTGGCTGGCAAGAGGAGAACATGACATCTGATGGACTGCTTGTGCCCCCGTTCCTCCTTCAAGTCATAGGGAGAGACCCCAGGGCATGTCAGAGTCTGTGCTCCAAGAGTATCCAAGTGCCTGAAGGAGCATGACCTAAATTACCATATAGAAACACTACTGTAGGTTGGGACAGAGACCATGGAAGAAAGGAAAAAGCTTCATATTTTAGTACCTTTTAAAAAAGTTTTTTTTGTTTGTTTATTTATTTTGAGAGAAAGAGAGTGCATAAGCAGGGGAGGGGCAGAGAGTGAGAGGGAGAGAGAAAATCCCAAGCAGACTCTGAGCTGTCAGCTCAGATCGTGACTGAGTTGAGATCAAGTCAGATGCTTAGCCAACTGAGCCACCCAGGTGCCCCATATTTTAGTATTTTAATGGCACTTTTCCCAGTTATTTGAAAATAAGGGCCCTATATTTTCATTTTCATGGGGCCCTACAAATTATGCTGCCTGGCCTGCCTGCAAGGCTTACTTTTTTCTAAGAAAGCTTTTATCTATTTATTGATTGATCAATCTATCTACTTATCTATTTAATTAATTAATTTTTTAAATCTGAGAGAGAGAGAGAGCGAGCAAGCACACAAGCAGGGGAGTGAGGCAGAGAATCTTAAGCAAGCTCCATGCTCAGCACGGAGGCCGATGCGGGGCTTGATCCCAAAACCCTGAGATCATGACCTGAGTCAAAATTAAAGAGTTGGTCGCTCAACTGATTGAGCCACGCAGAAGCCCCTCAGCAGGAAGCTTTTAAAACAGGCACTTTTACTAGGCATTATCACCGAGAAGTCACAGATGATAAGTTATTCAGCTATGGGAATATAAACAATGATAATCACAAACATCATATATAGATTTTAAAGTTAATGGCTCTAATTAAAAAAATTCATACTAGGTCAACATTTTCAAGATTACCATTCTCCTCAATCCGTGTAGTAGAAATCAAATACTGCCTCCTTCCTCAATTTTCAAATCTTAATAATTAGCTTTCTGGACAAAAGAATAAACACTGAAAACAGACAACAAAAACAAATATTTTAAAAGTTTTCTGTGGGAGGTCTTCTCTTACTTCCAGTGGCCAATCTGTATGTGTGCTTTTTATTTGAGGAAGATTTCAGTTACTTAAATATATGAAATACTGTGTATGTTTATATGCTGATGATATCAACTATAGTTAAATTTTAATTTTCAACCAATGATATACTATGGAGCAACAACCTATTGTGAAAGCTTCTGACAGTGGGATTGTGTATCAGGCTGAGATGGGGATATAATTGAAATGAGGAAGGCAACGGAGAGGGTTATAGTATTAGTCAGGGAGCAAGTAGTAAAGGTGAACTCAGCCTTAGAACAGCTAAGAAGTGATTGCCAATTATTTAAATCATAAAGACTGAAAGATGGAGCCTGATAAAAGCAATAAAAATAAAATCAATAGTACCATGGATCCAATGAACTGTAAACATGTTTTTAGTTCAGTCAACATTTTGGTGTTTTCATTTCAATATTGTTCTCAATCGAACCATTTCATCTGAGAAATGATTTGCTCATTTATATTTTCTGATTGATTAATGTCCCCAGGGTGCTGCCAAATTAGAATTTGCTACCCCAAATATTCCCCACAACAAGACTTGCCACTGGTTCAAAAGTATGCTGAATGAAAGAAGGCAAATCCAGATTCCAGCTGAGCAGTCGGGAAGCATCATCATGGGTTGAATGGAAAATCAGGAGTTGAATGCAGTTTTAGAAAACAGATTTTTTTAAAAAGTGCCAAAATAGTTAAAAATTCTAATAAACCAAAAGCAGTGTTGTGGTACAGTACTAATTATATTTGCTATAACCTATGTTATAGACCATAATCGTATAATTTTCTGTTTCCTTTAATGGCAACAGGTTAATAGCCACAAGGAAAATCTTGCATACCAAGACCAAAAGGAACCTACTGGCATAAGGCATCTTGGCATCAGAGTAGATTTACACATGCTGACATGTCAAAGCCTTGAAACAGAAACTTCAGAACTTCCTCATGAATGCTGAAGGGAAGTCATTGACTTCACACTAGCTCAAAAGTACATCTTTCCAGGGATAGCATTCAACCACGCAAACAACAAAACTGGGCAAACAAAGCCTGAATATGTACTTGGAAGTGAAAGTCAAGCAGAACAAAATATGAGTCAGCTCCCAAAGCTGCCACGTTTCAGATAAGAATCCAAAACAAAATACAAAATAGGGACTTATCAAGCATATTGAATAGCGATTTTGACTGATGGGACCGCTTATGCATTAGCAATAGCCCCCCATTCCTGTACCATGATCATAAACTCCCCTGGCCTGGCTTCTCAGGTTGGGCAAGAGAGCCAGGGGAACATGATTTCATTCCATCTGGTCCTTGGCACTTATCTTCTTTTTGCTTTATCTTGCAGTGCGAATCTGCTCATGCCCTGGTGTCCTCTCCAACTTTTCTTCCTACTTATGGTGCTTATGTTTCTTAAGTGCAAGGGTTCTACCTAGCATGTCACAGTTAGGACCAGCCATTGATGGACACTTAAAATGGGCAATTTCAATGTTTAGCTGTTCTGTTGAGTGACCTCAATTGATTAGTTAGTACTATTCTCAGTTAAGGTATTAACTGTTTCAATGTGTATAAATTTTACCACAGGACTTAAAAAATTCTCAAGTTTATTATTCCTTACCAGCTACTCCTTTGCTTAGCAACTGTAAGACACTTTCATTCCTTTTATCTATCTTTTTTTTTTTTTTTTTGGCCTCACTAGAGCACAAGAGTGCTGGAGTGTATGCCTGCGTCAGCGGGTTACCACTTCAGTACAATTCAAGCAAACCAATTTGAAAAAGTGCCAAACTATTTTGGGATTGGGCAGACAATAGTGACCCTTCATGATTCCATGAATAATGTAAACAGGGAACATATTGCTGAGGTCAAAGAAAAGGAAAAAAATTAAAAGTAATTGCCTAGAGAGAAAAAAGAGGTGTAAGATTTTTAACAGGGCCAACAACATTCAAGATGGAGATCACACTCTGTTTACACATTAGGTGTAGAGTTTTCGCTTTTCTTGTGGCAAAATTTTAATTATAATTACTTGTCTTGAATGTTTCTGATTTGACAGTCCCAGAACTGTGGTGAGGTTTGTGTCTAACTCTTCCCTTCTGCTTTCTCGATTACCAACTAATTGTCCAGGTGATGTAGTAGTTAGTATATCAAAACTATGTCAGAACTTTGAATGAATACTTGAAAAATATTTAAAAAATTTGGGCTATTCTAATTGTGTAGTGTTGTCTCCTGATTTTTCCCAATATTTTATTGTGAAAAATTTCAAACCTATAGAAAAATTTAAAGAATCTTTTCAGATAACATTCATATAACCACCATCTAAACTGTACAATTAACTTTTTTCTATATTCAATTTATCATCTCTGTAAACATCTCTCCAGCCACTGACTATTTTATGTTTGGTGAATTTCTTTTTTTAAAAAATTTTTTAAAATTTTTTATTTATTTTTGAGAGAGAGACAGAGTGAGCAGGGGAGGGTGAGAGAGAGAGGGAGACACAGAATCCGAAGACAGGCTCCAGGCTCTGAGATAGCTGCCAGCACAGAGCCTGACGTGGGGCTCGAACCCACAAACCGTGAGATCATGACCTGAGCCGAAGCCGGATGCTCAACTGACTGAGCCACCCAGGAGCCCCTGTTTGGTGAATTTCTAAGTAACTTGTAGACATCAGTAGACTTTACATCTAAAGAGTTTGGCATGTATATCATTGGCTAAAATTTATATTTATGGTTCTTTAAAAAATAGGTTTATTGCAGTATAATTCACATACTATGCAGTTTACCCTTGTGGTTCCTCAATATAACAAAACTTTTTAGTGTAGAAAATATCGAACCTTTTTTTCCTTCTCTCATTATTACATATGCCAAATAATACTTGTGGCTTTCAGATCTTCTGTTAATAAACACACAAAATCAAATTTTCATGTTTGGAAAAGACCTTCCCCTCCAACCCCAATAAAAGGAGAAATTTTGTTCCTAGAATGATAGACAACATAATTATAACCCTCAACTTCAAATGTGAGCCATTTACATAAATGATGTTTCACCTATAATGATTCTACAAAAACTGTGACACCACTGGCCACAGGTTCAAATACTACCACAGTTTTGCACCTATTTACAGGTGAAGATTGTATTTTCCAAAGATAACTGCACAGCATCACTTATTCCACATGCTCTTGTACAAAGTGGTCTTGTAAAGTGTGATCAAGTGGCAGGTTTAATTCTTCTCCCCTTTAATCTGGGTGACTGTTGCAATCAATAGAGTATGACAGATGTGATCCTTTATAATGGATCATAAAAGGCCAGGCAGCTTCTACCTTGTGTTTTAGGACACTCACTTTTACAAGCCTGAGCTGCCATCTAAGGAGTTCAACTGCCAAGTAAGGTGAAGCCTCCATGCTGTGAGGAAGCCTGGGCCATGTGCTCTGAAGGCTATATATGGGTGCTCTGGAGAACAGCCTCCACTGAGGTCACAGGTGATGGCTGGCATGCACCACTAGATATTGAGTGAAGATACTCTAGTTGATTCCTACCTTCAGTCACCAAATCTTTCCAGCTGAGGATCTACTTATAATGGAACAGTACACCCATGGAGCACACTTGCTGTGTCCTGCTCAAATTCCTGATGCACAGAAGCCTTAGATGTAATAAAATGACTGTTTTACTCAATAAGTTTTGTGGTGTTTGTTTACACAGCAATAATAATCAGAACAGTCTTCTCTATTTCCCACCCTACAAAGCAAACCAAAAAGCACTCATGTTTTTAGAAGAAATATATCATTGTCGCTTGGCAAATTTATTTGCATATAGAAGGTACATCAAAAGGATCATATACCATGATCCAGTGTGATTTATTATAGGGATGCAAGGATGGTTCAACATATGCAAATCCATCAAAGCAATACACCACACTAATGAAATGAAGGATAAAAATCAATAGCAAAAATTCCCAAACAATCTCATTAAAAAATGGGCAAAGGAACTGAACAGACATTTTTCCAAAGAAGACATATAAATGGTCAACACGTACATGAAACGGTTGCTCAACACTACTAAACATAAGGGAATTGCAAAATCAAATCCACAATGAGGTATCACTTCACACCTAGTAGAAGAGAATGGCTTTCATAAAAAAGACAAGAGATAACAAGTGTTGGTGAGGGTGTTGAGAAAGGGTAACCCTGTGTATTGCTGGTAGGAATGTAAATTGGTACAGCCATGAAGAACAGTATGGATGTCCCTCAAAAAATTAAAAATAGAACTACCAGGAATTTAAAAAAAACTTAAAAGAATTTCATTTCTGGGTATATATCCAAAGGGAATAAAATCACTATCTTTAAAAGATATCTGCACTCTCATGTAAGATTGCAACATTATTTACAAAAGCCAAGACATGGAAACAACTTGTGTTCACTGACAGATGAATGGATAAAGAAAATGTGATATGTGCATATAAGTATATATATATATGTATATGTATACACATACACACACCTACATACATACATACTATGGAGTAGTATTCAGCCATAAGAAAGAAAGAAATCCTGCTATTTCTGACAATGTGGATGGACCTTATAGGCATTATGCTAATGAAATAAGTCACACATAGAAAGGCAAATACCGTTTGATTTCACTTATATGTGTAATCTAAAAAAAAAAAAAATCGAACTCATAGAAACAGAGAGCAGATTGCCAGAGGGGGGACAGTGGTAGGGGAAATGCGGGAAGGTAGTCAAAGGGTGCAGACTTCCAGTTATAAGATAAATAAATACTGGGGATGTAAAGTTCAGCATGGCCACTATGGCTAATAGTACTGTATTTTATATTTGAAAGTTGGTAAGAGAGTAAACCTTAAATGTTCTCATTACGAGAAAAAATAATTTTGTAACTGTGAGGTAATAAATGTTCACTAAACTTATTGTGGTAATCATTTTCCAATATATACATATATCAAATCATGTACACCATATACTAATATAATGTTATATGTCTATTTCAATAAAACCAGCAATAAAAGAAACACATAATTATTGTTAAGCAGCTCTATTGGCATATAAAAACTATCTTGTAAGATATCACTTCAGGTGTTTAACATTTAGGTAGGTAAATATAAAATGCTGTTCTAAGAATTGCATGACATTTGTCAAGGAGTGACAGCCATTGGCTGGATAGTAACATTAATTGCCTATATTAGGGAATAAACACAGCATAAACTAACATGTTCAAAAAACGGATTTTAGTTGACTGTCAGCTCAGTGAGAGTCCACTATAGATATAAAATCCAATAGATTCTCAGGTCCATAAACTCCTTTTCAAAATAATGCTTTTATTTTTTATTTTGAAAGTTTATTTAATTATTTTGAGAGAGTACATGTGTGTGAGTGGGGGAGGGGCAGAGAGAGGGAGAGAGACAACCCAGAGCAGGCCCCAGGCTGTCAGCACAGAGCTTGATGTGGGGCTCGAACACACAGATGGTAAGATCATGACCTGAGCTGAAACCAAGAGTCAGACACTTAACAGACTGAGCTATCCAGGTGCTCCCAGAATAATGCTTTTAAATGTATAAAATAAAATACATAAAATACACTAGATTATAAAGGAAACAAATTGCATTGAAATGTTATCTAATAATAAATTCATTTTTGATAAAGTAATACCTTTGCTTTTTAAATTAAATATTGAATAGGGGCACCTGGGTGGCTCAGTCGGTTAAGTGTCCGACTTTGGCTCAGGTCACGATTCTAACAGTTTGTTGGTTCGAGCCCGTGTCGGTCTCTGTGCTGACAGCTCAGAGCCTGGAGCCGGCTTCAAATTCTGTGTCTCCCTCTCTTTCTCCTCCTCTCCCATTCATGCACTGTCTCTCTCTGTCTCTCAAAAATAATAAATAAAAGCTAAAAAAATTTTAAATTATTAAATAGTAAGAATAGCAGTAGGCTTAATATATATAGCAAAGGAAATTAATATAAATGAATATTTCAAGATACATGTATAGTTACAATCTTATGAGAAAAAAAATCTGTGTTAACACTAATTGTGGTTTATTGCTTATATTCATAATTAAGAAAACACTAAATTTCAGTGGGAGGTTAGGAATATAAAGAGAAGAAGTTGTCTTCAACCTGAGCTCCTGGAACACCTAAAATCTGTTCATGAATTCCTTGTTCTTAAATTCCTTCAATATAAAACACATTTTTAAAAATTTATTTAAAAAATTTTAATGTTTATTTATTTTTAAGAGAGAGAGAGCAAGAGGGGGAGGGAGGGGCAGAGAGAGAGGGACACACTGAATCCAATGCAGTTTCCAGGCTCTGAGCTGTCAGCACAGAGCCCGATGTGGGGCTCTAACTCACAAACTGTGAGATCATGACTTGAGCCTAAGTCTGACGCTTTAACAGGCTGAGCCACCCAGGTGCCCCTAAAACACATTTATTTATGATTCCATAGGCTTATGGTATTTGTGGCCTCCTCATTCACTTAAAGTTTAGAACAAAAAAATGCATGATAGTCTAGGCTGGGGGCAGTTTTTTAATGTTCAGAATTGTCTATCATCTTCTTACCATTCAATAAAATCCCGTCCATTACTCCAGGCCTAGTTTAAGTCCTACTTTCTCTAGTACGGTGGTATGATCCATAATGACTTCTCCATTCTCTGAATTCCTACTACACTTAGAAGGCAGTTCACCCTCATGTTAGAATTTAATTAATCTCTATTTCATCGGCCTTCAGTTTTGTCTTTTCATCAGCCAGGGAGGTTTCTAGAAATTAAGAGTGTTTGACATTTTGTATTACCTGAAGCATACTGCTAAGAACATTGTAGTCACATGTCATATCCTTATACAACGTCCAGCTGTGTAAATCACTTATATGGCTCTGGGAAACTGAGACTACATGTATTCTTTACTCTCACTGTCAACCACAATGGATCACTGAGGATGGGCTATACAAGGGGTATCCTCGATACTAATCATAACTTACGTGGCACTTACTATGTGCCAGATACTCTTCTAAGCATTTTGCATACTCATTTAATCCTCTCATTTAGCCCCATGATGTAGGTACTATACTGATCCCTATTATACAAATGAGGGACCCAAAGCATAGGAAATTAATAAAGAGAAGGAATTTGAAACCAGGCATTCTTTTCCAGAGCTAGAGCACTTTACCACTACACTGCACCGCTACTCCTGACATTCATAAATACAAGAAATCCTTGGGGCACCTAGGTGGCTCAGTTGGCTGAGTGTCCGACTTCGGCTCAGGTCATGATCTCACAGTTCATGGGTTCAAGCCCCGCCCTGGGCTCTGTGCTGATAGCTCAGAGCCTGGAGCCTGCTTTGGATTCTGTGTCTCCCTCTCTCTTTGACCCTCCTCTGCTCATACTCCGTGTCTCTCTCTCTCAAAAATAAATAAATATTAAAAAAATTAAAAAAAAATAAATCCTTGTATATACCTGCAAGTTTAACATGAAATCACTCAGCCTATAATTAGTTTTTCTTCCACTGAACTCCTATATCCCTTGACTGGATAATCATTAACTCAGCCCTTGTACTGATAGAATTTTATTATAATAATTGCAGCTACTATTTACTGAGTACTTGCTATATACCAGAACCTGACTAAGTGATTTCATGTATACTTAATCTCTGTAACAACCTTATGAGGCAGGAAGGGAAATCTAGGCTCACATATAGTAAAAGATTAAGCAGTAAAAGAACAAGGATTCTAAACCAAGCCTATCTTAATCTTTATTTAAAGCATGATGTTTTGTTTTATTTCTACAACTGGGTTATAAATGCCTTAAAGGCAGGGATTGTGTCTTATACTTGCTTATTGATTCCACAATACTTTGAATGTCTTGGTCCTTTGAAAAAACATTTCTTGACTGATAGATACAATTCACACTTCACAGAATTTAGCACAGTGTAGTATGAAAAATTTGGGATCTCTCATTAATTGTGTCTTTTGGGAATACCTAAAGCAATTCAGCTTCAGCCCGCTTATCATTTAAAAAATATTTTTTTTTACATTTATTTATTTTTGAGAGACAGAGACAGAGCATGAACAGGGGAGGGGCAGAGAGCAAAAGAGACAAAGAATCCAAAGCAGGTTCCAGGCTCTGCGCTAGCAGTCAGCAACAGAGCCCGACGCAGGGCTCAAACCCACCGTGAGATCATGACCTGAGCTGAAGTTAGACGCTCAACCGACTAAGCCACCCAGGCGCCCCCAGCCAGCTTATCATTAAAAGGAGGAAAACATACTTAATTATAGGAGTGTTTAAAGATTAAATGGCAAGAATATCTGTAAAAGAAAAAAAGCTAATTTCTTATTCCCCTTTTTTTGATGTTTTGTTTATTTATTTTGAGAGAAAGGGAGATGGAGCACCAGTCGGGGAGGGGCAGAAGGCGGGGGGGGGGAGAGAATTCCAAGCAGGCTCCATGCCGTCAACGCAGAGCCTGATGTGGGGCTCAATCTCATGTACGATGAGATCATGACCTGAGCCTAAATCAAGAGTTGGACACTTAACTAAGCCACCCAGGCACTCTCTTACTCCCTCCTTTGAAACAGTTTTTTGGTCATTTCTACAATGATTGATTTTAGTATACAATTTTGTAAAAATGCTAATCTTTCATCCTGCACTTTTTGTGACTCGTAATACTTAGTCTAACTCCTCTTTTTTCTTTTTCTCAAAACCAGCTCAAATGATAAATATTATTTTATTTTATTATTATTATTTTTAAAGTTTATTTGAGAGATAGAGCAAGTGAACAGGGTAGGGGCAGAGAGAGAGGGAGAGAGAGAATCCCAAGCAGGGCTCAATCTCACAAACCATGAGATCATGACCTTTGCTGAAATCAAGAGTTAGAAGCTTAACCGACTGAGCCACCAGGAGCCCCAATATTAGTTTATTTTAAATCAGAGAAAGACTTCCTTTCTGAGTCAACCAAGTAGTTCTGTCTCTATGGTCTATCAAAGTGGTTACTGTGAGCAAATATGAAAGAAATGTAAGAACAGCAGAATAATGGTTCCTCAAAGTTGTCCACATTCTAATCCCTGGAACCTGTCATATGTTACTTCACATACTAAAGGGGAATTAAGGTTACAGATGGAATTAAGGTTGCTAATCAGTTGATCCTAAGATAGGGAGATTGTGTTTATTCTAGTGGGCCCAATGTAATCACAAGGTTCCTTAAAAGTGAAAGAGAGAGGTAGCAGAAAGAAGCAGAGATGGCAGTGTAAGAAGGATTCAGCCTAACATTGCTAGCTTTGAGGATGGAGGAATGGAGTCATGAGCCAAGGAATCCAGGTAGCCTCTAGAATCTGGAGAAGGCAAGGAAATCAATTCTCCCCTAAAGCCTCCAGAAGGAATTCAGCTTTGCTGATCCCTTGATTTTAGCCTTATAGGACTCATTTTGGACTTCTGTCCTCCGAAAGTGAAGAAAATAAATTTGTATTGTCTAAGCTGCTAAGTTTGTGGTAATTTGTTACAGTAGCAACGAGAAACTAATACTGTATGTAAATAATACCACAAATTTGGAATTGTGGAAAACCAAGTATGTCATTAAAAAAAAAAAAAGCTCTACTCACAATCCCAAGACCAAGAGTCACATGCTCTACTAACTAAGTCAGACAGGCACCCCTATATGTTGTGTTTTAAACAACTCTCAAGGGATTATATGAATAATAACAATTATATTTTTCTTGATTACTTGGGCACTTGATACTGGGTACAGAAGTCAAGAAAAATGCAATATAGTAAAATTTATCACTACGGATTCATTAATAAAACTTATTTTTAATTAGCTTGATTAGAGATGAAAGTTTTTTTTTTGCAATCCATTCTTTGGTCACTAGAAATGTCTTTCTACTTGCAAACACAATAAGTAAAAATAAGGGAAGAATTTTAATTACAATACGAGAGTTTTTTGTTTAGGTAAAGAGAAGGTTTTTTAAATAATTTTTTAAATGTTTATTTATTTTGAGAGAGTGAGCATGCATTCATGTGGGGGAGGGGCAGAGAGAGAGAGGGAGAGAATCCCAAGCAGGTACCATGCTGTCAGCCCAGAGCCTGATGTGGGGTTTGATCTCACAAACTGTGACATCATGACTTGAGCTGAAATCAAGAGTCAGATGCTTAACCGACTGAGCCACCCGTGTGCCCCAAAGAGAATATATTTTTGATACTATCACTCCAAAGCCTAAATTACATCTTTGGCTAATTTGTACTAAAACGTATTGCCTGCCTCTTAAATCCCTTACCTTACTAACATTAACTACTTTAAAAAAATTTTTTTTAAATTAAAAAAAAAGTTAAAAAAATTTTTTTATGTCTTTATTTTATTTTGAGAGAGAGGCAGAGAGCGAGAGGGGGTGGGGCAGAGAGAGAGAGGGAAACACAGAATCTGATGCAGGCTCCAGACTCTGAGCTCTCAGCACAGAGCCCGATGCGGGGCTCGAACCCATGGACTGTGAGATCATGACCTGAGTTGAAGTTGGACGCTCAACCGACTGAGCCGCCCCTAACATTAAGTACTTTTACAAACATGAAACTTCTGCTCAAATCATACCAGTCTCTTCTATACTATCACAGACCTTGCTCATTCCTAAATCTCTTCTCATGGTATCTGCACTCTGCCTGGAACGTTCTTCTTTCTCTTCTCTGCCGATTCAATACACACTAATCGCTGAGCATCCACAGCACTAATGTTCTCAAACTGCATTTTTGCTTCTATTGTGCATTATTCTGTATTATTTGCATGTTACTCATTATTATTTCAGGTTTGTATGTTTTATTACCCTGTTAGTTTCTTGATGATCGATGATCGTTGAGGGGTACATAGGATTTATTATGTTTGTCTCTACTTTGTATTTGTTTGAAGCTTTCTATAATAAAAAGTTAAACCCAGGGAGATATTCTTGTATCACTGATGCATCCTTTCAATTTCTAGGTTTCTCCTTCCTTAGCAGTACAAGGTTGGTTGAGTTGATTTGCCTCTAAAGCTTTACCTCTTCTGGTTGAAGAAATGTGATGTAAAAGAAAGGTATGATACTATGTCCAGAGGCTCATGGCCTTGACCAATATAACAGCAGATTTCTATAAACAGGTATGTAACATTCAAGATAAAACTTCACTATTACTCAGTAATGAGAAGCACAAACATTCAACTGACTGGTTAATTGTTTATATAATCTTTGAAAACTCTGCTTCAATGTTATTGATATAGGATTCTTTGTTAACATATTTCTGGAAAGAAATGATTGAGGCAGAAGGTTTTCATCAACATTTAGTAAAGAAAAAGTTGGAATCTACAGTAAAACTTACTATTGCTAGTTTATAATATAAAGTATTAACAACACAAAATGTTAATTAATTTCTAATTCTCTATTCTATTATTTAGATTTCATGAAGGTTGATTGGACTTGATCCATCATTTTACGGAAAATTAATTATTTCAAATACATGCACCACTTTATGCAACCTGCCTGATTTGCATTGAGGAAAATTCAGCAGAAGTAATTGAGGCACAAGCAAATACTGGCACTGACTGAACTCAATTTTCATTCCAAATTTCTGTAAAATCCCAAGGCACAACAATATCAGATGCAAGGGGGAAAACAAACAAAAGCAATGTGAAAAGGGAACATGAAGAGAGAATATTACAAGAATCAGAGAACAAAGGGATTGCAAAACTATTTTAGTGCCATAGATGAGCAGTGAGGGCTTCATTCAGGCAAGGTGGAATAAGATATCATATGGCATCCTGACAATTGATGTCTTCATTTAAATGTAAGAATTTACATTCTAATTAGAAAGAATTTACATCTTAATCAGAGGCAGCTGTATTATCTTGTTACTGTTTTTTTCAAAGGTAATGAACTAAAGTACTGCTGTGCTTTTTCAACCAGAAACTAAATAGACAGCATCCAGTGTTATTTTATAGCTTACCTGCTGTAAGCTGTTATTAATATTTTCAAAGATTAAATTTCTAACTAAAATCTTTTAAAAATGAAAATTGTATTTGACATCACTAGAATAGTTTGATAAGGACTTATTTAAAGTGTTTAAACAAATCCCTCTCTAACTTGTATTTTAAATAGACTTATCAAACTAATAGAAGCCTCTTATGATTTATTAATATAATATTGTTTTCATTTGGGAGGATATAGAAAAGCTACTACAGCAGATATGCATCATATTCTGGTGAAACCCTGTTGTTTTTAAACGTACATTTGGTTATAAGAGATAATTTAATGCAAAACGTTACCTCACTAAGATCATTTATAGTGTATTCTTTTTCTTCCTGCGATGTTTAACAAGGAAAGATAAGAAATACGTGTAACAGGATAATATCTTGCTTGTTTTGTGATATTTTGTTACTATCACATTAAGAACACTTAAAAATATAATGCTTCACAAATATCCACAATTCTGATGGTGTCCTGGATTGCCATAGTTAGTGAAATGAAAGAAAATAATGCATTCAGATTCATACTGTTCTAGTCTAGGTTGTTTATAATAATGGTAGCTAGACTTGGGTATTGGTAGTTGGTGATATCTTTGCAAAATCAAGCCCATCATTCATATGAGAATCAGCATGAGCTCACTGACCCATGGTTTAGAAGAAATTGGGCTTGGCCTAAAAGAAATCAAGCAGGAGAAAATTACAAGTGTTAATAAAAATGTAAAACGCCACCTTTGTCCCTAGCACCATGCATCTTTAGGTTATTGATACTTATTTTCATCAGCTGCATCATTAATACAAAGTTGTAGTATGGACCAATTTTTAATATGCAGCTTTATGATTTAATTCATTATGTAATATAATTTTTTACTCAAGGAAGGGAAAGAAAAATAATAAAAAGACTAAAGCTGTATCTACTGGTCTATTTTAAATGTATAACATGGTTAATTTGGTCAAAATATTTGATTTGATAAATCAGAGAGTCTAATTCTGAGGTACAGATTTATCTTTATTGTCATACTGATTTTCTGTATCCATACATATAAAAAACCAGATCACATGCAAATGTAATAACAATGATCCCAGGTAGATAAAAAATTACAAAATTAATTTTAAGGTGGCATTTTCCTAACCTAGGCCACATTGATGACAAAGAAGGGATAATTATTAGTTCACTGGTGCTTTTTCTTGTAGCCCACTAAAGACAATTTATAGAGGAAATGATTCAGATGGGCCTAACTGAATTACTAGCTCTGAAAGACAGCTTTATACTGCTGTCAGAAACCGTCAGCCCACTTCTGAAAGGTTGATTTATCTATGGCTCTTCTGTGTATGATGATTTGTCATTAAGGGTACCTAATACCACATAGTATACACAGAGCCTTCATTTTCAAAAGTATTCCAAATAAGTTTTTGATTATCCCCAGCTTTGTTGGAACCTGTTTGCTTTTTCATAAAGAAGTATCTGAAAATAAAGTACAGTTGCCACATTGATGTATGGTTTAAGTGTGATGTAATAGACGGAGTTATAGTACACCTGAATGGTATACCTACCCTTCACCAGTTCTCCATATGTTCCATGTTTACTGTAACTATAAATATTCATATTTAGTCTAAAAGAACATAATAAAGCATAATATATGACTCCTCTTGCTCTGGTTTCTCTTATCACTTTGGGCTTGGATATCACAATTGTTTCCTAAGTAGACTTTTTCTTGTGGTTACCTCTCTATATAATTAATTCCTCCCTCCTGGAACTGACAGCCTGAGTCACGGGTTCTAATCTCCTCTATTATACTGTAAGCTCTGTTAGTTACATGGTGTATTACAAGCATGTATTATAATCCTGATTCTGTCACTATTGGGGTCTTGTTTTTCTCATTTGTAAAATGAAGGGGGGGGTGAAACGTTTATTTCAATTGCCTTTTCCCCTAAAATCAAATGACTCCATTCTTATTCATTGTGTGTACCTATTGTGTTTTAGCTATTTCATGCCTATTAACATATCATTCTTCCTTCAACCCCAACCCCAAATACTTTTTGCCTCTTTCTGTCCAACCAAATCCCATTCCTTTTTCAAAATCCCTTTCAAGTCTCATCTTTTCCACAATGCGGCTTTGCTATAATGCTAGCCAATGATAATTTCCCCCCTCTCTAATTTGAACATTCAATAAATATTTATTGAGTGTCTACTCTGTATCAGGGTGTTGGGGGGGTGCAAGAAATTAATAAAAGAAACATGGCCCCTGCATTAAAAGAACTTACAATGTAGTAAGATAAGAAGGTAGTAAAAAAAACTGAAGATTATGAAAAGTACAAGGAAGACAACAGCTTGCGGAGGGAATATGCACATTACATTATTTATATAATGATCAGAGACGGCTTATTTCCTATAGTATTTTTGCATACAGTGACAACTAATAATTTGTTATGATCTTGAATTGTTATTTGACTTGTTCTGAGTATAAATCTTGTTTCTCAAACAAGAATGCTATAATAAGGACACTTATTTTTGTAGCTAATATGAACTGAATATTTAACATGCACCAGTAAGTGTACTGGGCAATTCATATGTATTTTATCATTTAATCCTTAGAATTAGATAGGTATTATTATCTCATTTCACTCAAGATGAGGAAAAGGAGGCTCAGAATTAGCCTGAGATACTTGCTTAAAGTTGGACAATTACTAAGAGGCAGAGCTGGGACCAAAATCCATAGTGTCTGCAAACACCGAAGTACAGTTTATTAATTACCATGATAAACTCTTTCTTAGAGACAGGGATCATATTTAGTGGTTTTTAGTATCACATACCAGGCACTTAACACTTAACACTTATTTGGCTCTTTCAGTAGGCATTAAACTTCCCTGGAGGCAGCCTCCTTGTTCTTCATAAACTTAATTGGCCTCTGAAGACTTTTCTTGGAGACAGAGACCCTTGGACTGAAAATTCTGAGTAAAGGTATTTCAAATCCAGCTTCTACCATGGCATCTCATCATCTTGTTTGCAACTGGCATCAAGCTGTCATATGCATGTTTTCCTACTCAGGTCTTTTGGTTTTGGGTGAACCCTACACCAGCAATTGCCTATTTTAAGCTTATACTCTTTCACTCAAATGGTTTGACTCAAATACTGGAAATAGTCATTGATAAGAGGTATAGATCACAGCATTGTTACACAGTAAACAACTTAATAAAATCAATTAATCAAGTCCCCCCCACCCCCCTTCACAGACTTGGAACTGGTTTTCAAATATTTTAAAGATCAAAAGAATGTGCTGTCAAAGAAAGTCTATATTTTAATTTCATATATAGATAAAAATGGGGAAATAAGTCACATTTTTCTTTCAAATGAAATCGTGAATGCCAATAATACCTTTCATTGCACACTTACTTGGTTAGTTACACTAACAAGTGAAGACCTTAGGCACAGGTAATATAGCTCAAAGAATAGCTTAAATGAGGGGTGTCAGGGTGGCTTTGTCGGTTAAGCATCTAACTTCAACTCAGATCATGATCTCATGGTTTGTTGAGTTAGAGCTGGGCCCACATCGGGCTCTGTGCTGACAGCTGAGGCTGGAGCCTGCTTCAGGTTCTGTGTCTCCTTCTTTCTCTGCCCCTCCCCCGCTCATGTTTTCTCTCTCTCTCTCTCTCTCTCTCTCTCTCAAAAATAAACATTAAAAAAATTTTTAAAAAGTAGCTTAAATGAAAGAAGCATATTTGGTTTATAATGAGCTTCAGCAATTTTATTGTGGTTTTCTTAGGAAGAAGCCAGAAGTTTACTAGATTCTGTAACTCTACTGCTTAAATCTTTTTTTCCACTGCTGGGAAAAAAATATCATCTCCTAAGGCATTTGCATTGATGTACTAGAGCTTATAAAAGCACCAATTTATAAATTTCTTGACTCTCACCTTTCCTGGAAATAATTGTAACTTCTCCTCTAGATCTGGCAAGGTTATAGTAAATAAGTATGTTATTTATTTAGCTTTATTGAGGCTGATATACAAAAAATTGTAGTCATTTAATATCTACATCTTGATGATTTTGGACATACACATATACTTATGATAATATCACCACAAACACAGCACTAACTACAAAATATAAAAAAAGTTTCTTTTGTGTTCTTTTGTAGTAGAGGTTTTTTTTTTTTTTTTTCTGGTAAGCACATTTAATGTGAGACCTCTCTTTTGTATTTCAAAGTGTACAATATAGTATTATTAACTACAGATACTATGTTGTATAGTAAATTTCTAGAACTTACTCATCTTGTATAACATGAATTTTATGTCCATTGAGCAACAATTGCCCATTTCCCCCCTCCCCTCAGCCCCTGGCAACCACCATTCTATTCTCTGCTTCAGTGAGTTTGACACTCTTAGATACCTCATATAATATTTAAATGAAAAGGTCTTTAGTTGAGGAAATAATGTGACATTGTCAATAAAAACTTGAAATCCTTGTGGGGAAGAGCACAGGGTGTTATATGGAAACCAACCTGACAATAAACTATAAAGTTAAAAAAAAAAAAACTTGAAATCTTTCATGCGATAATCTGAAATGTGGACAATATACTTGTAGTTAATGGAAAACTAGCTTTTTAAATTATGCCTTGAATAACATGCTGCTAAAATTTTAAAATCTAAATTTAAATGTCAGAATTACATTCCATGGGCTTACATAAAAATCATCTGAAGCAAGATAGAACTCTTTATTGGTTCTGTTGCATTTCAAGAACAAAAAAATTGCCTAGAGGGTAACAGTAAGCTTAACAAACAGAAAAGGAAGTAGTCAAGATAATGAGAAATCAGAAAACAAACAGATTAATAAAAACAAAGAGAAGGTACGAATAACATGGAGTTATAGGTTTACTATTCTGCATTACAGATAGAAATTCTTTCAGTTTATTTATTTATTTTGAGAGAGAGAGAGAGAGTGAGAGGGGAGGAGGGGCAGAGAGAGAGAGAGGGAGAGAGAGAATCCCAAGCATGCTCCGCACAGTCAGCACAGAGCCCGACACGAGGCTTGAACTCATGAACTGTGAGATCATGACCTGAGCTGAAACGAAGAATTGGACACTTAGCCAACTGAGCTACCCAGGTGCCCCAGAAATTCTTTAAAAATATAATTCAAGAACGTGGACAGTGACTCCAGGTAGTTACTGAATTCCCCAAGGCACAAGGAAGTCTACTCCCAGAAGACAACTACTAGCATTTTCTACCTAGGAGTACATCTGATCCATCCCATACAATCCTAGAGGCAGATTAAAACAGGAAACAGTAAAAAACAAAAACAAAAATGAAAAGCCATACATTATCCACATCCATGTAAAATACAAAAAGCCTAATCACAAATCACTCAACATTTAAACATTTAAGTACCCATGGCTACCCAACAAAAGGAACTTATACCTAACGTAATAGTTTATAAAGCACAGAGAAGATGACTTTACAATAGAATTAATATCCTCAAATCGGTAAGATAGGAAGTTAAGAAAAGAATCAATTCAAAAACATCGAAATAAGAATATGACTGTCAAAAAGAAAAGTTCAATTGATGAACAGAATGGACACAACTGAGGAAGGAATTAGTGAGCTAGAAGATAGAATAAAGGGATTCTCCCAGAATATAAATCAAAAGGGTAAGAAAATAAATTATTAGAGAAAATTTATGGACACTAGATCTAGAAACTTCAACATTTGTTTAACAAGCATTACAAAAGAAGAGAAAAAAGAGAATGGCAAGGAGGAAATAATTTGGATATAAAATTGCGATTTAATGTTAACAAAAATTGGGATTTATGTTAAAAGACTGAAGGGGAAGAATAAGAAGCAGAAGAAATACTCAATTAAAAACTCTTCAAAAACTAGAAAAGAGAAGGAAACATCTTTTAACTGGAAAGCGAGACATACACATATCTAAAACAAATTTCATTTTTTAATGGTAACACAATACAATAAATAAATCTATATTTTTTAAAATTTTTTAATTTTTTTTAAATTTATTTTTGAGAGAGAGAGAGAGAGACAGCTTGAGCAGGGGAGGGTCAGAGAGAGAGGGAGACACAGAATCTGAAGACAGGCTCCAGGCTCTGAGCTATCTGTCAGCACAGAGCCTGACCCATGGCTCGAACCCACGAAATGCAAGATCATGACCTGAGCCAAAGCTGGACGCTCAACCGACTGAGCCACCCAGGTACCCCCAAAAATCATATTAATATTAGGAAAGAGTGATGTCAAATTTCACCATTATATTTAACATTATACTGCAAGTCCTAGACAATGCAATTAGACAACAAAAGGAAATACAATGTATAATTATTAGAAGAGAGAGACAACGATCATTTGTAGATCACACGATCATTTACCTGCAAAATTCAAGAGACTAAATGGAGAAGTGATTAGCATTAATGAGATGGTTCAGTAAAGTGGCTGGATGCAAGATCAACATTTAGCATTAATACAAAAATGTAATGAAACAGAAAAAGGATCCCGTTCACAACTGTTAGAGAAAAAGCCTCAGAAAACATTTAGGAATAAACTTTATATGAAATGTGCAAAGACTACTCACTCTTTTCACAAATATTTACTAAAGAGGCAATGGGAATAGAAAGAGAGGAAAGAAAAACAATGACAAACAGCCCTTACAAAGTATATTGGAGTAAAAATGTCAATGCAAGAATCACACTCGTAAACATAAAGACAATAAACTGATAAGTGCAATGAAGAATTACATGGTACCTTAAGGGTATGCAAAAGAAGAAACTCATTTAGTCAGAGCGGTTGTAAAAGGTTTCCCTGTGCAGGATGAAATACTTTGGGAGCTGCAGGAAGATTTATCTAGGTAGGAGAAAATGTAAAAAGTATTTTAGGAAGGCTCAATAGCTAGTGCAAAGGCCTTGTGGTAGAATAGAACAATACTATTTAAAGGAATTAAAACTAAAAAATAAAAAGATGTATGGTAGGCTGTATAATGTCCTTGCATGCCCCTGAAGATGTCTATGTCTTCAATCCCTGAAGCTTATGGCAAAAAAAGACTTTTCAGATGGGATTAAGTTAAGGATCCTGAGATGAGGAGATTGTCCTAAACCCAACGTAATCATAAGAATCCTTATAAGAGAAAGGCAGGAGGGTCCAAGTCAGGGGAAAGGTGATGTGATGATGGAAGCAGAGGCTGGAGTAACGTGGCCATAAGCTAAGGAATGAAGGCAGCTTCTAGAACTGGAAAAGGGAAGAAATGGATTCTCCCCTAGAACCTTCAGAGGGAACTAGCCTTACTGATACCTTGGTTTTAGTCTAGGGAGACTGATTTGGGACTTCTGATTTCCAGAACTATAACATAATAAATTCGAGTTATTTTAAGCACATTTATGCTTATTTGGTACAGCAGCAATGAGAAACTAACATAGAATTAGTCATGTATTACTTGTAAAATTTAAAGAAAAAAGAAAGCATTAACTATTAAAGTAGAACTGACCAATTCTTACCCTGGAACTGTATGAACATTTGTGAATCATAGAACACATGATTAAATAACACATTGTTATAAAATAGGTAAAGGGAAGTATTGAGATAAGTCCATTAAATTTTCCACACTTATGACACACAACGAGGATTCAATATTTGTGGAACATAAAAATTTATTTTCAACATGGGGCACCTGGCTGGCTCATTTGGTAGAGAATGTGACTTTTGATCTCAGGCTTGTGAGCTTGAGCCCCATGTTGGGGGTAGAGTTTACATAATAAAATTTTTTTTAAATTTATTTTCAATAGATTTTTACCTAGTAAAAGTCTTTGACAAGTTGATATCTTCAGTTGAATATCAAGGATATTAAACAGAATTCCTATTAAGATGAATTATAAGATTTACCTCATATTGTTATGTATATGGAGTTATATATTTAATATATGAACTTATATTATTAAATATTATGTAGTGTTACATATAAGAATACATCATTCTGAAAATTTAACATGCAAAATGTCAAATATCTCTGATGTTTAAGCATCACAAAGGTTAATTTAATACACATTTCTTGCCTCTAGAGAAATCAATAGGTGTTTTGATAATGGTGGACTATTTTTTTCCATCAAATAATAAATTTTAAAAATAAGACAAATCCATCATTATCATTTACTAACATAATAACTAGACTTTAGTTGCAAAACAATTTTAACCTTTGTAATATTTTTTTGGAGAAATTATTAAAATGTCAAATAGAAAGATATGGTATGTTTCAAGTTTATACAGTAATAGTTTTTAAATCTATCTGTCTCAGTCTAAAGTTCATAATAATAAAGCAATTAAATATAGGTACATGGTGACTTCAGAAATCTTAATTTTTAGATCTCAGTAAAAACTAATACAAAAATCCACTGTACAAGGACAGGATCTGAAATGATAAGAAGTAATTTGCTTTGATGCATTTGTGATAAGACGATTGCATTGCAAACTAAATGTATTATTCTTTGAATACTCTATTAATATTGTAAGCAGAACAAATGCACAGATGGCATAGGCCATAAAATGTAATTAAACTTTACAATATTGCTCCTATCAGATTTCAGAAGTGTGCTCTAGCTTCAGTTAGAATGCTGAATATGTAAGTGCCGGTAATATTTTCAAATTTTAAGTTTTTGAGCAAATACATGAAAGTTGACATATTTAGCTATTTCATGTTATTTCCACTTCCCTACACGTTCTTGGCCTTCAGTTTCTAACAACTTGAGAATTCTAGGAGAACGCATATTAACTAAAAGAAAAAAAAACAATTGTACTAATACTTCTTTTTCAATTAGAAAATACTTTGGTTTCATTAAGAAATATGATGTGAGGTACTGGCACAGATTGCTACCAGAAGAACCACAGGCTCGCTCGAGGACAGTTGGATAACCACAGACAAGGTACAATGTGTCTACAGAAAAGAGATTGAGTAGACAAACTTCTGAGGTTCCTTTTTGTGTAGTTATTTTGCATTTCAGTAATGTGGTCATAATAGCAATTAGACACTAGCCTCAAATCGTCTCATAAATGAAGCAGATTTTCAGTCTATAAGTTATGTTAAAAATAGTATATTCATACTTTGAAAACACTGGTTAACCTTTTTCATCAATACTAATTGCTTAAAACTAGCAGTCTCACAGGATATATAAATAAAGAGGCTACTACCTAAATCTGAGAGGTGTTAGAGCTGTTTCAAGCTCTCTGAGCATAGTTGGGCAATAAAGTTGGTTCCACAGAAGTACCAGCATGTTGACTAGGCCACTGGTGCAAGGCCTAGAAGGCTAAAGGGGCCCTAAGAGACCAAACATAGGGTCAGAAGATCCTTTGTGTGTGTCATGTTTAGCAAGTCAAGTGAACAAAGAGACTGCAGGCAGGGACTCTTAAGATGTAACCCATATATGCAGTCTCCAGAGACAAACAAGAATTGCAGTGACCTTCTGTGTATTAATTCATCTGCAATGTTTTTTTTAGTTTATTATTATTATTATTATCATCATCATTTTTAGTTATCTCTACACCCAGTGAGGGGCTCAAACTTACAACCCTAACCTAGATCAAGAGTCGCACGCTCCTCTGACTAAGCCAGCCAAGCACTCCTGCAATGCTTAATAAAAAGTGCTGGCAGCTAGTATTTCTTGAGTGCTTTCTATGCATTTCACTGTGTACTAAGTGCTTTACACGAATAACATTCATTTTCCCAATAAAAATTTTTATATATTAACTATTCTTTGTAACAACCTTTTGAATAAGTACTATTATCCTTATTTTATACATGAGAAAACTGAAGTTTAGAGGGGTTGAGTATCTTACTCAAGGTCACATAGCTAAAAAAAAAGTGGAGTCAATTAAAAAATTTTTTTCATTAATTTTTTTACACCCAGAATGTACACCTAACATAGTATAATAATGTAACATATGGGGTGCCTGGGTGGCTCAGTCGATTAAGCATCTGACTTCAGCTCAGGTCATGATCTCACAGTTTGTGAGTTTGAGCCCTGCATTGGGCTCTGTGCTGACAGCCTCAGAGCCTGTAGCCTGCATCAGATTTGGTCTGTTTGTCTGTCTCTCTCTGTTCCTCTCCCACTCATGCTCTGTCTCTCTCTGTCTCAAAAATAAATAAACATCCAAAAAAATTTTTAAAAAAGTGACATATATTAAATGAGTAAATAGCATATGTTATGATTGAAGGCTACATACTAGCAAATGTCCATGACAAGGAAGAAACACCTACAGATGAAAAACTATGAATGAAATTTTAACTATATATGGTGATAAAATATATATAACATAAAATTTATCTTAAATGATAAATCATTAAATCCATTTTTTAAAGTTTATTTATTTATTTATTTTGAGGAGAGGAGGGTCAGGGAGAGAGGGTAGAGAGAATCCCAAGCAGGCTCCGCGCTGACAGCTTGATGTGGGGCTCAGTCTCACCAACCGTGAGATCATGACCTGAGCCGAAATCAAGAGTCAGGCACTTAACCAACCATCCAGGCATCCCTCACTTAATCATTTTTAAATGTACATTTCAGTGTCATTAAGTACATTCCTATTGTTGTACAATCATTATTACTGCCCATCTCCAGACTTTCTCATCATCCCAACTGAAACTCTACACATTAAACAATAAATTGCCATTCTTCTTTTCGTATATATATATTCAACTCAAGCCTAATTATTTAATTAAAATTTCAGAATGTTAGTGCTCAAAGCCCTTCTGTCTTAACATGTATATTATAACCCCAGGTACCTGTTATACAATTACAGGACATTAAAAAGTTTACTTGGCAAATGCAATTACAATTTTATTTACTAAATAAAGTAGATTTAGAAGGACGGACAGAAATATAATAAATGCATCAATATACTATTTGCTCCCTACTGTGTTAATGGTTGCTTTTCAGTCTTCGGGCATAATATATAAAAACTAAAGATATGTATGATAAGAATTATCAAGGATCCATTTAGAAAAATAGATAAAAAATGTATACATTCAGAATCTACAAAACCCTTAAATTCTACATAGCTATTTAATTAGTAAACCCAGAGCACAGGAAAAGAAATAACTGACCTGGCTATCAAGATACAGGAATAAGGAGAAAAATGTAGTTTCAGAAGCCCAGAAACACAGCTATTTAAAAAATTATGTTGAGGACATAGTCTTAGACACAAATTTAAAATAGGACATTGAATATATGTGTCCCAAGATAAGTCAAAGGACATTAGATGTTAATTAAAACAATGGCATAATTTTACTCACAATCTTATTTTAATTATGGAGATGTTTAAGTAGCAAAATTGTAACAACTCTTGGTTATTTCTGTAAAATCTTTTAAAAGGTTTAAATAATAAAAATATGAAGAGATATAAGAAACCTACTGAGGGGCGCCTGGGTGGTTCTGTCAGGTAAGTGTCCGATTCTTGATCTCAGCTCAGGTCATGATCTCACGTTTTGTGGGTTCAAGCCCTACATCAGGCTCTGCACTGATGGTGTGGAGCCTGCTTGGGATTCTCTCTCTCCCTCTCTCTGCTCCTCCCCTGCTCATTCTCTCTCTCTCTCTCTCTCTCTCTCTCTCTCTCTCTCTCTCCCTCTCTCAGAATAATAAATAAACTTAAAAATAATAAGCTTACTGAAAACCCACTTATGCAATTATGATATTTTAAATAATAACACTCAATCCTCAAAAAAGACTTATCCACATTGGCTATAGGACTGAAAATACCCCAAAATATTTTCTTTTCCTAGTAAGACAAGGACATTAAAAAGAGGAAAAGGAATGCTTGAGTACAAAAGTGTTAAATATCCAAAACAGTATGGGGAGATACAGGATCCAGGGAAGACCTTTCTCAATTTTTAAAAAATGTAACAGTTTGAGTCAATGGCTATTTAAAACTTTAAATGCTTATTTATTTTTGATAGAGTGCAAGTGAGAGAGGGGGACAGAGGATCCAAATGGGGCTCTGCACTGAGAGCAGCAAGCCCATTTGAACTCACTGTGAGATCATGACCTCAGTGGAAGTCAGAGGCTCAACTGACTGGGCCACCAGGTACCCCAATGGCTATTTAAAACTTTAAAAACACAATAGGCATGGAGATGTAATGTACAGCATAAGGAATATAGTTAATAATATTGTAATAGCTTTGTACGGTGACAGATGGTAACTAGACTTGTTGTAGGGATCATTTCATAATGTATAAAAATAATGAATTATTGTGATGTATACCTGAAACTAACAGGATATTGTATGTTAATAATCCTTCAACACATTAGGTATTATTCAGGTGGTTGGTAAGTCAGAATCAGAAAAAAGCAGTGATCAAAGCCCAAGTCTATACTATAATCCTGTAGAGAAGAAGGAAATCTAACAGGGTAAAATAGCTGGGATGGGCATGAGAGGCAGAGAGGAAAGGAAAAAAATCTACTCACCCTTACATTTATATCACCCTATTGGGAATAGGGGAGAAGAAAGAAGAAGAAAGAAGAAGCTTTTCCATACTTCTTTGGGATGCATTTGAAAATTGCAACACAGGACATGCCTTCTAGGTGAAATTAATGATGTAGCTCTAAGGGGCATTTTGTGAATCTGACACTTTCCTGAATGAATTCCCAAAGGTCAGAATTTGAACACAAATACCCTGGAGGAGGACAAGATGGCGGAAGAGCAGGGAGCTCTGTAATCCGCGCACGCCCGTATGGATTGAACTGAGA
>CM053575.1:27623617-27764397 GCA_028646485.1 Cryptoprocta ferox
CTGAAAACAAACTGAGGGGGTAAGGGGAAGGGGAAAAGGTAAAGCGGGGTGATGGTCTTGGTGGAGGTCACTTGTGGGGAAGAGCACTGGGTGTTATATGGAAACCAACCTGACAATAAACTATAAAGTTTAAAAAAAAAAATAAAAATGAACACAAATGTCCCTATCTTGCTTCACTGATCTGTCATGCAGGGACTACCTGACTGGTAGTCAGGAGACTCTGGTTCTGGATGTGGTCCTATTACTTTCTTTGTGAGACAGGAAAACTTACTTACGTAGCCTCAGATACCTTATACAGATCCATAATCTTTAATTCATAAATCTAAAATACTATGAATACCTTAACTCATTTGGTGGCAAAACCTGGACTGAACTAGCACAAAGCTATTTACAGTTTTTATTAATCTGCCTTGTATGAGTACTCATGTTTTACTGCAGAAATATTAATGCATTTGATTATGAGATATTTATTATATTACCTTTTAAATAAACACTTTAGAATAATTTATTGAAATATTTTCAAATGTAGAAAAGTATGTAAGAATAGAAAAAAATTCTCATATTCCTCATGTGTAGATTCCCCAACTTTCAACTCTTCACAACACTTGCTTCATCTTTCTTTAAATTATTTTTGTTTAAATATAGGCATACTTCTCCATACATGTCTATAAACCCATAATTCGCCTTTTTCTGAACAATTTAAGAACAAGAGGCACGATTCCTATCATCCCTAAATATTCCAGGGTCCATTTCCCAAAGCAAGGATAGTCTCTTACATAATCCCCATACAATCCTTCAAGTCAGGAAATCAACATTGATACAACACTACTGTCAATCTACAGACCCCATTCACACTTTTGTTAACAGCCCCAGCACTATTAGGACATCCATTCTCTTCTCATATTCTCAGTCTCTCCTTTCCTTTCATGTTGACAGTTTCTCAAGAATACAGGACTTTGATTCTGTAGGCTAAACATAAACCTATGTCTATCTGATATTTCCTCCTGATCATACTTTTTGGGCAGGGAAACTGCTAACATGATCCTCTGCTTTTCTAGTGCTTCTCATCTAGGTGATGTGCCACATGCAGTGTCTTTTAGCCTCAGTCCTGTAAGATCAAGAAGTACTGGTCTTTTATTTTGCCTTCTTACAGCAACCACTTCGTCCTCATTCTATTTCCATGCTTCTGTTAGTAAGAAAATTCTGTTAGGGTCAGAGAATTAGGTAGGAAGAAATATAGGAAAAAGTATAATTCAGATTTTTCTATGAATATACCAATGCAATATAAGTATATGTATAGAAATGTGTATATTTTTTGTTCATTCCTAACACAAAAGTAAAAAACTAACAAAAAACCCCATAAACTACATGGAAAGAGTTTAAAAGTCTATTTAATCGCTTAAAATATGCTCAAACATACAATATAGTTGAGAACAATAAATAACTCACATAAAGATAATGGGTTTATCTAAAATAGGCTTATATGACTAAAATTTATCATTTTAATACAAATGTGTGTTTAAAGTTTCAAATTTAAGTATACTATGCATATTTTATACTGAATTAGACTAACAAACCACCCCCGCTACAGCTGGGAAGGTTAAACAACAGTATTCAAATCTGATTTAGATATAACAGCTGTTCAAATGCCAGGGCGTACTTTACTTGAAAATGTGACCATTTAGTTCTGTTAAATATAAACTGCTGTTTTGGCTACATTCATGCATTATTTCCCCCCAAAAGTCCTTAAAAATTTTATTTTCCCTGATGTGTAGTAGAATTATACTGAAATTCAATGGGTCTTTTTCTTGAAATTAACTTTTTCTTTCTGAACTTTCTGGAAAAAAACAACAACAAAAAAACGAGTGGGACAATTCTCATACCTCTTCTCCTATGGCCTGGACCTTAGTCACTGCATCGACTGCTCTTGCCAATACAAAAATAATATAATTAATAACTGGAAGAGTGGTACTGTTTTAATGAGACCCTGATTGGTTGCATTCAAGTTCCTCATTTTTGACTGAAACAAGTTTAGACATTTTACACTGTAGACAATAATTCCGTCATGGCTACCTAGTACATGTGTTAAATTATGAGTTGTTTAAGTACCATTCTCAAGGCTAAAACAAAGAAATAAAGTCCTAAAGTTCTCAAGAATAACTACAAATACTTCATTTAGAGAATGTGAATATCATTAAAAGTCTATAGGCTTATTTATAAATGAAGAAGGTGGTTCATTATTCAGTATCTTGGGACCTGGGAAAAAACTAAGATGATTTTTAAGAAATTATTTTCCAAGAGAAGCCTCCTTAATCTTGATGTCTCAAGGAAAACACGACTTCCTCCTCCAATATACTTTAGAAACTGAAAAGAAACCTCTGATACAGAAAAAACTTTCACTTCTGCAGGAAGAAAACAAAAACTGGAAGGAGAAACAAACACTTATAGGTATCAGATAACTTCCAAGGTCACATAGGAAGTCAGTGGCTGTTCCTCAACTAGAAATCAGTTTAAGACTTAATCCATTCAACATGTTATATCCTTTCAGGAAATGGAGTCTTTGTTCCTCCCTTCCCTCCCTAATAGATTTAGGGCACTAGCCATATGTCAGAAACTCTGTTAGGCTTTAGAGATTCAATGATGAACAAGACATTTGTGGTCTCTATATTTGTGGAAGTGAGCATGTAGAAGGGGATAATTGCAATGCAGTGTGATAATTGCTGTGCTAGAGAAAGTACAGGACACTGTGAGAGCACAAATGAGTGGTATCCAATCCAGACTTGGTGTGGATACATCAGAGAAGGCCCAGAGGAGGTAGTAACATTTAAATCACAGCTTGAGGGAATCCTCTTGCACTCTTGGTGGGAATGCAAACTGGTGCAGCCGCTCTGGAAAACAGTGTGGAGATTCCTCAAAAAATTAAAAATAGAGCTACCCTATGACACAGCAAAAGCACTACTAGGAATTTTCCCAAGGGATACAAGAATGCTAATGCATAGGGGCACATGTACCCCAATGTTCACAGGAGCACTTTCAACAATAGCCAAATTATGGAAAGAGCCTAAATATCCATCAACTGATGAATGGATAAAGAAGATGTGGTTTATATATTCAATGGAATACTACATGGCCATGAGAAAGAATGAAATCATGCCACTTGCAGCAACGTGGATGGAATTGGAAGGTATTATGCTGAGTGGAATAAGTCAGTCAGAGAAGGACAGATATCATATGTTCTCACTCATATGTAGATTTTGAGAAACTGAACAGAAGTACATGGGGGAAGGGAAGGGGAAAAATAAAGATACAGAGAGGGAGGGAGGCAAACCACAAGAGACTATTAAATAGAGAAGAAACTAAGGGTAGATGGGAGCGTAGGTGGGGGGGAGGGAAATAGGTGATGGGCATTGAGGAGGACACTTGTTGGGATGAGCACTGGTTGTTGTATGTAAGCCAACTTGACAATAAATTATATTCATAAAAAATAAACCACAGCTTGAAATATAAATACAAGTTAAGGTGGTTGAGAAGACAGTGATAAGGGGTGGAGGAGCTGTTAAATGGAGAATTCCAGTTTGAGGCAACATCATGTGTAAATATGCTTTTGAGGAATTGAAAGAATTTAAGTGTAGCACAGGAAAATTCCTGTTTTGCTGACCCAATCTGGCTCCTGCTCCTTGGCAAAGCCAGAGTGGAGAATCAGCCCCCATCGCTCTACACCAAAAAGAGCAATGGATCAAGAAGCAAATAAAACGTCAGTGTTTAGTGACAGGTAAAACACTTTGAAATGGAAATCTATGGCTTACCTTTTTTAATCCAAAGATTAGGTCAATTTGGAAACTGTTCTTTAAGTAAAGTTTTCAAAATTCATTATTATGGTAGTAGGACAACAGAGAGTACGGAAAAGTTTCCATCACTATAAGTACTACAATTTTTTTAGATTTTAGATCATAGCACTGTATTGACCACAGGAACTGTATTGACCAATGGTTATTCTGTATCTTTAAATTATAGGTGCCTCACTGTTAGAATGAGGGGTTGAAAAAGATGGTCTGTACACTTCTTTTCAGCTCTAGTATTTGGGCTCTGTTAATAATAGAACTATCAGGATCATAGCATCGAAACTCTGCTCTTTGAGAGTCCTGCATTCCTTCAAGTTACCACAGCAATACCTTTCCATTCAAGCAGAGCAGCTCCAATTTTGTTAGATTTCTTTATTGGGCTTCTGATAAGATTTCATAGAAAGAAAGGGTTCCATAGCCTAAAAATCTGGAAACCACCTTTTGTTTCATTGCATCACCCCCCAAAATTTAAATTCTTACTTAATTACATAAAACATGGAGACAATTCTCCAACTGGTCTGAATACAAGGCTAAATCTTTGAGTTCTTGAATGATATTTCAATACCCTGAGATAAGATATTTATTATTCAGTAAGAGACTGATTAAGGGATATCATAAATTCTATCACAATAACCAGCTTTGTGTTATCTCAGGAAATCTAATTAGGAAAAATAGTATTATAAATATTTATATTCCTAGTTTAAGACTGTCATTGCAAACATTGTGCTTATTGTCCTAAATTCAGAAATAACAAAGAAACTTGTCTTTTGCTTAAACGATTGTAAATATATGTACTGTTTTATTTGGTAAGGTTAAAAGAACACTGGTAGTTAGCAAAGTAGTCCTAAATTTACTATGAACTATCTTTTTAAGCTCCAAGATAAAATTGAGGCTTTATAAATGAGAAAATGATGTACTAAAAAGCAAGACATTAAATCAATTTTAAACACCAAACACAATTTATGCCTGACTTTAAAACTCATCCACAAAACATTAATCTACACAAAGGCCAGAAGCTGAATGAAGCATAATTTGTGAAACTGATACCTTTCATCACAACCTCTAACTGAAAAGGTCATTAGATATATTATATCTAAGTGAGCAGCTTATCCCTGCTTCATTACTGATAATTAAGACAAGTAATATTTTCTTGACAGTAATGTGTCCGTTAACAGATATAGTCTAGTTTGCATAAAATAAGCATTAATTACCATAGTACTACCACAGATTAAAAAAAATTAAGTACCTGTATAACATGTCTTCATTATTTTTCCCTTAATTTCCTTAAAGAATTAACAGGCTCAGAAAACATACTGTACATATTAAGAAATTCATCATTACTCAGGTTTTAAATTCATAAGGTACATAACAAAAAAGGTGTTCTGAAAAAGTGATCAATGAAAAAGGAAGGTACTGTGATGGTATCATTTAAATTATCTGTACTAAGTTGCTTTGTTAAACTATTTGAAATGCAGCTGCTCTTTAATGTTAAGACTTCCTAAGTCTTAATGTAGGAAATTTAGGGAGGTACGAAATGGTATTCTGCTATTTGAAAGGATTAAAATAATTTCCAAAGTGTCTGCCTGAAAATGAAGGTTTGATAAAAGAGCCACAAAATACATTAAAAACGTTTCCAATAAGAAAGCACACAAGGTAACCTGCTCAGTAACTATTACTAGTAAAGACTAATATTTACTTTGTGACTAATATTTAGTATGTGTACCATGTACTTCATAGCATTTTCTCAGTTTAACCTCACGGTGCTAATACTGTTATTGTCCCAATTTTACAGTCAAGGAAAAAGGTGAAATCACTTGCCTACATTAACATAACTCGTAAGTGGTGGGACGGGTCTGTCTGGTGGACTCCAGAGTCTGCACTCTTAAGTACGATACTGCACATTCTCGACAATAGATTTAGTTGTTTCAAGTGTTCCCTTTTTTAGAACAGCCTACCAGGTAATACTTTTTAAGTGTCTGTTGGTGCAAAGAACTAGACGTCAACAGGGTATTTGTTTAGAAGACTGTGAGGAAACTGACACTTGAAAAGAAGGAAGAATGGAGGCAGAAGTAGTAATTTATGCCCTGAAATTTTCAACCAGGTGTCCTTCCAAATTGGAGTTTACCAGGCTAGTACTGAGTACATGGTTCATCTCTGCAAAAACTCGAGCAATAAGCCAGGCAAAGTACTTAACATCTCTGTGTCTCAGTATTTTAATCAGTAAAATGATAATAAGAGACCTAACTTCAAAGTTGTTGTGCAGATTAGGATAGTGTCTTGCAGACACTCTGGATTGTTGTATCTTAGTACATATTTAGATCTCATCAAAGAGAGAAGATTCTTCAAGCTATACTTGCTTATCATGCAGACTGGAAACTCATCTTTTGAGAAACCATGTTAAGCCACTAGTGCAAGTGTGTCATATTCCTCAGGTGTGCTGGGGTAGAAAAAAACGATGACAGCCATTTAGTGGGACATTATATATTCTCAGCTGTAAGAGCAGTGCACTGGGGGCACCACAGGGGTGTGTATGGAGGGTGAGTAGTATGAAAAACCTCTACTAAGTTAACACTCAGAGGCAGTGTGGTCACAGGAGGTAGTCTGCTTGAGTAGTTCACAGCAAAGGTGTATTTGAAACAAAAGTGTATTTGAATCTTGGCTTTGCTACTTACAGTCATGTAACATTGGTAAAGTTACTTAAGCTTTTTGGCTTCTCCTCTACATTTACATGACAATAAATGAAATAGAGCAACTGGCACAGTGGCTGAAACATCATAAAGATTAAAAGGTGAGGAACAGTGAGGTCAGGTAACTTTCCCAAGGTTATGTAACTATATTATACAACTAGTTAGTGAGAGAGTTTTCTGCTCTGTGCTATGAGGAAAGCAACATAAATACATAAATACAGGTGGTGAATATATATCTAAAAGCACAGTGAATAGAGACATAAATATGGCTACTAGGATGGATGGAATGGTGATTCGCATCAGCAAGATAAACATGAAAGGGTTTAAATGCAAGAATATGATTTAGGGGAGCAAAACAGCAATAGTGTTCTCAAAGCTGTGTGTCTGTCAGCTTGAAAAAGACACGTTAAAGATAACTTCATTTTGAAACTGGATTCTTTCTCTAAAGTCCCTTATAATCCAAGTGCCTTATACATGCAAACGCTATTACCTTTATATTATCTTAGGTGGAAAATAATTACTGTTCATTTGGTTTTCCTATTTTTATTTTTATTTTATTTTGAAGTTTATTCATTGTTGAGAGAGAGACAGAGTGTGAGCAGGGGAGGGGCAGAAAAAGAGGGAGACAGAATCCAAAGCAGGCTCCTGGCTCTGAGCTGTCAGCACAGAGCCTGACTTGGGGCTCAAACTTACAAACTGCAAGATTATGACCTAACTGACTGAGTCATCCAGGAGCCCCGGTGTTCCTATTTTCAAACAAAGTTATTACTAGATAGGAATTTTGTTGTTTTGGGCCAAAGGCAAGAATTCTAGGGCTGCTTTCTTTACTTTTGTAAAGTTTATTTATTTATTTTGAGAGAGAGAGAGAGAGAGAGAGAGAGAGAGAGAGAGGAGAGAGAGAGAATCGCAAGGAGGCCCCACACTGTCATTGCAGGGCCCATATAGAGCTCAAACTCACAAACCGTGAGATCAGGACCTGAGCCAAAATCAAGAGTCAGATTCTTAACCAACTGAGCCACCCAGGTACCCCTCCAGGGCCATTTTGTTTAAAGAAATAAAAAAATCAAAATAAAGTGAGGATAGGAAGCACTAGAATTATGCGTTCTCCTTAACTCATACTTTGTAATCTATTTAGGAGAAGAGGATACAGGTTGAAGTGGGATAACTGTCTCATATATGAAGTTCTATTTTATTTTTCTGCAGTCATAAAAGTGCATTTTTCATACAAATATACCACTACAACATTAAAGATGCAAAAGGTGTATTTTCCTTTTAGGAAAAAGAAGTATCTGGTCAACAAGTGGGCATCATTTGAGTGTCTACCATATGTGCTATTTCTTGAAGGGAGAAGAGGCAGATGGATTAGACTGCTGAGGTCTCTTAATTTGCACATCTAGAAAGGGAGGAAAACAACTATGCCTCACATGTCAGCATTTTAGCCTCCAAATCTTGACTTTGTCACCCAGTAGCCATTTGATCTGTGTAGGCTTCAGGTGTCTCACACATAAAAACTGGCTAATCTATTTTGCAAGAATTGTTCTGAGGATTAAATGAGATAGTGCTTGTGAAAGCACATGGATTTTCTTTTCCTTTAGAAACAAAGAGCAATATTTTGCTGCCATCTCACAGGGACCACCAATATTCCCCTGGTATGTAAAGGATTGTAGAAGGCAAAATTTCTGCTTCCTAACAAACACTTCTGGTTTCCATGAGCAGAGCAATGCTTCTTTGTGAGAGAAACCACCACCACAATATAACCCTTAGTGCCATCCAAGCCTTTGGAATATATTAATTTATTTAATCCTCACAACTATGCTGTGCAGAAGGTGCTGTTATCTCTGTTTAACAGGTGAGGAGACTGAGGCCGAGAGAAGTTCTTGGCCATGATCACACAGGTTCCAACCTACAAGTGGTGGGTCCAGTTCTCAAATTCAGGCAGGCCATTGGACTGCCCCCTCACTCTAGATCACTATGGCACACTACTTTATAGAGGACATAGAACATGAGATGTGACATTAGTGGGTGTAGACTGCTTATCGTGAGCATGGAGTTCGGCAGGGGCTTTCGCATGTGTAATTCTCCCCTCTTTCTTCCATTCTCTATTCTGACAAATGCTTCCACCCAAAGAGCAGTTAGGAAGGAGAAATAAGATATAAAATATAAATGGGTAAGCTGCTATTTTCACGTGAGTAAGAACCTATTGAAGCTAAAAGCATTCTCAGAGGACAAGAAGACACCAATTTATAATACTTGTATTAGTGTTCTAAATAAAGAATCTATGCTCAAAAGCTTCTCAAAGTACTGAGGTGAACCCTGAGCAAGGTCTTCATATGCCTTAGGAATTTGGTTCAGCATTTCACTCAGGGACAATGTTAATGAAATGCCATAAATTAAAGGAACCAAATGTATTATTCTGTATCTGATTTCTTGCTTTCCCAGTAATAATAAGAGCTGCAAATAAGAAGTCTCTTCAGTTTTTTTCCCTCCATCCCTCATAAATTTGATCTCTTTTTATGTAGATTTAAATTAATCTAACATGAATGTAGAAGTTAGGGACACTCATAATGTCTGTCTCTAGGCACTTCTGCAAATACTGTTTACTCTTTACAAGGGAGTGAATACGCATATTTGTAAAATAACATTAACACTGGAATTTCAATTTCTAGCAAAATATTACTAATTCTTCATCTTCAACATGCATGAAACATGACAGACTCACTATATTCTATTATGAAATTTCTTTTATTTCAATATATCTGGTAAGACTTACTGTGGTGGGGGAGGGGGTGGTCAAAAAAAGACCGAGAGACTGGAAGGAGAGAATGCCTTAAAGATAGGGTTTGTCTTTAGATTTTAGTTCAAACACAACTACTTGGGTTATGACTTTCAAAGGTCAATTATTTTTGGCTAAATAAGTAGAAAATTGGTCTTGGTAAGCAGGCATGTATCTCCAGGCATGTATCTCCTGGGGGAGGTTTGAGGTGGGGGGAGGGAGAAACCATCGCATGGCACTACAGCAATGATACAAAAATTTCACATTCATATATATAAACAGTATTAGCATAATACTATTCTTTGTAGGAAGAGATGTTAACATTTAGAGGGTTGTAATTATTTTAGGAATAATGAATTTCTATAAGGCATCTGTTTTTTCCAAAGTATTTTGGTTAAAGCCTGATTTGCGTGAAAACATAAATAACCTCTTGCTCCAGACTGAGAGCATCAGCAAGCTTTAACAGATGGCCTCATTTAAAAATCATTTGTAAGATATCTCACATTTATCCAACACGCTGTCAACTTCTTCCTTTTATTCAATCATGATTTTACATATTTCTGTCATAAATATTTCCTAATCCTGTGCATTCATGGAAATCACACAATTTAGTATTTATACTTAATTTGGTTTGGGTCAACCCTGATTCTTTAAAACTTATGACACTAACCTAAGTATTGTAGAATGATTAATTATAGAAAAATATAAAGTGTAACATTAACTCATGAAAATGCAAACAAAAGCAACATTTTAATCAAGGAACAAGTGGAAAAAACAAAAAGAACTGAAAAACTCTTCATCCTGTATCTTTCCCTTGCTCTAATTTTTTCTCTTGTCTTTCTTATTCAAGAACCTGGAATGGAGTGGATACCTGCTGTCTCTATTTCTTCATCTCTCATTCACTTAAAAAAAAAAAAAATGACCCTGCAAAATCCATTCAGTGTTTAACCAACTGCATGTAATCAAGGGTTTGTACCCCATATCCCTAAAACTTCTTGGTCAATGGTCACCCATGATTCTTATATTGCCAAATACAATGGGCATTTCTATTCACGACTCAATTGTTGACCTTCTATTCATTGCTCAAGGGATATAGCATTATTCCTTATTCTCTCCTCAAAATTCTCTCCTCCCTTAATTTCCATGAGACCACTCTTCAGGATTCTTTTGCATTCCCGTCTTCTGACTCTAAAGATGTTTTCTAATCTTTCTTGCTCTACAGACTTCAACTACCAGCTTTATAGCAATGACTCCCAAATCTGTATCTCTAGCCCATGTATCTCCTCTGAACAAATTCAAACATCTAAATGTCCATAGGTTACTTCCAGCTGCATGTCCCAAATTTTACCTTTTCCTATGGTCCTTGTTTTAGTGAAAGACATCTATCTCATCAAGTCACTCAAATCAGAAATTTGCAAGCCATCTTAAACTCCTCCTCCCTCACCAAGTGACTAAGTCCAGATGATCTAACTTCATTTCTGCCCAGTTCTTTTCTTAGTTTGGGTCATGATGTTGATGATAATGACCTGGACTCCTCAACATTTTCCTACCTGGACTCTCTGGGTCCAGTCTTGCCATCCACCCCGATTTATTTTTTCATACTGTCGCCAGAGTGATATTTCTAAAACAAGTCTGATTGGTATTCCTTGCATAAAGTATTTAAATGGCTCCCCATTATCCATGGGAGAGAATCCAAAATCATCCTTTCTGGAAATAACATTATGATCTGTCTCTCTCTTGGGAGGAGGGGGATTCCTTTCCTTATCCATGTTTAAACTGAAGTCTTGATGCAATAGATGCTTGCATCTAATTATAGTAAATATGTGTACATTTAAGATAATTAAGATTAGATGCCATTCCATACCAAAAAACCTAAGGAACATGAAAGATCAGAAACATGATACAGGTAGAGTCCAGAATAAAAATTAGCATTAGGATAAATAATAACAGACCAGACTTACTGATATTGATAAGAGAAAGAGGCTAACAGTCTGAATTGAATTAGGGTAACAGAACAAGAAAAATTATGGACTACTAAAATATAAAATCTATATATGTTTTCACAAGTGGGCTTTGATAAATGATGGAGGCTAGAGGTGGGATTAGAAAAAAAACTGTATTACGAGAAACAAATAGGAAGTTGTATAGTAACCCCTCGAAAAGACAGTTCCAATAAGTAATTTTCATGCCACAAAACTATTAGTGGGCTATAATCATTTAAAAAATATAAAGAAGAAATAGCATATTTAAAAAATAAACTGTATTAATGAAATTCATTAAAGTTCCTGCATTTCATGTTTCTACTAATTTACTAAAGTTTGAATCCAAATCTATTAAATTTCAACTCTTCTGTTAAAAATTTGCAATTCATTTCACTGTTCTTGAATAGAGCATATTGCATTGAAATCCATTTCAACTATGTAATAAAAATTATGTGGTAAAAAAAAAAATGGACAAGGTGAGCAAACTGTCTTTTTGCATAACTACTTAAAACTTTTCAGGGGCACCTGGGTGGCTCAGTCGGTTAAGCTACTGACTTCCGCTCAGAGCATGATCTCATGGTTCATGAGTTCGAGCCCCTCATGGGGCTCTGTGCTGACAGCTCAGAGCCTGGAGCCTGCTTTGGATTCTGTGTCTCCCTCTCTCTCTGCCCTCCCCCACTCATGGTCTCTCTCTCCCTCTCTCTCTCTCTCAAAAATAATAAACATTAAAATATTTAAAAGAAAAAAAAACTTCGGTATTATGTTCTAAAGTACCAATTAACTCTTGTGTGTGTAAAAATCTCATTTTATTATTTTTTAGTAAGATCAAAATCAAGACTAGTAACAGCATCCCAGAAGTTCCCTACACCCCTTTCTAGACACTACTCATGAAGATAAGTTTCCTGTGTTTGTTTCTAAAACTTTGTTTTATGTTTCACATGGACTGTAATACATCTGGAAATGAATTTTGTTTATGGTGTGAGAGAGAAGTCAATATTAGTGTTTTTTGTTTTTCATTAACTGAGTTCTATTTATTGAGAAGTCCATCCTTTCCCATCTGTGCTACAATGTTACTTTCATCATAAAACAAGTGATCACATATGTGTTGGTTGTTTCTGAAGTCTTTTCTGTCCCATTTGCTTATTGATTTATACTTGTGTCAATACTGTAAGTCTTGATACCTGGAAGTGTAAGTACTTTAGCTTTGTTATGTGTAAAGATTGCCTTCGTGGTCCTTTGCATTTTCTTAAAAGTTTCCACAGAAAGTTCTGCTGGTATTTTGATAAGAATTGCACTTGATATATACAGCCATTCTGAAGAGAGCGACAGCAATTTATTTGTAGTAGATTTAGTCAGATCTTTAAAGTTGTGCAGGATGTGACAATTATTCATTGGGTGGGAATGTCCAGAGCACTGTTGAATGTCAGAGAACACAGCCTCATCCATTAAATTCTACTGACTATCCCTATTATAACCCAAACCATGTTGATGTCAAAGGTTTAAAAAAAACTCACCTACTAAGGTTTCATTCCTAACATTAAATCCTATGATTCGTATTGTTCATTCATTTAATAAACATTTACTTAGTACCTAGTAAGAGCAAGCTACCATGCTTATAAAATGAACTGAGTTAAAGTCCTTAAAAAGAGATCTTTTCTACTTTAATCACTTTGAAACTTCTATCTAGGCAATTGAATTTGCTCCATAATACAGACTGGACAAGTCCCTTTAAATATTAAATTGAGCTCTTTAAAATAGAAATAGTGTGTTCATTTTTGTATCTCCAGTGCCTCTCATACAGCAGATTCTCACTTAGATGTTTCACAAATAATTTTAATATTTTTTAAGATAATTTAAATTCATTTAAAACTTTGCATATAACATTTCATATCTAACTCTACTTTTGTACCAATTAATCGCCATTATTTTCTCATATGTCAGCTTTCTTTACTAGACTATAAGCTCTTCAAGGGCAGGGGTTGTGTTAATATATATTTATATCCTATTTATAGCATGACATAGGGTAAGGAAACTCTTATGATTCAATCAAATTGAGCTAATATAGTATTGTACAAAATTATAGTATTGTACAAAATGTACAAAAATGAGAGAACTGAACATAAATACCAAGGTGCTAACTTTACAAACAAGTAATGAACAGAAAATACAGAGAAAGAGAGAGAGAGATGTTAATTCTGAATATGTATATAGGATCTCAGCAGAAACAAGGAAGGAGAGTATCCTGGAAGTAGAATAGGCATGATCAAGGTAGAGTTACCAGACTTTCTGCTTCTGCATCTTTCTAACTCTTGTAGGTAGCGGGGAAGATAATTTTGTAAACAAGCACTTAAGATTCTTATTAATTGACCACTAATTTTACACTCTTAAGAATAATCAATGATTCTTCCTTCCCTTTCATCTTTCATATCTTGGCAAACACCACTAAGTACAGTACTGTCAGCTCTTCATTTACCATATTTCTTAGATATTCAACTTGTTGGAACTGTTGCATAATTGGACAAGACATGCTAAAGCCTACATTGCTGGGTCACAGAGATCACCAGACCTATAGGACTTCAGCTGGTGCCACTAGGCTACCCAGAGCCTTATGCTAGACCAGTGAAAACAATTAAGATTGGGTTTCTTAAACATCTTCTGCTAGAATTGGTCCTAGAATTGAGTAGGATGGAGAATGTAAGAGGGAGTCATTAAGAGAAACTGCTAGAGACCAGGGACAATGGGTTAGAGGTTAGGAACATAGGCATTTAGAGTTATACCATCCAGATTATAAACCTGGCTCCATAATTTGTTAGCTTTGTGACATTAAGTAAGTTATTCAACCTCTCTGTGCTTCACATTTGAAAGACAGGAATAATAAAACAACCATATAAGGTTGTTGTTTAGAATTCAGTGAGTTAGTATATGTAATCTGTGCAGTTCCTAGCACACTGTAAGTACTCATGGAGTCTTGGCTATCTTCAGTCTGGGTTAACATTTTCTAAACTATCATTATCATCTTTGGGGGGTAAAAGAAGAAAGAACACTCAGAGAGATTAAAAAAATTCAGAGAGGCTATAAGAGAACTGGTAGAATTTAGTGGAAACCAAAGAGAAGAAATAATTTAAAAGATATGTGGGGGAAAATATATATATGATGTAAATATGGATAAGAATACAAAATTCTTTATAGGGATAAGATGCTTTAGTGTAATAACCTAATAGTTTATCTGTACATTAAAAAATAAATAAAACAGTATAACCCTGGGCATCACATGATTCAACAAGAATATTCTGAGCTAATGTTTCCTGGGAGATCTTTATTGGTGTCACTCCGTAAAGATTATAGTGCTATGTAAATTTGAGATTCGTTTTTAGCTCCCAATTTAAGCTGGAAATGAGTTTTCCCACAAAAAGAGAATTAAAAAGTTTCTCTCACCCCTCCTTCCTCTGGACCACAACATGAAGAGAAAATACAGCTTTGAGCCAAAGAACACTGATCCCAGAGGGAGAATGTGCCACCAGGGAGACCAGTGATAGAGAGCACTGTTGGTGGACAAGGCAGAGATCCACTGCAAATGCGGCTATTCCTGGGGTTGACAAGCAAAGCTGGATTAGTTTATTCAACCCTCAGCAGAGATGAAGACATCCTCTCACAGAGCTGACCCCCTGGGGCAAGAACAATATGGCAGCCCAGAGGAAACTTCAGATTTGCACCAAAACTACTCCCTTAGCTGCACTGGCAATCCCTGGTATACTCGTATTGTGTTGGCCTAACTGTTAATGCTTCTTTAATTAATTCACTTATTAAAATGATTTATTTATTTTTGAGAAAGAGTGTGTGGGCGGGGGGAAGGGCAGAGAGAGAGGGGACAGAGAATCTGAAACAGGCTCTGCGCTGAAAGCAGTAAGTCCAATGTGGGCCTTGAACCCACGAACCATGAGATCATGACAGGAGCTGAAGTCAGACGCGCAACTGACTGAGCCACTTGGGCACCCCGATATTTCTTTAATTTAATAAAGACAATAAATTATATGGTCACTCTAGATGGGGAGCATTAGTTCTTAACTAAGGAGAAAAGGGAAACATTTTTACTAATGTGCCCTACCAACTAAGCTAGCCAGGTGTTCCTACTCTGAAATCTTTTAGAAAATACTAAATTGAAGATTTTTGGGGTGCCTGGGTGGCTCAGTCGATTAACTGTCCAACTTCAGCTCAGGTAATGAATTCACAGCTTGTGAGTTCGAGCCCTGTGTCAGGCTCTGTGCTGACAGCTCAGAGCCTGGAGCCTGCTTTGGATTCTGTGTCTCTCTCTCGATTTCTGCCCCTCCCCCACTCAGGTTCTGTCTCTCTCTGTCTCTCAAAAATGAGTAAACATTAAAATAAAAAAAAAAGATTAAAAAAATATATATAGATACCTAGACTGAGTGGACCTTATAGAATCAACATTCTGGTGCCACAGTTAAAACATTAGCAGAACAATGCTCTGTTAATGAATTCTGACCTACCTTACAGAATTGTCTTAACAGGATTAATTTATATCTGAGTATGATCATAATAGTACAATTTAAATATTCATCTATTTTAAACTCTTTATGAAATATGTTTAAAATAATTTTGTTTAGAATATTAAATTGTGATGATGGGTCAGCACCATGGCATCATTCCTCTGCTCATGTACATTTTTAATTTATTTTAATGTATTTTTTTAAATTTGAGAGAGAGAGAGAGAGAGAGAACATGCAATGCAAGCAAATGCACACGAGTGGGGGACAGGCAGAGGGAGAGAAGCATCTTAAGCAGGCTCCATGCCCAGTGTGGAGTCTGATGAGGGGCTTGTTCCCACGACCCTGGGATCATGACCTGAGCCAAAATCAAGAGTCAGACTTAAAACTGACTGAGCCACTCAGGCACCCCTGCTCAGAAACATTTAATAGTTTCCCACTGCCTATTAGGTTAATTGTAAATGCCCCAGTGTGGCAACAAAGGCTCTGTGGGATATAGCCCAAAGCCTACTGTTTTTATCTTGAACTTCCACTATATGGCTTTACCTCCAAGAAACACATGATTTGCTCCTGCTATTCGTTTTACCTCAACATTTCCTGATTTTCTTTAGAGAGGGGCAGTATGACTAGCTAAAAACGCTCACCCTTCCTGGACTCCCTGTAGTTTGGATGGCAGTTTGCAAAGTTCTGGCCAATAAGTTGTAACAGAATTCTACAGAGGAATACCTGGAAAGTTTTCCTTTTCTCCGTCTCTCAATCCATTCTTCCTGCTGGACTGTAGACTGGTAGGTGGAGCTGCAGCCACCATCTTGTGACCATGAGGCAACAAGTATGAGGGAAAGTCTCAAATTATGGAAATATGACCTTGATATTCTAGAACCACTGAATCGATACCAGCAGCTGCTTACCTTCAGATTTCTTGTTCTGTTTCAAATATAAAGCCCTATTTATCAAAACTACTATCAATGAAGTTTACTTTTACATACACTTGAACCACTTCCTAACTGACATATCTTCTCTCCAGGTTGTTCCAGATTGATCACACATGTTATCTCCCCTTTCAGTTTTCTCATTTGCTTTCAAACATATGTACCATCTCTGTCATCTATGAGCCCCATAGCATTTTGTGCTTGTTTTTACACTTATTTTGTCTTGTATTGGTTTTTGCTTACTTGGCTAATCTCTTCTAATACTGTTTTCACTTTTCTAGTGCAAGAATGTTTTACTTATTTGCTTTATACACAGCAGGCTTCTAAGTATTTTTCTGAACTGCTTTTAACTAAGTACAGTACAGTACTCATGTTTACAAACAATTCTATATGAAATGAATGAAGTAAAGCTTGTGTTGCCCTACAGGCACCTCTTCACAGTGTAGAACCAAGCACAATTGTGTGTGGTTGCTAGATGAATTAAAAATGCTTCTTTCTGCTATTTGGATATATGTTCCAGTAGGAGAAAAATCTGAAATCTTATTCTAGCCCTGTCCCCAATTGCCCTAGAATACAAAGTCAAATTAAAAAAAACAAAACAAAACACCACAAAGTAAATATGTGAGTCTGAATTTTTTAATAAAAATATAAGTCACTAAGCTGGTTAATTCCAAGTGTCAGTAATGAGCCACGACACACAGATATCTGTCTATAAGTTCCATCAAGGAAACTCAATCACAGGTTAATAAAGGTATGCCCATGCTGTGTATTTTTTGATACATCAGTTAATTAATACCTCACAAATATTCAGTTTGTGAAGATTTGAGCTCCTCAGGATAAACTAATTATATCGAGTTTAAACTATAATCGAGTACTTACAATCCCTAACAAAGAGGGATTCATTCAGTCCAACATTATTGCTTTGCATTAAATAAAATGAGTCTACCTCAGAATTTTTCCTTAACAATTTTTTTACTAAACTCTGTAAAGATGGTTTTATTTTAAGACCCTTTTTAAAAAAATGTTTATTTATTTATTTTGAAAGAAAGAGAGAGAGAGCACGGTGGGGGGGGGGGGGTATGCGGCAGAAAGAGAAAGAATCCCAAGAAGCTCTGCGTTGCCAGTGCAGAGCCTGACACAGGGCTTGAACCAACAAACTGTGAGATCGTGATCTGAACAGAAATTGAGTTGGATGCTTAACTGACTGAGGCACCCAGGCTCCCCTGTAAAGAAGATTTTTATAAGATAGTTTAATCTATTGTGCAGGGTATGGAAGAGAATATTAGGAGAGCATTCATTTAACACTCAAGAGGAGTGGATTTAAATATCTTTTAGTTGTTCAACTCTTACTTCAAGTAAAATACGTGAAACAGAGCTGCTCAAGTTCATGCTGGGATAAGTATACTCAGCTTAGTCCTTCCCTTGCTCTTTGCTTCCCTGTTACCCACAACCCAAATCAGCAATTCCAGAGGCCCCTCTTACTATCACAAGGGCTGTACCATTTTGAAAACCAATGCTATATATAGGGTATATACATTTTAAAAATTTAAGATGCAAATATAGAAATAATTTCATAAGTATCATTTTTGGCAAAATAGGATTCTTGCCAGTTTCAAGACATAATATACCTAACTCAGTTACTTCTGATGAATAGGGAACCAATAAATGCTTAATTTGGTTAATGATGTTGTTGGAGACATCTTGTTTCTGGTCTTGAATAGAATAGGGAACCAATAAATGCTTAATTTGGTTAATGATGTTGTAGGAGACTTCTTGTTTCTGGTCTTGAATAGAAGGATCTTGGAAGTCCTTAGTCTTATCCCCAACACAAGAAAAAACCTGAACGAGCTGGACACCAGCAACTCTTCTTAGACCTATCAGAGCAGTGAGATCACAGGGCAAGCCGCTGCCCAGAAAATTGTAGAAATGCTAGGCAGGTACAGAGAATCACAACTTACCAGAGTAGAAGCCTGAGAATAAAAATTTCCACAGGAACCAGTACTAGAGAAACACACACACACACACACACACACACACACACACACAACTAAACTATAAATGACAAATTGCTAGAAGCTCAATGCGGACAAGCTTTGAGACTATAAAAATCCAAGGGGTACGCAGTATTAGGTACAGAAAGATTCAAAATCATCAAGATTTCAGTTCTTTCAACTTGATGTAAAGATTCAATGCAATCCCAATAAAAATCTCAGCAACTTATTTTGTGGATATTGACCAAATGATAAAAAGTTTATATGGAAATGCAAAAGGCCTAGAATAGCCCTAGAATAGCCAATACAATATTGAAGAAGAACAAAGTTGGAGGAATGATACCACCCATTATGGGCTGAACTGTATTCCCCCCCAAATTCATATGTTGAAGATCTAACCTCCTGTACCTCAAAATGTATTTTGAGTTAAGGTCTTCAAAGAAGTACCTAAGTTAAAATGATTCTTTAGGGTGAGCTCTAATCCAATCTGACTGGTACCCTTCTAAGAAGAAGAAATTTGGACACAGACGCACAGAGAATGAAGACCATGTAATGACACAGGGAGAAGATAGCAAACTACCTGCTAAAGAGAGAGGCCTCAGAAGAAACCATCTCTGCTGACCCCTTGATGTTGGATTTCTGGCCTCCAGAATTGTGAGAAAATAGAATTTCTCTTGTTTAAGCTACCCAATCTGTAGTATATTAGGCAGCGCTAGCAAACTACCTTACTTCAAGACTTACTATATAGGTACACTAAAGAAGATAGTGTGGTATTGGTGAAAGAAAAGATAAGTAGATAAATAGAACAGTATATATAGAGAGCATAGAAATAGACCCACATAAATGTAGTCAACTGATCTTTGACAGAAGAGCAAAGGCAATTTAATGGAGAAAGGATAGTGTTTTCAAAAAATGGTATAGAAACAAATGGACACCCACATGCAAAAGAATGAATCTAGACACAGACCTTTTTACCTTTCACAAAAAGTAATTCAAAATGAGTAACAGACCTAAAACACAAATCTATAAAACCCTGGAAGATAATATAGGAGAATATTTAGGTGAAATTTGGTTTGACAATGACTTACTAATAAATATAGCATCAAAAGCATGACCCATGAAAGAAAGAAAATGATAAGTTGGATATCATTGAAATTAAAAGCTTCTATACTGTGAAAGATACTGTTAAGAGAATGAAGACAAGGCGCAGACTGGGAGAAAATCTTTGCAAAACACCTATCTGATAAAGGACTGGTGTCAGAAATTTAGAAAACACTCTTAAAATTCAACAAGAAAACATACACTCTAATTAAAAAGCAAAAGATCTGAACAGACACCTCACCAAAGAAGACATACAGATGGGTAATAAGCATATAAAAAGATGCTCAACACTATAAGTAATCAGGGCACTACAAATTAAAGCAGTGAGATACTACTACACACCTATTAGAATGGCTCAAATCCAAAACACTGACAAGATCAAATGCTGGCAAGGATGTTGAGCAACAGGAACTTCCGTTCATTGCTGGTGGAAGTGAAAAATTGTATGGCCACTTTGGAAGGCAGTTGGGCAATTTCTTACAACACTGAACATTTTTTTTTTTTTTACCATACAATCCAGCATTTGTACTCCTTGGTATTTACTCAAATGAGTTGAAAATGTATAGCCACACAAAACCTGCACACAAATTTTTATAGCAGCTTTATTCATAATTGCTAAAATTTGGAAGCAATCAAAATATCCTTCAGTAGGTATGAACGGATAAACAGTGATACATCTATACAATGGATATTATTTAGTGATAAATAGAAATGAACTCTCAAGTCACAAAAAGACATTGAGAAAACTTATATATATATATTGCTAAGTGAAAGAAACCAATCTAGAAAAGGCTATGTACTATGATTCCTACTATATGGCATTCTGAAAAAGGCAAAACTCTGGAGATGATAAAAAGATCAGTGGATGCCAGAGATTTGGGGGGAGGAAGGGATGAATAGGTGGAAAACAGGGTATTTTTAGAATAGTTTGACTATTCTATATACCATTTGGTGGTATATGTCATTATATATTTGTTAAACCCACAGAATGTCAACTACAAAAAGTGAATCTTAATATAAACTATAGGCTTCAATTAATAATGTATAAGTATTGGCCTATCAATTATAACATATGTATTACGCTAAAATAAGACGTTAATAATAGGGGAACTGTTAGTGCAGTGGGGAGCAGTATGGCTGTCATATGGGAACTCTATACTTTCCTCTCAAATTTTCTGTAAACCTAAAACTGCTCCAAAAAAGTCTATTACTTTTTTTTTAAAGTGTCTTGCATCAGTTTTGAGTATTCCATTCCATTCTTGTTTATTTTTTAAAAATAAGTTGCCATAAACTAAAGATCTATTTTTGCAGATTATAATGGAGGTAGACATTTTTAGAAACTAACCCACTGAAAAAAAAGGGAGTATGTTCTAAATTTTAATGTGTTAAATAATATAAAGCAGAAGTCTTAAAACTGCAAAATGCATACCCTTCACAAAGATTTTGTAATGGGCATGTGAGTATGGATAGTTTTTAAAGGAATTCAACTTTCAGATCTTCAATTTTCACAGTTATTCTTTCCTAAAATTGACTTACTTGAAATGTACCTGTAGTCTGCAGGTTCTCCTTTTCCACTTGATTGAATTTGGCAGGGAGAAAGCACAGCTTTCCCTCACCCTGAATCTTAGTATGGTGCATTGCCCCTAAGTAAGAGTCCCATTACTGCAGAACAACAATGAACTAATGGGGGGGCTTGCACCTTGTTTCATAATAAGCAGGAGACAAACACATGGCAACAAAAGTGAGAAGACTATCTAGAAACATGTTCATTGGGATTAAAAAATGAAGTCAGACTTTCTTCGCATTGATTTGACAATGATTGCCAATTAGGCTATATTATGAATGTTACTATAAATTAAGCTAAATCTTTAGTTCATGGTTTTGATAAAAATGTATTTAAAGCATATATCTAATACATCAGAAATGATATCCTGTGTCACTATTTACACTTACAATGAAAAATATTATATGTCAACTTAAAAATATGATAAGGCACATGATTTAAAAAAATATTTTAATGGATGAAAGACCTAAATGTGAGACAGGAAATCATCAAAACCGTAGAGGAAAAAACAGGCAACAACCTTTTGCGTGATCTAGGCTGCAGCAACTTCTTACTTGACACATCTCTGAAGGCAAGGGAAATAAAAGCAAAAATGAACTATTGGGACCTCATCAAGATAAAAACTTCTGCACTGCAAAGGCAACAATTAACAAAACTAAAAGGCAACTGACAGAATGGGAGAAGATATTTGCAAATGACATATTGGATAAAGGGTTAGTATGCAAAATCTGTAAAGAACTTACCAAACTAAACACCTTAAAAAAAATAATAATCCAGTGAAGAAATGGGCAGAAGACATGAATAGACACTTTTCCAAAGAAGATATCCAGATGGCTAAGAGACACATGAAAAGACACATCACTCATCATCAGGGAGCCACAATGAGATATCACCTCATACTGGTCAGCATGGCTAAAATGACCAAATCAGTAAACTATAGATGCTGGCGAGGATGTGGAGAAACGGGAGCCCTGTTACATTGTTGGTGGGAATGAAAACTGGTCCAGCCACTCTGGAAAACAGTGTGGAGATTCCTCAAAAAATTAAAAATAGAACTACCCTATGACCCAGCAATACCACTACTAGGAATTTATACAAAGGATACAGGAGTGCTGATTCCTAGGGGCACTTGTACCCCAGTGTTTTTAGCAGTGCTTTCAACAATAGCCAGATTATGGAAAGAGCCTAAATGTCCATCAACTGATGAATGGATAAAGATGTGGTTTATATATACAATGGAGTACTACTTGGCAATGAGAAAGAATGAAATCCTGCCATTTGCAACAACATGAATGGAATTGGATGGTATTATGCTCAGTGAAATAAGTCAGTCAGAGAAAGACAGAGGTCATATATTTTCACTCATATGTGGTACTTGAGAAACTTAACAGAAGACCATGGGGTAAGGGAAGGGGAAAAAATAGTTTCAAACAGAGAGGGAGGCAAACCCATAAGAGATTCTTAAATACAGAGAACAAACTGAGGGTTGATGGGAGGGGGGCGGGGAAAGGGGAAAATGGGTGATGGGCATTGAGGAGGGCATTTCTTGGGATGAGCACTGGGTGTTGTATGTAAGTGATGAATCACGGGACTCTACCCCCGAGACCAAAAGCACACTGTATACACAGGATGTTAGCTAACTTGACCTTAAATTCTATTAAAAAATTATTTTTGAGAATACTTAAACAAAAAACATGAATACGATCTTTTCCATGCCACTTAATATTACCTTGGTTTTTATACCTTCTCTTCTGTTCCCTTTGTTTTTGTTATTCATGTTACTCAATGCGTCACTTATATGATAATCTAAGTTCCCTGCATTCTCTCCAAGTTTTCTTCAAGAATATAGCAGATATCATGAATGCCCTCTTTCTTCAATCTAAAAGCAATATAATATTTCTATCACTTGAAATTATAAAGTTCTAAAGCCAGTATTTATCTTTAAATGCAGTTACTTTAAAAAAGGAATGATATTAAGCAAATCAGTAGCCAGTTAATTTCACAGTTGATACTGTAAAGTTCTTTTAGTCATTGTTGTTTGGTAAACATAAAAAAGAAAATTAATATTGAATAAAACTAAAGGTGGCTATAATTCAAAAGTTACAAAGAGAGTTGGCCTTTGGAGTCTGTTATAGGTTGAACTGGAGCTTAGCCATTCACTTGAAATGTGACCGTGGGCAAGTGACTTAACCTAGGCCTCTCATCTGACTTTGAGGACTAGTTGTGGGGATTAAATGGCACTATATAGGTAATATGCTTGGTATAGTGTCTGCCACAGAAGTAAGTGATTTCATTATTATCGTTCCTACTAATATTAGTTTCCAAATTCATTCATGCTTATACACAATTTAAATAGGGAAGGGGAGGAAAATAAGATAGTCTAAGGTAAAGTGAGACAAACTTATCACTTTAAAAGTGGTTTTTAAACACTATCATGTCTCAGACTGTTCTAAACAAAACAGAGAAAAATCCTTGTTTTTGTGAAGCTCACCTCCTAGTACAAGAAGATGGAAAATGACAAACATAATAAATGGGAAAATGATATTACTTGTTAGAAGGTAGTAGGTGCTATGGAAAATATAGAGCAGATCAAGAGTAACTAGGAATGGCAGAATGGGGGTATGTAAACTGCTACTTTGAAATGGATGGTCAGAACAGCTTCATTAGGAAGGTGATATTTCAACAAATATTTGAAGGTGAGGAAGTTAGTTATACCAAGTGTGGCTGAATTAGAGCAACTGTGGGAAGAGGAATCAAACATAAAATCAGAGGGGCTCCTGGGTGGCTCAGTCTGTTAAGGGTCCTGCTTCGGCTCAGGTCATGATCTCACGATTTGTGGGTTCGAGCCCCGCAAATCGGGCTCTGTGCTAACAGCTAGCTCAGAACCTGGAACCTGTCTTCAGATTCTGTGTCTCCCTCTCTCTCTGACCCTTCCCTGCTCGCGCTGTCTCTTTCTGTCTCTCAAAAAGAAATAAAACACATTAAAAAATTAAAAAAACCCAAACAAACATAAAATCAGAGAATTAAGGCAGCCAGGTGGTGTGGGGTCTTGGTGGCCACCAAAGGACTTCTGAGTGAGATGGAGATTTGATGGAAAGTTTTGACAATGATATGATATATCTTATTTTTATTTTTTAAACACTTATTTTTGAAAGACAGAGAGAGACAGAGCATGAGCAGGGGGAGGGGTAGAAAGAGAGGGAAACACAAAATCTGAAGTAGGCTCCAGGCTCTGAGCTGTCAGCACAGAGCCCGACGTGGGGCTTGAACTCAGGAACCACGAGATCATGACCTGAGGCGAAGTCGGACTCTTAACTGACTGAGCCACCCAGGTGTCCCTGATGTAGCTTATGTTTTAAAAGAATCATCTTTCTGGCTGCTGCATGTGAACAAATTGAAGGAGATCAGGATTAAGAGCAGGCATCTCATTAGCAGGCTATTACAATGATCCAGGCAAAACATGATGATGGCTTGGACTGAATGGTAGCATTGGTGGTAGTGAAAATTGGTTTCATTATGAATATATTTTAAAGGCAGAGTCAGTAGGATTTTCTGTCAGATTGGATGTTGAGAAACTAGTGATTGCTTTAAGGAGGAGGAAAAAAAAATCTTACTCTAAATACCTGAAAAAGATGATATGAATATAGTATTTTCAGAGAGGTGGGACTTGTGTTACTTCTATAGTATAAGTACCTAAGAGATCTCAAACTAATATGATATTGTATTTCAATGGTCTTGGAATTTTTAAAAAAGTACCTAAGAAGTGAGAACAGAAACCATGTGTAAGGTTTGCATTTCACACAGTGCCTACATCATAACTTTAACATTGCATATGCTTAATAAATATATACATTTTAAAAAAAGTTTAAATGTATTAACTGCTATGTCTTGTACCTTTTCATGATTCCTGGAGTAAAGAACTCTATCCATTCAATCTGTCACAATCTCTTCCTTCTCCTGCCTTCTCTTTTCATTTCTATTTGACAGTAATGATTTCTCTTGCTTGCAAAGAATTTATTTGCTAAGGAAATCAGATGGATGAATAACTGCCTTTTCTGTAGGATAAGTAGTAGCATAGGAAAAAGAGGGTTGCAGCAATTACCAAGCATTTAGCTTCAGTAATTTCCAAAACTTCATTACTGCCACATCATGTACAAATATGCCTAGCATACTTTAAAATCCCAAATGCCTTTTTTTGTTTTTTGTTTTTTTTTAAACTGGGTACTAGAACCCTGAATTAATGAAGGCTTTGTTACTGATATTATATAAAGAGGTAATGCTCAGCTTTGTTTTAGTAATATGGACAGAATGTAAATTCAGTTCATAAATGTAAAATAAAATTGTTTCAGAATTCTTGTTCCTGAATAAATCATGTGTAATTTTGTGAGTGTCTTCGGGTTTGAGAGAAAAACCATGCCCTGGCATTTTTCAAACAGGCCTTATGTGAAGACCCCAGTGCTGTAAGGAAGAATGTTTTAGCTTCATTTACTTCCAATCCTAAAATGCATAAATGGCAAAATGAAGAAAAATGGTTGGTAGGACAAGCTAAAAAGGGAACTCATATTAACAGCCTTATAAATGAGACTTTCCATATCAAGTGTTTTGGCATAGCTTTCCAAATATACTCATAATACAGGCTTCTATTCAAATTAAATAGAAATACATGTTTCCTCATATTCTATATTTTATTAAAGAAAATGTGTCAACCAAAGACATGGTGATGACTGGTAGCATCACACTTAATTTTCCTATTAAAATGCCAAGAGCATACAAGCAATTTAACACACCAACTCAGAGGCAATTTTTTTCCTTTATTTAGTAAGTGAAGAATGTATCTTCAATGCTCTGGCGTGAATCCTTTATTAAATAAAATGTTCTACAATCTTTAAAATGTTCTAAAAGGTTTACTAAATGGTATTCTATTAAATACTCTATTAAATAAATGTTTCAAGAGGTTCTACACAGATCTTGTTGTACTGTTTACTTACATAAAAAAAAAAACAACAACAATAACAGTGACCTTACCTTCTCCAATGCAGTAAATAGAGTGAAGGATTGTTAATATTATCCACACTGGATACCTCCAAATGTCACATTTTGGTTTGCTTTTATGGTCATTTACTACATCCCTTAGGTCAAAGGATATCTTTTTTTTTTAAATTTTTTATTTATTTTTGAGAGAGAGACAGCGTGAGCAGGGGAGGGTCAGAGAGAGAGGGAGACACAGAATCTGAAGACAGGCTCCAGGCTCTGAGCTGTCAGCACAGAGCCTGATGTGGGGCTCGAACCCACGAACCGTGAGATCATGACCTGAGCCCATTAAATAATGATGAGCTAGTTAATACATAATTAAAGAATCAAGAAGTAAATATTAGCACTATTATACTGTGTACTAGAAATTCCAAATATAAAGAAATATTTTTAGGCATTTTCTTTGAAATAATTCATATCTATATCTATAAACATTTGATAATTAAAGCAGCATAGTTTGTTATGATAATTGATAATGGGATGAGAGTTATACATCAAAAACATGGCAACTGAGATCTTATTAAAAACTACTGTGATATCATAATAGTTTTATTAATTTCTGGGTTTTAGTCTTCCATACTTAACAAAATATCATCAGTTCATATGGAAGCCATTTGAGAACATGTTATTAGTATTGTGTAGTAAACAGACTGTGCATGTAATGGCTGTTTGATTGAATTATTTATTCTCATTCACATATACTCAATAAAAGTCATTTCTGAGAAATTACATGTAGATTTTTGCAGTAAAGAATAAACACCATTTATAACAAATGCCATTATAACAAAATCCCCTTATAACAAAAGACTTCAAAGTCCCAAATGATGGCTTATATATTTTTAAAAGTTGTAACTGATACAAATTCAGTGTAACAAAACAACTTGTATAGCCTTAGAAATTTCTGCAACAGAGAAGCCCTTTATTGACTCATGTAATAACCATGAGATGATTGTAGGTTACACTTACGCCGGTTCCATCACCATTATTTACTTAAAACTGGGTCTAGTTGAGTAGGCAGGTGAAGGCTATGGAGTGATTTACAGAGGTATCTAGAGGTTTTCCTATCCATATCAGAAATTAGGGTTGAAGAGTGCCTTACTTGCAGTCATCAGCCTCATCCCTGCCACCCCACGCCCCTCACCCTCCTCCTATGCCCCTACCAGAGAAACAAAAATGAATACTAGGCAGCTAAAAGACAAAGTTGAAACTTTGCTTAAAATAGAGTTCTTGGTAGGAGTAAAAGAATGGTAATATTGTAACAAACCTAGAACTTGGCCTGTCTTAGCAGCCTCAAGCTAAACCTTAAATTGCATGACCACTTCAGAGGTACACAGAATTCTGAATGCAGCAGAGTGAGGGGAAGAGAAGTGCTTTTCACAGTCACTTTGCAAGTAGATCTCATGGTTGCTTTCTATCCTTCGATGCTGCAGCTATTATTCACTGGGGACCTCAATGTGCCATTGGAAAGGGTGTTGTGAGGATGTGTTTTTTTGAGGCATCTATGTTGAGTTATCTGCATCTGAATATGTATATGTCAGTGATGGTTATTAGAGGCTAGGCTAGGTGTTTGTTATGTGCCTTTTAGTCTAACTGGAAAAAAGGGGGAAATATCTTGTTTCTAAGGATAGAAAATCTGGTATTTCAATTTAGTGAGCTAATATCTACAATATATTAAATCTATGAAATCATGTACAATGAATGATGTTTACTTTTAATGACTGATAATGTGTGACATTTTCTTGCGGTGGTTTAAGTAATATGAAATGAATGATTGCATACTACCCATTACAAATCTTAAATATTTTCCAATGGCACAAGCTAGTTAAATTATTTCTGCTCTCAGTCTTGCATGTTAGATGAGCTACAAAATTCACCTTTTAAGTTCTGTTCTCTAGTGTAAAGACATCAACTATTATTATTATTATTACAAAAAGCTTCTATCTGGAGAGTTGTGATTCCATGTGTAAGTGTGTTAGCAAAAGAACCATTTAACTAACTTTTATGGCTTTATTTTGAAAATTAGGCTGATGTGTAAGGAAACTAAGGCCCCTTACTTTCTATTTGAAATCTTTAATTATAAGCATTATACGTTTGAAAGGAATCCTAAATTAGGTACTATCTTAGCCCTACCTTTATTTACTTTTATATAATTATCCTGATGAAAGATATAATTATGGCATTATACAAAATTACTAACCCATTTTTTTAATGTTTCCTTAGTGATAAACACACTACATAAGGATTAAGGCAATAAATCTCCAACTAAAATAGCTAGGATTTAATTAAAAAGTGGAAACTAGAATTCCTATTTGTTGGGTGACAAAAATGACCTTACGAAAAAGAGTGTTTGGTGGGAAATATTTTATGAATAAAATTTTAAGATATAATTACAACTTCTTAAATAATATAAAAATGTTTATTTTAAATTTAGAGAAGAAAAACTGAGAAAGATGACTTTTGACACCATGTTTCAAAAGGCTCTCTTTGTTTGAATTTTTCACTTTGTATTACTGTGGAGTTTCATGGAGACAGAATCACAATGTGACATTTTTATCCTCATCTTTGATGTCTGTAGCATAAAATTATTACTCTTAGAGCAGTGAAAAGGAGTCTCCTATTTAGAAAACAATGAGGCTTATTATGTAATAATTGGAAGGAGAAATCATCTTTCCTAAATAGCAGGGTGGCTCCCAATCCTCTAAAGGAATGGTAAAAGAAGATGGCCAGGACATAACACTTCCAAACTTAATTTTAAACAATGATCCAAATTATCATAAAATAATTAATCATGTTTCACTCAAGTGATAATAGATATAAATGTCAATTGACTAGGAACAATGAATATGTAGGCCCACGGGATCTTACTATCCAGTGTTATCAAGATGTTATCAGCTTGGCACCTCCCCTCTATTTCAAGGGTATATTTTAAATGCTCAGTTGGTTTGGCTTTAATTAGTCATCCTGATGGGTATTCATACTGAATCTTTACCACATGTCTATAGAGGCAAGAGAAAGACATAATACAGACAAGCTAAAAAAGCATTTAAATTTGAATTAAAATTATATGATAGCATTTTAATGTACCAAATAACAGTTTCTCATTAAACCAAAGATTTAAAAAGATTTAAAAAGTCAATATATTGGAAGGAAAGGATCAGTGGCATGGAAAAGGAGGTAGACAAATCTTCACCAAAAATAAAGATGGAGTTAGGTATCAAAGTGTGTGTGTGTGTGTGTGTGTGTGTGTGTGTGTGTTTAAAGTTATAGGTTGATATGGGGAAGGATTGCAACCTTAAAGACAAGAATAGTTTGGCAATTAGGGAAAATTAACACAGGTTGGTATGGTTACTATGTTAGGGAAAGGGTTGTCCTGCATTTGGGCTTTGAGAATTGATTGCCGCGTGCTCTTCTTCAAAGAAGAGACAACTCAGACTCATATGGAGAGTTAATTAAAGATGTAGTGAGGATACAATATTGTACCTACAGTCAACAATAATGTATTGTACACTTAAAAACTGGTTAAGGGGGTAGATCTCATGTTAAGTATTTTTATGACAGAAAAAAAAGAGATGTAGTCAGATATTTAGCAGATATATGTAGCAGATATATTTACAGATTTAATATTTTCCAGATATTATTAGTTTTTCACTCAAGAAATGTTTACTAAACACCTACTATGTGCTAGATCCTGTGTTAGGTGCTGTGGATGAATTGGTAAACAAGAACATAACACAATTTCTGCCACCAGCTTACTACAGTAGATAGAAACATCAAAGAAACAAAAAGTTAAAATAATGTTTGTAAGCGCTAAAATAGAGATCATTTACAAGGTACTCCCAGAGTACCTTGTAAATGATCTCTATTTAGACATTTAAAACGTCTAAATGTCAGGATAGACATTTTAGAGGCAGTGACATCTAACTAAAGGAAGAGTAAGATTGATCTGGCAAGAATACTTGGAAGAAAAGGGCAAATACTTTTGGCATTTACAAAAGACCTGGAAGTGATAATCTGGGCCACCATGGGGATTGCAGGTATAAGAGTCAGGCTGCAAGAGTTCAGGCAAGAGACAGGCTAAAGAGGTTGCCAGAGGCCAGATCTAAGGATATGTATTTTGATAAAGGGCATTGGACTAAAGATTCCTCCATAAATATTTACTGAATGAATGAACAAAAATTTATGGTTAATCTGGCTCTCACATAATTAGTCCTTGAAACTTCAACTGACTCAGCATGTACATTATATTGACATAACAAACATTTCATCATAGGTCAGGATGTTAAAAAAATCTGACAGAATTTATCATACTTCTCTCTATGGGACTCTTAAACACACACACACACACACCACCACCACCACCACCACCAAAGTAAATTTCATCCCAACTTTTAAAGCAAAGATGAGGGAATTATTTCAGTGGGAAAGAATTATTCCTTCTTGATACAAACAAGTGACTTGAGTGTTGTCAATCATTTTATTAAAAATTCTGAAGGCACATTAATTTTGTCTTATGTGATAGAGTTAAGACTTTTTTCATGATAATTTTATATAACATTCACCCAAAGGAATTTTACTTTATTTCCCTGTCATAAATTTTATAAGATTCATGGTGTACCATGCTTACACATATAAGTATATTTGTTAAAATATTAAAGCAAGGTTATACTAAAACTCAACACAAAAAAGCATAAATATTTAAATATTACACAAAACATCATTTTAATCTGCTTATTTTCTAAATTTAAAATAACCATTCTACTTTCCAAATGAAGCAATTACATTTTCAGATCATAACTATTCAATAATTACCATTTTTAAATTTTTGAATATTTACTGCAAAGCAATGTAGTATCAACTCTTCTGATTAGAAAATAGATGCTTGTGGGAAAAATGGAAGTAATTTTATTTAAAAAAATATGCAGATGCATCCTATAATAAAAAAGTACATTTAATGATCATATAATTAGATGGGAGGAGTAACTGAGTATGATAAGATGAATGGATCACAGCTTTTACTAAGTTAAAATTTAGCATAAAATTAAAGCTGCCTACCATTAGAATTAGTGTTTGTTAGATTCATCTTATTGCTTTGAAATAAAAAATATATAGTTTACTAATTTACTTTGATACTACTTTTTCTTCAGAAATACATGTCAATAAAGTATATTATTCAGCTCACTGGTAAAAATTATATAGTTGAAATTAAAAATGTGGAAATATATAATTTGATACTTTTTTCAGGATACTTATTTTAGGTGTTACTGAAATCTTACATGGCTCACTGGTAACCATTATATTAGTTGAAATAAAAGTAGTGTAGGGGGCGCCTGGGTGGCTCAGTCGGTTGAGCGTCCGACTTCAGCTCAGGTCATGATCTCACAGTTCATTGGGTTCGAGCCCCACGTAGGGCTCTGTGCTGACCGCCAACTCAGAGCCTGGTGCCTGCTTCGGATTCAGTTCCTCTTTCTTTCTCTGCCCCACCCCTATTCACTCTCTGTCTCTCTCTCTCTCTAAAATTAAAATAAAATGTAAAAAAAAAAAATTAAAAAAAAGAAATAAAAATAGAAAATAAAAATTAAAGAAGATTAAATTTGTTAAAAATAATTTATATTGCATTAAAATATGATTGTTTCATTTACTATATTGACTAAATAATTATCTCTGTGATACAAGAAATTAACTGACATAAATTTCCATATAGGGGCACCTGGGTGGCTCAGTGGGTTAAACGTCTGACTTTGGCTCAGGTCATGATCTCATGGTTCATGAGTTGAATCTCTGTGCAGCCTGCTTCAGATTCTGTGTCTCCCTTTTTCTCTGCCCCTCCCCTGCTCACACTCTCTCTCTCTCTCTCTCTCTCTCTCTCAAAAATAAATAATTATTTAAAAAATTTAAAAAAATTTCCAAATAAAGTTGGTGGTTGACATTAGTTACTTTAGAAGGCTCTGTGTAGAATGTATTAGTGAGAAAATATTGACCTTATTGAAAGGAATCTATCCAAGGTTATAATAAGCTTTAATTAAAAGTAAAGGACAATGAGGAGTAAACTTATTAAGTGATTGGTCTGATAAACTAACATGAGCCAAACTTTCCAGGCCATCTGAATATCTTTAGATAAAATCACATTTCAAGAATTCAGGACAGGTTAAAAAAGATACCATTGTGTAACAATCTCCTAAATGTGGTCTTTGAAAAACCATTTTAATATTCAAGTGCCTTTGTTTAAATCATCCCAATCTTTTCTTTTATAATTTAAATCTCGTATTCACTTGGTTCTCTATGTTGGTTGTTAAAACTACCCTCATGATTAAACCCTCAATATACATTCTTGAAAATTACTTCAGATTTCTCATTTCTGCAAGATATTAATAGTAAGTGCTTTAACATCTCCTTGTCCATCATCTCAAAATATTTTATAATTTCTGATTTCAAAGTAAAAAGTTTCACAGAAAGAATGTAGCACAGTAAGTTTATTTTAAAGTCTACATAAAGAATGTTTTTTAAAAAATAAAATATATCCTATTATGGTGTTCAATTTATTATTCTAAATAAATCTTTAAAAAAATTTTTAATGTTTATTTATTATTGAGACAGAGGGAAACAGCATGAGTGGGGGAGGGGCAGAGAGAGACTGAGACACAGAATCTGAAGCAGGCTCCAGGCTCTGAGCTGTCAGCATAGAGCCCGAAGTGGGGCTCAAACCCACAAACTGTGAGATTATGACCTGAGCCGAAGTTAGACACTTAACCAACTGAGCCACCCAGGCGCCCCTCTAAATAAATTTTTAAAATAAATTTTAACCTTTAAAATAAATTTGAAATTTATTTTGAAAAATATTTTATAATTTCTGATTGATGAGGTAATTAAACTCTTCTTAAAAACACTTTTTTGTGATATAAAAATTTACTGAATGGTTCAAGAACTGAAAAATTCTGGTAAGAGTCAGAATACTAATAGAAAATATTTGCTTTTTGACAATTGTGGTATATAGATAAGAGAACATTTTTAGAAAGCACAAATATTTTTTAACAGCATGACCAAGCTAACCTCTAGGTAGTACTTGTAATGGGAGAAAATGTCTACCAAAAATTTTTGGGTAAAATCATTTCTGCAGTTTAAAAGCAATCCTAATGAAAACTGGAAAAATCAGAGAGAGAAAGGGAAATACCATCCTTATGCTACAGGCATAGTTTAAGTCTTGTTTCACAAATAAAAGGACCCTTTCGAGCATATGGAGTAGCTGCCATGTCCTCCCAGGGATGGTCCGTAGCTATGTTCACCTCAGGCTCATCAAGAAGAGGTGAACTGTCAAATATAATTTCAGTCATAGGGTGGTTTGGTTGAGACAGATTAGTGGTATGCAATCATGATAGATAGTTTATCCTAGTCCCAAACTGTCGCTTGGGAAATCTTGAACTCAAATGAACAGAGACTCAGTCGCTATTAGTGTCAAAAAGGTATACAGAGACAAAATTTGGTTGGCAGCACGAAAGATGAATCAAGGCGAAAAAGTGACCAATTGCATGTTCAAAATCGAAATTGAGAGGCATATTATAGTTTGGAAACACTTTAAATACCAGGAATGTCATACATTATTAATTGTTCACTGATTAATATTTAAAACGTGTTCCTCTAAAGGAATATATTTTTAGAAAGCCAATATAGATTACACGTATTGTCTTATTTCAAAATCTTTATTCTCATCATGATGCAGAATAAAGAGTCCCCTCTTATATACAGGTTTAAGATACTTCTTAAAAATTTATATAATTTTTACCCTCTTTTCCTTCAGTTGAATATTTCAAGAAGACTTTTTAAAAGAAAAATCAGTTTTGTGGAAATATATTAACATTTAAATGTTACATAATTTGATGACTTTTTAAGGAAGAAATCAGGATATAGTAAGGGTATAAATTTAGTATGTGGAGGAACTTAATCTAAAGAACCTTCCAAATGTTTTCTAAACACTGGAAAATATATATTTATATATTGTAAAATACATCATTCTATTAGCAAACACAAACTTTGGTATCTTTAAATCAACCCCCCCACCCAACTGAATATCCACAAAAAGAATGTCCTCAAGTGTCACTGCCTGAAGTGATATGCTCTGACAAATCTAACAGCTCTTTCTGTGTCATTCCTAATGCACTTGTCACTCAGTATTATCCATCCTCATTAATGACAATGGGAAAGTTTATCTTGGGAACACGTTTTAAATCATCTACTCTTTACAATGGGACCATGAAATCTCTTACAAAACATGAGGCGGGAACTACTCTGACAACAAAACCCCTTCCTGGCAGCTTTATTCTTAATTCCTGTTCAAGGAGTAATCTGTTTATTATAAAATCATACAGAACAATATATTAAACAGAATTTGAAACAAGAATAGCTAGTGTGATTTTCAAGCTTACAAGTATTTTTACAACATTTTTATTAGGCTGAAAACACTAAGTTGAGTCCTTTTTGTGTGGTTTCATGCCATCTTCTTTTCTATTCTACATTATAAACACCTTTGAAAAGAATTGGTTTTATTTAATTTTAAAACAACTTGCAAATGCCAGAGGCTTAATCTTCACATAATTATTTAAAAAATAATAACGTGCATTAAATAAAAGCAATTTTGACTAAAACTGTCCTCAAATGGCAACTCAAGTCTAGTATAGCTTAAAAATAATCTGACCAGCCCCCAAATTACTTTTAATAACATATTTATATTTTAAACTTTAATATGGTCTTTTCCTTACCTAAGAAATTCCTACAGTTAAAAAAAAAAATAAAGTGAAAAATAAGCAAGACTTCTTGATCCACAGTGGCTGCTTAAACATTCTGTTTTAATTTGGCTATCAATTACATATGCTAGGTAGTATGGATAATTAGCAGCTAATCTTTCTTTGATATACTTCTGATAAAATCAAAACCTGTTAGAAATATATCCTTATGCTTCTTATTATTTAGTCATCAAAAGTTTAATATTACATTTTGATTAACTTAGCTCTGTAAAATATCTTAAATAGGTTATAATAAACGTGAAAAATCACAGTCAGTGATGATTTTCTCACTTTTAATCATCTGAAGCTCATTTGTGAGTTCAAACACGCCAAAAACAAAAATGTTGACTTTTAATATTTATATTGTATAGACCTGTAATTCATGAAGCCTTTTTCACCTGAGAATTCAAGATTTACTTTCATATTTCTAATTAATGCTTTATTTTAAAGAAAAGGAAGAGGTTCCTTTTAAGGATATTCTAAAAATTATATGGGCTTCATGCTAAAGATTCTAAGTTAAATGTACAATAAATAGAATAAAATGGTTAATTTAATTTATGTTTTATAAAAAATAAAAAATCTAGGGAAAAATAAGATATACACATAAATTATAATTGTTCCTCTATATTAGGTATTTATTAGGAATCCAGTTATATTATCTAGAAAACAGCAATTAATGTGTGGCTTCAGAAAGCTGAATTAATACTAATAGGTGGGAAGTTGCTTTAGCATCTGAAAGAATTTTCTAACAACTGTAGTTGGTAGACACTAAAATGGGGTGAGTCTAAGAAAGTGGGTTCCCCATGAATACAGAAAGGCTGGGTGAGAAAATATGTGCATACAATAAGAAGCTGGCTTCGAAGTACTTTAAGCTCCCTTCTGATTTTAGCATTTTAAGAAATCTAGGTATTTTCTTAAAGAGACACAGCTGCATTATTAATTCAAAATGTGTAAACTAAATATCAAGTTATTATATGAATTTATTATTACTCAGATAAACCTTAATTTTAAGATTATCAATCATATCCTCTAACTGACAATTCTTTCAGTAAATTTTCTTTAAAGTATGTAGTCTTCTAAAATAGTGGTTCCTATTCATAGCCAACTTTCTCTGTAAGTGACCAGATAGTAAATATTTCTGGCCTTGCATGCCATAAGATGGCAGCTTAGTGATGTAGCATGAAAGGAGCCATAGACAATTCATAAACAAATAGGCCTGGCTGTGTTCCAATAAAAGTTTATTTTTAAAAATGGTGAGGCTGAATTTGGCCCACATGTAATAGTTTATGAACCTCATGCTTTAAAGCATCAAGGGCAAAGTTGGTTTAATATTGTCTTTTACTTATCGAATTTTACATGAACCAAACCATAAGAATCCTTCCAATAAAATGATGACAATGTTATAATATTTGAGTGCTAAAGCAAAGAAATGGCTCATATTTATGGCACTATGAAGAGTAGGTCACATTTCCAAAATATCTTTCTATTTCTTGACTAAATTACACATTAAGTCAATGGGACCCATGAAGGAAATGTATTCAGTTATAAATTATGCACTATAAAGCTTTTCTTCTGAATATAATTGTCCTTAAATTTCTATCTGGGCCAGAATGGTTTCCCAGGAGGAAATTCTTAAGAAGCCAAACTAAAGAATTAGATTGGGACTTGTCAGCTTCATGTGCACAAAGAGGTCAGTGGGATGATTTTTCAATAATGATAGTTCTGATGATTTCTGTTATTATGGAAGTGATATCAGTTGCTTTATTACTAATGTACATTTAAATCTGAATTTAACCAAAATGTTGTATTTAAATTCCATTGTACATAATTCTTTCATGCCTAATTCCTAAGTCTCACAAATCTTTAGTAATATTTTTCTGTTAAAAGCCAGAAAAACATACACACAATAAAATCCACTTTACTGGCCTAAGAATACCAGGCATGTTAACATGCAATTACTGGGTCAAAGGGGTTAGAAGGTATAGGTATTTTAAACCCAACAATCAGAACTGACTTCTGTCAGCTCTGGGAGGCTGTTACAAATTTAGACAAATTTATTATAAAATCTTTTAGGATGAAGCATTCGAAATAATTTTCAAATGGCAATAAAATGAAAATAAGGAAATAATGATTCATATGGAACACCAGTCACTTTTTGGTAACTAGAAATTATATATTTCCTCATTTTCTATCTCATATTTTGAAGAGTACAGCTCAACTTTATTTCAGCAATAATGGTTCATTATATTATTAGCTGATTTTGAAATAAGTTTTTATTGAAGAATGATTGACAAACAATATCTTAGTAGTTTCAGGTGTACATCATAGTGATTCAATATTTTTATATATCATGAAATGATCCCCATAAGTCTAGTTACCATGTGTCATCATACAACGTTATTAGTGACTATGTTCCTATGTGTACATTACATCTGCATGACTTATTTAGTTTATACCTGGAAGTCTGTACTTCTTAATCCCCTTCACCTATTTCTCCTGCATCCCCCAATCCTTCCCTGATAACCAAAAGTTTATTTCCTGTTTCTATGAGTCTGTTTATATTTTGTTTATTCATTTGTTTTGTTTTTTCAATTCCACATATAAGGGAAATCATATGGTATTTCACTTTCTCTGACTTATTTCACCTAACATAATCCCTTATCAGTCCATCCATGTTGTTGCAAATGGATCAGCTGATATTTTTTGAAGGTTATTTTACTTATGCAAAACCTTAGAAGTATATTAACTATTAATGAAAACTGTATTAGCATTATCAGACTATTCCATATAATCTGAAATGGTGAGATTTTATAGTCACACTGTAATATGTTTTGGGCATGATCAAGAGGCCATTCATTTGTTCATTCATTCACTCACTATTTTTTGAGTACCTACGTGATCAGGCACTGAACTAGTAAGAGGGGATATGATGATGAGTAAAACAGAGCTAAGTTCAAAGCATTTATGCCTCTAAATGAACCACATTTTCCCAAAGCTTCAATATTTTACAACAGATGCTTAAGTATGATCATGATGCTTTCACTGTGCTTAAAAAGTATGGCAGCAAAGCCAAATAAAACATTAAAGAGTGGATATTGAGGAGCTAAATAACAAACAGAGATTACTTGGACAATGGATATTCTTGGCTGCTTAGGTCATGATTGGCCTTAATGACTGGCCTTAGTATTTTTCTATAAAAAACAGTCCTACAGGTTACTGAAGGGTCATTTACCATTATTCATTTGATTTTTGATTCGAACCCATTGTTAAATTACTTTTGTTTGACCCAGAAGATTTGATTTGGTATTGGCTACAAATTTAAATTTTTATAATACACAGCAACCTCCCAAATAATTAAGGGTGTATAGTCACGTATCTGAATGAATGGTCAATTTCAGAGGGAAGGATTCTAGAAAGTACAGGATAAATTTATTTCATTAGTATACTTTTAATAATTTTATTTTGACAACAAAAAATGACTTATACCTCATATATATGTATATGTATGATGTTTACATATAACATAAGATATAAACGCATAAAAATTACTAGAAGGTACAAAATATTTTCTTTTCATCAGTTTTATTTTCATCTTAAAGTCTTCATTTATTGAAAAATCAAGTGAATGAATTCATTCAGTACAGATCATTACTAATACTTTATCTGCACCACCATTTGTTTCTCTCAAAGCATTGGAAAGGCTATGAAAAATAATGAAAATAAATCACTGTCTAGTTTGATTACTTTTCATACCTATCCCTGACAAATTTTAAACTTCAATACAGAAAAAAAAGGAGTATATACATCTTAGCTATATTGAAACATACTAGTTATATGGTAAAGAACATTTAAATGCTATCACTGTGCTATTTTTCTATATCTGGATGTGATCCATATATTTAAGTGTGTGTGTGTGTGTGTGTGTATCAGCAGTTTTCCTTAAAATCTGTAGTTATATATTCTAATAATTTTCTATAATTATGTCAAGAATATAGTACTAGTGCATTTGATCTTGTTCAACACTTTAGCAATTTGTTTGTGAAAACATTAATAAAATAGTATTGTGTTAGCTTTTCCCTTTGCCCACTGAATACAAGATAAGTTGACCCATTTATTTACAGGCTCAACAAGGGCAATCCATTTCATGCTATAGCACTGACCCTTAACAAAGATCTTGTAAATGAGTAGCCTATTACAATATGTACAAGTGACCTTTAATTGCACCAAGGGGCTTTTTGTTACAAGGGTTTTCAATGCTGCACCATAGCTACAGTATAAGTTGGTAAAATACTTCTTAGGTTGTTGCGCAGAAATATCAACAATCCCTCTCCCCATCTATATCTATATCTATATATCTATCTATATATATATAAAGCTTGAGGCATTTATCTAAGTTTACACCATAATAATGCCTTTTAAATGACTGTTGATGAGAAAGGTAAGCTGTTCTTCCTATCATGTAAGAATGAAATATTTAGAACTTCCATAAACAATTTATTAAGTTATTACAAATGTAATCTTTTACAAATGTAATCAAATACAACTTTGTTTTTAATAAAAATAGCCTTTGGAAACAAAAGTAGTTATTTCTAAACTTGATACTAGCTTCATTTTATAACAGGAAATTTTAATCTTAGTACAAGACACCTCTTCCCTCTTTCTACTAAATAATTATATATATGGAAATTTTATGACTTTGAAATGTTTAGGTAAGAATCATATACCCAACAAAACAGAGCCAAGTACTCATATACATTCCAAAAGTTATTTATGTTGAGTAATGATATTTAAAGCAAAATTTCAATAAATATAGGGTCAGATACTTCAACTGATTTACTCAGAAATTTCTGAAGGAGTGAAATATATTTTTCACAGTCTTACAAAAAATTGAAACCAAATACTCAATTTCATTAAACCATTCATATTAAGTTTCTCATTTCTGGAAGGCTCATGCCAAAATGATTTAGTCTGATTCTCTACAACAATGGCGGGTTGACTTGACAGCACCTGACACAATAGTTCAGGGAACTTTACTAGAACTGTACCAGATACAAAAACCTGAACTGGCTACTCTATGAAATGTTTACTGTGGCATGGAGTTATGACAGTAATAACTCTGATGAAACTTTAATTTCTACTTAAATAAGAGGACTGCTTTACTAGATTTGTGGCCAAAGGCATTTCCATTCTATCCCAGTTTCTGTTAATTAGTTATTATGGTCCCCCATGTTCTACCTTTTAAAAACTAATAACTTATATGCAATCTCATATTTCCTTAATGAGGAACACAATTTCTTCTATTAAACCATAGGAAACTTTTTTAGTAATATTGATAAATAAAAAAATATATTTTGCAATCATAAGATTTACTGCTAATTTTGCTTAAAGATGGTATTCAAAGGACTTCCAATAAATAAAACATATGTAACAGAAAAAGAAATAGGTATCAATAAGAATGTATCAAACCTTTATTAGAATCAGTTACGATAAATCAAAAGGAGGCAAAAACTAGAAATTTGAAAAACTGAATTTGGTATCTTATTACCTTATAAATTGAATATAATTTAATTATCTCATGAGTAATTTTTGATGCTTCAAAGATAGTATATATATAATAATTAAAAAATATAAACTATAACAACATGGTAACTATGAACAAATTAATATTTGCAAAAATATCTGACTGTAGAACTTAAGTGAAGATAATAATATAGTATAATTAAATTTGAGATACTTTTGAACCGTATCAAAATAGTGGACTGAAACAAGGGAATCACATTTTTTTGTATGGAATACTTTCCCCACCTAAGATCTAGAAATCCCAGAGAAGTGGTTAGTGTTTTAGGGAAAGTTTTTATATGTTATACAAATTAATTTTTTATTAAAAAAATAACTACCGAATACAAGAAGTAAAAAAATAAGGAAAGAGCAATCTTGCAATCCTAATGTTATATAAGGGAGAAGCTATGATTACTCTAATCTGAATTTTATATGGTATTTAATAAAAACAGAGTGAAATGCTTACTAGGAACACAAGAATTTTTGACTTGAATGTTAAAGATTATATTATCAATGTCTGTGTGTGTATTTTTGAGGTTTGCTCTTTTTTATGTCTCTGGGCAGAGGCTTTCTGGCTCAGGCACTGAAGATGAGATGGGAGAGTACATCTTGTGGTGTGGTGAGTAGTTGGTATTTAGGAGCCCAGGCTTTAGAATAAGTGTTATTTCTGTCAGTTTTTAACTCTGACTTTGGATAAGTTAGGTTACCTTATCTCTTTGAACCTTAAGTTTCCTCATTTGTAAAATGTAGGTAATAATAGTATACACAGTAGTTGTGAAATCTCTGAGGTTATGGTTATAAAGTGCTTGCAATAGTCCCAGGCCCCTGTTAAACACTCAATAAAACTTTTTATTTTTAAATCAATAATAATTAACAGAGCTCCTGAACATGTTAGCTTTCCAGTTTAATTCTGTACATGGAGTTAAAAGTTCTGGATTTAATCCTAGCTCTATGACTTTGGAAAGGTTACCTAACTCCTTATATTTCCTCACATTAAAATGTGTGTTGGGGCATCTGGGTGACTCAGTTGGTTAAGCGTCTGACTTTGGCTCAGGTCATGATCTCACGGTTCATGTGTTCAAGCCCTGCATCAGGCTCTCTGCTGTCAGCACAGAGCCTGCTTCAGATCCTCTGTCCCCCTCTCTCTGCCCCTCCCCCACTTGAGCTCTTTCTCAAATAAAATAAATAAACGTTAGAAAAAAATAAAATGTGTGTAATTATGCCTATAGCGAGAGTTCCTGTGACTATCAAGTAAGATAAAATATGGTAATGTATGTGAAAGCACTCAACACAATGCTGAGAACAAATGAGCTACCCAATGTTTCTTTTAACATTTATTTATTTATTTTGAGAGAGAGAATAGAGAGCAAGTGGGGGAGGGGCAGAGAGGGAGAAAGAGAATCCCAAGCAGGCTCTGCGCTGTCAGCACAGAGCCTGATGTGGGTCTTGATATCATGAACTGTGAGATCAAGACCTGAGCTGAAATCAAGAGTCTGATGCTTAACCGACTAAGCCACCCAGGCGCTCCCTGAATATATGTTTTTAAATACACTGTGGTAGACATGAGTTATTTTAAAAATAGTACTTTAGCTATTTAGCAAATATTTATGGAACACCTACTGTATGTGCTCAGGATTTAGCCACAGAAAAAAACAATTTCCCTAATTTTGTGAAGTTTACAGCAAATAAGGCTGAGTAGTTGAAAAATAATGAGTTAACTGATAATCAACCGTAGTAATACATGTTACACTGAGAATTAAAATAGAGTACATGATAGTAGATAACTGAGTGAATACTTCAGATGGGCCAGTCAGGGAAGACCACTCTAAGGAGATTCAGATATTTAATCTGTAATCCAATGACAAGAAAAAGCCATGAACATATGGAGGGATGAACATTCTGGACTTGCACTGTGCAAAGACATTGAGGAAGGACTAAAGACATTTTGGGTATAAAAGTATTCCCACAGCTACCTATAATGATCACAAAGCTCATGAATACCATATTTATTAAGCTATATAATCTATTATGACTCTTCCAGGCACCTTGGAGGTTATATTGGTAAAATATATGTTCTTACCATCTAGCTGATGAAATGGGATAGCCATGATTTGTCATCATTTTGTTTCCTGTTTTTCTATCTTCCTTAGACACCATGAACAGCACACCATAGGAGGAAATGTTTTAGGGAGTACAATATTAACTGGGTGAGTTCTGCTACAGCATTTCTACAAATGCTTTAAGAAAATCCTTAAGGCACTGAAATATATACATAAATGTCTGTACCTGCAAACTTCAGGAAAGAAGCATTTTTTTCCCTCTTTTCATCCTTAGACGATGCTGAATCTGTACTATCCTGGTCTCAAACGTGAGATTACTATACTACAAATACCACCGAATCTTTAACAGACTCATGGACTGAAGACCATTTGGCAAGATTCTAAATATTAGACTTTTGCTTTTTGCCACAGTCTTGCTAATTATATTTCCTGACTAAAATGTAGTATGAATTAGTATAAACATAAGTGCAATGTGAAATATTAGACTCTAAGTTCAATTTATAAAATGACCATTTTTTACATAAAAATTACTCACAGTCAAGGTGTTATAAGATTAATTTAAAAATACTTCTCAAAGAAACAGGATTCACTTAATGTAACAAAGTATAAATATAACATTTCAGGTGCTGTTGACCATAGAGAAACTTTAAGATATGTAATAGCCAAACATGAATTTACTCTTCCTTGCCAAATGAAGCAATGATGTTCTGCCAGCCCAACTCACAGGAAGCATGTGAAATGAACACAAAAGCAAACAGGCCTTATGCTGCCTAAGGGAAAGTCAGCAAGATGGCAGCTTCAATCATTCGGAATAATACTAAAGCAGCCTTAGGCTTTTCTCAGAATGGAAACATGTCACTATTCCTGCAATATTCCAACAAATCAGAATGCAGAGAAGAGAACACTTATGCAATCACATACTGGAAGGGCACTTTACTCAACATGTAAGTGGAAAATAATTATAAAGAAATTTCAGAAAAATTGTCAGTGAACATAAATGACTCAGGGAAAAATGTTTTTTCTTTCAATGCGCTTAATAGATTTTTAAAAAGCTTACCACTTAGAACAATTTCCTTTTACATTCTCCTTTAGGAATTATTAATGTAAACACTAATTTTTATGAAGTGGTAAGTGAAAAGTTTGGGAGTCAGGCTGCCAGTAAGAGGTATTCATTTCCCCCCTCAAACAGTACTATCACTTTGGAAGTTTGATCAAAGGGGATAAGCTTTCCCAACATTTATATAGGAAGTTAAAAAATACTTCAAATATTTTGGGAACTTCCCTAATCAGTATACTTTTAGCGTGTGTCTAGTCATGTAGCCATCTATGGTCAATCATCAAAAAATCAAAGGCAAATTGGCATGACTCAACCCTAACTTTTAATACCGCATGATTGTGTCGTGTAAGCTTGTTTTGTGTGAGAGCTGCTGTGGTTTTAGCAGAGAGATTAACAACCGGACCTAAGCTGGCCTCCAAACCTTGCCCTGCTGATGCCTCAAGCTCTTTGAAGTCTGACCATCATACCTGGCAAAACAACAGTGAGAACTAGGATGGTGTCAGATCTAATCAAATTGTTCGCTGCAGCAGAGCTAACTATGGGGTTCACTAATTGGCCCAATTGCGGATTATACCTTTTGCTACAGATTCAAGACAATAATTTAGTTAAATGATGTTTTTTTTTCCCCTTATCTCTTCTAATTAAGATTCCAATGTGGGAAGAAATAGGATTAGACAGTCTCAAAACTGTGTCCCCCTTAAGGTGGTATGCACTTTTGGTAGGCTCACTATGCCATGTGAGATATGTAAGAGAAGACTTCTTGAGACTCTGTGAAATCTATATGACCCTACTGTATGTTTACATTACTTGGGAATTAAACTGTAAATACAGAGATGGTAATATAATGAATACATCTCAATGTGAACTTGGAGAAAATGACATTTCCATTGTTAAAAAATGCTCATTTGAATTTGCTTTTGACAAATGATTTGATTTATACGAACAGATGCCTGATTTTCTTTTGCTAACTGCAATCTATCTGGGAATTGAATATTTCAATATTTGTGGAGGGTATCATTATCAGAAAAGGTGTATTGGACTATATGGCCCATCATGCTACAACTTAATGCTCTTGAGCCAGATATCTATGTTTCCATTTTTTACTTAGTGACATAATTGTCAATTGACAGATAAGTCAACCATCCCTCCTCTACTTCTAGGTATACTAAACAGTCACCTTTCTATTTCCCATTTAAAACTGGAAAGTCTATTGACATAAAATTTGGCAAGTAAGGAAACCCAGGACCAAAGATATCATGCAACTCTACATTGTCCAGCATTGTCAAAGTGACTGATACCCTTGTAGTTTAAAAGAGTTTGTTTTTCCAATATGTAAATATTTCAAGTAATTCTACTGAATCATATCAAGTATATTGTAGTACTATATAAAGTTAATTTATACTTATGGCATATAATATTTTGGTCTTAATACTTAAGAATAAATTTTCTAAGTAAGTGAAGCAAAAATATTTGTTAATAAATACTGATTAATCAATTCTTCTGTGCGAAAAAGTTCTTGATGACTGGGGAGGTACTGGAGTCCTGTATTTGGAATTAGGGAAAAATGAGACAGTCTTGAGATTGTCTTAATTTATTTCAATTTTCTGGACTCCCAATATTCATTCTGTATGCAACACCCACATAAATATACTATTTATGAAAATTACTATTTTTGGACCAGTTAAAGCCTATATAAGTATTGTTTATCCTTATTTTGAAAATTTGCAGTGAAGATGGTATATGTCTTTTGTATATATTAGTGTAACACAGTAATCATACTTTCTGACCTGAAATTAACAAACACTGAATCTTACAGCTGGAAAACTGTCCCATTACCAAAGCAGAAACCCTGTTTGTAATAACCTTAACAGAGACTGTAACTAATGTAATAATATGCTATTACTATTTATGCTAGAAAATAAGATTATTAGAATATGTTAAAATATGATCAAGCTAAGCCATAGAAAATCACAATAGCAAAATATAATTAAATGCAAGTAAAAATGCTGCTGTTATGAGGTCATCAAATTAAATGAAGTCACATTTCAAATCCTACCAAATCTTACTAGTTTAGGAATTATAATTACATCATAATTACTAATATAAAGAAAAACTGGTTAATGATAATCCCAACATTAGAGAGGCAAAAATTACAGACATTGAAAAAAATACAAGTCCAAGTAGTTATTTCACTTGAAAATGAAGCTGTGTACCTGAGTTATATTTCTTACAGAACTTAATGGAGAAGGTAGTATTTATAGGTCACTTGACCAATGGAGCTTATACAGTATTTATAGTTGTATTATTTGGACAATTTTTCAAACCCCATAACTAATCTCTATACATATATTTCAGCAAAGATTTTATACTGCTAAGTGTACGACTCTGTGGTTAGTTCTGGGATAGATATGAAGATGAAAAGGACATAGCTTCATAGTAAAACCTTTCATTAGAAGATATTTAATTACTGTATAGAAAGTATAAATAAGCCAGTAGAAGGCCTGGTATACAACAAAGGCTTAATAAATCTTGCTATGATTGAATAAAGGTTATGTGGTAAGGCCAATAAATAAGTAGTATGTCATGGTTAATCAAATATGCTAGAGAGTTATCATGTACAGTTTACAAGCATTATAAATTTTCAAAGAATTGGAAAGCTATTTTTTTTAAACTTGAAGCCATACTGAATCAACCTTAAATTTTCTCTTCTGCTTATCCAGAATGCATGCCAGGATCTTAGTCTCATTACTATAGATATGATTCTGCTATGGTTTTTGTAGCGGGGCTAATTTATAGAGCTTCACAGCTAATGCATACTAAGTATTAGTAAAAATTTACTGCTATTAGATAAATGCTTCCACTTGAGTCTGAATAATACCAATACACATTCTAAGAAGAAAGAAATATTCTTTTGCTTTCTCCAAATCATTTAAAGAATTTAAGACTGCTGGCTAAAATTGCTCTACTTGTTAGAGACCCTTGGTGGCTGTTAGTAAAAATTAAAAAAAAAATCAGTTTTCATATATAAAATGGACATTCAATAAATCAAAGAAAGGGTACCCTAAAATAGACATAAGGGCATTTTCCTGTTTCTTTTGCCCCTTGTTTCCAACATGTCAACTTTTGAGACCATGTGACTGATAGTAAATTCCAACATGTAAGTAATCTACCTGTGTGGAACCAGAAAACTTATTTCTGCTTTACCTGCTAAACCACACTTCCCTTCTGAAAGTAAAACACAGATTCAATGCCTGCTATATTATAGTCTCACACTTTACAGACTAGTATACATTTTGTTTATTTTTTTAGTATCAGAGCAGTTTAAAAAAACATTTATTTATTGTGCATATTAAAACCATATCACTTCATAATTTTTCCCTTATTAAAGGAATCCTCTTGTTTCCAATTTCTATAATGTATCACCAAAAACTTGCTATCTATCTGTTTGAATATGCATTTTGGAAGGTAAAATGCTATATTTAAATCATTTAATCTTATATGAACCACACAATTTTATCCTATTATAATTACACCTATATATATATGAATCTATTGGGTTTGTTTCATTCTTTAATTCATAATTTTTCTAAGCACCAAATTGACTTTTATGTCATAAGTAAATAAGTTATTTGGAATATGTTCACATACATTTCTATGTATAAAAATACCTTATTGATTAGGCTATAAGTCAAAAAGGTAAAGGATTTGATCAGCTGTGTTAAACATTAATGTTTTAAAAACCAACCATCTACTTGTGTTTAGTTTTCAAATATTGCTTTCAAACCACAGGGTGATCAATTCTAATTGTTCTTTGGTTTAGAATGCTGGGAGTAGAAGAGAGGAAGTGGAACAGAAACGTATGTGGTTTATAAAACCACATGGTAAAGTGTAGTCACTATTACAACCTAAATTTATCAAAGGGCAGGTCCCAGTTGACATTATTAAAGTCTTTTATTTCTATCCTTCATCCCCAAAGTAAGACCCAGTGTGTGTGCATGTATGTGTTGTATATGTGTGTGTGTGAGAGACAGAGAGAGAGAGAGAGAGAGAGACAGAGAGACAGAGAGAGACAGAGAGAGAACATGATTCACACTAGAGTGCTACGTTTTTCTTTGGGTACAATATTTTCTTCACTAGGGAATCTGCTTGCTTAGTTTGTATGATGATGGACATGATACCTTAGACCTTGTTGTCAGAATACTCATCTTGGGAGAAAGTTGTCACATGGAGGGAAAAAAAAAAACTTACATCTTTCATTACAAATATAAATTCAACTTAAAAGAAAATGATGAAGCAAGCTTTCCTTGTGACACCAACTATAACTTTATCCCTCTAAAATTTTTAAGCAAAATGTTGCTTAATGTTGGTAAATAATAATGGTAAATTTCTCAGTATTCTATCAGAACAACTGAAACAAAGTTTGAACAATTACAGTGTTGGGTTCCATTTCAATGGTTTCTTTTGAGAACTAAAGCAAATTAGCTCAAGAATCAGTATTTCTACACTCTCGTTCTTTTGGCCTTAAGTGGCTTTTGAAGGGAGTATCCCCAGATGAGAAACTTCTAACACTCCTGCAGAGATGACCTGCTTGAAGAACTGGCTGCCTGATTAACTATTAACTGCTCTCAATAGGATTAGATAATTAAGGACATTGATGACCATTAATTAGGAGGAGGGCACATTAATTTGTCACTGGATAGGGCCCTTACAATGATTTATAGGTTAGTGCTACTTGCAAATGTGAAGGGAAAGAGAAAAAGAGAGAGAACCATTAAGTTACCTTATCAAGTGGCCAGCTAAAGAGGGCAGAGGGTCAAAAAAGGGCCAAAGTGGTCACTTAAGGGTGAAGTCCCAAACACCAAAGCAGTGCCAAGCCACATTGACCATCATTTGGTGATGAAGTTAAAAATATGCTAATTTATTGGTGGCAATTCTCTCTTTTTATGGTTTCAAGCAGTTAAGACAAGTGGCCTGCTTAAGAGCTTTTCATTTGAAAAGAGATTAAACAAAATGGTTTGTCAAGGCTGCTCGGCTGTTTTATGTCTTTGTTAAAAAAAAATTGCACCGACTATACTGATAACTATCACATCACCCAAAAGCCATCTCTCCCTGAGCATTTATTTCGTTAATAAATATATCAACTCTAATTACTTAATAGTGCTATGTTCATTTGCTCTTTAGCAAGATTAAGGTGAAATAAATCTTTTGTACTACTACTTTCTGTCAGTATTGCTTGCATAAAGGTCACAAAAAAGTTTAAGTTTTGTAGAAAATTTACATAAAGACACCGGTGTAAATTAAATTATACTTTGTGTTGTTTGGCATGGAAACCAGAAAGGTGATTTCACTAATAGTAAAGAAAACTGCTTTTAGAATATAGATAAGGATCCTCTTTTATTAGCCATACACAATTGTGGGTAGCATTCACATTCCACACACAAATAAGCACAGCTCATTAACATTTAATTAAATATGCTTTGAAAGCCTTGGAAATATGCATGTCATACTTATACACGTTTGGAGCTTACTTTGAACACATGTAAAACAAAATCATTTTTGCTACACTCTAATGATATACCATTAAAAGAAAAAAAATAAGATAGTTTAAAAACACTTTTTGTTATGCCAACAAAACATAAAAATATTAGCAGGAAACACCTTCTAAGAATTTCATTAAAGTAAAAAAATTATGCACACACACACACAAAGACTATTTAACCTCAAGACCATGAACAAAAATAAAAATTTTCTCTTACCTCAATGGTGAATAGCTTCCTTTTTAATTTAAAAGCTAAGTCTTTGACATCGGATACGTCATAAATCAAGTTATTAAGCCGAGGAATTTGCCGAATATGAATCAAACCTTGTGAAAAGAAAATTAAAAGAACAAAAATTTAAAAACACTGTCTTAGATGCATAAATTAAAGTGTCTTACAGCAGAATCCTGTAAATTTACACACAAGCATCCTCCCCTTTTAAAACTGGAGCTTACTACCAGGAGCAATGAAGCAAATGGTGTGATTATACTCAAGTAATCAAGCAGAATAAGATAAACAGAAATCCTTGTGCGAGGAAAACTAATTGCACTTTGGTACAGAAGTACAGATGTAAAGAGGGATCTTAATACTTGTCAAAACTACAGCCGGTTTGTGTGTGATTTTCTCTTGTATTTACAGTAAGCAAATATGGCTATCACCTTGCATGCTGCCCACGGCACCACTGAGTGATCTTTATTTTATTAAATGCACCAGTAAGCAGCCAGCAAAACAAGGCTTATGGGTTACTGATAACCAGTGAAGCACTAGTGAAAAGTGTTTCATTTTGTACCTTATTAATGACTTGAGCAAACCATTGAAGAAAACTACATTTCAGAGCACCCTCTAGGATCAAACATTAACCCCTATGCCATCCCAAGACACTCATTTCTGTGGCATGTTAGACCTTTATGTAGCGGTTAGAAGCTTTGTAACAGTGCTAGGTAAACCGTGAGCTTTGGCCTCTTGTCAGTAGAAACACTTGCTAATTTTTTCTGACAAGGGCACTGGATGGCTTTTGTGCAGCTTAATGCAGTTTCTGACTAAACTCGGGGTCATTTGCCACAGATGAAGACATGGAAGATTCTTCAGTGCATCCTTCTGCCTGATTCAGCCCATATTTAAAAATCATCATCCCAAAGACATTGATCCCTAAACATGGGGGAAGAAGGCAAATCCAAATCTGAGCAAATAAGACACATCTTATTTAAAGAACTGTTTCTCTAGTACACAGTTTTGTATGTGTTTGAATGCTTAGTAATGTATGTATTTGTTTTAACCTAAAAGGGTTAAACCTCCAGGTGCTTAACTTTCTAAATGGTCCCTTCAAAAATAATTCACTGAACTATCTGATTTAATTCATTAAACTTAAAAAAGTTCTACAAGTGTTATGAAGACAGCTATTAGATACAAATTAAAAAGAACTCAGACAGAGCTACTTAAAAAAATACTTAGAAATAAGCACATCAGACTCTCACTAGTACATTCCTCATTTTAACTTGCTATGTACTTGTTTACTGTTAAATCAAGAGGCCTCCCACAATGAATAAATATGGTTTATCAGACCCTTCATATTAACAGAAATGCTACTTGTCAAAACCACTCGTGAATCTGCTGGTATTCATTTATTAATTCAGAGATTTTCACACACAAAAAAATCATAGCCTTTTACCCTCAAAATGTTTTAATCAAAGGATTGTCTTGGAATATAAAATATAATTTTACTAAATTTATTAGGTCATAATACTTACAAATGGTACTCAGATATAATTTATTAAGGTAATAATTAATTTAGGTTGTCTTAAAAGAAAATAGGAATAATAATAAAAAATGAAAAATAGTTCATCCAGTTATAAGACAAATAAGTCCTAGGGATGTAATGTACAGCATGGTGGCTATGCTTAACAGTACTATATTGTATATTTGAAAGTAGCTAAGAGAGTAGATCTTAAAAGTTCTCCTCATTACTAGGAAAAAAATACTGTAAACTATGTGAGGTGATGTATGTTAATTAAACTTAACTGTGGTAATCATTTCATAATACCTACATCTATAAACTAATACAATGTTGTATGTCAACTAGAGCTCAGTAACAAATTAAAAAAGAAATAGTTTAATCTTAATAGTCCTCTTCCTATAATACTGACAATAGTATATTAAATAGTTATATATAGGGTTAACCTGGGCATATAGCATACTTGAAGTTATATAAGTTAATAATCATGAGGCAAATCATTTTGTATAACTTTTGTTCATAGCTTATATTTTCTAGCCTTTAAATAATACATGATTGCTAGATTGTGCTATTTTATTATTTTTTAAAAGACTGTATGCTGATTCTTCAAAGCACTGGCAGTTATCCTATAAAGTACCTTATAATCTTTTTTTGTCAACTCTAGGAATTGCCATAGTCCTGCAATCACAACCTCATACAATCTTCTAGTGGATTCAAATAAGTTACTCAGTCTTTAAAGGTTTCCATGCAGGTACAGTAGGTCCACAATAGTAACAGCAATAATTAATATTTATTCAGTACAAGTAAATAAGCAAAAATCTATCATTCACCATATTCTATATTTAATTTAGAGCTAAGATATGCAAAACTATTAAACTTTTCCTATCTCAATGGCTCTGTTTAAGAACCTTTATTTAAAAAATCTCCAAATTAATCAAATGACCAAAATATTACTAAAAACTTCAAATAAGGAGTGTCTAGGTGGCTCTGCCCACTGAGCATCTGATTATTGATTTTAGTTCAGGTCATGATCTCATGGTTGTGAGACTGAACCCTGTGTTGGGATCTATGCTGGGTGTGGAGCCTGCTTGGGATTTTCTCTCCTTCTCCCTCTGCTCTTTCCCAGCTCACATGCATACACATACATGCTCTCTCTCTCTTAAAAAAAAAAAAAGGAAAGAAAGAAAGAAACTTCAAAAAAATAAGTAAAAGTCTGATTAATTGACCTGTGCTTATACTAGGGTATGGCAATATTATAAACTTTGCTTATAACTCAACAAAATGAGCAAAGTCCAAATATAATCAAAGATGTTCACTTCCTGAAAATGTGATTAGGACTTTAAAAATATAATACAGTATGGGGTGCCTGGATGGCTAACAGTGCAGAGGCTGCTTGGGATTCTCTTTCTGTGCCTCTCTGCTCATGCACTCTCTCTCTCAAAAATAAACATTAAAAAAAAGAAAAAACAGTAAAATATAATATAGTATGAATTTTATTTATCATATAGCTAGGCTTTATAAGGCACAAACCACTATATAAGCTGTTATCATTAGAATTAATATGATATTTATTTCAAACATGGCTGATAAGTACAACTGATTTCATGACAAGTGTAAGCCACTAGGACTACAAAATTTATATCTAACTGAGCCATGCCTTAGTACTTGGGTTTGACTCCTTTCAAATAGTTATCATAGTCTACAGTCTTTTTTTTTTAAGTTTATTTATTTTGAGAGAGAGAGAAGGAGATTGCAAGTGGGGGAGGGGACAGAGGATTCAAAGCAGGCTCCATGCTGACAGCAGAGAGCCCGATGTAGGGCTTGAACTCATGAATTGTGAGATCGAGTCCTGAGCCAAAGTCAGACGCTTAACTGACTGAGCCACACAGGTGCCCCCATAGTCTGTAGTCTTAATGTAGTTTGGTGACCAGCTGCCATGAAAGAATGGTCAGGAATGGAAAACATTTAATATATATATTATAAAATAAAATTCATGCTACCTGATAGTAGATATTATGACTGGATACAATGCTTTCAGGTACCCAGAGGCAACCAGGATATTCTCTTCTCATTATAAAGATAATGCTTACCATGATAATCCTTATATAATGGGTTGGTTTCTTTCTCAGAACCAATAAATGATTCCAGACCAACTACGGTATCTGACAAGTTTGTAACACGGGCAATAATTGCTTTATTCTGTAAAACAAGAAAACAAAACACTCATGTTATGTTTAAAAATATAATATCTATTCAGTGCCATTATGCCATCTCAATGACAAAATTGTAGAGGAGATAAACTATCAATGTAGAGAAATAAGTTAAAACTTAAAACTACCACATGCTGAAAACTGGATGAAAATATGCACTTAATTGAAAATTCCCGCCTATGCAGGTATGCTTTTCTATTTGGAAGAGAGGAGACATATCTTAGTTTTGGTAGAGAACATAAATTACTTGTCTTCTGTCTTAAGGGGCAACCCTACCTTTATCCTCATATGCTGTTATATTTAAAATTACTTTACCATTGCCCATTGGAAAATCTCAGAGACATCAGGATTCCGAAGCAGTAGATATTACAGTATAATGTGTAAGGTAAGGTCCCACTATCATCTGTCAACTGGGACCAAATCCCAGCCCTGTAACAGCTGAGGTCCTCTGTAGAATTTTAGAAACATGGAAGGGTCTAGCTAAGAGGCTGCAGCATGGCCACCTCTGGAGTCTTCTGTTCTCTCCTTCCAGATGCTGCTATTTGGCTCTGGGATAACAATAAAGGCAAAGAAAAGACGGTTGATGACTAGCACTAGACTAGTAGCCTACCTTTTCCTTCCCAACACAACTCGACATGAACCAAAAATATTGCTATTGTAAAAAAAAAAAAAGTAACATTTTAAGTAGCAAACTTAAATTCTAAAATACCCAGAATTTCATGGCTATAAAAAAAATCATTAAAAATATAATCATTAAATACCCTATAGGTTCTCTTGAATTATTTTATTTAACAGAAATTTGGGATTCCTTTTAGCCTCTGACACGGTGGTAGGTCAGTACATGTTTCATAAGCTTATAACATCTGAGAAAAAAATTTTTTGCTCTGAAGCTCTAGATAAGTTGAAAAAATTGTTGTGTGTAAAACTGTGTGTAAATTTTTACACATTTCACATTTCACATTTACACATTTCACATTTACAACTGTGAAAAAAATTGTGTGTAAAAAAATTTAATAATTTTGAAACTCCCATTTTATACATGGTAATGTCTACCCGTTTAAAAATAATCTTTAGAAAACAATGGGAAATATAAAACCGTCAAGAAAATTTCAGTCTGACACTATGTCCCCTGTTAGAGGAAAGCCCAAACATAATGAAATATGCTCACTTTCTGAAAATATGACTGACTACTGAGCTTACTGGTATTCCTCTGTTTCTTAGGTTCCCTTGTAAAGATTGCAGAAGAATGAAAAATAAAAGAAAGCTGGTCAATGTTACCTGACTCTATCAGAAATACATAGTAGCTTCTGTCACTAAACATTATGCTGAAATGACTGGTTAACTCATACCTAGGGCAGAATTTGAAACTCCTCTGCAAGTAGAAATGTGTGTTGTATAAAGAATGTTTTAGCCTTTGAATCAGTGCTCTTAAAAGGAAGCAGTAAAAATAATTGTCCTTAATTGGCTTTAATACTCTCAATCACGTGGGTATCAAGTATAGAAAAACAAACATAATTTGAAAATGCCCATTTTTTTCCAAGGCAATTTTTCATTCAATGGTGAGAAAATAATCCAGATTGATTCCTTACTTTCAGTTCTATGCCACAGGGGATGGTCCTCCTCCAGGAATAACAGGGGCTTCAGAGGCCATAAACAAGTTCCTCTCAATATTTCTTTAGCCAAAGACTATTATATCAAACTCATCCAGGTTGGGTTTCAGCCAGTTATTCTTCACCCAAACAAAAATGTCTGCCAGACATTCCAACAGCTGGGAGACAGTTCACAATGAGTCAACTTGAAAATGATTCATTGTGCTGAGTACTGAACAATGTTGGGGTGGGGGTGGGGTGTGGCTGGGTTGGTTGTAGAGGGTGAGAACAAGTGGGAGATGAAGAATAACCATGTGGTTCTCCCATTAAGAAGAATCTTAGATAACAACCAGCAGGCTCTTATCATTTCATTTTTAGGATAAACTCAACTGGGAAGAGTACTTCTGTCATGGACCCTCAGATGAACAAGCACTTATAAAGGCTACTGACAGTATTTCTTAATCAAAAGGTCAGATTTCCTTTTATCTATAAATACAAGACTAAGCCTTTGTATCTAAATATCAAATCTAAAATGGTAAAAATCAGTTTTTGTTAGAACTCAACTATTTGGAATTTTAGTGATATAAACTAGAGATGCCTCAATTATTTTAGTAATAGAAATTGTAAGGTTTAAGGATGGAATTAGTCTTCTAGCATTCTATTAGCAAGGTCCTGTATATTTAAATGGAGAATAAGATATTTATTTCAAATTTATTTCAAATTTACTAATAAGCCACTTAATATCCTGTAATATTTGTCAACATTATAGATCTTTTTAAAGTAATTTATGGGAGATAAAAAAAAAATCAGCTATCCACTTTGTAGAGGAAAACTAATGAATTCCAAAATAAAAGATGTATATATCCTGGATTTAGAAATCTTAGAAACTCACTCATACATTTCATTTCTTGGGTTTCTAAGTTCTGAACATTTACACTACGGTTATTAACTACAAACTAAATCCTATTATAAAAGCTTTCATGAAGTATTACAGCAAGAAAAAAGTTTTAATCTTTACCACAATATAAGTTAAATCAGTGACCTTACTGCTTTCTGCACAGCAGTTTTGGAAAATAGTTTATGTAATGTGGCAAACTGGAGGGTGAAAGTTGTACAGATATTGAAAAAATGTAGAATAAGTAGCACTGGAAATTATAAGAATAACATCTAACTTTCTGAGATAACCTTTATCTTAATTATAAACTCATTCAGTCTTCCAGTTATGAACAAAGCATAAAAGATATTTTGGCATGTAAATGTATGTATTTTTTAAAAAGTTAAAATAGTATTACAGGTTACTTTTGTAGCTCTGAGATTCATAGGGAGTATGATATATTCATAGAGAGTTGGTATCAATATGTAAGATATGATCATATCTTAAAACCATTCTTGTCTTCCAAATCATAATGTTAATATTAAGTGGTCTTTTAGATAAAGGTAGGCGAATTTACTTAAAAAGAATCTAAAATTAACAGCTTTAGAAAACCTCAAAAGCATAATAGTCACAATTCACATTAGGAAGAATACACTATGGACGATAAATTGTTATAATATAATTCACGGTGTTTGGAAAGCTTTAGCATAATGATCTGAGCAGAGGCCTTGATACTGGAACTTCCACATTCTCATCTTAACAGATTCTAAGTGTTTTTATATTATTAGCCAAGATGTGAAACCTCTTTGGTCTGCAGTATATGTAGTTGGAAATGGAGAAGTCAAGGTATTTGTGCACCAATTACTTAGACATAAATTTGAGTAATTTCTGTGGTAACTTTGAAGTTGTCACATTATAGTTTCTAATAAGAAACATTTGACTAAGGACATTCAGGACTTACCAGTAGGAGTAAATTAATGGTTATATTCATGCATGGCACAATGACATCACCCAAGTATGTACAATGATACTGCCACCCCTCCTCCTTGCCCATCTGGATGTGAAAATCTAGGATGGCTCAAAAATCCTCCTTATACTAGACAAATCTCCCTTCACTCTTGGGTGAAAGTTGTCAGCTCTGGACAGTAGCCAAGACATGACTAGGAGGGAAGCCAGAAGAGAAGAGAGCCAGTGTCCAGGAGTTTTAAGAGTTTGCTGGCAGTCTGAAATAGCATTGTATTAAGTTACATAAAAGGTTCTAAAAACTTTCTGTTGCAGTGGAATTTCTTAATTAATTATTTAAATTTAAATTATGTCAGATGGTGTTGCAAATAAAAAGGGCAAATCAGATTGTCCTGTCAACTACCTTTTTACTCCAATTTTCATTTTACAGAAAATTTCAGAGTTTTTCCTTTGATTGTTTCTTGCTTGGTTTCATAGGATGTTTCCTGTTTTCTTTTATAGAATGGTAACCTCTTTATTAGGATATGCCAAATCCATTAAATGGATTTTAAATAAAGGAAGATTAATTTAATGCTCCCTTCCAATTCAAAGCTCATTAAGCCAAAACTATAAACTTTGAGAGATAAAAATTCAACTACTGCCATAATAAAGCTCCTTCCATTTTCTAATAAAGATAGTTGAGATACCTACTTAAAGTAACTAAGTAATAATCAGAATACCTCAAACCCTGAATGTTTTCCTACTTTCTTTGACCTAATTATCTCAGCAATATAAAAGATACAGTTTGTACTAACACAAAATATACTCCCAGGAAAGATTTTTAACAAGAGAATTAAAATGTAATTAACCAATCACTTAATTATTAAGAAGCTTGAAAAGAATAAATCAGTTGACATAAAGCATTTATGCAATGCCACAAATAAGAAGAATAAGTTCTTGATCTACTCAAATAAGAGAGACAGCAAAGAGACAATATAGAGGGTAGAGCCCCCATTTGAGTATGGCACACACATCAGATTTGAGATTACAACAGTGCAAAAGAACTATTAAGTTAATACTGAAAAGTTAAAGAAATATTTAAATTACTTTATGATTGCACGTATTATGTGACATAATGTGTATGTGTGTTCCGGGGGGCAGGGGGAGGAGAATCTCAAGAAAAGCAAGTATACTACTCAACAACTCAAGTTCTAACAACATTTTCCTGAAAAATGATATGCAAAGAAACACAGCCATACTAGAACTTATGACATTTCTTTGTGATATAATAAAAAAAAGTGGATAAAAGGATAAATCTATAGATATTTAATGAGGTATTTGTTTTTCTATGCTTATTAACTTCTACCGGCTGTAGAAATTGAGACTATGAAATAATAAAATTGTTTATACTGTAACTTTTTACAAACCTTCCCCTATCTTCCCCAGAGTTGTCACTTACTTCTGCAGATTAAAATTTTATCTTGTTAAAAATATTTTATAGTGGGAAAAATCATTCTGTTCATAATTTTTTGAGTTTAAGAAAGAATATAATTTTACCAAATATAATTATACTAATAAATATTTATAATTGTAATACCTTAACAAAGGCATTAGATTAATTCTTTCCAGATTTAATACTGAACTTTTATTTAACGTCACACAGTGAATTTTAAAATAAAGTGGAACTTCAGTAAATTTAAAAAATTCTAGCTATAACACTCTCTTGGTAGCATAATATATTCATATGGGAAATCATAAAACAAACATATTTTGGTTCCTTTTTCTAATGCTTTAAAAACATATCCACAAAGGAGCTAATGGCAAATATACTTAACCTGAAGGGCAAAATAAATTGCTAAGTTGTCACTTTTACTAGGATTAAGCAATGGAGCCACATCTTTTTGTGATTTCCATCTGATTGAATACTTAGTATTCTAAGTTTTGGCATGAAATTTTTTTTTAAGAACACATGATGTTATTTTCAGAAATATTATTTACATTTACACTGGCCTCAAATAGTACATGCTTTGCAGAACATTTATTTACATAAGTTTTCTTTTTCAATAGGTTATTCTATAAAACATTAAAAAAATCTTACATATTCTGAAAACTTATAAATGAGGTAAACAAAATATTGTAATGAACAGACCAAATTGAACAATAGTATAATATTCAAAATTAATTTTAGGTATTTTTTCTATATGAAAAATAATATGAAACTATATACCATCTAATTTCATATTATAGAAATAATTCATATAGAAATTTTTATTTGTTGTTTAAAAATGTTTAATGGGTTGCTTCCCAAATCAGAAATTTGTTGCTTACTACTTTATACTTGAAACCCTTAAGATGTATTTCAAAGATGTCCAAAAGCTCATAGCTTGCCTGGAAAAACAATTGCTAATATCCAAATATCAAAAGGAGCATCCAGCTGATGTTTGTGATGCAGTGGTAGGTTAAAGATACTAAAGTTTAAAATCAGCTTAGAATAATCCCATATTGAGTATAAAATTATAGCCTGTCATCAGGAACAGGCTGACAGAGCCAGGTCCAGATGGGAGACTGGCTGGGAAAAAAGCTGAGGCAGGTGGGAAAATGATGGGAACCTGACGGCAGACAGGACTACTCCCTCTGCTGGCAAGGTTCTCATCTGCTTGAATTTTTAACTAATGACTTAGCTTTTCTTTAATTATTTAAGATAAAACCAATAAATTATGTAAGGTTTTCCTTCTTTAGTTGGCTGTTCTATATTTGCACATTTTTAAATTCATGGTCTCCGATTTTTCACCAGATTAATTTTCCATAGATATAAGGATCCAATGTTTCACCAGGAGGTCCAATTATTTATCTTGTAATTTAATTGCATCATAAGCATAAGGAAATGTAGCATTGCTTTTATAATATAAGGCCTTTAAAAATTAAGAATGCTTTTGATTTATATTTGTTGATGTATGTACCTTCTTGAAGAAAGACATTTCTTGGGTAGAGACTTCACAATCTCTTTCTCAGGCTCTGCATAATGCCCCGTAATGAAATAATATAGAAATGAACCATATAAATCAACTATACAGGGAACAAGGAAACAGCATGTCACAGCAAAACAGCATAGATGTACAGCGCCAAACCTATCTGATAATCTAATGATCTGAGTTTACAGATATTATGTACTAATATGTAAGAAATTAAGAACTAATGTTTACACAAAAAATTTGTTAACTTTTACAGAAAAATTATTCAATATTTGATTTTCAATGTAAGTTAATAGCTGCAGCAAAAACATTTAGTAAAAATCTGTTCTAAGATTTTGGCCTACAACCAGAAGCTCCCAGAACAGGAGGGATCAGCTTTTTCACCCACTGTTCTCATCTGAATCCTGGCTTAAAAGCTATTCCAGCTCCCAGCTTTCCAGAAGGCTCCATCCCAGGAATCCCTGCCTGCCATTTGGTTTGCTGATTTTAATCTCTCAGGACTTTCTTACAGTGGCTCTACTATGCTGAACTGGCACTTGATTCTAGAAGTGAGTTATTATTAAACCTGTAGGTCAATTGTGGCACTAACAACTCTTTGGAAGCTTTCAGCCACAGTGTACAATTTGCTAGTCTAATTAAATATTAATTCTAAGTGTTACATTTTGTGGCTAAGAGCTTTTATTTTCCATCATCAGCCTGGAAGAGAAAGAGGTTACAAGGCTAATTTAATCTCTCCCCTTGTCCTCCTCAACATTAAAGATTAACTACATAGGGTGCGAAAACATTATTAAAGAAGCAGAAATTCTTTATATAGTAATAATAATGTAATAAATAGTATAGGACTAAAACATAATATTAGGATATAATATATGACTTGGTATTTAAAGAGCTTTAAATTATAATTAGTTACAAGGATATTTCATCTCAATATTAAGAAATAAGTATCATCTTTTATTTGAAGACAGTAATCTTTCTTTAAGGGAAAATATGCATCAAAGTACATAAATAGGAATAATTCAAAACTTACATTTTCTCACAGGTATTTTTCAGACAGCTTGTAATACCAAAGATTAAAAATTTAGTAATTTTATTTATAAAATAATTGCAAATTACATATAGCTGTACTTATTTTCTGTACGTAAAAAGTGATCAAGTCAAAGAAGTTTATAATAAAAATAATGAACGGTAAAGATCCTTTCCCCTTTTTTCTTCTACCACATTCAAGTGGACTGAACACAGAGGTCCCTCTCTGCTTCTGTTCCCAGAACAGTTGTGTCCATGCCTGGACACAGGGCATTATAAAGACTGTAGTCCACAGCCAAAGATTCCATATGCCCAAACAGATGACTCAATCTCCATACTGTGATGAGACGTTTCACTATTTCTATCATTTATATATTTAAAAATTTTGGCTCTAAATAGTATTTTAACAAACACCATCACCACAAGGAAGTACAGCATGAATCACCATATGAAGTACAATATCACAAAGTTATTTTAGAACAACAAAAAACATTTTTTTTAATTAAAATTATTTTTCTTTTTATGGCTTGTTGAATATGCTTTGGTTAGATTAAGTATAACAAAAGGTTTCTAAGTGGCAATTTCTTCCTTTAAAGATGCACATTTATCTTATTGACCATTTAAAATATCCTGCTTTTATTTAATATGCATATTTACATTAAGATAAAATGGCATATATTTTGCTACTAATGCTCTATCTAGACAGAAACTTACAGATAATTTGGAGTTTATTTGTGCAAAAAGCTTCAAACATGCTTGACCAAGAAAGTAAATTAGATACATATGTATAATGCATACAAGCTAAGATTTGATTTAAAAAATTAATCAGATACCAGAACATGCAATGTAAAACAGAAGAAAAAAAACGGGAGCTATAAGAATCTATAGGTTTTTATAAGCAGCCTACAGTAGCAAAGTTGAAACACCTATTTCTCTATTATTTGTTATGAAGAATAAAAGATTCTGTTTACAATGCATCAGACTCAAATGAAGTTACTAAATTTTCAAAGACTACAATTTAACACATATGGCATAAAAGTAAAATAGGTTTAGTATGATTCAGTTGACTTTTTAAAATTGCTTCTTTTTATATTTTTAAACATGTTAATTTCTTACAATCTACTTCATAGTAGTTGAGAAGATCTAGAAAAATAAAAGGAACTCATGAAAAATTGACAGCCAGAATATCTGACTTTATCCTTTAGTAATTGATAGTTATGATCAAGAGATTAAGTCTAATCTCTATTTTCATCTTTAAATTTTCTCCTTAATAAAGTGCATTTAAAAAGAGCACTTAAAATAGATTAAGTATGTGACAGAGGTGATGTTATGCTTTCCTATAATGATGCTCTTATCAACAATTACATTAAAAATATTTTCCAAAATTTTATAGTTGTAAACTCATAAAAGTCTGTTGTTCCTTCACCATGCAATTATTTTTAGTTCTTGTTTTAAGAATAAAAGATTTCACACCGAGAGAAATTCACAAGGCCGCTGGAGTCCAAATTTCATAATCCCATATTAGTGATTGGTTCTAAGCAGTCCATTACTTGACTTAGAGTTTAGCTGCTAATATACTCAGCATGAACACAAAAGTTTATGGATGTGAAAAGGCTTGTTCTGAATTTCTCTACTTTGAAACATTCATTCATTTCAGTGGGTTCAAAGCTTTAATATTTGAATGTTGCAAAATATTAATTTGAAAATAGATAATTAAAATAGCACTAAATAAAACCTTTCTTCAATTTTCAAGAGATGCTATAACAAGGCATTTTCTTCCTACTTTTCTTCAGAAAATGAATTTTCCTTGGTACAAACTAACATAGGGTGATGGTACTCTTCAAAGACATAGGTAGGGGGGAAGCCCACAGATCAAATTGTTGGAAAACATTGGTTATAGGATAAAAACTGAGTAAGGCTATTAATGGAGCAAATGCCGATAATGACCAATCAAAATATGTTCTGGGCCACTTTCAATTCTGAAATCTGTTCTAAATAAAAGAAAGTTTGAATAGTTTATAAACTAATGTTCTATAAGCAGATACATTCAAAATGCTGGCAATATTGGGAAGTATTCTAGAATGAGAAAATGTTATTTACTATTTTCCATGAGTAATGTCAAAGAAGTTTTCATCCCTGCATTATGATAGTTAAGGAGAAATTTATTAGGTTGTTGTTTATATTTAAAAATTCCTTTAAAAAGTAGATTACAACAGTTTGAGTAAGTTAGCAATAATAAAAAGTATATTTTCTTCCTGAAAGGAAAGTTGTGAGAAAGCCACAGGAAAATACTTGCACCTCCCATTTGAATCACAATTCTAAGTTCTTCCATACTTACTTCCTTACGGTTTCCACTAAAAGTGCTTTTGATCACTAAAAACAAATCACCAACAATCTGTCATGGATTGTGTAAATAAAATGCATAAGGTAACGGAAACTTACTTTCCTTTCACCTTACCAAGGAGATCATAATAAGGCATAAAACTAAATTTTTATTTCCAAAAAGAATAAATGTTATAGGTCATCATTTTCTTCAAGCACACAACTGTCACTGGGAATTGAAAATAAAATCAACTTAAAAGCACAAAATGTTCTATAATTTGGAGGTGGATGACAAATTTCACTATAGGAAGCTAGCTGCCATTTATAAAATCAAAAAATTAACAGTTTCATATCTTGCTAGATAGGGAAATCAAACAGCATCCTACTGTAACTGCTTTAAAGGTGTCACTTTGCAAAAAATCTCATTAAAAAGTTTCAAGCGGTACACCGACATTTCCATTTCTAACAGTAAGTAGGAAAAAAGCAGCAGCGTTCTATGTATCTGAAATAGAACAGCCTTGAATATAGAAGTTTGTACTTAAGTTTTTAAAAGTTGAAGTAATATTCTCATACTTAAATATATATAGTAAGAGTTTCAAGGTAGGATTTTAGGTATTTTTCTTAGATGTAACCCCCTCCTTTTTTCCCCCAATCCGCAGCAAACTTCATTCGACAACAGTTTTGAACAGTTGAGTTGTGAGAACGTGAGCAGCTGCTGTTATTATAACTAAAGGTCTGTCTACGGCTTGAGTCTGAGAGACCACATGTTCGGCTGTCCTCTCATCTTGCCATCCTCACCAATTAACTATTAACATGGAGGGCTGTACACATGCTCTTGGGGGCTCTTTAACAGGCTTCTTGGCGAGTGGAACAACTACACAGCAGGGATCTGGGAACTGGGTAATGCTCGAATATAGGGGAGCCGTCCGTAGTCCTGCTCTTTCTAATGACACATTACTCCATAGTTTAGCATGTAACAAAGTCTGTATTTAACTTGGCCATTTTCACATACATTTTTAATACAATGTCTTTGAGCAGAGGCTAAAATTATATTCTAGAAGGAGACAATGTAAGTAATATTAAAAATTGTTTAGGACTATATATTTTTTAAGATACTCAATATATTTGATGAATAATTTTAGTGTTTTCTTAACAGATATTAGAATTTATTATGTATTTGTTTCAACGTGTGTTTGTTATTTTTCCCTGTGTTGTTATGGAAGTAAGTTTTAACCCAAAGAAAATAAAAAATTCCAAGTTCAAAGTTGTCAGGCTGAACACAAAATATTTCAAATGCGAATTTAAAAATAACTCTTTTTCATTCTACTTGCAAAAGTAGAATTATTATAATAATAAATTCAAGTCAGTTTTGAATCTTTGTCATTATTTTCCCTATTTTAACTTTTCCTCCTCTTTGCAATTTCCTTAACTATGTGTTCCTTCTCTACAATGAAATTAAACATGGGAAGCATGCCAAAAGTATAATAAAGGGTAACTAATCATTACTGTACAAGTCTGACAGAATGCTAATAACTAAAGTAAGAACACTGATTGGCTATTTTACCAATTTAAGAGATATAGATTTTATATACTTTTAATATACTGATGCTCTACACAACATATTCAAATGAAAGTATCACAATTCTGTTACCTATACATGGTTATTTCTAAGGATATGAAACTACATTTCTATTTCTTGCAGAAATCACTTTACTATCAAATTCCAAGCTCAAGCCCATAAATACCTTCCATAGACTACTTTTCTGCTCCATCCATACTGTCTTTTATATTGCTAAAAAAGCCTCCACAAGGATAGGAATTGTGTTTGTCTTATTCACTGCTACATCCTCATGAGTGCCGAGTAACTCAGGAATAAATATTTGTTGATGAATGAATAAGCTACATAACCCTTAGACATTCAATCACCATTTAATCCTGACTTGGTGTCTATAGGAATGGCACTGGTCATAGTGGAGAGGAAGTTGATGTATGCTGTTAAAAAGAGTCTTGTTACAACATGGTGATGTTATTATTACTTAGATGGCCATCTGACTTCCTCCATGCCTCCTGGTCTATCTCAGGCCTGATCCGTTAGAAGACTCTGTCAGAGTCTTTCATAAAAAGAGACAGAAAGCTGAGGATTTCTACTGCTTTGATGAACTTGTACACCTTATTTTTGTGGCCTGATCTCTGTTCAAATTTTCATCTTTGGACGTCTCTTTAGGTAATTATAGTGAAGGTAATGATTGCTGACATATATTGAGTGACTACTATGTGTTAGTACTGTGTCAGCACATGTTATCGCTAATCCTCTGAATTGGTATTCCTCACCCCATTTTTTGCAGATGAAGAAGGTGAGGTTGAGAAAGTTAAGACTTGACTAAACTATATGACTAATTGTGTCTATCTGTCTCCCAAAGCCCAGGCTCTTTCATCATTAAATGCTACCTTGTGTACACAGTCGGTTTCTTAATTTTGACCTTATTTTAGTACTTCTATTGAGTAAGCTGCATAGCATGGTGGTTAAGAGTATGGTACTTACAGGGTACTGCTTTGGTATAAATCCTGACACTCACTAGCTGTGTGACCTTGGGAAAGTCACTTCAACTTTTTTTTCCCTTGTTCCCTAATCTGTAAAACAGAGACAATAACAGCACCAACCATATGGGGTTACTGTGAGGATAAAATGAGTTAATATTTAAAAAGAGGTGAGGACTGCAACTGGCCTATAAAAAGTACTATGTAAGATTTATTAAATAAACTCACAGTCCCCTGGTTCTGTGTATGCATATGTCTTTGATTGGCTTAAACATACTGCTTCTGGTTCTTATTCCCTTTCCTTACCCTAAACATTGTGGTTTTCCTTGCTGGTTTTTAAGAGTTCTTGAGTTTTATCTCCTATTTATACCATGATGGGTTGAAGCAAACTGTTAAGTCTTATATGTCTTCTTAATTATTTTGACATAAAACCAAATATATGTTGAGATGTCATATTCATACAGCAAAAGAATAATTTTTTAATACGTCAACTGATATCAGGGCCAGAAAACCACTATATGCTAGAAAAAAATGCCTAGAAAAGAGATTACAGAAAATGTGAAAATTGTAGATGGATGAGCAGTTTATTTAAAAAAAAATATCCTCTATTTTGAGGACTATGTCTTAATTCTTGGTCATATTATTTAACCTTACACTCATCACCAAAGTCTGATCCTCGATTTTTCTACTTCCATTTCAAAATAGTCTTTTTACTGGTACCTTAAAAAACATAAATTTAAACGATATCTCTTCCAGTTATACAATGTTTTAAATGTATCTGTAAAATACCAAAATACAAATATTGCATAATGTTTAGATATCTAGTCCATTTAATCATCTCAATCATTATTTAATTGGTGATATAGATAGGATGACTACTGTTTCCTTATACAGAGACTGGAGGGATTACAGTCACATACATTCACAATGGGTTTGGAATCTCCTCCTAAATAATAAAGATGATAACAACCATAATAGCTTTTGAAAATTTTTCTTTTCTTTTTTCTTGCAAAGGTCCCTTTGGAATAAATAAAAAAATTATATATATACATGTATTTATTTCATAATTGTTTGCTTTGTAATTACACATAAGGAAATAGGTTTCCAGCCTTCTTTCCTCCTTTGACTGCAATGAAACTTTTTACTTAATCTTTCACATGTACTAATTTGTCAACAATTTTATAATGATAGTTTTCTCTTTAAAAATACTGAATAGGGGCACCTGGGTGGCTCAGTCGGTTGAGCGTCTGACTTCGGCTCAGGTCATGATCTCACGGTTCATGGGTTCGAGCCCCGCATCAGGCTTTGTGCTGACTGCTAGCTCAGAGCCTGGAGCCTGCTTCAGATTCTGTGTCTCTTTCTGTCTCTGCCCCTCCCTTGTTCACGCTCTGTCTCTCTCTGTCTCTCAAAAAAATAAATAAATGTAAAAAAAATTTAAAAATACTGAATAGCAATGTTGGACTAGGACTTCTTTTCCAAATGGGAATTTACTGCCATCAGAGGTAGTTAATAATTGAAGATACATAAAGATGTAGTGTGACAGAGAGAAAGGGGTAAGTTTTAGATTTAAACAGATCAGAGTTTGAAAGTAGTTTTAAACATGCTATTATATGTGTCTTTATCGAATCGCTTAATTTCAGTTTAGTCTTGTTTGCAACTGGCATCATGCCTATCTTGCAGAGTTTTTGTCATGATTAGGGCAGCTGGCTATATAACCTAACAGTGAGGATGGTGTAGTTTGGAGTCAGGGGAAGACAGGAGTTAGAACATTACTGGCCTTGTGTCTTATTAACTGTGTGACCTTGTAAAAAATAGAGGTAAGGCTTGTGGTGAATATTCAAGGACATAATACTTGTAGTGAGCTTAGCATGTGGTATGTGCCTAGTAAATACTTATAGTAAGAGCATAGTTGTAGTAGTAGTAAGAGTAGCAGTATTTTTACCAGTATTTAATAAGTCTGTTCCAGGTTTACTTATCATGATAATCAATAAGCTCATGAAAACTAGCCAAACTAATATTAAAGTATTAATTTTATAATGACTTAACATCACTAACAATGCAAACAATATAAGTATGTGTAGAATATCTAAGATGATTAGAGAAAGGGGCTTCTCTATGATATTTGTATAATTATAAACTCACAATAATAAGTTAGGTTCATGCACAATCTGTAAAAAGCCCTTACAGGAAAAATAAACTATCCTCTTATAACAATTAAAGATAAATTCTACAGGCCAAGGAGGCAAAATTCATTTCTTATTTACACCAAAATTTTCAGTCATAAGACTTGAAATATGTTGGTATATCCTGTATATAATTAAGGTAACTAAATGACATTGTAATAAATTGGCCAATTGCAGGAGGGTTTGGGTATGATAGAATAAAGATACTAAAATTATAAAAATTTATATGAAAGATTCAATAAGTTTCAACAATCAGATATTAGAAATAATTTCCTAAGTAAGAATTATTATTCCTTTGATTAACATTTATCAAACATCTAGAAAAAGCCTACTTAATGTGCTAGGAATTTTTATGCTTTATTGCCTTTAATGATATATTACTTTCACAAACCTAACCTGGCAAAAAAGAAAACTATAAATATATGGCCCTGACTTCCCAGAGATTACAAAGTATTAGATACATAAGATTATATGAAATCACATGTTTCAGGTGGACAATAAGTACTAAAGTACTTGGTAAATAGTAATACTAATAAAAAGAGAACTAGTGAATGTAAAGTGTGTTAACATATACTTAGAATGCTAACTAGGAAGTCAAAAACTAGTTGAGAATGTAAACTAAAGTTGCTTAAAGAATTCAAATTGGAATACATTGATCAATTAGTAAAAGATGAAACTATGAAACTTTTAGAAGAAAACAGGAAAAAGACCCCAGGAAGGGCAAAGATTTGTAAAATGGGAGGAGTAGGGGAGAGAAATTGCTAACCATTAAAAAAATTGATAAGATAAACTTTATCTAGATTAAAAACTTCAGCTCTTCAAAAGATACTGTTATTAGAAAAGGCAAGTCATAGACTGGAAGAAAATTATTGCAAAGGTATACCTAAAATATTTAAGGAATTTTATAATTCAATAATGAGGAGATAAATAACCCAATAAAAAATGGACAAAAGACCTAGAAAAACGAAGACTGGCAAAATAGCCAACAAGTGTATAAGATGGTCAATATCATTAGTTATCAAGGAAATGCAAATTACCACAATGTTATATAGTTCATGTGCACTACAATGGCTAAAATGTGAAAGACTGAAAATAAAAAGGTTTAGAGGGGTGTGATTCTTAGATTAGATTCTTAGAAAGATGACAATATGTATCTGTACAAAGATTTATACATTAATATCCATAGCAGCTTTATTCATAACAGCTTCAATCTGGAAAGAACTCAAATGCCCATCAATGGGTGGAAGAATAAAGAAATTGTGGTATATTTGTATACTTATAAACTAATTAGCAATAAAAGTAAACTGGTGACACATACAACACTGTAGATGGTACTGATATTAACCAATATGATTATTTGGTATTGTATAATGAAATGTGCAAATATTTGGAAGACCTGCATAACTCTGTGAACCAATCAATACCTTCGAAATGACCAAGGAATGAAATGTCAATATCTTGAATGGGTAAAAGACCCATTTGAAGTGCAAGATAAACCAAAGCCTTATAGTGTAGCATGTTATGAAAAAGTTCATTCACAGTTTTTTATTTCACATTATAATTAATGCTAATAAAACTATTACTTTTCAAGTTTCAGTGTATATTAAAGAATCTCCACAATTATTTTAAAAAAGCCACTAAAATACTTCTTCCTTTTCCAACAGTGTATCTGTGTGAAGTCAGATTTTCTTTTCATACTTGAACCAAAACAATATATCACAATGGATTGAATAGTGAAGCCAATATTAGAACCTGCTGTTTTCTACTGAGGAAAAATGTAAAACAATGTTACTCTTCTTACTAATTTTTTTGTTTGTTTTGGAAAATCATTATTTTTTGCAATCAAGTGATCGATTTATTATAATTATTTTAACAGAATTCATAAATAAATATTTAAAAATTTCTTAGTTTCAACTTCTAATATGGTAACTATCAATAGATACAATCCAAATAATGTTTTTTTGAGATCATCAATAGTATTTTTAAGATTGCAAAAGGGTTCTAAGATTAAAGAGTTTGAGAAGCACTGAACTAAAGTTCTGATCTGGTATCCTTAAAACTCTGCTATCAGATTTACCAACTATTTTGTAACCTACATTTTTTTAAAATCAGCAGCTTTATTGAGATATAATTCACATACCATTCAATTCACCCATTTAAAGTATACAATTCAAAGGTTTTTTCTTTTTTTAGTATTGATAGATATGTGCAACCATCACTCAAGGCAATTTTACAACATTTTCATCACCTTAAAACAAAAACAAAAACAAACTTTCAATATTTTTATTTATCACCCTACCACATACTCAAGGTCTCCCTGTCTCCCAATGCTTCAAAGCCTTCGGTAACCACTATCTACTTTCTGTCTCTACAGATTTCCCTATTCAGGACTTTCATATTAATGAAATCACATAGTATATGTTCTTTTGTGATGGCTTCTTTAACTTAGCATAATCTTTTTAAGGTTCATCTGTCTTGTAAGTATTAGTACTTTATTCCTTTATACAGCCAAATAATATTTCATTGTATGGATATACCACATTTGCTTATCTACGTATCAGTTAATGGAGATTTAGGCTGTTTCCATTTTTGGCTGTTATTAATAATAGTGCTACAAACTTTCATGCACAAATTTCTATGTGGACACATGGTCTCACTTCTATTGGGTATATACTAAAGGGTGGAATTACTGGGTCAGATTGTAACTCCATGTTGAATCACTGAAAAGTGCCAGACTGTTTCCAAATCAACTGTACCCTTTTATATTCCCACCAGCAGGGTATAAGGATTCCAATTGCTTCACCTTGCCAACATTTACTGTTACCTGAGTTTTTGTTTTACCCATCCTAGAGAATGTGAAGTGGTATCTGAGTGTAATTTTTTTAAAAAAAATATTTATTACTGAGAGACAGAGCATGAGCATGGGAAAGGCAAAGAGAGGGGGACACATAGAATCGGAAGCAGGCTTCAGGCTTTGAGCTGTCACCACAGAGCCTGACATGGGGCTCAAACTCACAAACTGCAAGATCAAGACCTGAGCCAAAGTTGGATGCTTAACCGACTGAGCCACCTAGGCACCATTTCAGGGTCATTTGATTTGCATTTTTGTTGATTAATGATATTGAGCATATTTCATGTGCTAATTGGCTATTAGTATATCTTCTCTGGCAAAATGTGTATTCACATTCCTTTCCCATTTTTATCAAGTTGTCTTTTTATTATTAATTTGTAAGCATTCTTTATATATTGTAGATAAAAATGTCTAATCAGATATGATTGGAAATATTTTCACCTACTTTGTGGGCTGCTTTTAAGAGTTTCTTGATGGTGCCTTTTGAACAAAAAATTTTTTATTTTGAGGTGCTTGTCTGGCTTAGTTGGTAGAATATGTGACTCTTGATCTCAGGGTTGTGAGTTTAAGCCCCACGTTGCGTGTGGAAGCTACTTTAAAGAAAAAAAGTTTCTAATTTTGATGAAGTTCCATTTGTCTACTTTTTCTTTTGTTGTTTGTGTTTTTGGTGTCATATGTAAGAATCCTTTGCCAAATCTAAGATTATGAAGATTTTTCCCTAAGACTTTTTCCCAGGAGTTTTATAGTTTTGGCTGTTACATTTAGGTTTCTGATCCATTCTGCATTAATTTTTGTACATGCTATGGAATAATGATCCACCCTCATTCTTTTGCATGTGGCTATCTAGTTGTTTCATCCCATTTGTTGAAAAAGACTATTCTTTTCTTATTGAATGGTCTCGGCACACTTGTCAAAATCAGTTGACCATAGATATATGGGTTTATTTCTGGACTCTCAATTCTATTCCATTGATTTATATGCCTATTCTTATCATAGTACTATACTGTCTTTTACCATTGTTTCCTAGAAAGTTTTGGAATTGAGAAATATGAGCCTCCTAGCTTATTCTTTTGTTAGGATTATTTTGGCTATTCTAAGTCCTCTGAAATTCCATAGCCATTTTAGAATCAGCTTGTAGATTTCTCCAAAAAAGTCAGCTAGGATTTTGATAGGGACTGTGTTGGATTTGTAGATCAGTTTGGAGACAATGGTCATTATTAATTTTGAACATTCTGATCTATGAACCTGGAAAGTTTTTCCATTCATTTAGATCTTTTAAAATTTCTTTCAACAATGTTTTATAGTTTTCAGAGTATAAGTTATACATCTTCTTGTTAGAATTATTTCTAAGTATTTTATTCTTTTTGATGCTATTACAAATGCAACTGTTTCCTTGATTTCATCTTCAGATTGTAACACAAGTTTTTAATATTTACCTCCCCACTACAGAGTAAGGTGCCTGAAAGGAACCAGTGTTTCTCATTCATTTTAAAATTTCCACTGATATATATGGAAACCAACCTGACAATAAACTATAAAGTTAAAAATAAAAAAAAAAATTTCCACTGATATATACAGTGGATGACAGCGCTGTCAGTCACTCAAAAACAGTACAGAAGAAATGAATGAATGAATGAATGAATGAGATAATAAAACAAATCTTCAATAATGAAATTTATAAGAAGTACAGATTTTCTCCATGGTTTGTTGAGAGAATAATATTTGGATTTAAGAAATCCTGATGTGAGAGGCACCAGTTGGGATAGTAAGTGACTCTTGATCTCAGGGTTGTGAGTTTGAGTCCCATGTTGGGGTTAGAGTTTACTTAAAAAAAAAAAAGAAATCTTGATGTGAGAGGCACCAGTTGAGATAGTACATGACTCTTGATCTCAGGGTTGTGAGTTTGAGTCCCATGTTGGGGTTAGAGTTTACTTAAAAAAAAAGAAAAAAAAAGAAATCTTGATGTGAAAAATCAAAATTTTTTTTCTGATTAAGATCTAATTTTTCTTTTGCTCAAAGTTTGTAATTATTAAAGAGGAATGCTAAATTGAACAGCAGGAAGTTGCTATGCTAACCCTCAGAAAGCTCAAAAGCACAAGTCACTGACAATGTATGGGGGTGTGCTGTCAATTACACTCCTCTCTCTACTTGTGCAGAAAGGAATATGGTGCTACATCAGATGATCTTAAAAATTTTAAATAGTCCCTTAAAATAGTGACTTTTTCTTAAAAGCAAATATGAGTCAAATACAAAATCCTTTTCTTGTAGATTGAAAGTTCAAGGATTGTGACATGCTTCACAAACTTAATAGGCCTTAAACAATGTCTCAGCTTTAACCCTTATACAGTATGTTTAGATAGAGCTTCTTAAAATAGCATTTCTTTATCTCCTTGGCAAACTCCAAATTTCAATTATATCTTTTATTTCTGTTAATTTAATTTGTTAGTGTTTATTTATGTTAATTTATTTAAATGTAGAGTTTGCATAGACCCATGAAGTCTCACCAAGGATAGTTTTTGTTTCCGTGATTTGCTTGAACAGGTCATTTCATTCAGACCTCAGTTGCAAAACCAGGATGATACTTTACTCATCCAAAGGCAGAGGCCTAGCTCAGATAAGTCCTGCGTCCTTTCTAACTCCAAGAGAAAAAATATGAGATCTTCTAGCTTTGAGAAAATGAGTTTCAGAATAAAAATGTGTTACGTGTTCTAGTATGTGGTGCTGGAACCCAGATTTGTGGGTTCAAATCATGGTTTCTAAGGTATTAAACATTGATCTACTTTCTTAATTTCTCTGTATCTCAGTTTCCTTATATGTAAAATGGAGATTACAACAGTAATTATATAAGAATTTTATAAGAACTATAAGATCTTGACTTTAAGTATTTTGTATTTGTTAGCTGCTATCATTATTATTATTGAGGGTTAGGAAGTAAAGGAAAACAAAGCTCAAAATTGTTCTGCTACAACAATCATTTCATATCAAAGTGGTTTTAGTATGTACATTAGAAAAAATGATTTCAGTGATTGTTTATTTTGACTTTCACATTCTATTTACTACAGGTGATTTTTTAAGTTATATTATTTCTAGTATTATGTTGTTACAGAAATATATTTAATAATATTGTAGAAAAATATATGATGTAATTGTAGTTTCTCTATTACCTATAAAATAACAATAATGATGAAAATTGTCCCAAACTTGCTTCTTGAATACTTTTTGTAAAAAAAAAAAAAATGTTTTATTTATTTAATGAATCTCTATACCCAGTGTGGGGTATAGAGATTCATACCCCATGACCATGAGATCAAGAGTTGCATGCTCTTCTGACTGCTCCCACCTCTCGAACACTCTAAAGAAAAGGACTTTTTGAGCTGATGAGGCAATTCTTACAAAGATTCCTCTTTTTCTATCTGGGGAGATGGACCTTTTTCCTGAAGAGTGTAGTTTCAGGCGGCTTATACATAGAAACAGCAAGGGAAGAAGTGAACGTGTCCTATTCAGATCAGCTTTTGTCTTTTTAAAAAAAAGGTTTTTTTTTAGTGTTTATTTTGAGAGAGAGAGAGTGCACACAAGCAGGGGAGGGGCAGACAGAAGGGGAGACAGAATCCCAAGCAAGCTCCACATTGTCAGCACAGAGCCCAACATGGGGCTTGAACTCATAACTGCGAGATCATGACTGGAGCTGAGATGAAGAGTCGGAGCCTTAACTGAGCTACCCAGGTGTCCCTTGGAAAAATATATATAACATAAAATTTGCCATTTTAACCACTTTTAAGCATATAATCCAGTATTATTAAGTACACTGATAATATTGTGCCACCACCATCTCCAACCATTTCAAACCTTTTTTCATCTTGTAAACCTGAAGCTTTGTACCTAATAAGTAACTTGCCATTCCTTCTTCCCCCAGCCCAGGATAGCCACCACATTACCTCAGTTTCTATGATTTTTACTACTTTAAGTGCTTGATATAAATGGAATCACAGTATTTGTCCTTTTGTGACTGACATAATTCACTTAGGATAATGTCCTCAAGATTCATCAGTGTTGCAGCGTATGTCAGGATTTCCTTCCTTTTCTTTTCTCATTAAAATTTTTAAAATGTTTTTATTCATTTTTTTGAGAGACAGAGCACAAGTGGAGGAAGGGCAGAGAGAGAGAGGGAGACACAGAATCTGAAGCAGGCTCTAGGCTCTGAGCTGTCAGTAGAGAGGCCAACAAGGGGCTTGAACACACAAACTGCAAGATCATGACCTGGGCTGAAGTCAGCCACTTAACTGACTGAGCCACCTAGGCACCTCATAATTTCCTTCCTTTTCAAGGCTGAATAATATTCTACTGCAATATAGGCCACATCTTATCAATTCATCTCATAATGGATACTCAGATTGGTTCCACGGTTTAGCTATTTTAAATAATGCTGCTATGAATATGGGTGTACAAATATTTCTTCAAGATCTTTGTCCAGATCATAGACCTTTATGATTAATCTAATGATTAATGAAAAGATATCTGTAAAATCAACCTGACATCATGATGATACTATGCGTTTACAAGAAATCAAAGAAAAAATAATAACATTATTAAAGATGGACTTACCATATACTCACTGTATATTAAAAACACAAATACACAACAATTTAACAATCTAAAGTGAAGGATATTTTGCTCTCTGGCATCTCTGAAATCTCTTTTACTTCAATGGCATATGAAGATAATTTATCAGACAGACTCCTAGTGTTTATATATTGCTCTCATTATGTAGCACTAGTTAGGGGAAAGAACTTTTGGAAAGACTCTTACCTGAATGAGATGTGTTGGCATTGTGATGATGCAGGCTGAAAGAGAGGCTCGCAGAAGACCACGGAGGACATACAAGAACTTCGTAAGGCTATGACTGTTGTTGCAGTTTTCCGTACAGCAAATGTCATCTCCCCACAAAGGGGAACCAAGATTCTGGATTCCTATTCTTAAAATGTTTTTCTGCTTTTTCTAAAGAAATGTGTGTGTCGAGGGGGAGATAAACACATTGAGTTTTGTTAACCAATAGGATACCTCTTTTACTTCTATTTGCCAGTTATTGAAATTTATAACATAGCAGGGAGATAGTAGAGATGGTAGAAAGCTTTATGTATAGTTAGTATATGGCAATATAAAGGAAATCTTCTATATTGCAAGAGTATTAAAAACACAGCTGATTTTTTTCTCACTTTTGGAAAATTTGAAGGGTATCAAAAGCCTCAAGCTTCTAAGAATTATGTTTGTGACAATGAAATAATACATAAAAAATCAGTTAGCAATAAAGAACATCTAAACTAGAATACTTAGAAATCATTCTTAGTATTACAAAATTCTATGAGTCTTTCAATAAACTATAATTTGCTCAATACTTTTCATTTAATGCTACTATGTCAAATGCCTGATACTTTGAAAGAAGTTTAAAAATGTGTTTTGGTTTTATACTTTATATTTACTTTTACTTATTCTTCTTGAAGCTATTTTTACAAAATAATTCAGTTCAATACTTATCATAAAATTGAACAAATGAATATTTGGAACCCAAGACTACTGATAGTAAGTGACTGATATTTCTTGGGGAAAGAACATTTAAAAATCATTAAATAAAACCTACGATGATTATCAATAAGCTTTTGTCAGAGATGTATTTATAACAAATTCTACTGTTTGGGTTATTCTAACTGAACAAATGTTTTATAAATGCTTTCTTTACTTTTTGTTTTTTAAAAATTTTTTATTTTTTAAACTTATTTATTTATTTTTTGAGAGACAGAGCACAAGTGGGGGAGGGGCAGAGATCAAGGGTGACACAGAATCCGAAGCAAGCTCCATGCTCTGAGCTGTCAGCACAGAGACCAACAGGGCCTCCGAATTCATAAGCTAAGCCATGAGATCATTCCCTCAGCCCAAGTCAGAAGCTCAACCAACTGAGTGACCCAGGCACCCCTATAAATGCTTTCTTTCTCAATCTGGTAAAATTTCTGGGCAAAGGAATGAGATATTAGCAAAACTGGTGCATGGAAGTAATTGGAAACTTATTATCACAATTCTAATGGAGAAAATGTTTTCTCCCTTAAACCAAAAATTTGGAACATGAGTCATTTCTGAGTGTGATTTCTGATGAAGTCAGATCCTACCATATACTACTTGTTATGGCTATAACAAATGAATAAAATTTATTTAATAAAATTTATTATTAACTACTATCTCTCTTTTATTACAGATGAAAGTTGAGTTTGTGTATTTTTGAGAATTTGTTAACAAAGGAAAGTAGGGAAATGAATAAAACACTGAAAAGTTGCAAGAGGAAAAATCAGAAGGGGACAGTAATTAGTAAGATGGGTAAGAAAGATTCACAATCTGGACTGTGCAACTAAGAAGGAGTGATTCTGGGCAAGACACAACACTACTTAGGCATTAGTTCTCTCATCTCTACAATAAAAAGGATAGAATAGAACATTGTTCTATGAGACCATGCAATCCTTCAGAATATATAAAGGGACACAATGGCCTGGATAAAGCTATTAAAATGAGATTATAGAAAAAGGAATTTAGTTTAAACACATTTGAAAAAACTTCCTGACTCCAAGGACCTGAAACATGATGATACTATCAAAGCAGCTAGTCCAGTTTTCTTTTCTGGTTGTATTAGGCTATGATAGGCAACCCTTAAGATATATATTATGATTATTGGCAGTCCATAAAAATTGTTTTCTTTTTTAATTTCTGAATTACTTGAATGAAATGAAGTAATAATATGTACCAGGGCATGTATGTGTTAGAAGTTTAAATACATTTTTGATGAATTCGTGTAAGATATCTGTGAAATGATAGGTTATCTCTTCCACTGTACTACTTAGAATTCAGAATTTAGGTAAAATGGCAAGATTAAGTTTCATTTTGTCATTCCTAAACTTGTTTTCTCATGAACTGTAGCTTTAATTAGATTCGCAACAGAAAGAACAATCTAGAAAAAGGGAGAGAGAAACCTTCCCCCCAAACCTAGGTATAAAACCTAACTTACTGGTATGTTGTAAATTTTTTCAGCATTCTTGGTATTCATCATATAAATGCTTACCGCAACCCTTTTAACCTTTATATAAGTCAATAGTTATAGAATCTGGTTCAGTTTATCAATTTCATGAAATAAAATACTATTCATTGAATATGGTGGTGTTTTTAATACTCCAATTAACAACCAAGAAAAAAAACATTTCATTCCATTCTAACAATAGCTTACTTATCACGAGTCCTTTGGATCGATGCGTGCGTGTACATATATATATATGTGTGTACATATGTATATACACATATACATGCAGGTATGTGCGTATTTTTTTGCTATTGCCTTTGTTTTTTTGTATTTTATAAAATTTCTTGCTCTTAGAAGATATGTCATCATCCTGCAAGAACAGGAGCTCTGCACACTGTATCATAGGAACTGTTATGACATGCCTGTTTCCATAGTAACCACAGCGCATGGGGAGAGGTATCTGTCAGGGACCAATTTACCTCTCCAGACGGCAATGCCACCAAAGGGAGGACATAGTGCCCATAAATCTTAGCTAGGACCAAAAATAGAGCAACAATAAACAAGATAAAATTGTATTAAAAACCAAGGACCATCACAAAAACTGTAACAGATGTGAAAAGCTATCTATAAATAAATATATATGCTTCCCCACACATATAAGTATTTGCAACTTTGTATTAAATTGATGATCAAAACAAATTTAAAAATTATTTACCTTGCTGTGGAAAAACCATTAAATATAGCAGCAAAGTTTGTAAGAATACTTAAAAATTTATGGATTAAGAGCAAATGTAGCTGATATGCCAAAAATAAAATTTTTGGATTCTTTGCTTTCTTCAATAAAAATAATGGTGCTCTGGAAATAATTCTGTTAAAATAATATAAATGAACTGAAAATCTTTAGCAGCTTTAGCAGTTAAAATCACCAAGAAATATTTCTAAATGGCATGATAACTGGAAATAAAATTTCTCTCATTTTGTTGAAGTTAAACTAACCAGAACATCTTTAATAGCGGGAATTTGGAATCTTTAATAGTGGGAATTTAAAAACTTGCATTTTTAAAAACAGAGCTACAGAGAAATAATTGTTATAAAATATTTTAATATAGCAAATAAAAATGAAGTTTTTATTCAGTGAAACAAAGCATGATGTAACAAGAAATAAAATCTTAAAATAATTAATTTTTACAAGGTAATTCAATTAAGAACTGAATGACAGAAATATAAAAAATTTGGATAAGAGGGCCATCTGAGTGACTCAGTTGTTTAAGCATCTGGCTCTTGGTTTCGGCTCAGGTCATGATCTCATGGCGCAAGGGACTGAGACCTGTGTTGGGTTTGTACTGACAGCAAAGAACCTCCTTGGGATTCTCTCTCTCTCCCTCTTCTCTGCCTTTCCCCTGCTCACTCTCCTCTTTCTCTCTCTCAAACTAAATAAATAATCTTAAAAAAATTTAGATGAGAAAATACAAGTCTTGCAGATTTAGGAGTCAATTTCAAAATGTGGCGGTTTTGTTATTTCAGGTGCCACAAATATATATTTAAAAATAATTTATGCCGACAATGTATGTGTATATCTTTTGTACATCCATTCAGAACTTAGCTAAAGCTCTACACATTAAAAATCAAATGAAGGCTGCCTGTGCCCTGCTTATTTACATCTTCTGTGCTTGGAAACAGCTTGTTCACTGTTAATTATTCTAAAACTTTCTAGGTTTACCCCTAGGCAGTTTAAAAACAACATTAGATACATGATTATAAAAAACTTTGAAGGTACTCCATACCTGGGGATTGGATCCATCAAATCCTTCCTCATATATGATGTTCTGGATAAACTGAAGCAGCTTTATGTAGCCATGAGTCAAAGAACTGTTGGTAAGAAGTTGTTCAAATACAGAAATGGACATATTACACAGGCAATTCAAAATCTAAGCTACAACATGGAGGATGTAATTAGAATTTATGAGATTACTAACATATAATATAAAATTAAACAAAATAGTATAAATATTTTAAAAATATAAAGTCTGTGCATCCAGGGAATACGTTACAATGCCTTACATTAACTAGCTCAGTATTCTTGACATCATGGGAAGATAAAAAAAAAAATCTGTGGAGACTGAGATGTCTTAATTATGTCAAGCTTAGTTACCTCCAAGAAAATTAATGATTTAATGAAGCAACCTAAAAGATCAAGCCACTATAGCTTTTCAGGAGTAATCATGGGTAATTAACACATAGTTAATGAACTGCTATGCCAAGTACACCTGAATCAATGTCCTGATCACCTGAGCTCATCTTCCACAAAAGTTTTAATTTTCTTAGAACAAACTGCTAAAATAATAGTGATTAAAACATTTCATCTCTTAAGACATATGAAGATGAGTATAATTTCTATTTTATAAAATAAAACAATAAAATAAATGTATGAATCTAAGAAGACATTATCTCTCACATGAATATTAGTATTAATGTTACTGTTTTAAAATATTTAAAAAAAATGAAGAGCCTGGCAGACTTAGAAGATCTATGATCTTGGGGTTGTGAGTTCAAACCTCACATTAGGCATAGAGCTTACTTAAAATTTTTCTTTTACAAATGTTATAAAACACCTCAAAGAAAATATAGTTACAATGAAGAAAATCTGGTTTAATACTGTCTGAATTTAGTATTCTTGATAACGATGTGTGTTATAGCTAAACATTAAACGTCATGATAATGAGGATCTGGAACATAGCTATTTCACAGACATTTTAGTAACTAATGCTGTAAAAACTGTGGGTGACCTTAAAAATACAAAAGTATTTGCTCTACCGTGATCCTAAGTAAAGCAATCACATACACAGAATAAACGACGTAAAGAAAAAATGAAATATAATTTGAAGCATACATGCAACATTAAAGAACATAAGAAGTTAGGAAAAGTTGCAGCCCACTTAGTGTGCAAAATCAATGGTAGGTTGTTCAATAAAAATATATGCACATCTCTGCAAATATTTTATTGAACAGCGACAGCTGGCCCCAAAGCAACTAACAAAAATAAAATAAAAAGAAAGAAAACCAAGAGAAAAGAATGCTGTTATATGTGTGGCACCGGGGTGGCTCAGTCGGTTTAGTGTCCCACTTTGGCTCAGTTCGTGATCTCACTATTTGTGGGATCCAGCCGCATGGGGCTCTGCACTGCCGGCTCAGAGCCTGGAGCCTGCTTCAGATTCTGTCTCCCTCTCTCTCTCTCTCTCTCTCTCTCTGTCCCTCCCCCATCCACGCTCAGTTTCTCTCTCTCAAATATAAATAAACATTAAAAAAGATTATTAAAAAAAAAGAATGCTGTTAATATGCGAAACAAATATGGCTCTAGTTGAAGGCAATGGCAGTATGGTTATTTCTCATATATCTCCATTTTCAATGAAGATACATTGAATCACATGGTCACATTTTTCCAGTTTCATGAGTGAAGAAATGTATCTATAAAAATGATATTCTGTAAAGACAGTGATCTATTTCATAAATATATGGATATTTAAATATATATAAATACATAAATATATATGAATAAATAAGTAACATATTTGTCCTGGCTAGCTCAACTTTCAGAATACAGTTGCTGCTGTTTGAATGCAGCATATTCAATTCCTATCTGGGTCAATTAGATTTGCACAAGGAGTAAACTCTGCTCCAAGGTCCCGGATTATGAAATGAATTTCAGCCAACCATTTGATGAATGCCAATATGGGTTAAAGGAGGGTGGATCAAGAATACATCCAGTTCATTCAAATCCACTAATAATGAATCCACCCAAGACCATTATTATTTCATATATTACAAAAAGTTTCTTAAAGATTTTTCCTTCTGCCCCAAATTGTTCAATAATAAAATCTGCCTTAAGTGCTTGGTAATAAATTTGCTAACTGAGGTACATTATTAACATCACATACATAAATTAGTTTTTAGTTTTTTGTTGCCACTATTTAACCAATACAATCATTTATCTATCTCATATTCTCCCAGTCTGTTAAAGTAACCATAGTAGAGGTCAAATTCTCTTCAAAAGTGGTGGAGAGGTTTGATATCAGAAAAAAAAAAAAAGACATAAAGCCAATACATCTTAATCTCTTTCCTTATTTATCACGAATATAAAACAATCCAATTACCAACAATGCTCAGAACTTTACAAGCAATAAAGTTCCCCAAACTAATTAGATATCTAGGATAATAAACACTCTGATAACAAAATTAAATGGGAAAAAAACAATATATTTAGGTATATAAATTGATAATATTCATTTATAATGCATGGGATTATAGCATTTAAAATTGAACTATTTTATATGGTATTGACATTAAAATACTACCAAATATTGTTAATCTCCATGAGATACATTTCCTTGTCAGCAATACTTATAATAATCTTTTTTACTGATAAAAATATCTTCTATTGTTATTTAAAATTTTTTAAAGTTAAACCCCTTTAATTTTGAGGCTGTTGTCTTTTTTTTGGTTGCTATTCAGCAGTATAATAACTTATAAACCAGGAGTTGGCAGAAGGAAATCTAGTTACAAATATGCCCCGTCCTCCTTATTAATGTTTCCAAGCATTTAACAAAGGTTAGGTTATCAAAGTATTTAAAACATGTCCCAAAGACAGCACATTTCAAATCATGTATACTATTTTATCCAATTTTCTTAATGTTCAACAACTTTTATGGTAAAATGATCTAACTTGAGATACCACAATTTCTCTTTAAAACTGTAACATCAATTATTAGAACTTTAATTTTTATCTTTAAAATACCAAGCATTTAAAATTTTTTTTTGTTGGAGTGCCTGGGTGGCTCAGTCGGTTGAGCGTCCAACTTTGGCTCAGGTCATGATCTCACTGCTCATGGGTTCAAGCCCCACATTGGGCTCTGAACTGACAGCTCGGAGCCTGGAGCCTGCTTTGGATTCTGTGTCTCCCCCTCTTTCTGCCCCTCCCATGCTCATGCTCTGTCTCTGTTTCTCAATAATATATAAATGTTAAAAAAAATTAAAAAAAATTATTTTTGTTAAAAAAATTACATTGTTCCATATGTCTGCTTTTATCATGTTTTTTATAGTAGTTTATTTCTTCATATTAATATTAAACATGTATAAAAGGGGTCCAGTGACACAAAACGTAAATCTAAATTCTGATGACCAAGTTCAACATCTTTTTTAAATTTATAGAAAAAAATGAGACTTTTGTACCTATTCCTTCTCTCCCCTCCCCAGCTTTCAGCAAGAGGTCTGATAGACATTTGTATCAGAGAACTTCGACTTCTATCCACAAATGGCAATGGTTTCTCCATGAAAAGTAATTTTGTCATTCTCATTAAGAAAAATAAAAGCAATCTACTGTAGTATATCTAGGTGAAAGTACAGATGTAGTATATCTAGAAAAGAAACTAAGCAGATAATAAATAGCAGTTAAGTACCTTATAGTTTCTCAAACAATGAACAAAGGAATACTTACAAAAGTCTCAATGTGATCAAGGAATAAATGTAACAACATCAAAAAAGCTTGGATAACAAAAGACAAGATTTTATTTGTGAAAAGATAAATTATAAAAATAAAATTATATATATATGGAATAACTATCAAGATCTGGGTTCTAGGTCTATATCAGCAATTACAGCTCAATGTGTGATAATGAGGCAAAGTATTTAATTTTTCTGTTCTGGGACTCAAAATTTTCTCATGTGACAGATTTGCACTAGGTAATCTTTCTTGTCCTTCCTGATTTAAAATTAATGGCTCAAGAATGATTTTTCTTTTTTTAAGACTGAATTTTTTCATTAAAATGCTTAATTGCTGGATTTAAAAAAATAAAAACTTCTGGTGCATTTAAATATTGATTTAACTACTTGAAAGAAACACTTAGGAAGAAAAACTGTTATCACTCCCAATTAGGATTAAAGTGAAGATGAGCATTTTTGATATTATTATGCAAATCACTGGGAAAATATGACTTGTATTACCAAAATTCTATTTACACATATATTTCAAATATTCATTTATGACAAATAGTGAGATATACTTATAGGGCAGTAGGCACAATATCAAATGTCTCAACTAATTGTGTAAAATGGTTTGCTGAGCTAAAGTTATATTAGCATATAATTTGCATGTGACTATTGAGATTGTGAAGTCTATTCACAAGTAATTTTCAAGTTAAAAATTCCATTACTATTACCCTGAAGACTGTCATTGATTTTTCTTTTCTGATGCTTTTCAACCTAACAACAGAGTTTGACTCTCTTCATCGTGAATACTCAACCAAGAGTAGAACATATAGAGGCTAGAAATGCAAGGAGAGTAATGGCCAGCACAGATCTCTGAGTCACAGATGGGAAAATACTAAGAACATGAAGATGAAGATGCAAGAATTGCATGCATAGGCCAAATAATCCACTGTCTGATAGAGATACTGTTGAGAGAGGTTATGGTGTTTCATGAAAAATAATTCAATTCAACATTACTCTGATTTCCTTTGTTTACTAATGTAAATAAGTCATTAGATTAGGTCTCCTACTACCCACCATTATTGCTGTCATCTATCCAACTCTGGGTCATTAATTATCTTTCACATTGCTGGCCTTTCAGTTTCTTGTCCACCTCTTTCCCAATGATCTTGTCTCCATCCTACCTATGGTGCTCACTCTTTTTTTTTTTTTTTTAAGTAGGCTTCATGCCCAGAGCAGAGTCCAACATGGGGCTTGAAATGTTATAACAGCTTTACTGAAATGATGTTGGTGTAAGCCTAGTTGGAATAATTTTTAAGTGAAAATATAAGGGAAGGAATTGGAGACACCAAATATTAGAAACCTCAAGGAGTTCTGGTGCAGAAAAATAGAATAGTAGCTGGCATAGGAAGTGGGATGGGAGATGTTTTTATTTTCCTAAAAGGAAGAGATAAGTATGTTTGTATATTATAGAATGCATCCAGTAGAAAGGGAAAGTTAATGATACAGGAGAGAGATGGAAGAATTGCTAGAGTGACATCCTATGGGATGAGGTCTGTGAGCAAGCAGGGGTTCTGTTTGAACTCATGATCCTGAGATCAAGACTTGAACTTAGATCAAGAGTCAGACACTCAAACACAGGCACCCTATGGTGCTCACTCTTATGATCATACCTTAGACCTTGCCATTATCAATAACTCCTATACCTAATTAATCTCAGTTCATGCTCTCTCCTCCCCACAACCACCACCTCTTATCTTTCTACCTAGAGTCCATATGCAATCATTTGACCACGTTGAAACCTCCGTACCATTGCCTACCACCTCTTCACTCACTCCCCTTCATACACTCTTTCAACTATTTAACCATCCTGATCCATGGTCAATCCTTGTCCCTACTTCCTTCCTCTTTTCTTCCTTTGTCTTACTTGCTCAGCAAAACTATTAGCAGAAATTCAACTCTCTGCCCACTCTACATTTGCCTCTTTACAGCTAAAAGTGGTGGGAGAAATGGCCCCATCTAAGTGGACTCATCTCACTGTAAATTCATGACCTCAAACTTCAATAGGCTTTTAGTATAGGTGTTTAAATAGTTCACCTTTTGGGGCACCTGGCTGGCTCAGTCAGTAGTGCATCTCTTAATCTCAGGGTTGTGAGTTCAAGCTCCACATTGGGCATAGAGCTTACTTAAAAAAAAAAAAGTTTAATGAGTAGTTCGCCTATGGTAACGTGGGGGAAGAGAGTATTATGTTGGTACAGATGCTGATAGGTGGTAAATGTAGTGATGGATGTCTCTGTTGGTTGTTTCTGTTTTCTCAGTGAGAGGTCATAAGCTAAGAATAAAGATTGGTAGGTATATTGGTAAGTATATTGGAAGTTTGTATAAGAAAAGAAAGTATAAAAAAGTCATTGAGGAGGCTGAGACTGTGTTATCCATTTGTATTTATCTTTGGAGAAATGCCTATTAAAGTCCTTCGCCCAGATTCTAATCAGGCTATTTGTTGTTGTTGAGTTGTAGTTCTTTATATATTCTGCATATTAATTCCTTATCAAAGATTTTCTCCCATTACTTAGGCTGCCCTTTCACTCAGTTGTGTCTTTTGATGCATAGAATCGTTAAAGTTTGAAGTAGTCCCATTTGTCTATTTTTGCCTGTGCTTTTGGTGTTATATCCAAGAAATAACTGTCAAATCCAACATCATGAAGATTTTCCCCTTTCATTTTCCTTTAAAACTTTTATAGTTTGGGGTCTTATGGTTAGGTTTTTAATGCATTGTGAGTTAATTTTTATATACAGTATAAGATATGGGTCCATGTTCATTCTTTTGCATGTGGATATCCAGTTTTCCCAATATCATTTATTGAAGACTGCTCCTTCCCCTTTAGCACACTTGTTGATGATTATTTGACCATATATGCCAGGGTTTACTTTTGGGTCCTTTATTATATTCTATTGGTCTAAATATCTGCCTTTATGCCAGTACCAAACCATACTGCTTTGATTACTGTAACTTTGTAAAACATTTTGAAATCTGGAAGTGTAAGACCTCCAACTTTGTTCTTTTGCAAGATTGCTTTGGCTCTTTGGGGTCCCTTGAGATTGAGTCCCTGTATGACTTTAAATAAACTAATTAAGGCTGATGTGTCTATTTCCTCATGTTCAAAATGGTGATATTATAAACTTCATGACATTTTATAAGGATTAAATAACAAAAATAATGTGTTAATACCGTAGACAAAATCAGTTCTCAGTAATTGTTAGATATTATCAATCCCCATGTTGTCAGTATAACATAGTAATGCTCCAGTTGCAGGATGGATGAAAGTCAGGTGGGATGATGAGATGGAACAAGGTATGCACTTAAGAAGGTAAGAAGGAATGGGTCTACTACAACAGTACCACCTTAACTGCCAAGTGAGTAGCAAGAAGCATTCTGTTATCAAGTCTTTTAATAAGCTTTCAGGAATGAACTAAGTAGTGTAGGAGGCACAGGAAATATGGCTACTGTTCATTCACAGACTTCTATCTAAGGAGGAAATGATTTCCAAATGTGTTTTTCTCAGAAGAAAGAATATGATAGGGAAAAGAAAGCTGACTGTCCAGATTAAAAATATTTGCTTAAGTAGTTATGTTCCCAAAGGAGAAATAGCTTCATTGATTGGCCTATTTACAAAAATGTTTATTAGAATAAATTTCGAACAAATAAGCAGAAATAATAACAATGATGGAAGCCAAAATTCATAAAGTCCTTACTATGCTAGCCAGTGTTTGCTAAGTGGTAAATTTTTATTATCTCATTTAATAATCCTAAGAAGTAGTTTCTATTATTATTACTCCTATTGAAGCCTAAGAAACGTGAGCCAAGAGAAGGAAAGTAACTTGTACAATGTCATATAGCTACTAAGTGGACGACTCAGGATTCAAATCCAGATTGTCTAACCAAAGGGCTCCTATCTCAACTATGCTGTCTCGCAAGAAGGTTTATAAAAAGAAAAAGAAAAAAAAAGGCAAAATCACCCACAACTCAAACACCCAGAGATCGTGACTGTTCGGCTGTTGATGCATATCTTTGCAGACCACTTTCTACATATATACATCATATATTTACATATATTATATTGTTTTTAATCTATTTTGTTTTTATCTTATCACTTTACATGAAAAGTACTTCATTATGTGGATGTAACATAGTTTATTCAACCCATCTATACCGACAATTCTTAGGTTATCTCCAGATTTTCAGTATTACACACAAATTATGATAATCATTCTGGTACACACATTTTTTTGTTAACTTGTATCATTATTTCTTTATGATAAATTCCTAGAAATGAGGCCATGGCAACAATGATAATGTACACTCCAACTTTTGATACCCTTTCCTAGGATTGTTTTAACAATGTACACTCCTACAGTTAACATGAGTGACAACCACACCATCTTTAACTCAGGTTATTATCATTTTAAATATCTGATAGTTGAAATATGGTTTTTGCTTATATTTCTTTGATCACTAGTAAGACTTATTAACTATTTTTGTTTCTTCTTTCAAGAACATCCCATTGTTACCTTTTCCCCATTTTGTATTAGGATATTCAACTTGTTACCAGTTTAAAAATCCTCTCAATTTACTAAAAATATTAACATATATATACATATATGTGTTCATTTTCTTTAATTTTGAAACAATCTGAAACTTATAGAAAAATTGCAAATATAGAAAAATATTTTTTCCTATTCCACTAGAGGATAAGTTGCTGACATTGATGACCCATCACTTCCTAAAAATTTAGGTTGATTCCTACAAACATTCTTCTACATAACAATAATATAATCACCTGACTTAAGATATTGATATAATTTGGAACTTGTTACTACCATCTGATCCTCAGATCCCATTCAAGTTTTGCCATTTGTCCCAATATCATCCTGAATAGCAAAGGACTCAGTTGAAAAATACATGCTGCATTCACTTATTATGTCTCTTTTCAGTCTTCTTCAATCTGTAAGGTCTTTAGACTTTCTTGACTTTTATGGTCTTGAAACTTTTGAGGACTACAGGCCAGGTATTTGGTAGAATGTTCCCAATTTGGGTTCACCTGGTATTTCCTTATGATTAATTTAAATTATGTATACTTGGTAGAAATACAACAGGAGCATTCCTATATTCACACTGTGTATTATCAGATGATACATGATTTCAATTTGCCCCATAACTGCTGACATTAACTTGATTAAAGTTATGTCTGCCAGGCTTGTGTACCATAAAATTATTCTTTACCCTTTATAGTCAATAAATATTTTGTGGGAAGGTACTCTGTGGTTATGTAAATATTTTTCCTCAATAACATATTTATTCATTCTATTATTTGTATCCATATGTACTCATGGCGTCCTGTTTTATTAAATGGGTTATAATCCATTTACTATTGTTATTTATTCTGATTCTCAAAATTTCACCTATTTGTCCAGTGGGAGCTCCATTGAGCTGGCTTCTGTATCCTTTTGACATGCCCTGCCCTCATCATTCTTTAAGCACTTTTAAAGATAAAAAGACATTATAGGTGTCTCCTTGTCTTTCCTTTGAACTGAAAATTTTTTTCTTTTTTCAAGTAGGCTCCACACCCAATGTGGGGCTTGAACTCATGACCATGAGATCAAGAGTCAGATATTCTACTGCCTGAGGCACCCCTCTTTGCATTCCTTTGAATCAAACATTTCTCCATACAGTCTTGGGTCCTTCATATGGAGAATAGTATTTAGATCTGATCACTAGATATTTTTTTTTTTTTGCTATTTCCCCACTCCAAGAGTTTAAGGCATTCTATTTTCTTCCCATACTTCTATAATTTCAGTTATTATATTTAAATATTTAACTCTTTGGAAATATAGTTTGATGTGAAATATGTGAAAAGGATTTCACTATACTATTCCCAAGTGATTAGGCTTTCCCCACTTATATGAAATACCTCCCCATTATAAAAATGATGTTTGTTCATTCTAAAAATTCAAAGACATAAAACAAAGAATAGGAAAGATATCAAAATCCACTACCCAGAAGTGAACACTGTTAACAGTATGATGAACATCCTATCTGACATGTCTCTGTACCAGCCCTTCCTTCTCTTATGGCAAGAAACTAATGTGGGATATTTAGAAGTATGCTGATAAAAATGTTTTTCATTCTGAAGAATATTTTACCAATACACAAATATAAGCAGGGTTATAAGAACTATGTATATATTTGTTTAACTTTGGCATTTCACACTTTTCGAATACTACAAATACTATGAATTTCTTAAATGATCCTAGAAGGAAATTTACTTTGAGGCTTTTGTGAGCTTCTTTGACCGCATATCATTAAAATTTTGGAACCAAAATTAACATCTCCTGAATTAGTATTAGAAAAGAATTTGGGATTAGCTATATAAAATTTTATGTACCATGTATCCCATTACTATAATCTGCTTTTTCACTTCATTATATCTTGGATGCTAAGCCCAGTAACCACCTCAACTCTCTTATGCCGAAAACACTGCGGCAGACACCACCTGCTAGAGCTAATGCTATAGTCTTTGCAGTTAGCATCTGCTGTAGACCTTAATAAAAGCCACTGCCCCACCACCCTCCAAAAAATATTTCTCTTGAAAGGCAAGAGGCACTTGAACCTAAATAAATAAAGCTGTAGTTTAGATACCTTTCCTCAACATTTTAGAGATTTGATTGGCATTGTCTTTGTTCTCCAGTGTTACTTTCAAACCACTCCTCCTCCTCCACTTTTTGGTAAAACAAAACAAAACAAACACAAATCCATGCTTTTTTTAAATGTCTAACCAATCCCAGTCATTCCCCCATTTAAGCTGCTGTCTTTATCAAGCTCCTGGATATTTTCCACTATCAGCTGAAGATACTGTACCTGGTCTACAGTCCTAATTCAAACATCTTATTCTCAACCAACCTTTCTGATCTTGGTAAACTGCGTTGTCCATTTACACCCACTATTAAGATTAGTAAGTCCACTACAAGTCCACTCTCCCCTTTCTCCTCATATATCAACAGCAGTTGTCTTCAATTCATTTTTGTCTGCACTTGGTAAAACTTCAATCCTGCCTGCACCAGGAATCTTACCACAGTGTAAGAAAGTCACACAACCTGACAGACTGTACGACCATAAATATTTGATATTGTATTCTTCCAGTCCATGAAACAACCATTTCAAACCTTCCCCATTTAACCCAAATTCCTAACTGTTCCTCAGTGGATGACCCTGCTATTATTCACTGAGTAATGAGAAGACCTCAGTCCATACCTTCAACACTATGCAAGATCCTGACTCCAGCCCTACAAACCTATTTGTTTGCATCTACACTGTTCCCTTCTTGTTCCTTTCCCTCCTTCCCTCCAGTGGAGGAAATGTTATTACATCTTAATGGCCAATCCTTGGTCTTGAGTGGCTTAGGAATTCTGCCAAATTGTTTAGTAATTTGCCTAATATCATACAAATAGAAACCACTACTTCCTTTTCTAGTCTCCATGGATTCCCTCTCTATTCAATTTTTCTCATTTACATTAAAACAAGACAACAAAAACTTCTTGCTTCCTAAATCTCTTCCAATTATTGCTTTTTTCTGCCCCCCATGAAGAAATTTCTTATGAGAATGATACAACTTCACCTATCTCACTGAACACATCTCTCATATAGCTCTATTATTTTATTTCACAATATGGCCTTTCAAGTCCTTGGAACACACTAAGTCTTTCTTTTTGTAACACACTGGCTGTTGCTCCAGAATATTTCTTGACTACTGACTGTTGTAGGATGGTCTTATCTTCAAGTCTCAGCTCAAAAGCTTTCTCTTCAGAGAGGCCATACCTGAACACAACTCGAAGTAAATCCTCCTACCCCCACATAACTGTGGAAAATGTTCTTTTTCCTTATATTACTTATAACAACTCCAAATGACATATACATTTACTTACTTGGCTTTAAAATTTTTTTTGTGTGTTTTCTCACTAGACTATAAACACTACACATGGTCAAGAATAACAGCTGCTTTTCTTGACACATCTCCAAAGGCAAGGGAATTAAAAGCAAAAATGAACTACTGGGACCTCATCAAGATAAAAACCTTCTGCACTGCAAAGAAAACAATCAACAAAACTAAAAGGCAACTGACGGAATGGGAAAAGATATTTGCAAATGACATACTGGATAAAGAACTAGTATCCAAAATTTATAAAGAACTCACCAAACTCCACACCTGAAAAACAAATAATACAGTGAATGGGCAGAAGACATGAATAGACACTTTTCCAAAGAAGACAACCAGATGGCCAACAGACACATGAAAGGATGCTCAACGTCACTCATCATCAGGGAAATACAAATCAAAGCCACATTGAGATACTACCATCTCACATCAGTCAGTATGGCTAAAATGACCAAATCAGGAAACTATAGATGCTGGCGAGGATGTGGAGAAACGGGAACCCTCTTGCACTGTTGGTGGGAATGCAAACTGGTGCAGCTACTCTGGAAAACAGTGTGGAGTTTCCTCAAAAAATTAACAATAGAACTCCCCTATGACCCAGCAATGGCACTGCTAGGAATTTACCCAAGGGATACAGGAGTGCTGATGCATAGGGGCACATGTACCCCAATGTTTATAGCAGTGCTTTCAACAATAGCCCAAATTATGGAAAGAGCCTAAATGTCCACGAACTGATGAATGGATAAAGAAGATGTAGTTTATATGTACAATGGAATACTACTTGGCAATGAGAATGAAATTCTGCCATTTGCAGCAATGTGGATGCAACTGGAGGGTATTATGCTAAGTGAAGTAAGTCAGTCAGAGAAAGACAGATATTCTATGTTTTCACCCATATGTTGATCTTGAGAAACTTAACAGAAGACTATGGGGGAAGGGAGGGGGAAAATATTTACAGAAAAACAGAGAGGGAGGGAGGCAAACCATAAGAGACTCTTAAATACAGAGAACAAACTGAGGGTTGATGGGGGGTGGGAGAGAGGGAAAAGTGAGTGATGGGCATTGAGGAGGGCACTTGTTGGGATGAGCACTGGGTGTTGTATGGAAGCCAATTTGACAATAAAGTATATTAAAAAAAGAGAATAACAGCTGCTTTGTTTACTACAATAAACCTGGAATTTAGCATTATATTAGGCTCATAAAAGGTACTCAGCTTCATAGAAGGTGTTCACGTCAGAGAATGTTCCAAAAAATATTGCTGGACATATGTTTTTTTACATTGGTAAATGACACCAGCCTAGTTCTATTGTCTGAAACCTGGAGAGCATTCTTGATATTCCCTTTACTCTTTCCTCAACCTCAATGAGAGCAAAGAGATTAGAGCAGTAGCTAGCAATCAGGTTAGTCAAGTACATGTAGGGCCACAGGGCCTTATAATATTTCTGTTAGAATGTGGGTTTATTATTCTGAGTGAGATTGTAAGTCACTGGAAGGTTTGAGCCAGAGTAGTGATAAGAGCTGGCTTATGCTGTAAAATGGTACTGTTTAACAAGATAAGCCACTAGACATATATAACTACTTACATTTAAGATAATTAAATTAAAATATAACTCTTCTTTAACTATTTAGTAGAATTTGCCTGTGAAGCCAACTGGCCCTGGCCCTTTGTTTTTTTTGGGAGTTTTTTTTGATTGTTGATTCAATTCCTTTGCTGTATATTGATCCTGCTCATCTTTTCAGTTTCTTCCTGTTTTACTTTTGATAGTTTATATGATAGATATGTTATAGCTATTGACAGATGTGTATTTATTACCATTTTATTACTTCTTTTGTCATTGTTTCTGAAGATTTTCCCTGATATGTATTCTGCGTTAACTATTCCAAAGAAGCTTAAAAAAAGAGAGGAAGACTTACAAATTATTCTACAAGGCCAGATTACCCTAATACCAAAACCAGATAAGGATTCCACCAGAAAAGAGAACTACAGGCCAATATGCCTGATAAACATGGATGCAAAAATTCTCAATAAATTACTAGCAAACTGAATCCAACAATACATTTAAAAAATCATGCACCACAATCAAGTGGTATTTATTCCTGGATTGCAAGGGTGGTTCAATATTCACAAATCAATCAACGTGATACATCATGTTAATAAAAAAAAGGGTAAGAATCATATGATCATTTCAATAGATACAGAAAAAGCATTTGACAAAGTACAACATCCATTCACGATAAAAACTCTCAGTAGGGGTGCCTGGGTGGCTCAGTTGGTTGAGTGTCTGACTTTGGCTCGGGCCATGATCTTGCAGTTTGTGAGTTCAAGCCCCACATTGGGCTCACTGCTGTCAGTGTGGAACTGCTTTGGATCCTCTGTCCCCCTCTCTTTGCCCTTCCCCCACTTGCATTCTCTCAAAAATATATAAAACATTAAAAAAAAAAACCTCTCAGCAAAGTAGGTTTAGAAGGAACATATCTCAACATAATAAAGGCCATATATGAAAACCCACAGTGAACATCATACTCAGTGGTAGAGAACTGAGAGCTTTTCCTCTAAGACAAGATAAAGATGTCCATTCTCACCACTTTTATTCAACATAATACTGGAAATCCTAGCCATAGCAATCAGATAACAAAAAGAAATAAAAGGCATCTAAATCAGTAAGGAAGAAGTAAAACTTCCCCTATTTGCAGATGATATGATACTATATAGAGAAAACCCTAAAGTCTACACCAAAAACTGCTACAAAATCAATATACAGAAATCTGTTGTATTTTTATACACTAATAATGAAACAACAGAAAGAGAAATTAAGAAAACAATCCCATTTACAATTGCATCAGAAAGACTAAAACATATAGGAATAAACCTAACCAAGAGGTGAAAGACTTGTATTCTGAAAGAATATTCTGAAAGAAACTGAAGATGACATGAACAAAGGGAAAGACATTCCAGTGTCTTGGATTGGGAGAACAAATGTTGTTATGATGTCATCCTTCATGGGGAGAAACTGTACTGTTAGGAACAAGACAAGGGCATCCATTATCATCCACTGGTATTTAAATTAGTACTGGAAGTCCTAGCCACAGCAATCAGAGAACAAAAAGAAATAAAAGGCATCCAAATAGGCAAGGAAGAAGTCAAATTGTCACTATTTACAGATGACATCATATTCTATACAGAAAACCCAAAAGACTCCACCAAAAAACTGCTAGAACTGACACATGAATTCAGTACAATACCAAATCAACATACAGAAATCTGTTGCATTTTAATACAGCAATAATGACGCAGCAGAAAGAGAAATTAAAGAATCAATGCGATTTACAATTGCATTAAAAACAATATGATACCGGGAATAAATCTAACCAAAGAGGTGAAAGACCTGTTATCTGAAAACTATAAAACACTGATGAAAGAAATTGAAGATGACACAATGGAAATGGAAAGATATTCCATACGCATGGATTGGAAGAACAAATACTGTTGAAATGTCTACACCAACAATATTTTTCATGAAGCCAGAACAAACATTCCTAAAATTTGTATGGAACCACAAAAGACCCCAAGTAGCTAAAGCAACCTGAAAAAGAAAGGCAAAGCTGGAGACTTCATCATTCCGGAATTCAAATTATATTGGAGGAGAGTACTTGTTGGGATGAGCACTGGGTGTTATATGGAAACCAACCTGACAATAAACTATTAAAAGAAAAAAAGTTATATTACAAATCTCTAGAGATCAAAACAGTATGGTACTGGCAGAGAAATAGACACACAGATCAACAGAACAGAATAGAAAACCCAGAAATAGACCCATAATTACATGATCAATTGATCTTCGACAAAGCAGGAAAGAATATCCAATGGGAAAAAGACAGTCTTCAACAAATGGTGTTGGGAAAGCTGGGCAACAACATGCAAAAGAATGAAACTGGACCACTTTCTGACACTAAACACAAAAATAAATTCAAAATGGATGAAAGAATTAAATGTCAGACATGAAACCATAAAAACTAGAGAAGAACACAGGCTATAACCTCTATGGCATTGGCCATAGCAACTTCTTACTAGATGTGTCTCCTGAGGTACAGGGAAACAAAAGGAAAAACAAACTATTGGGACTTAATAAAAATAAAAGGCTTCTGCACAACAAAGGAAACAATCAACAAAACTAAAAGGCAGCCTTCAGAATGGGAGAAGATATTTGCAAATGACATATCTGATAAAGGGTTAGAATCCAAAATATGTAAAGACTTACCAAAATCAACACCAAAAAAATGAATAATCCAATTAAAAAATGGGCAGAAGACAAAAAAAATTAAAAGAAAAAATGTGCAGAAGATATGTATAGACACTTTTCCAAAGAAGACCTCCAGATGGCCAACAGACACATAAAAAGGTGCTCAACAGTAATATTATCAGGGAAATACAAATCAAAACTACAATGAGATATCACCTTACAACTGTCAGAACAGCTAAAATCACCAACACAATATACAACAGGTGTTCATGAGGATGTGGAGAAAGGGGAATCCTCTTGCACTGTTGGTCAGAATGCAAACTGGTGCAGCCATTATGGAAAACAGTATGGAGGTTCCTCAAAAAGTTAAAAATACAACTACCTTATGATCCAGCAATTGCACTACTAGGTATTTACCCAAAGAATACAAAAATACTAAATCAAAGGGATACATGCACCTTGATGTTTATAGCACTGTTATCTACAATAGTCAAATTATGGAAACAGCCCAAGTGTCCATCAACTGATGAAAGGACAAAGAAGATGTGGTATATATATATATATACATAATGGAATATTGTTCAGCTATGAAAAGAATGAAATCTTGCCATTTGCACCAATGCAGATGGAGCTAGAGTGCATTATGTTAATTGAAATGTCAGAGAAAGACAAATACTGTTATGTTTTCACTCATGTGGAATTTAAGAAACAAAAAAACAAATGAGCAAAGGGGAGAAAAAAGAGAGAGGCAAACCAAGAACAGACCCTTAACTATAAAGAAACAACAAACTGATGGTTCCCAGAGGGGTGGTGGGCAGGGTATGAGTTAAATAGGAGTTGGGGATTAAGGAGTGCCCTTGTGATGAGCACTGCATGTTATATGGAAGTACTGAATCATTATACTGTACACCTGAAACTAATATTACATTGTATGGAATGTAAATAAAATAAAACTTTAAAAAATAAATAAAATTTCAGGAGTTGCTGATTGGATGCAGGGAGTGAGAGAGGAGTCAAGGGTCTAAGATTACTTTATTGAATGGAAAAGAAAATTTGGAAGGATGTACATAAATAAGAGGAAGTATGCCTAGGAGAAGATGACTGGGACTAGATATGTGGGAATTAGGTGAGAAATAATAAAACCATGCATATCAATGAAGATAGCATGCCAGGATGAGCAACTAAATTCTGCATACATGAATCACAGAAAAATGAAGAAAGGCAGACATGTATGCAAGTAATTTCTCTTCATTGATTAAAATGAGTTTCAGGATTAATAGTTCTCTCTCAAAATTTTTAGATCTTATCTTTTTACTTTAATCATACCACCAGCAGAATGTCCAAGGGGTAAAATCCCTAATCACATTTACATCTTGCCTTTCCCTCAGCTCTGAGATTTGTATTAATGTACCATTTACTATACCCTTTTAATAAAGTAATTCAGCATTTCTGAATCTTTCGTCTTACCTAGAAGTTCTCTATCAGAATTCCTTTATCATGAGTGAATTTTCTACTTATAACTTCTAAATATATTGTGGTTCTCTGCTTTGTAATGAAAGAGATCTCTATTTTAGAAATAAAATGTACTCTTTTTTATTTGGCTATGAATAAAACATGGCCATGTTTCAGTTATTAGTTTTTTCCCACTAAATCTTTGAGGTATGAACAAGGCTGTATTAATCTGAGTTATTAATATATGTTGTACATTGATTCACTAGTTCATCAACTATCAACTCAACACCTGTGTCCTAGATTCATGCAATACCTGTGTCCTAGATTTATGAAATAAAGAGGTGTAGAAAGCATAACCCCCTTCCTCAAGGATTTCCACTGCTTGAGAGGGAAGATAAAAATGTAGACGGTACAAATAACTATAGTGTAATGTGGTAAGTGTTCTGACAGGGTATGAACAAAATTAAGTAGGAATATATAACCATAATTTGTCTAGGAAAATATTACAGAAGGCTTATACATATGTTCCATTTAAGTGGTAAAGAGACTTGACCAAATAAGAAAAAGGAAGGACTTTTAAATCTTAAGTAATATTCTTATCCTCTTTCCATTTATTTTCTCCTAAAAGGTCTCCTAAAAAGATAAATGGTTCTTTCAAAATTCAGTTCATTTAACTTAATACAAAACATTTAGTTACTATAAGAAACTACTGGCCATTTTTAGGATATCCATGTAAAAATAAAATCTTGAATTTCAAAGAAACATATCAAAACAAATTCATTCTGTTTACTACCAACTGTATGTAAACTCAATATTCAAGATCTGGTCTATCAATAAAAAAAAGTAAAATTTTACAATATAGTGTGTATATCAATTGGCTTTGGTTCCCATAACAAAATACTATAGACTGAGTGGCTTAACCAACAGGAATTAATTCCGTAGAAATTCTGGGGACTAGAAATCCAGGATCAAGGTGCTAGCAGGGTTGTATCTGGTTAGAGCTCTCCCATTGGGTTCAAATGATCACCTTATTGCTGTGTTGCTCACATGGCCCTTCCTGGATTTGCACTCAAGGAAAAGAGTAGGAGCTGCATGTCTTTCCCTCTTTTTTAAGAACACCAATCCTACCAGACTAAGGTCGTATCCTCATTACCTCATCCAAATATAGTTACCTCCCAAAGGTTTGTCTCCAAATACCATCACGTTGTACTTTAACATATAAATTTGGGGTCTTGGTGGGGGGGTGGAACAACAAACATTCATTTTGTAACAGTAGGTTAAGCAGTATGTTAGTAAATTTGTTAATAAATAAGAAAGTTGAAACATCATCCCTACTATGAAGAATGGTGTTTTCTAGTGAGAAAACAGAACTGTCTTTGCATACCTGTTAGCAAAGATTAATTCAAATTAATGTCAAATTGAAAAAATCTTAGATTACAAACTTATTCTCAAAATTAGTTTTCCTGTCACTGTTTTGTGTCAACTTATCTGATTTATACAATGAAATATTAAAACAAAATTATCTGGTAATATTAGTGTGATACTTCTCAGGTTTTTATAGCCAGATTTTGCTTTGAAAGCTTAAATTGTATGTACAAACATTTTCCATAGGCAAACCGGCCAATGATTTTAAATCAGTTAGTGTAAATTTTAAATGCCCTTCAGTTTTTCTCACCATAAAAAAACTATGTTTCAACAGTGCCTTTACAATATATGAAATTATATATTATAGCCTCATATATGATAGCAGGACACAGCTATATCCTCTAGTCTTAATTGCAGGAAAAGTATAGACAACTGTAAAACTTAGCTTTATTGTTCTATAAATGAACCAGTAAAGTTCATTTTAGTGAAATGAGCACATGCTTTTCATAAATTAAATTTCACATGGTAAGTACTCATTTTCAAAATTAATTTAATTACATGTTTAAAGTTTAATTACATTTAATTAAGCATTTAAGTTTAATATGAAATAAATGAATTATCAGTTAACCACTATGAAATGAAATATTGCCTTGATAATTGAAATCTATAAATTTTCCTATTCTATGCAAAACTGCTAGCTCTCACAAAACATTCTTAAAAGATATGTATTTTAAAGACTAGAGGACTATATCCTCAGAGGTGATCAAGGTATAGTTATTTTTCCCGGCACCCAGCTTCATATGCTGTACATTTACTGCAGCAGCAAATGGAGGCAGTCTGGCAGAGAAAAAAAAAGCAGAGGTTTTGAAGACTTAGTCACTAACAGCCTGAAACAGTGGGAAAGCTACTTAGCATCTCTGACCTCAAGTTTCCTATAAAATGGGGGATAATATTACTTCTTTTGGAGGGTTGGGGGAGGATGAAATGGGTGATCCCATGGTCTAATGCCTGGAACAGTGCCTGACATGGAACAGGTTTTCAATAAATATTAATTCCCTCCTTCTTTTAGTTGCTGAATGAGTGCACAAAAATCTTGTTCTTTGGGGCTTAAAAAATGTTTTATTCTGGGGTACCTCGGTGATTCAGTTGGTTGAACATCGGACTTCGGCTCAGGTCATGATCTCACAGCTTGTGAGTTCAAGCCCCACATTGGGCTCTGTGCTGTTCAAAACCTGGAGCCTGCTTCAGATTCTGTCTCCCTCTCTCTCCGCCCTTCCCCTGCTCACACTCTGTCTCTCAAAAATAAATAAACATTAAAAAAAAATTAAAAAAAATGTTTTATTCTTAAAACGTTTTATTAGTTACAAAAGTAATACTATATTTTTCATTTACTTACATCAATACTTAATGGACATTTTACATTTTTTATTTCCCTTGGCACTCCATGTAGCATTATTGCTTTGCTAACACAGAATTTTGAGTCAGAAAGAACCAACTTTGAATCTGGGTTCCATCACTTACTACTTGAGAAATCAGGGAAAAGTTATTTCCCAAGCCATCAAAGCATATGTATGTCTGGTTTAGTGAATGGCAAAAATTAAGAACAAGTATAATTAATATAGTCATTCAAACTTAACAGAATATTAGTGATATAGGTAGGATAAATGGTATCCTCCTACTCCAATTTTTCACAGAAGGGTATTCATTTTCACTGAATTTAAGGGATTTTCCCAAGGATGGACTCAGCATCAGAACCCAGATTTCTTTTTTTGTTTGTTTCTTTATCAGTGTTCTTTCCTCCATAACATAGGAAGGTAAAGGCAAAGGACACCAAAGTCTCTTGAAGCAGTAAAGCAAAAAGAAAAGAGAGGGATCTGAGTTAGGTTAATCCTGGTTCTATCATTTAATAGTTGAGCCTCAAGTAAATAACTTCTGTGAATTTTGGTATCTTCTTCTGGAAAATGGGAATACGGTATATTGTTAGGGTTCATACAAGGATTGCACTAGACAACAAATGCAATGCGTAGTAGAGTGACTGACACACAGCAGTCATTCATTAATTGTTGCTTTTAATATTAAGACGACATCGGAGCACCACTTTTGGTAAGTCTCAAGCCACAGAATGGAGAGACCATAATGAAGTAACGATTCTTTTTTGGACACAGATTTAATAAAAATAAATAGAATCATCTTTACTAAATTCTCAAGTAATATTCCTGGAAAAGAGACTTTAGACTTGTGTCATTTCAGTTCACAACTTCCTATTAAGTCTCCACTTAATAACTCATCTCACTTTGAAAATAATGGTTTTACAATATGAACAAAAATAGAGGCAACAACCTATTACATGGATTAGTTTCCATGATTCAACTGCAGTTAAGAATTGAAATTAAATATTCTTAACACTTTATATAAATTATTCAGTCAAGAACTGTAATTTTCAGACTTTTGCTTTAATAAAGTTAGTAGCACTATAAACATGTTATATTGGTTTAATATTTAAAATTCTTCACTGTAAAACTCAAAAAACCCTAAATTCTCTTAAGGCAATCTAAAAAATACAGACTGTTGTATTTACAGATTAACTACAAATAGAAAGCCTTAATAAATAAAACATTGGAAAACATACATTTACTTTATGGGAAGAATATTTATTGAAAAACAGCATTACTTTATACCATTTTCACTGCTATTATTATCAATAAGTAGTTTTTACATATCTATTTGCATTTAGGACTAAAAGACCTTGATTTAAAAACTATTCCACATTTTCTCAAAATTAAAAACTGTAGGTATTATAATTTTGGTATCCAGACTTCCCAAATTGCAAATGAAGAATAATAGCATATCCAACAGTTATAGGACCAGAAAAAAAAAAACTAAATATAAAGAAATAATATGAAACATATGCACAATTCAGGTTACATATTTCATAGAAAACATTTATTATTAGGATATGTAACTTTAGTTATGCATTATTTCAAAGAATGTGGTAAAAATGCACCTGTGAAATTAGAATTGGGTCATTAACTTACCATGGTTCTATATTAAGAGTTGAAGATGATTTTTCTGGGAAAAAAAATCCATGCCATTTTGAAGCCTCAATTAGTTCCTGGGGCATCTTTTTTGATGCATCATAATAGTGACCAAATCTTGAAGATGATACTGGTCCAGCCTGTTAAGAAAAGCCATACTGGTGATTAAACACTTAATGTTTTTTTTAAACTACAACACATTCGAACTACATTCAGCAAAATATTGATACATTTATGCATTTTAACGCTGATAAGGAAGTGCTGATATACACAGACTCATTAAATTTCAAAGAAGTATACAACAACTTTTATTATTATAAATAATAGTTAGAAATCAACCTTTTCATCTCCCATGTTTCTTCACTCCTGGTGGTTCCCTAAATTTGATAAGAATTCTCTTTGCTTTTCCTACCTTCCTGAGTTGAAAAAATTTTAATATACGTGTTTTAATTATTTTTTAAAGATTCCAGGTTTAAATAATCAATTAAATATGCAGTTGCTAAGAACTAATGAAAACTTAAGCCAATTAAATCATTGGTGAGGGGCTCAAAAGAAACTAAGTTTTTAAATATATTGAGCTGGGCATCATTTAAAGGCTAAATTCTCACAACATAGTGTGTATATATATTCAAAATTTCTTACTAATTTTAAATTAAGCTTAGAGTATAAAATGCATTGGGGGTACTCCAGATGGGAACAAGGCACATGATAAAGAGAGAGAATGTACACAAACTACATTAGATAAATCAGAAACCTGACATAATCATTAGTTCATTGATACTTCCCTTTTTGTACTATTTTCAATTTCTCCAACAATTATCTTCCTCACAAGAAACTCAAATAACTGTTGATGCTGAATTTATTTGCATGATAGTAAAGGCACAGTAACAGAATATTCTCATTATATTGCTTTGAATGGATTCTGTGCTGATTCAACACATTTAGAAATATATACGCACCTCTGTCCAAAGTTGAACTACTAACAGATTCCACCTGGCAATAGTTTCTAATAGTTTCTAATCTAAATTTACATAGTTTCCACTGTCCTGAATGCTATAAAACAGACATGTTTCAGAACATTCAACAAAACAGATAATCTGCAGATAATCTCTGCAAAAATTGAAGAGAATGCTCATTTAGGAAGTAACTGCCAACTTTGTAATTTAGATAAGAAAAAGACATTTGCTTGACATCAGATATCTGCATTTTAAGACTTAAAGAATTAATATTCTTCAAGTGAATGCCTACCAACATCAATTCTACAGTGACACAGGATAAACAAATTTAAGTCTAATAGAAACATTATTCCCTGATTCAGGGTCTATGGGTTTGGCATTTACTTTGTAAATAAAATGACTGTTTATCCCTCCATTAAGATACTGTTTACTTTCATTAACGAAAGAGACCTATCAATTGGCTCAATCTAATGTTTACAAGACAATATATACATACATGTGGTTCTCAAAACATGATTTATCTGTTTACCAAGACAGTATTAACAAATAAAGTATGAGACATTAAAGTACACTTCTTAAAAATAGGGTAAAGTTTTTAAATGTAAAGTTATTAGTATAAAGCAATTTAAACAAGGTCTGTTCTTTGGCCTATAATCTATTCTTTATCCGGATTATAGTTCAGAATGTTTTTACTGCAATCTCTGCTAGAGCTCATCTTTTTATTGTGTAAGTCCAGGCCCCCTTAATGTTTTAGAAAGGCCTTGACTAACTGAACTTTGATCTGATGTCTTCATTGAGAAAAACACCAGGTTGCCCATTTCAGATGCAAATCCTCCTAAGGCCCAATAGAATTTAGTAAAGACAGCAAAAAAGAAGAAACAAGAAGTTTCCAGGATCCTCTTTGAGAATCCTGGGGCACACTGGTGTCCTTAATCCACGCTGCTCCATGGATTAAGGTAGGTGATAACCTTTCCTGATTCAAAAGAATAAGCAGAGTGCCTACAAACTGGGTGGAGACTAGGATTTGGTAATAATAAAACACCATGCAATAAAAGCTTGGTCTATGTCAGAAGCCTCTGAAAAGGCCTCAATGTACCACATTCCCAGGCCTAGTAGGGAAGCTTGCAAAAGCCTACCTGAATCAAATAAGCATGAATAATCTATTTTAGCAGACTGGCCATGGGGAGAGAGAAAGAAAGAGAGACTTTTCGCTTCTTTTAAGTTTGAGTTAATAAATTTATTAGTGCACTGAAGGTTCTTGAAGTCTTGGGCACTCAGAGAAATATGCTAAATTGCCAAGAAGCAAAGTATGCTTTTAAAGTTGCCGTCTCTATTAATGTTTCTAATTATAATATTAATGTGATAGAAATCTCTGATTTGGGATGAATCAAGGCAGAAAATTGATTTCATGCTGTGACAGTTTACATATAAAACACAAATAATTCATTAAAATGTAAGAATAAACTTGGGAGCTTTTCTTATTGCAATTAAGTTATTAATATTTTTAGAAATTATGATTAAATATGGCAACTAAAATATTCACAACATAGACATTAAAGTTTTTATTAATGAAGAAATTTTATTAATCCTTCAATAAAAATGAAAATGGAAAATAAATATATATTTCCAGGAAGAACAATTTTGTAAGGTTTCTTCTACCCAAGACACAAAGAATTAACATATAATCATATTTTTTAAATACTGTGAAATCATTTGAGCCTTAGAATTATAAAACAAAGATTTCAAATATTTCCTCTGAAAAGAGATAACTAAATGCTTTAAGTCTGATAATAGTAATACTCTATGAAAAAAGGTCAACTCCAAAAAAGAAGATGCATTAAAAAAATCAAAATATCATCAATAGCTAAGTCAGTTTTACTCAGTTTGATAAGAACATGTTGCTTTAGTTTTACATTATGAAAAATTCTATTTCACAGTCCCAAACTATTCTTTGCCTTTGTCAATTGTGGGACAGAATATAATGGAATGGTTCAGTAAAAATTTACTATGATAAGGGAAAATAAATCTGATGAGGGGCCAGCAGGAGCACAGAGAAATAAATCAATACCATTCCCCATCTCCAGTATTAGAAAGAATCAAAACATTCAGAAAAAAGTTGCATACAAATAAACAGTCTAAATAAGACATTTTCTTATTATTGTTATCATTTCTTGTTTGTCAGTATGACATAACAGAAAGCAAGAACTCAAATGATTAACCATTTTGAGCCTCAGTTCAACCACTAATAAGAAGTATTTTGCTAGACTGTTGTGAGAATCTAAATGCAATGCTGACAATGAATATTTTGTAAACTGTGAAGCACTATATAAATGATATTAATTATTGTTATTATGTCATGATTCACTAGAGAATCAGAAGATCCATTACTATCCTTTCCAGTAACATTGTCTTATTGGAAAAATGATATTTGTTGTCACCTGCACCATGCACATATCTATCACAGAACTATTGTGGCGGAACCACTAAGGTAGAAAGCCAAGGTGTAATGAGGATTTAATATAATAAAGATCTAATATACTGCCATGAAGTGCTGAAGCCTTTTTAGGCTTTGGAAGTAGAACTATACAATATTAAAGAAATTAGGTCTCAGCATATCCTGTAAGCTACCAATTCTTAGGGTGAAAAGGGAATAGGATTTGATGATTGGAGAGGGAAAAAAAAAGAGCATGCCTACCTAAGAGAGAGGATCAAAATCACAGAACAAGAGAAGGGGAGCTTTTTAAAGCCACATACCCCTCCAACTGGAAGAAGCACTGTTTTATGCTTTACTGAGCTATTGTTACTGATTTAGGCGTGCATATTCTTATTTTTTTTTTGCATTCCCTAAGTGGGAATGTGACTACACTCTTAGGATTTGGTGGCAACTTATATTAAAAGGCATCTCTGATAAATGAAACATCTGGTTTTGGACTACTTGTTTAATCTATACTTGTAATAGTGTTAACTATATTTTGTCCCAGGTAAAATACAGAAAACCCAGGGTTTTGTTGTTGTTTTTAAACTAATAATGGCAAAGTAAAATCTGGATTTATAAAGTAGATGATAGCTGATGACCAAAGTCTATTGATCTCGGCAAATCCTCATATACAAAATTTCTGTGACAGGCAAATACACATGCTGGTGACATTTGAAAGAAAAGCAAACAAGCCAGAAGATGATTCTATTTTGTAAACTTAATAAAGCTCACTTATAAACACCAAGATTTTTAAGTTTGACCATTGACAGTAAATTTGAAAGAAGCCGTTTTTTTGTTTATATTAATTAATGCAACTTAACTCACTTTTGCATTTAATTCACATACTATATAATTCATTCACTCATGTATTCAGCAGATAACTAGTGAGCACCCCACTACATGCCAGTAAAACAAGATATTCGAAGTTCCTTCCTTCCACGAAGCTCACATACTAGTAGGAATACAGAGATAATATGATCTGTTAGGTGATGATAAGTGCCCTGGAGAAAAATAAGACCTTGAAAGGAGGTAACAGTGAGAGAAAGATTTTATTTAATAGAGAACGAGAAAAGAATACATTCCTGATAAAATGATATTTTAGTGGAGAACTCAAGAAAATGGGAGAGGAAGTCATCTAGGAAAGTTCCACATAAGAAGAGCACAATTTTTTGAAAAAACTGTAAGCCTTGAAAACTCACCATGAGCCATATTTTTTGTTTTTGTTTTTGTTTTAAAGGAGAGAGGGGGGACAGGTGGGGCAGAGGGAGAGAGAGGGAGACTCCCAAGCAGGTTCCAGGCGATCAGCACAGCCTAGAATCTATGAACCATGAGATCATAACCTGAGCCAAAATCAAGAGTTGGATGCTTAACCGACAGCCATCCAGACACCCTTTGCCCCAATTTTAAACAGATTTTGTAACAAGCAGTAAAAAAATAAAAGCTTAAACTTTCAGTTATTTGCATCTTTATTTATAATTTCAAGTGAAGAATGTTAGTGACCAATGAAAAAACCAAAATATAATTGAGATAAGAGTAAAATAAAGTAAGTAAATGAGAGACACAAGTGATTTATATAACCTAAAACTAGATTGCCTTTACAAGTAAGCTGAATTTAACTTAGAGCTTTTGCTCATTACAGATTCTTTTAGAACATACCAGTAGAAAAATTAGAATATAGTCATTCTTCACAAAAGAGTCACTTTTAAGCCCAGTAACTTAAGTGAAACTGCTAGCTCAAAGACATGAATGAAGTTCTTTGCCATTAGGCTTCTCAAGTGCTAGTCCTAAACTCCTTGTCTATTTTAATCTCTATCACTCTACTCACCTTTTCCTAAGCAGAAAAACTATATTTATTCTGGCCTCTTATACCCAGTTCCGAGCTAGGCTATGTCTACAACAACTGACTACACAGGGGTTCCCTTTATTTTTTAATACAAGTGTATGGTATTCTACTGTACACGTATACCATACACATATACGATATGCATAATACACATATTATGTTATATTTTTATTCATATAGTATATAGTTTATATGGTATATAGTTTATTTAACTAGGTACTAACTGACGGACATTTAGGTTCTTTCCAATCTTTTACTATTAAAAATATGCTGTAAAATAGTTCATATATATTTCATTTTACATCTAAGTAAATATATTCATAATGTTAATGCCCCAAATGATCAAAGGGTATATGTTTTCTATAATTCTGAAGGCTACTACCAGATTACCCTTCACAGAAATTGTACTTATTTACATTTTCACCAGCAAAGTATGCAAGTATTAATTTACCTACACCCCTGCTAATTTAGTGTCTTACCAAACATTTCAGGTTATTGACAATTGGTTAAGAGAAAAACGGCAGGTCAGTGCAGTTTTAATTTGTATTTTTCTTATTGTAAATGAAATTGGGCATCTGCTTCTGTATGTTTAAGAGCCACCTAAATTTCCTTTACATATTTCTGTCCATTTTTAAATATTAGGGTGGTAGACTATTCCTTATTCATTTTAGAAGTTCTTTGTGTATATGGAAAATTTATTCCTTATTCTATTATATCAGGTGCAAACACCCTTACTTCAGTGTGTAGTTTGTTCATAGTCATGTAAATCATGCTTAAAATCTATTCAAACAGCTTTTGCATCTAAGTTAGAACAATGTATCATTGCTTAATAAGTATTTATTATGCCATATTTGATACTTAGTACACAGTTGATACTTCATATTTGCTGAATGAATGAATACATTTATCAAATACTAAGTACTTATTATCTGGGCATTAATATAGATGATGAAGATACAAGAGAAAATAAAACATGCTCTCTGCCCTCATAGAGAATTCTGTCTGGTGGAGACTAAGACAGTTATACCAACAATGACCTATAAAATAATGTTAGAAATACTTTAAAATACATGAAGGGCTATGAAAGCAAAAATAAGAAATTAGATAATTATGTATGGAAAGCTGTCAGAGTAGTAACATTTGCACTTGGAGAAGGCTGAGTTGGTGAATAAGAAAGTGAAAATTATTACCAGCACAAATATAAGCAATTTATAAGGAGCAACTCTCATAGGACAGGTGAATATAGTGTTTTATGTCACATAGGAGGAGACTAAAAGGTAGGTTTGGATTAGGTTGTATAAAGCTTATATATAATCTTGAGAAGTGTATATTTCATATTTATGGCTTTTAAAGGCAAAAAGATATCATCTTACATAGTCACTGGTAGTGACCACCCAGAATATTGCAGAGAATACTAAGGCTTTGTCTAAGCTTGGTAGAAGGGTACTATGATTAAGAGTCTACCGTGTGTTTAGAAGGAGGCAGTGGAAACAGTATACGAAATTCTGCATTTGCAATTAAGGAGTGTTATAAACATATTTTTGTTCTTGGCGAAGGTAACAGTCAATATGGAAGACAAGGTAGGGTGGGCTATGGGTACTATGTCTCATATTAGAATTTCTTTCTTTTCTACCAATATGATAATGTCTGGTAGCCATTAAAGTGTTCTGAAGACTGGAGTAAACAATCAAAGAAGGAACTAATAATGAACAGAGCCTTCCCCAGGAGCAGAGTTCATAAGCTTTAGTTGGTAGATTTACTGACATCTGTTTTCTCAAAAAATACTCTTCACTTCCTATCTCTGAGTCTATCTACACTGAATATTTATAGGTAATCAAGCTGGATAGAAATAGCTTAATGAATTTACTTACTCTGGCTTGCAAGCCTATATAAAAGATTCTACTTGGAGATTATGGAAGAAATGAAATCTATTTTGGTAAAAAAAATTTTTGCCATAATTTTATTTTTAAGAAATAACATCTTGATAAAATACTCTACAAATAAAATATTAGTCATTTAAATAAGCAAATATACATTGTAGTGTATTTAAAGAATAACAGGTATACCACAAAAGAATGTATAAAATGAAAACAAGTACATTTATGAATTTTAGAAAAGTTTATATGTTGACTTGCCTCCATCTTGGGTAATAACTGGTAACGCCAAGCTATTTTCATCTTAATGTTAGATTCTGACGTTTTATGATTACATACAGCTTCATCAACATCTTTTTTACCATTATCATCAAGTAATGGTGCAGGAAGTTCCTAAGAAAACAGAATGACACATTATTGAGCATCTGTGATCAAAAAATGTGACAATTTTCTTAAAAGATAATATTTGCAATACTAGAACTTTCCAATGCCTTGATGCCTTAAAATGATTCAAACACAAAGTCATGACAATATAGCTATTTCTAAAACAGAGGAAATATTGTATATATAATATTATGAAGTTTAATTTTTTATCAGTGAAGTAGAATTTAAAAAAAATATTCAAACTTTTATACTATGAAAAGCCAAACACTATTGCAACAAGAGGTATATATACATATATATACATATATTCACATATATATACACATATATACACACGCAAAGTCTGGAATTAGCATTTATGTATTACATTTAATTACTGTTATGTTTCCCACAAGGTAAAAATAAAACGTGTGCAATCTGTTTACAGGTTTGTAATACTAGAATGCAAAAACTCATTCACCAAAATAATAGGTGATGTAACAACTAAGAATACAGACATTTATTTTGCCCTTTTCAAATGTTAGTTTTGTAAATGCAAACCTTTGTCTCTTCTCTTAACAATGAAAATAGATTTAAGATCTCATTAAGTGAAGAGGTATTGAAGTCCAATTTTATCTTTTCTTTTTTGGAAGCTGACCCAGGGAGGAACAGCTATAAAAAATGTTGAAAATGTGTGTGTGTGTGTGTGTGTGTGTGTGTGTGTAAAGAGGTACTACAGAAATAATGCAAAGAAAAAAGTACATAAGTTTCTTGGAGAAGCAAAGCACATGCGATTGTTGCCCTTTTTATTAGCCAAAATCATAAAGATAATGTGGGGTGCTGGATTAGTAAACATAATCTTGTGTTATGTCATAAATTAGTCTAAATTGCAACTTTTACTTTGCAGGATTAAATTTATTTATGTTTAAAATCATGTCAACTAATCAGCTGGAAAATACATTAACTATTTTAGTTATCTATTAAAAGACCTCCAAATAGATCCACAATTTAATTTATGCTAGTATTAGACTAGTTATATCACTTAACTCTGAATCCATCAGTCCTAGCAAAGTATTAGTATCACACAAAATATAAAATAACTTCTTCTAATGGAAATAAATGTTTGTGAGGCATATAGTAAGTACAATACAGTATAGAGGTTATGAATTTGAATTTTAACTAGATTGTTTAGGTCCAAATCTTGACTTTACACACTAGTAGCTGTGTCATGGTTACCTTGACCACCTAATGGACCTCTCTATATCTTTATTCATCATGTGAAATATAGAGATAACAATATTCATTTCATTTGGTTTTTGTAATGAATAAATGAGTAAAGAATGTGAAATATAAGGAATGATGCCTCCTGCATGTTAAGCATTTAATAAACATTTAAGAGAATTCAGTCAAATAATTGCCTTATCCACTACTCAGAGCCACATATTTTCAGTTGGCAATAGTAGGTAATATATTGATTGTTGAATCATTATATTGTACACCTAAAAGTAATATAATGTTGTATGATAATTATACTTGAATTAAAAAAAAGAAGGAAATATCCAGTGCCAAATGCAGAGAGGAGGAAGCTAATAGTGTTCCTGAGTTGAAGTGAGTATGCTAAGAGTTCAAGGAGGCCATGTGGCAAACTGCAGGGGAACAGAGGAGCACAGAGAGAGAGCTCCAGAGATATGTGGAGGCAACTCTTGAGTACTGATCAGCACATGGACATAAGGAAACTACCCAAATCTGGTGAAAGAACCACTCACAAGGAACAAGCTGAATGATTTCTGCAGCTCACATAGAACCAGAAAAAGTCCACGGTCTCACCAACCAGAGTGGAGAAACCTTGTAATTCATAAGGCTTTACGTAGAGAAGCAAAATCAGCTTTGGAACAAAAGCTGCTCTGATCCTAGCTGACAAAGCTCAAAAGCAAGCCTCAAAGTGATCAAAGTGTTTCCAAATAACTTTACTGAATCCCAGAAATGATCTCAAGAATGTTAGCAGGAATGTAAAATATCCAGCACTGCACATGTTAAAATTCACAATATCTGGAGCCAATAAAAAAAAATTACCAGGCATGAAAAGGAACAGGGAAATAGGACCCATGATAAGGAGATGCAGTGATGATACAAATATAATTAGACTAAGACAAAAAACAATTATGGTTAGAGTCTATGTGTTCAAAAAAGATTGAGCATATACAGATTTGAAAGATATATTATTAAAAGACCCAAATGAACCTCTAGAGATGAAAACTTCATCTGAGATTTTTAAAACACACTGTACAGAAGGAGCAGCAGATTAGACATTTCAGGAAAAAAGACGAATCAACTTCAAGACATATCAATAGAAATTATAAAAGAAAAATAGCTATGACAAAGGTAAATTAAAGAATTAAAAGGCCAACCTTTCCTACAATAATCATTAAGTAAGCCACATTCCCAGCATAAATTTATGTATATACATGGATATGTTAGACAAAATACTTCCAAAGAAATAGCATGTAATAAAATACTATTAATAGTTGAAAATTAACATTTTACTTTAATTTATAAAAGAACACAAAAACGAAGTAAAATTGAAAGAATTGTTGAACTCATCAATGATTCTTTACTTTGACAGAGATTATTTCCTGACACATTCTCGTCTAGGATTAGAAGTGTGATTATGAAGCACATAAGATGTTGGAGTCCCTATGTTCCTTTCTATGTATTTCAGTTTTCAATGAAATCAGTTTCTCTTTGCTTCTTTCCTATTAAAAAAATGAGGAAATTAGCATGTGGTGCTTTTTCCTATTATTTTTATAACGTCAAGGTTTATAGATTTATATTCTTGTCTGCAACCAGATACAGAGTTGTTTAGTTTAGGTTTTTGTTGAAATGGATTCACCATGGATCCTTTTACCACAGTTCTGTCATTCTTGAGTTTTCAAAAATTGATATCTGTGCTCATTTAGCAGTCCCAGGAAGGTACGAGGGATGAAGCAGTGAGCAAAATAAAGTCCTTACCTTCATGGAGGTACATTCTAGAAGGACAGTGATATGAATTTGAAGAAAAAAGAGGGAAGAAATATAGACTAATGGGAGGAGTTGCTGCTTTACATAGGTTAGTCAATGAAGCTCTCAGTGATGAAGTAAATACATGGATTATATTTCAAATACTTTTTTATCCAACCAATGTTTGGGTGTATGTTATGTGTGTGTACTATATATATACACATATAAGCTTACGTTATAAGCTTAGTTATTAGCTAATAACTAAGTTGATTTATTATTATATCGACTTAGCACTAGGTAGATATTGCTATTGCTTAGTTATTAGCTTAGCACTACGTAGATATTGCTATTATCATTGTATCATCTGCGGACAAGGAATGATGCTATAATGTCTGAAGGCTTCCACTCTTATAGGTGATTTTCTTCTTTCTGTCTGAAAGCCTGAATAATTCCTCCTTTATCCTTGCAGTTTAATAACTTAAATGGGCTATATATATAGTTTTATATTATTTTATATTGTTTTATATTATTTCTCCCCTGTAATACTGAGTGCCCCTTTAAGCTGAAAACCCTAATTTGAAGTAAAATTTTTTGTGTCTCACATTTAACATTATTTTTCTGATCTACACTGAACTAGAATATATCCTTATTGATATAAATATTAGGTGTATCATTGACAGTTGTAAAATGTCACACAGTAAACAATTTAAATGTTAGATGATTAAATTCTTCCCATTTTCTAGACCAGCCATGACTAATAGAAATTTCTGTGATGTTTGAAATGTTCTATATCAGCACTATCCAATACAGTAGCTACTAGCTACTTAATTTTATTAGATAAAACATATTCTCACTTATTGTTTTAATCTCATTTTTCTGTGTCATGACAATTGCAAGCCTGTTCCTTGCTGCTACTAATATTGGGTAATAATATTATTTAAGTAAATTTATATTTTTAATTCTGCCATTATCCTTTTTATCCACTTCTCATGGTTTTTTTTTTCCATTTCATTCTTGTGATATTTTATTGAACTCATGTTCTTATTTTGTTGTTGTTGCTGTTTTGAACTCATGTTCTTATTAAAATCTTCTACAAATCTTTTATGGAAGAATTTCCTTCTCTTCTTGGGTTATGTTTTCTTTCAGACTTTTTTTCCTCTAGCTAAAGTTTGAAGGCTGAGTACTGTGCTATGTACCTTATTTTTCTCTACCTTTATGTGATGAGATCTTAGGCAAAATGAAACACCATCTTCTTTGGAAGACCTAGGCTCTTCATTTTCTTATGAGATTTCATAAAATGCCAACTTCCTGTGTTCATATTAGTTGGTTCAGTATTTTATTATCATTTAGGGGATGACATACTATTAAGGTTGGATTATATACCCAATTCAGTGTTGCTTTCTGGAAAAATTATTTTAGTTTAAGAACATCAGCCCAAAATTATCTTTTTAAGATAATAATTCTTTGGTTTCTGCGTATGAGGGTGAAGTTAGGAAGTGTACTAAATGGTGACTTTTATTTGGCCATGGACTTTATATATTTATGGCATTGGGTTGGACTGTGACTCTTGTTCTAATCAGTATAACTGATTTTTTGGAGTATTTTAAATTACTTTTTGTTTGCTAATGTAGGAGAATCTATGATATAAATTTAGTACCCTGACATCTTAACCATAAAACCCATATTCAATCATTCTTAAGTAACCTTTGGGAAAATTTCAAACAGAGATAAAGTAGGGATATAAATACCCATAACCTTGCTTTAAGAGAACTAATTAAAAATTCTGTTTAGAACATTTCAAACATATAAAAACTGTCTTACCATATATGTGTTGATGGGCATCCTTTTATACCTAAATTAAGTTTGTAAATTATAAATTATTTTAAAGCAAATTATCTTAAATGATTGGTTCTCAATTATTTTCCTGCCTCTATCCATTCACAAATATAATTTTTATTGTGAATTATAAATTATTTTAAAGTAAATTATCTTAAATGATTGGTTCGCAATATTTTCCTGCCTTTATCCATTCATAAATATAATATATTTTTTATTGTCTTGTGGGGGGGAATATAAAATCTGTGTAATGTTAAAAAAAAGGTTTGGGGGCATCTGGGTGGCTCAGTCAGTTAAGTGTCCAATTCTTGATTTCAGCTTAGGTCATGTTCTCAAGGTTTGTGAGATCCAGTCCTGCCTTGTGTTCCCTGCTGACAGTACAGAGCCTGCTTGGGATTCTCTGTCTCCTCTCCCTCTGCCCCTCCATGTGCCATGTGTATGTGCTCTCTTTTTCTTTCTCAAAATAAATAAACATAAAAAAAATTTTGAAGATTCTGATATTCTTAACCTTTACTCCTGCTCCACAACCCTATCCTCAGGGTGAAGAATGACTAATTTTATTTCTGAAACGAGGAATAAAGAAAACTTTGAATAAGATATTATAAAAATTTTAATTTAATGAATTTATATATACCTTGTAAAATCTGTTTACTTTAGACATGTGTAATTATCTAAAGTTTGTTTTTCCTCAATTGTCTTTTTCTGCATTAAAAAATACTAGATATCAGTTAAAACATCTAAATTAGTTTTGTTAATCAGATACTAAGACATAGGATTATGTTGTTTGTGGTCTAAGAATGCTACGATAAATGTTGTTTATAACATTAACTTTTTACATCTCAAATTATTATTTTTTTCTATGGGATATATAAAACAGAATATAATGAAGAATAATATAATAAAGATAAACACTACGGTTTCTACTACTTGGCTTTAACAAATCTTAACAACTGTCATACTTGCAGAAGAGACCAGTAATTTCAGCAAGGAAGGAGAAATACTTTTGTGTCAAAGCAGAAGCACTGGTTGAAAATCTTTAAAAGAAAAAGTAAGACCCCTCAGATCCTCTATTTTCTACTAAGAGCCAGGATACTCCTCCTCCCCCACTGTGTAAGAGAAATGGAGAGGTCAAATCAGACAAACTCTGGAAGTAGGAACACAATAGAGGGCACGGGTGAGATATATTGTAGACAGGGTAACTTACTGAACGTCTTCATATAGAAGGGTGAGATACCTCTCCCCACCAACACATGTATACAGTTGGCTCCCACTGCTAGGCTCTCACAAGGCCAGAAGCCATCCTTAAGAAGAATAGGCAAGAGATTAGGAGATTAGAGGAATCCTCCCTGGAGAACTTGACAAAATTATGGGAAATGGCCTTTAGAGAGATACCACTAGCTAAACTTACAGTAAACCTATCACACCACAAGTTATGTACCCAAATACATACTACTTCTAACTAGCCTTCCAGTTCCTCACTCTTCAATATAAAAAGATAGTCAAGAATTATCAGATATTTGAATAAAGCATCTAATATGGAATTCAAAGACCAAGCCAAACAGAAACAATGCCAGAAACAGAAAAAAACTTCAAAAGGAACAAAAAGTAATATCTATTATATGAGATGGTATTGTAAAAAATAAAACACTTCAGTAAAAGGAAACAATCAGAAAAAACCTGAGCTTCTAGAAATTAAAAGTGTAATAGGAGAGGGAAAAAAAAAAAAAGACCAGAAGTTCAAGAATATCAAGTTGGTCAAATCATTCAGAATAAAGGAATAATAATGATAATAATGACAGTAATGGTAACTAAAAAACATAACATAGCAGCTAACATGTTTTAAAGTGCTTTCCAAATGCATTTCCAAAGGTACTGTTCTAAGCACTTTATACAATTAACATATTTAATTCTTAATCTTAAGAAGTATGCACTATTATTAAGACCACTTTATAGATGAAGACACTGGAGCATAAAATTTAATTAACTTGTTGAAGGTCACAAAGAAAGTAAATGGCAGAGCAAGGATTCATAATGGACAGTCTTATTCTATCACTCAGTCTCTTAACAATTATGCAATACTACCTCTTAAAAAGATACAAAATAAGAGAGAAAAGAAAATATGTAGAGAATTAGTCCAGGAGGTTGACACCATAAAAGAATTTTTTAGAGAAACAGACAACAGAGGAAAATATCAAAGAAATAATCTAAGAGAAATTTCCCGAACTGAAAAATGGGAGATAACAGATTCAAAATCCTGAGTATTACAACTATGAATGAAAATAGACATACACCAAAGCATATAATTCTGATATTCCAGAACAGGAGGAAAAAAAGAAAGTATATGAAAAGCTTCTAGACTTTGGACTTTTCAGAGGGAAAGTTATTTTCAGCCTACTATTCTATATTTAACGAAAGTACTGTTAAATTTGAGGGTGAAATTAAGACAAGTTCAGTCATTCAACGTTTAAAAATCCCTACCACCTCACACCTCTATCTCTATTCACTCTCAACTTATTAGAAGATGTACTCTACTAGCAACAAAGTCAGAGTAACTCTTAGGATGATGAAGGAAAGTGCAAGAAAATAACTGTGTAGGACTGCCTAGGGGCAAGCAGTCCATTTGGAGTAGAAGGATGGAGGACTCTAGGGAGATGATGCTTGAACACATTAAGAGTCATCTACAAGCTGGGAAGAGTCCTCCCCAGGAGCTAAACGTCCAACACCTTGATCTTGGACTTTTCAGCCCCCAGAACTGTTAAGACAATAAATTTCAACAGTTTAAGCCACCTAGTCTATGATGTTCCATTATGAGGCCAAGCTTAGTAAGATAGATGAGGTATGGTTGTTAACAAATACCTAAAAATGTTGAAATGGCTTTGAAATTGGGTATTGGGTAAAGGCTGAAATAATTTTGAGATGCATGTTAAGGGAGATTACAGTAAATCTCTGATGGAAATAAGGAACATATTACTTGAAACTGTAAAACAGAAGCTTCTCGTTACATAGTAGCAAAAAATTTGGCTGAGCTATGTTCTAGTATTCTGGGGAAGACAGGACTTTTAGTGTTTAGCTGAGAAGATTTTTAAACAGTTTTGAAAGCATGATTTGGTTCTTCTGACTGCTTATAGTAAAATGCAAAACGAGAGAAATGAATTAAGTAAGAATTGTTAAGCAAAAACAACCAGAATTTGAAGATTTGGAAAATACTTCATCTATTCATATTTCAAAAAATGAAAAAGTTTGTTCTAAAGAGAACACTAAATGTATGGCTGATTAAGAGATTGTGGGTGTGACTCATGGACTTAACCAGTCATCTCAACGGAAGCCAGGAATAGAGATATAATACCAGCAGAGACACTGCCAGTTTGAACTACAGGGAACAGACAAAGCAGAATGGAACAAAGGAAGGCATTTGGACTTCTTGGATTTTACGGACTTGAGCATGGCACAGTTTGGTTTCGAACATGAGTTATCCTGAAAAAAAAAAAGTAGGAAGAACCCAAAGTGATTCAAAGATGATCAGGGCTGCCACTCCTACCACAGGCCTACGGACACAAGCCTGGGAGACATGGCTGCCTCCATCTCGGTTTCAAAAGGCAAGACTACAGCCCAACAGAGCCATGTGGGTGGTGTCCTGGCCAGCTGAAGGGGTGTGATGCTGCCACCCCAGTGGGCCTACAAGGCAGAGAATGGATCCAAGGAAGTTTATTCACAGGCCGTAAGATCTAATGGAATTTGCCTTGCTAAATTTTGGACTTGCTTAGAATCCATCACCTTTTCTTCCCTCTGATTTCTCCCTTATGGAGTGAGAATGTCTATCCTATACCTGTTCTATATTGTATTTAGAAGTCCATAATTTGTCTGGTTTAACAGGTTCACAGGTTCATAGCCAGAGAAGAATTTTGCCTCAGAATGGACCACAGCTCAAATCACATCCATACCTGATTTAGATGATAGATGAGATTTTAGAGTTATAGTTGATAATGGAATAACTTTTGGGGCTATTAGGCTTTCTAGCACAGAGTGGGCATTTAATAAATATTTGATGGAGAAAGAAATGATGGCTAGCAAATCTCTATTTTCAATTGTTCCCCAGTTTCTGGGTCTAAAGCTTTAACTGGCTTCTGGATATTCTATCTGAGTATTCGACTGCAAGTCAAACTCAAAGTATACTCACTCAATCAGGCTATCCTCTTTCATTCTTTTCTCCTTTTCTCTTAGGTCCTCTTGCTCCTTGCTTTCTCTACAATTATTTTTTCATTCATTCAAAACTAGTTAATTTCTCTTTGATCCTGACAGAATGTATTCATAGAACTTTCAGTTAACACTTTAAATTGCTCACAAAGAAGATATAACTACCTTTTGAACTTTTTTCAAATTATTTACAAAATGGACAGTGTGTGCTGACTCAGGAAGTCCTGAGATTTCTACCTCCAAGCTTTAGTACTGCTGTCTCCTTTGCTTAAAAAGTAGTAACTTATACATTTTGGATATCCAATAAAATTTACTTGATAGAAATGAAAGTATAATTTATCTTAGCAGTGGTTAGAAACTCTTTAAAAACAAAATTTCATTAAAATAACATAAAATGAATAAAAGAAATTAAGTTCATAACAATATGGAGAGATGATGTGAACAAACCATAGATTAAGGAATTTGAAGATAGCAACAGAAACTATCAAAAACAAAGGACCGAAGGAAAAAAATAACTGGGGAAGAAAAAGAACAATTCTACCCAACTTTTTCATATAAACTGACAAGTTTAATTTAGAATTTATTTGGAAGTGCAAAAGCTGTAAAATAGGCCAAACAATTTTGCCAAGGAAGAAAGTTGGAGGACTTAAACATACCTGATTTTAAGACATTATAAAAACAGAATGATGAAGTCCATATAAGACTGACACATGGGTCAATGGAACAGAAAAAATTGGGAGGGAGACGAAAATATTTATTTAATTGATTTTTTACATAAGTGCCAAGGTAATTCAATAGAGAAAGGATGAAAACAATTCTTAGAAAACAAGAAAGGAGAAAATTTAGTGACATGGGGGTATACTGGGGGGTCAACAAACTATGGCCTTTGGGCCAAATACAATTATTGGAATTTCATTGGAATATACTTAAGAATTATCTATGGCTACTTTATTGTTACAATATCAGAATCAAGCAGTTACAACACAGACCATATGGCCTGCAAAGCCAAAAATATTTACTATCTTGCCCTCTAAAGAAAAGTGTGCAAATATTTCTTAAATAGGACAAAAATATAGGATGAAATATAAAATAAAAAACTGTGACATTGGACTTGATAAAAGTAATAAATAATGCTTTTCAAAAGATACTGCTAAGAAAACGAAGGGTCAAGCCATAGACTGGGAAAAAATATTTGCCACACACATATCTGATAAAGGACTTGTAACCAGAATATAAATCAATGATGAAATATAATTGAAAAGGACAAGAACTGAACAGACACATCATTAAAAGATACATGGATAGCAAACAAACACATGAAAAGATGCTCAACGTGATTAGTGATTAGTAATACGCAAATTAAAAGCACAATGAAATACCACTATGTGAGACTAGAATTGTTCAAATAAAATTTAAAAAATGAGAACACCAAATGTTAAAAAGGAAAGAGGCAATTAGAAGTCTTATACATTTCTGGTAGGAATGCAAAATTGCACAGGTGCTTTAGAAAAGAGTTTGGAAATAACTTTGAGAATTGAACATTCACTTTCAGTATGACCCAGTAATTCACCTCCTGGGTATTTACCCAAGAGAAATAACAACATATGTCCATATAGAGATGTATACATAGATGTTCATAGCAACTTCATTTAATAGTCAAAAAGTGAAAACCACTCAAAAGTCCATCATGATACTAGTGAATGGCTAATAAAAGCAGTAAAAAGAATCAACTCTATTGATACACCTAAAAACATGGTTCATCTGAAAAACATTATGTTAAGTAAAAGAAGCCAGATACAAAATACTATATACCACATTATTCCATACATATAAAATTCTAGAAAAGGCAAACTATAGAGATGGTAAACAGATAGGCGGCTGCCACGGCTAAGTGGTAGAAAGAGGAGAGTGACTACAAACAGGCACATTTCGGAGGGGATGGAATGTTCTGTGTATGACTGTGGTGGTTACATCACTGTACATATTTATCATATTTACTCAAATTGTATATAAAATTGGTAAATTTTATCATATATAAATTATATGTCAATAAAGCTAATGAAAAGAAAATGATATGCACAAAACAAAATGACTGATTACATATCCATGTATGCATGTATTTTTTGTTTGGAAATACTCACGTCAAACCCCTAACAGCAGTTAACTCCTTTGAGAGTGAGAGGAGTTTAAATGAAATTTGGAGTATATGAGTTGAGCTTTATTTGTGATGTAACTTGTAGAAAAGACAATGTATACTAGTTGTGAATTACTTACATAATCAAAATTTAATTGAAAAATGTCAAAGTTTTTAAACAATTATGGAGATGACATAGTTTTACAACTTGGAAAGATGTATGAAGAATTAAACTAATTGAATGGAAAAAAGACTCATTAAAAATATTGTTATGGCCTTTTACAATTTGAGGGTTAAAAGTAAAAGCCTGCAAGCTTTAAAAGCGGGGGTGGGGGGACATGCTACTTATAAATGAAAAAGAAATAGATGAGTAGCAGATTATCTCAGCAACCCTAGATTTCAGAAGACAATGGAACAAGGTATGAGGAAAACTGATGTTGAACCTAGAAATCTCCATGAGGAAAATCCTCTATTAAGTATAAGTGCAAACTATACTCATTTTTTTAAAGCGTATAATACTCAGAGCTTACCTACCACAAACCTTTTCTTAAAAAAAGTATTTGAAGATATAATTCAGCCATTAAAAAAATAATCCAATAAAGAGGTAGAAATTATAAAAATAAAAAATTAGTAATATCTTAATAACAAAATGAAGACATATATATCTTCTATCAACCAGAAAAATAAAAGGTTTATTTTATTTTACATATCCATGAGAATGGCTGTCATCAAAAACACAAGAGATAAAAGTTGGTAAGGATGTGGAGAAAAAGGAACCACTGTGCATTGCTGGTAGAAATGTAAACTGGTACAGTCACTATGTAAAACAGATTCTTCAAAATGTGAAAAAGGAACTACTGGGGTGCCTGGGTGGCTCTGTCAGCTAAGCATCAGACTCTTGATTTAGGCTTAGGCCATGATCTCGCAGTTGTGAGATCAAGGCCCACGTCGGACTCCATACCAAGCATGGAGCCTGTGCTTGGGATTCTCTCTCTCTGTCTGTCTGTCTGTCTCTCTCTCTCTCTCTCTGTTATCTAACCTGTTATTCAATCTGTTATCTAACTTACTTGTACACTATCAATAATTACAACTCAAATTCTCTAATTGAATCTTCAATACTCTGTTCAATAGTTTATTTTACAAGTTGAAACACATTTAAATTTAAAATTATATAACTATTTTACTGAATCAGATCATATAATTGGACCCTTTGGAAACGAAATGCCATCTTATGTCACTAAACTAAACTTCTACAAGAGGAAAGGAAAATAGATTTCATTTCTTACATTCTCTCAGTTGCTCAGTATCATGTCACATTTTTAGTTTCTTCCTTTTCTTCACATCTAGCACTTCGTGTTCTTGTACTGCTTTTAATTCTCTTACCAGCAATTTCCTCCCAGTTTTATTGAAATAGAACTGACATATAACATTGAATTAGTTTAACATGTACAAAATAATGATTTGATATATGTATATACTACAAAATGATGACGATAAGTTTAGTTAATATACATCACCTCACTTATTACAAGTTTTTTTTTATTGTGATGAGAATTTAAAAATCTATACACTTCGCAACTTTCCAATATACAGCATAAAATTGTTAACTCTAGTCACCAAGCTGTACATTACATCCTCATGACTTATTTATAATTGGAAGATTGTACCTTTTGTCCACAGTCACCCATTTCTCCTACCCTCACCTCTTGGAACCACCAATCTGTTCTCTATTTCTAGGAATCTGGTTTCATAAATTCCACATATAGGTAAGATCACACATTATGTGTCTTTCTCTATCTGACTTATTTCACTTAGCATAATGCTCACAAGATTTACCTATGTTATCACAAATGGTAGAATTTTCTTCTTTTTTTAATGGCCAAATAGTATTCCACTATTGTTTAAAATTTTTGCTACACCTGTATTATTTTTTGTAATAAAGTATTTCTCTCAAAATTTAAAATTCAAATGTGATCTATATCTATATCTATATCTATATCTATATCTATATCTATATCTATATCCAATCCCAGATGCAGTGGAAGAGTTCCTGAGGAAAACAATGTATTTTATAAATAAAGGTAAATTTCCTTAATTTTTTAGCACCATCATAAAGTATACTTTTTAAAGGATAAAAGCACTTCCCTAGAAGAACTTGATTACTGTATTATTTTCCCTTATTTTATTGTTAGTATTTCACAAAGATTAGAAAAAATTTCAAACTCCAGAAAAACATACACCAAACAAAGGTCCAGTTACTGATTTATCAGCCTTAGTATCTCTTAACCACAGTAGGGAGAATGTTCTTTTTTTCCTTAACATTATTTCTCCTCCTGGTAGAATATTTCCCAAATAAGCAAGGTAACACTTGTGAATGCATGATACTTATGAGTGAAATACAGGTTAAGAAATACATTTTAAGAAGCATAGGTTAAGTTTCAACTTCATAGGGGCACAGAAGTATTCCCAAGAAAACATCAATACATTAAAAGTGAAGACTGGGGTGCCTGGGTGGCTCAGTAGGTTAAGCGTCCGACATCCACTCAGGACATGATATTGCGGTTCATGGGTTCGGGCCCAGCATCGGGCTCTGTGCTGACAGTGCGGAACCTGAAGCCTGCTTCAGATTCTGTGTCTCCCTCTCTTTCTCTTTCTCAAAAATAAATAAACTTCAAAAATTTTTTTAAAAGTGGGATTATTTTTAAATTGGTGGCACTAGAGTAAACAAGGACAATTAAGATTTGTGACAAATATGTTTCTGAGAGGTGGGTAATTCCAATACATCAAAACCCAGGTTCAAAATTGAAGCATATATTTACTGTGTTTCATTAATTCTGATTTTTTTCACATGTTATTATTTATAAAATTGGGGTAAAATTTACAATTGATATTATATTAAACAGAAAGTCATTATTGTCTGCATATGTATAAACTTGGTTATTATTCTTGGTGTGTAAGTGGACAAATGTAATTTTTCGATATTTCAGCTAAGAAGTTAAGGAAGAACATGAATTCTGGTTTTCCAGAAAACCTCCATTGATACCCTTTGGGGAAATAAAGCCACCTACAAAAATACTTGCATAATGGATGGCATTGTTTTAGAATAAAATGTGGGAAAAGAGAGGAGCATCTTATAAGAAATGCTATATCACCAGTATTCTTGATGACACAGAAAAACTGGTAATGGTCAATGACTATAAATCAGAAAGTAATTCATTATAGTAATACGAATGTGAAGTTTTATGAGTAAGTTACATATTTTGCTTATCTTTTTTATGTACTAGTGTGATGTGATTTTTAAAAAAGTCTAAGAAAACTTAAAAATAATTAAATAGAAATCCTAAGTTAAAAGAACACATTCTGTTTTAGTTTATTTGCTAGTGTTTTCATCTCAGTGGTACATAAAATAATGACGCATCTTGTGCTCAGTGGCATCTCAGATTTGATAAAATATGGTTGTTTCTTTAGTAAGTGGGCCAAAATTCCTTTAGTATCTCCATTTTTTTGAAAAAAATTTTAACATTTATTTTTGAGACAGAAAGAAAGAGAGAGCACATGCGCGTGCAAGTTGGGGAGGTGCAGAGAGAGGGAGACACAGAATCTGAAGCAGGCTCCAAGCTGTCAGCACAAAGCTCCATGCAGGGCTCGAACTCACGAACCATGAGATCATGACCTAAGCCAAAATTGGACACTTAACCGACAGAGCCACCCAGGTGCCTAGCATCTTCATTTTTTAGCATTCCATCAACATATAAAAAACTTCTAACACAAGATGGTGTACAAAATGTCATCCTAGTAATTTACCTAGCTAGACCTATGTGAACACTTGGTTACTCTTCAGTATTTGTATCATTCTTTTAGTCAGAAATCTGAACAAAAATAGCAGAAAATAAAAAACTGGCCAATGCAAATTAAAAGTCAGTTGTGTGGTTTTTAAGTGTTGTGAAGTCAAGAACTCAAGTCTAAGGTAATAGTGATAGATTATCCTATATAATCCTCTGACAAAAAAACCCATTATATGAAAATTTGGTCTTAATGGTTTCAGTACTGATATTCAGAATTCAAGTAAAAAATGAGTTATTTAAACATATACCAAAACTGATATTTTTTGGGGAAAAGGATTTCTTTTAAGGAAGCTCTACACTCAAATGTGGGGCTTGAATTCATGACCTTGAGATGAAGAGTCATATGCTCCACAGACTGAGCCAGCCAGGCGCCCCAAATACTCAGATATCCTTCATCTTCCAATATGCTGAAATTTATTCTGTAAGAGTTTGTATTTAGTATGTTGTTATATTTGTAAGCCCTAAATATTTTTTTGAAGTGTGCCATCACCTAACCTGCTCATGGTGACTCCTTGACCCTATCAGAGATGATGACTATTATCATCTATAACAATTTGTTGCAGTGTCTATAATCAAACAAAAAGTTTATTTAATGTTTTGATAAAATCTGTCTTATAAGAGAATACTAAGAATAAGCTCTTAAATATTCTTAAATAATGGTTACAGCTGTAATCACAGATCAAGTCTCTCCCTTATACTTTTGAATCACCAGTCTTTGATTTCTAACCCAGAGCACCACCAGAACACATTTCATGGTTGTTATACTCTTGTTTCCTCAAAGAAAGTATATCAGATTTTTGGTTCTTTTATGAAGTACAGTGCTTACAGTGACCATACATTTGGTAGCAAGGATCAGGAATAAGTAAAAATAAAAAGCAAGTTTCATAAGGTCTATACAGAAGATAGGAATGAAAAATATAAAATTTCTCTCTCTTAGATGAATCATGTTGGAAAATTAACATGAATAAAGACGTTGGCACTACCTTTGGACAAAAACAACGGCTTATCCTACTTTACAAAAAAACCTATATGAAACCAAATTATTATAAACTTCCAATACCAAAATATACTCCAGTAATTAGAGGTATTTATTTTTTTTTCAGCAGAAACATTTCTCCTTAGCCATAAGATGCTGTAAATATATTTCTTCCCTTTTCAATTCATGCCATTCTGTGCTTACTGGTATATTATTTTGTGATCTTTGTTTTGGCAGATGCACAAGCAAAATCTGATTCCAACAGTTTGACCCTTCTCACTTTTTATGTTCTCTAGGGCATAATAAAACCCAAGATACAATCCCTCAGCAGTTAATGAAGCTTAACCTCCCACCCTCTTAATTACCAATGCATTACACCAACTATGGGCATCATACTCCTCTCTAAGCTATTTTACAATTCAGCAGAAGTACTACTGAGCTATTATGTAGCAACATAATCCATGCAGCATGAGAAATCCTTCTTAAAAATAAAATCTTTTGATCCTTGCAGGTTTTGGTAACTGTATAATTAATACTACTTAAGCATTATCCATGTATCAGTAAGTATATTATATTGTATCAGTAAGTATATTACTTTGTTGATTTCGGGGGAGTTGGGGAACATTTGTTTTCTGAAATTTAGAAAGGGAAACAAATTCAAAGATAGTATTGACTGATTATCATAATCTGAATACAAGAGAACTCTAAATAACTAGGCTAGTATCCATCTAGTAAAGATAAGTTCTTCACATTATCTCCATTTAAATATTTAAAAATATGGGGAGAGAGGTTACTTCAGTTGTTAAAAGCATTCAGAAATGTAGATCGCATGGAGTAAGTCAGAAAGCCAATGGGTATATAGCTGATGTTACTTAAAAAATGTTCTCAACTCATGGATTTTAAGATTAGTAATTAGTGAATTAATTTATTTCCATCCATATTTCAAATTAAATTCAGTACAGAGAACATCTTGGTGTAATTTTTCACATATATTTTATAAAGAGGGAAGTTGCTGATATTATAAGAAGAAAGGGTGAAAAATACTTTCACATTGGTATACAGATATTATTTTAACTAAACTCCCAAATTAAGCTACTGACAAAAATGATGCTTTTAATTTGACAACTACATCAACTACATGAATTGAAAAACAGAAAATGAAACCACTAGGTTAAGAGTAGTGTTTTCCACAGATCCTTATCACATTTCTCTTTAACACATAAATAAGAAATATATTGAGAAGACTGGAAAAACTCAATTTTCTTCACTAAGATAGAGGGAAGGAGAAGGATAACATGAAGAAAAGGAAATGGAAGCCTACATCAGAGATATTCAGAAGTAAAGGGAAAGGGTAAAGTCAGTAAAAAAAAGTAATACTTTCTTTAATTAAATGCAAATTATAATCTAGTTATTTCAAAATATTACCTTTTAAACCATCACATTTTTAAGAGCTGCAGTCATAGGATTTCAAAGCAGTTCAGACACGTAATTAATCCCCGAGTTCTCCTGCTATCTAGCAGTGAGGTTGGGAAAATGAAGTACAGGCAACTTTAAATTCTTTATTTAGGTCCTAGCAATGTGCCTGTAAATATCAACAGCACTCCAAGTCTTGACCAAGGCATTGGCTTAAAAAAACTTTAAAGGGAAATACACGGTATTTTTTGATATTGTGATATTATTAGCTTCCATATTATTTTTTCACATATATAAAAACACAACTGTTGAGCTGTTAGGAACAAGTTTTATGAGGTCTATGATAACTTTATCAATTTTCTTCAACATATCAACTTAGATACAGAATTTATATATTTCATATATCAAAATATAAAACCTATAATACATATTCCTTGAAAACATTCTCCTTAGTTCAAACAAATTTCTTAAGAAGAAAGCTTAAATAAAACAAATAAAAATTCCATGTTTTTGCTTATAGAGAGACAAGGGTACACTGTTGCTATCTATTAATATATTTCTAGCCATAAAAATTGGAGTTTTCCTTTCTGAGTTCCTTTATAAAATAAAGTTCATATAGTAAATGCTATCAATATTAAATCTGGCTTTGCATAATCAACAAAACTCATACTGAGAGAGATAATGTAAGTTAAAGTGACTAGAGGTACTAATTAGCTAACTACCATTGTTAAAAACATGACTTTCTGTGTGTGTGTGTGTGTGTGTGTGTGTGTATGTTATGTATACATTGTATGTGGAGTGTATATATATATATTGTGTGTGTGTTAGTATATCTTTATATCTATATCCCTATATATAGAAAGAAAATGAATGGTAAATGATGCGGTCCTTGTAATCCTTGATTAAAATACATTTTGTGAAAAGTTTTAAAAAGTAGACTAAACTCTTCACTTAATCATCGATTTTACTTTAGGTTTAGTTAATGAGACCATGTGAAATAATTCCTTTTAGTAAATGTTTACTGTACAAGGGTATATATTAACCTGTTTTCTTAAAAATGATATATGAAAATCTGTCCTAAGCAAAGGGATTATGCAATAATTACTTGAGTTATAGGATTCTTATGTTGGCAAAGGATTTCAACATAATTCCTGTAAGTATGAAGTGTCCTTATTGAATATAAACTAAAATAATTTCTGAAAACCTGGTATAATTAAACACTTATAAATATAGTTATTGTAAAAGTTAAGACAGTGACAGTAATCTTAACATAATTATTTATTAAATCAAAGTCATAGAATTTTTACAAGGTTGGAAAGATATATTCTAAAGTTTCGGGGATATCTGTTGTCAAAGATATCTCACAATTAATAATGGAATCAGGCATTTTCTTTATTTGAGAGGTCTAGATCAGTTATATTCCTAGCTCAGGAGCACGCATGTGACTGGTTTTATTTGTTGGATGACATATTCTTTTGTTTTTCCAAAATGAACCCAGTTTATGGAAGATGTTACAAAAATCCTTAGTACATTGTGGTGCACTAAATGACACTGGATATCACTTTATTTTGATTAAATTTGAACATTATTTTGTGTTGTACACTTGGTGTTAATAGAACAAAAATGATTCTCTTTCTGCTCATTGAGTACTGAGAAGTAGAGGCAACTGGATAAAGGCATAAAATAGGTTTTTAAAATTCTATAGTACCCTGTTATAATCTGTTTTTAGAAATATAAAGATAAGATGCTTCACTTCATAGTCTCAGATCTATTTTCTACTTCCAATTTAACTCTTTAATACTATCTACCCTGTTTTCAAAGTCTAGCACAGACTTTTAGACACCCACAGCTACACACACACAAACTATAAGAAGACTATTTTATAAAACTGATAAGTGCATTTCAAACGCCTCTGATTTCACTAATATAACATAATACAAAAAGATGGCTGTGGTGAACTAAGGCCACTTTCTGCAACTGCCTGTTGGTTTCTGATGAACAAAACAAAATTTCAGGGGGGAAACACTGGCCACTGAAAGAATTACCCCAACATTAGCTGGAGAGATATCCCTGTCTTCTTTGGTTTATCACACAGTAAAGTTATCCCTTTGTACACAATAAATCTTCAAAGACCATCTATTTAATCTATGACCTTTGAAGGTGTTCTGCCTTCTCCTTTGATGGGATCCTTTAACATTTTATTTCATGGAGTAACATGTTAATTTGGCGAGCTGATGAGTATTTTCTTTAAGTTTCAGTGGCTCTGGTTTTCAGAATTTGAAGTCATTTATCCCTTCTAAAAGGATTAAATCTATTCTCTTCTTAATACATTTTCAGAAAAAGTATTCAGCAGACAAATGAACTCTATTTTTAATATTCCTAATTCTCACGTTGTGTGGCTTCTTTTCAAAGAATGGAAAGTGCTATATAATAGTTCTAAGATTTTAACATTTGGGCATGACAATACCATGAAGTATTCACAACCATTTATTTTAGGAGTTCAAAATAAAATTTTTAAAAGTAAACGTGAGGCCTGGAGGAAGTTCTTTAAGATTTAGAAAGCAAAACTCCTGATATTTCATGTTTAATTTGGCATTCCAGTATAAGGTAACCAGGGAACTATCTCTATCTTAATGCAAAAGGTTAAGTGATTTGTGCAAAGTCCTGCAGCAAGTTAAGTAGCATCACAGAAATTAAAATCTAAGCTCATATCCCAAATGTATTTCACCTTCTCAGGATAAATATCCTATCACAGAGTATGGCCTTTTTGCTGTATGACTTAGGCTACTTTTCTGCATGCAAAATTCCTTTCTTATATTGGTGAAGCACATAGATCAAAGCGAACTTTGTGTTTAAGTTATATCAGAAATGGTTCTTACTAGCTAGTGACAGAGAGGTGGGTTTATTTTCCTTTATTCTTTTATCTTATCTTTCATTTTCTTGTTGGAAAATAAGGCACATGCCATCTTTTAAAAGCTGGCTACAAATGTAGGTCACTGGCAGCAGTACTGAGCCTTTGCATGATTTTTCTTAGTCTTTTTAGCTGGCCAAAGAAGTTCTAACTGTGGCTGCCAGGGGAGAACTTAGAATTTTAAATAAGCTCTCACAAGTAGCTAGGGGAGAAAAAAAGAGTGAAACCCTGGGGTCAAACAGCAAATTTCTGGCTCAACTAGCACTTCAGAGTTATAAGCACTGAAAAGCATATAGATAACCTGGTAGTTTTCTGAACAAATAAAAGACAAAGAAATGAAGGGAATATATTCTGATTATAACTCTGTCTTTAAAAGGCTCTTCATTTATGTATATTTATACCGAGAACAGAAGATACAAAGAAATAAAATACCTTTGATAAGAAATAAAACACATATTATACAGGCTAGAAAAAGTAAAAATGTATGGGAAAATATGTTATTTATAAGGGATTGAGCTTGAATAAAGTTTACAAAGTGGAATGACAGAAGGGCCAAAAACATAATTTTTAATTATGTATAACATAATGTATTACTTTTATTCTTAACATTATAAAACTACAACTTTGAAGATAAGTAAAAAAAATCAGTAATGTATATGGTCAAACGTGGGTACTTCTTTTACTTTATTCTTATAGCCATCTCAATTTTTGGCAGAATAAGGAAAACAAAGTTGGATTTGAAATATTTTTGATAAAGCCCAGCCTGTACTATAATGTACTAAAAGCAAACAACTATCCACTCACTGGATTCAGACTTCTAAATCTTGTTCCATGATCAGTTAATGAGAGACGGATGTTAAATATAGACTTAATCTTAACACCAAAATGTCACAAGGAAACCTTTTTAATAGTAATTCAAACTTAACATTGTATAACAATAATACTACTTCATCTAATTCTTTCTTTTTCTTTTAAAGTTTATTTATTTTTGAGAGAGAGAGAGAGAAAGAGAGAACACATGAGGAGAGAGAGAGAGAGAGAGAGAGAGAGAGAGTGCTTGGGAAAGGAGCAGAGAGAGAGGGAGAAAGAATCCCAACCAGACTTCACACTGTCAATAGGAAGTGGGTCTTGAACTCATTAACTATGAGATTATGACCTGAGCTGAAATCAAGAGTCAAACACTTAACCAACTAAGCCACCCAGGTGCCCCAAATTCTTTTTTTTTAAATTTTTAATGTTTATTCATTTTTGAGAGAGAAAGAGACAGAGATAGAGATAGAGACAGAGCACTAACAGGGGAGGGACAGAGAAAGAGGGAGACACAGAATCGGAAGCAGGCTCCAGGCTCTGAGCTGTCAGCACAGAGCCCAACGTGGGGCTCGAACCCACAAACTGTGAGATCATGACCTGAGCTGAAGTCGGATGCTTAACCACCTGAGCCACCCCGGCACCAGGTACCCCAAATCTTGAATCAACTAATATATTTTCTCTCGATCAAAACCAAAAAAACAGGGGCACCTGGTTGGCTCAGTTGGCTAAGTGTCAGACTCTTCATTTCAGATGGGGTCATGATCTCATGGTTCATGAGTTTGAGCCCCATGTCGGGCTCTGTGCTGACAGCACAGAACCTGCTTGGGATTCTTCACTCTCCTTTTCTCTCTGACCCCACGCTGCTTGCTCTCTCTTCCAAAATAAATAAATAAACTTTAAGAAACAAAGCAAACAAAGAAAACAAAGAAAAAGATACAAGGTACAATAAATAAGATCTTAAAAATGAGTTCATTTTTTGGGTAACACCCTGATATTTGGGATACAAAAAAAACGATTTCAAATTATTGAGATATTTTGATTTTTATATACAGATTTAAAGTGCAGAAAAAAGAATTCTGAAGATGTTAGTCTAAATTTTCATACTTCAATACTAAATATTTTGTTGCTATATTAATTCATCTAATATGATATGGTTTATTTATTTTTTTCTTTTCTTTTCAATTTTTAAAATTTTTTTTTTTTTTTTTTTTTGAGTGAGAGAGAGGGAAGGAGGGGCGGAAAGAGAGGGAGACACAGAATCTGCAGGCTCTAGGCTCCAAGCTGTCAGCACAGAGCCCAACGTGCGGCTCAAACTCACGAACCACGTGATCATGACCTGAGCCGAAGTCAGACACCACCAAGGCACCCCAATTTATTTTCTTTTTTAAAGTTTATTTTGAGAGAGAGCACATGCGCAAGTGCTCGGGCATGGAAGGTGCAGACAGCAAGAAAGACAGAGAATCCCAAGCAGGCTCCTCTCTGTCAGAGCAGAGCCCGACCCTGGGCTCAAACCCGGGAACCATGAGATCTTGACCTGAACTGAAATCAAGAGTCAGATGCTTAACCAACTGAGCCACGTAGGCGCCCCTGATATGGTTTATTTTAAATAAACTGTTACTTATTCCATGACTCATGAGTTACTATAAGGTAATTCGTTTTCAATTATGAAAGACTTTGTCTATATTAAACATGGGTATTTCAAATAATTGATTTTAAATTTGAACTATTTGTTTATTAGTATGTTTGATGTTAAAAAATATATACCGTAAACCTTTAGTAAACATCAAGATAGTTATTGATATTCCTGCTTGTAACCATTACTTCTCTTGGGTACATACTAAAAAGTAAAACTTTTAAACTCCTAAAACCATCCTAGCCTCCCACTTTATTCTAACTGTAGTTGATGTTGGATAGTATATAATGTATAAAACAAGTAATTCAAAAAATTAATGTCATAAGTCAGGAATTAATCCTTTGCTCTAGATATTAGATATCTTCTTCCTGCAGAAATATTATCACTATGTTATGTCATCACTAAAAATATTTGAATTAAGTTTTAAAACTCACCTTACTATATTAAGAAATAGCATTTAATTTTACTTCTGGAAATCATGTTATAAATATTAACATATATTGTTTAAAATTATGAAAAGGATATAACAGAAAAATGTAGCATTTTCAAGTTCTAAAGGAATTATGTGTGTATGTGCGTGTATGTATTTTTTATTTCTAAAAAAATCAGCCTATCTACTGATAAACACAAATATTTTAACATAAAATATAATTTTTGTTATTTTACAAATCATTCCATAGAAAATTTTCAGAGAATACTTATCACTGTATTTGAGATGATCAAGAACATTCTCTTAGATAAAAAAGTTGACTGAAAAATACTTACCAATGTGTTTTTAAAAGCTTTAACAACATCATGTATATTGTTCTATAGGATTTTCTAAGGGGTGTAATTTTTCAACGTTACATCTTAATGCTGACTTCCTGAAGGAGCTTTGACTACAATAGGCATGAATATGTTTTCAAAGGATGATGGATAAATTGCTGGGTGGTTATATAATATATCTTAGGCAGCTGATGGGGCTTTTTATCCTTTACTTGTCTTTAGTTATACACAGTTTTAAGATAATTATGGTCTCTAAGATTTTCTTTTCCCTTTTCTTGTACCAGCAATATTTGTCTTGGTTATAGGTTCCAGAAATTCCCAAGCATACATCATAAAATTAAAACTAAGCAATTATAGCATTCCCCACTCCACCTCCCTACCACCCTGACCCATAGTGTATCTCTAAACACTATTAATGCCTTAGTTTTGGTCATTCATTTTTGGGCTATTTAATACAAATGACTCTAATATAACTCTAATAGAGTTGGGAACCCTGAAATCCTGACTGAATATTATACAGAAAAACCTACTTATCTATGTAACTCCAAAACTTCTCATTTTAAATATTTCATTTATTCTTCTCAGCAATACGCTAAAAACTTTGTCTACACATTGGTTATGAAGAATATAAATAACTACTATTTTTATAGCCATAAATTTCTAATCCAGTCTATTCTAAACTTGTGAAAACTAACTAGACCACATTAAGGGTATATAGGTTAAAAAAATATATTTTGTACTTTTTTAATAGAAAATTTAGAATGGCATATTATTCTTTTAAATCAAAACATTTTATTATTACATATTAAAAATAAAATAAATATAAAAGATATATAAAGTACGAAATTAAAAAATCATGAATTTAAAGTTTTCACTGATGAATGAAGGTTCTATTAATTCAAAATCTAGATACATTTCAAAATAGAGCTGTATAAAATGCAAGTATATAATTAAATTTTTTGTTTAAAATGAATCATTATATCATTTTTAATGTACAATAATGTTAAGTGTGCATGTTATTAAGCACATACAAACATTAACTATTTTTATTACTCATATATATTAGTGGTTTCCATAAAAGTAAATAATGGCATTAAAATCAAATAAGAGGGGCGCCTGGGTGACCCAGTCGGTTAATCGTCCAACTTTGGCTCAGGTCATGATCTCATGGTTCGTGGGTTCAAGCCCCACTTTGGGCTCTGTGCTGACAGCTCAGAGCCTGGAGCCTGTTTCATATTCTGTCTCTCTCTCTCTCTCTCTCTCTCTCTGTCCCTCCCCTGCTCATGGTCTGTCTCTCTCCATCTCAAAAATAAACATTTAAAAAAAATAATAATAAGATAAAATTTTCCTGAGAATAACACACTCAAATTTATGTCTGATTTAATATTTAACTTTACTGAAAACAGTATTATTATTATTATTATTATTATTTTAAATGTTTATTTATTTATTTTTGAGAGAGAGCGAGTGAGTACAAGTGGGGGAGGTACAGAAAGAGACAGTGAGACAAAGAATCCGAAGCAGGTTCCAGGCTCCAAGCTGTTCGCACAGAGCCTGATGCAGGGCTTGAACCCATGAACCGTCAGATCATAACCTGAGCCGCAATTGGACGCTTAACTGACTGACCCATCCAAGCACTCTGAACATATTATTGATAATTATTCAATGGTAAAGGAAACCTCAAATAAAAAAAATTATTCTGGGCTATTTGTTATAAATAGAAGACTGAAATTAACTTTTAAAATATAGCATTACATCTGCAATATAAAGTAAATATAATGCTTAAGACCATTAGGTTTTTGTGGCAGCAATTATAATATCTCTGAAAATACATTCTAGTAAGCAAGATAAAGTAAAATATATCAGATGACACTAGAAAAATTCTTCAGTTAAAAACACCTATGCTGCTTTGAATGACACATTGGATCAGATGGACTTAACAGATAAACTCAGAACATTTCATCCTAAAACAACAGAATACACATTCTTTCCAAGTGCACATGAAACATTTTCCAGAATAGATCACATATTAGGTCACAAATCAGGTCTCAACAAATACAAACAATGTAAATCATATAACAATGCTATCGAATTAGAAGTCAACCATAAAAAAAATTTAGAAAGACCACAAATACGAGGAAGTTTAACAACAAGCTACTAAACAATGAATGGGTCAACTGGGAAATCAAAGGAGAAATTTAAAAATATATGGAACCAAAATAAAATGATGACACAAAAGTCCAAAACGTTAGGGATGCAGCAAAAACAATCCTAAGAGGGAAGTACATTGCAATACAGGTCTATCTCAAGAAGCAAGAAAAATCTCAAATAAACAACCTAACCTTACACATAAATGAACTAGAAAAAGAACAACAAATGAAGCCTTAAAGCCAGGAGAGGGAAGGAAATAATAAAGATTAAAGCAGAAATAAATAATACAGAAATTTAAAAAAAACGAGAGAAAAAATAGATTAATGCAACCAGGAGCTGGTTCATTTAAAAAAGTAATAAAATTAGAAAACCTTCTAGCCAGACTTATCAAAAAGGAGAACAAACCTAAATAAATAAAATCACAAATGAGAGAGGAGAAATAACAACCAATGCCACAAAAATATAACCAATTATAAGGGAATATTATGAAAAACTATATACTAACAAATTGGACAATCTGGAAGAAATGGATAAATTCCTAGACACAATAAACTATCAGCTGACACAGGAAGAAATAGAAAACGTGAACAGACTGATAACTAGCAAAGACATTGAGTAAGTAACCAAAAACTTCCAACAAACAAAAGTCCAGGGCTAGATGCCTTCACAGGTGAATTCTACCAAACATTTAAAGAGCGAATACATATTCTTCTCAAACTATTCCAAAAAGAAGCCTGCCTGGGTGGTTTAGTAGGTTGAGCATCCTGATTTCAGCTCAGGTCATGATCTCGTGGCTGTTGGTGTTGAGCCCCTTATTGGGCACTAGGCTGACAGCAGAAAGCTTGCTTGGGATTCTTCCTCTCTCTCTCTCTCTCTCTCTCTCTCTCTGCCCCTCCCCTGCTCGCTCTCTCTCTCCTCTCTCTCTCTCTCAAATAAACATTACAAAAAATAAATAAATAAAACTCTTCCAAAAAGAGAACAAGGAGGAAACCTTATGAATTCATTCTACAAGGCCAGCATTAACCTGATACCAAAACCAGATAAAGACTCCACCAGAAAAGAGAACTACAGGTCAATATACCTGATAAATATGGAAGCAAAAATTCCAATAAAATACTCACAAATTGAATCCAACAATACATTAAAAAAAATTCATTTACCACGATGAAGTGGGATTTATTCCTGGATTGTAGGGGTTTTTCAATATTTGCAAACCAATCAACATGATAGAGCACATTAATAAAAGTAAGGATAACAAGCATATGATCAGGGTGCCTGGGTGGCTCAGTCAGTTAAAACATCTGACTCTTAATTTCAGCTCAGGTCATGATCTCACAGTTTGTGAGTTTGAGCCCTACGTTGGGCTCCACGCTAATGGTGTCGAGCCTACTTAGGGTTCTCTCTCCCTCTCTCTCTGTCCCTCCTCTGCTTGTATTTTTCCTCTCTTTGCCTCTCAAAATAAATAAATAACCTTTAAAACAAACAAACAAACAAACAAAGAATCATATGATTCTTTCAATAGTGGGCAGAAAAAGCAGATGACAAAGTACAAATTCCATTCATGATAAAAACCCTCAGCAGAGTAGAGAGAACACACCACAAGATAATAAAGTCCATATATGAAAAACCCACAGGTAATATCACCCTCAATGGGGAAAAACTCTATAGTCAGGAACAAGACAAGGATGTCTACTTTTACCATGGTACTGGAAGTTCTAGCCACAAGGATGTCTACTTTTACCATGGTACTGGAAGTTCTAGCCACAGACAACAAAAAGAAATAAAAGGCATCCAGGGGCACCTGGGTGGCTCTGTCGGTTAAGTGTCTGACTTCAGCTCAGGTCATGATCTCACAGCTCATGGGTTCGAGCCCCATGTTTGTCTCTGTGCTGACAGCTCAGAGCCTGAAGTCTGCTTTAGATTCTGTGGCTCTTTATCTCTCTGTCCCTCCCTTCTCTTTCTTTTTTTTTCTCTCTCTCAAAAATAAATAAAGCATCAAAAAAAGAAAAGAAAAAGAAAAAGAAATAAAAGGCATGCAAACTGGCAAGGAAGAAGTCAAGCTGTCACTATTTGCAGACGACATGATACTCTATACAGAAAACCCAAGACTCCAAAAACCAAACCAAAAAAACTGCTAGAACTGAAATGCGAATTTAGTACGATACCGAATCAACATACAGAAATCGGTTGCATTTTGATACAGCAATAATGAAGCAGCAGAAAGAGAAATTAAGGAATCAATGCCATTAACAATTGCACCAAAAACAATAAGATACCTAGGAATAAATCAAACCAAAGAGGTGAAAGACCTGTTATCTGAAAACTATAAAACGCTGATGAAAGAAACTGAAGATGACACAAAGAAATGGAAAGACTTTCCATACTCACAGATTGGAAGAACAAATACTGTTGAAATGTCTATACTATCCCAAGCAGTCTACAACATTTAATGCAATCCCTGTCAAAACACCAACAGTATTTTTCACAGAGCCAGAACAAACATTCATAAAATTTGTATGTAACCACAAAAGACCCCAAGTAGCTAAAGCAACCTGAAAAAGAAAAGCAAAGCTGGAGACACATAATTCCAGAATTCAAGTTATATTACAAAGCTCTAGAGATCAAAACAGTATGGTTCTGGCAGAGAAACAGACACATAGATCAACAGAAGAGAATAGAAAACCCAGAAATAGACCCACAATTACATGGTCAATTGGTCTTCAACAAAGCAGGAAAGAATATTGAATGGGAAAAAGACTGTCTCTTCAACAAATGGTGTCAGGAAAACTGGACAACAACATGCAAAAGAATGAAACTGAACCACTTTCTGACACCAAACACAAAAATAAATTGAAAATGGATGAAAGACCTAAAGGTGAGACCTGAAAGTATAAAACTTCTAGAGGAGAACACAGGCAGTAATCTCTTTGACATTGGCTGTACAATTTCTTACTAGATATGTCTCCTGAGGCAAGGGAAACAAAAGCAAAACTAAACTATTGGGAAGTCATCAAAATAAAAAAAGAACTTCTGCACAGCAAAGGAAACAATCAACAAAACTAAAAGGCAGTCTGTGGAATGGGAAAAGATATTTGTAAATGACATATCTGATAAAAGGTTAGTATTCAAAATCTATAAAGAATTTGTAAAACTCAACCACCCCCAAAAAGAACAATTCCATTATAAATGGGTAGAAAACATGAATAGACATTTTTGCTAGAAAGATCTAAAGATGGCCAACAGACACATGAAAAGGTGCTCAACAATACTGATCACCAGAGAAATCCAAATTGAAACTACAACACAGGAAACAATAGGTGCTAGCAAGGATGTGGAGAAAAGGGAACCCTTTTACACTGTTGGTAGGAATGCAAACTGGTAAAGCCACTCTGGAGAACAGTATGAAGGTTCCTCATAAAGTTAAAAATAGGGGTGCCTGTGTGGCTCAGTTGGTTGAGCATCTTTCTCTTGGTTTTGGCTTACGTCATGATCTCACAGTTCATGGGTTCAAGCCCTGCACTGTGCTCCATGCTGATAGTGCAGAGCTTGCTCGGAATTCTTTTCTCCTTTTCTGTCTCTCCCCTGCACACTCTCTCACTCTCTCAAAATAAAATAAACTTAAACAAAAAATTAAAAATAGAATTACCCCATTGCACCACTAGGTATTTACCCAAAGAATATAAAAATACTAATTCAAAGAGATACATGCATCCTGATGTTTATAGCAGCATTATCATACAGCCAAATTATGAAAACAGTCCAAGTATCCATCGACTGATGAATGGATAAAGAATAGGTGGTGTGTGTGTGTGTGTGTGTGTGTGCGCGTGCACGCGCACACACACGCACACACCTGGAAACTTTGCATGCAGTATGCCTGGGAAGTTATGGGGCTCCCTTTGTATCTTTTGATGTCTCCGGAATCACCATCCTGTATTATGTGATGCCCAATGTCTTGGAAATTGTTGTTCAACACATTTTGCCTTGTTTTTTAGTTGCTTCAGGAATAAAGAGAAATCTGATCTTTATTAACATATCTTGGTCAAAAGTGCAACTTTTTAGGAGTCTATGTCTTTTTACTCTAATTTTATATTTTTTCTGTTGTATCATAAAATTGCTTGTGAATAAATGCTCAGTGAATAAATGTTTGTACAATCTAACTACTTACATAAATGATTAGATATTTTAAGGAATCCTTATGAAAGGTAATATTTATTTTATAACTTTAAAATCCTTCACATAATCCAAAGAAGGACATATAAAATACCCTGAGATTTTTAATATTAACTTGTACCAGTTCAAAGTACCTAGGAAAGGTGTTAAGGATTAGTTTTCAAATAAAAAGCATAGTTCTCTATAGCAAAATGTGTTAGTATATCTACTAGGTTTTATTTATTTATTTTTTTAACGTTTATTTTGAGAGAGAAAGATACAGAGTGTGAGGAGGGGAGGGTCAGAGAGAGAGGGAGACACAGAATCAGAAGCAGGCTCCCGGCTCTGAGCTGTCAGCACAGAGCCTGATGCAGGGCTTGAACCCACGAACCATGAGATCATGACCTGAGCTGAAGTCTGCCGCTTAACCGACTGAGTCACTCAGGTGCCCCACGTCTACTAGGTTTTATTAGTTGCCGAGGTTACAGGAGGCAAGAGAAAAAATAAAATGCTTTATTTTGAAAAGCATATACAGCTGATTCTTGAAAAACACAGGTTTGAACTGCACAGGTGTGCTTATATATGCATTTTTTCCAATAAATATAGTACTATAAATGTACTTTCTCTTTAAGTTTTTTCTTAATAACATTGTCTTTTCTCCATTGTAAGAATACAGTATATAATACATATAATAGACAAAATATGTATTATTTAACTGTTTATATTATTGGTAAGGCCTTTTGGTCAGTAGTAGGCTATTAGTAGGTAAGTTTTGGGGGAGTGAAAAGTTATATGTGGATTTTTAACCATGCAGGGGATCAGTGTCTCTAACTGCATGTTGTTCAAGGGTTAAGGGTTTTCCTGCTTCTTGCCTGGCAAAAACTGCCTATATGACTATAAGGATGTTTCAAGTAAAAGCTTAGCCTCAATATTTTTGTGGAATGTGCCATGAACCGCTTGTATAGCTTCCTTAGGACAATAATCTTAGCCTTTACTCCACTGTTCCTAGCAAGCATAGTACTGCCCAGAAGTTGATCAAGATGATTAAGACCAGGGAAAAGGAACAAAAGAAGAAACAAAAACATTGAGAAAATATTATAAATGTCAAACACCAAAAATAAGAATGAAGGAAAATAGTCTTTGCAACCAGAAGAAAATCATTTGGAAAATTTACAAAGGTGGGGAGCCTGGGTGGCTCAGCCGGTTAAACGTCCGACTTCGGCTCAGGTCATGATTTCGCAGTTTGAGGGTTCGAACCCCGCGTCGGGCTCTGTGCTGACAGCTCAGAGTCTGAAGCCTGCTTCGGATTCTGTGTCTCCCTCTCTCTCTGCCTCTACCCTGCTCATGGTCTGTCTCTCAAAAATAAATGAACATTAAAGAAATTTTAAAAAAAGAAAAAAGAAAATTATACAAAGATTTCTCCTTTGGATTTTCTGAAAGTATTATTTATTAAGCAAAGTCCGACCCACATGAAAGAATCATGTTAGTTTTACTTCAGCATTACATAACTTTTTTATAGTGAGTATAAATTTTCATTTCATTTCACTTCACTGAAATGAAACCATCCTATGGGAGAAAATAACTTTAGATTCTATTCCAAATAATGAATTCTATTCAAATAATGGCTTAAGTTGGGTTCCTGTTCTGGACAAAGATATTAAGAATTCTGAAAGTCAGAATTGTCCTCTTTGAGTTTTAAAGTGTGCTTTGGCTTTAAAAAGTATAGTACATTGACCATATATTTTATTTTGTTACTTGTTTCTTGGAAAATAATAATCTCTGGTATTTTCAAAGCAAAATAATATTAATAAATGAATACTTCTAATTTCTGTATCTTTCTTCTGATTTACATTCTTAGGATAATGGTATTTAATATAGATAATATTCTGCTGTTGTTTTACTTTACCTAACTTTTTACAGAGTTCTCTTATTTTCATGACTATAGTATAGAAATAATTTTATGTATTTCAGTTTTTAGTAGTTTACTAATATTTTCCCCACTGCCAATATCAATTTTAAGTTAAAAATTGTCTGAGCAAAACACGAGAGACTTTTGAATACTGAAAACAAACTGAGGGGGGAAGGGGAAGGGGGAAAGGTAAAGGGGGGTGATGGTCTTGGTGGAGGTCACTTGTGGGGAAGAGCACTGGGTGTTATATGGAAACCAACCTGACAATAAACTATAAAGGTTAAAAAAAAAAAAAAAA